>CM052329.1:21851626-22067426 GCA_028455615.1 Lasioglossum zephyrum | reverse complement strand
AGTGGGGGAGGCGAAGGGAACAATGTTGTAAAAAATGCAACGTGGGCTACTTTAATTTCAATCTTACGAACATGGACTCCATTAACTTTTTTCAACCACGTATGTGTTTCCGGATTAATTGCTTTCTACCTTTTTTCTTCGGGCAGTTACGGGCTATAAAGTGGTGTAGATGTTCTGTGATCACTATATAATGGATCCAAAGTTTCGATATTATCCTCGGGTCAGTCGTGATAAATGGCAGATTCACTGTAAAGGACTTGAACCTTTTTCGGTAGTTATTTTTGTAGCCTCCGGCCGCAGGATGATCTATAACTGCAACATTGTGGCCCGTGCCTTGCGTGGCCGAGTAATACTCTTTAAAAGAACCGGTTAAGATTAAAAGAACCGATAGGTTCGAATTTTTTAAACAATCACCGATCGTTTACAAGATGACACCCCAATTAAACGTATCTTGCTTAACCCTGTCGGTCATGGCATCCTCATATAAGGACATACTAAATAAATGCTTGTCCTCATATTGTCACAACCAGAGATCAGGGGCGGATTAAGCGGTAAGCGGACTAAGCCGCCGCTTAGGGCCCCGGATGGTCCTAGGGGCCCCATGCTTGGAGCAGAAAATGTTTATGTAGCTTGTCAAATTGTGTAACAGCGCTTGTTACCATTAACAGATATTTTTTTCTAAAAAATAAGGTCATTCATTGTAGGACCTCCTAACGTCAAAATGTTAAGTGTATGGCCTCTAAGTTGCACTGTGTGGAATATTTGATTACTTTTCTTTCTTGCTCAAGATTTAATAAGAGTTTTCTTGAAACTTTTTTTTGGGGGGGCTCCGAAATTTTTGATCGCTTAGGGCCCTCACTTGTCTCGATCTTGTCTTCACCGTTTCGTTTAAATCCCCTTACACGACCTTCCTTCTCGGTTAACATAATATGTTTGTAATTATATTAAATGGATTTTTTCTTTAAAATAAAACTGGTTGGACTTACTTTTAATGAAATCGACGTAATTTGTAGAATATTGATATCTCAACAGTGGACAAAGAAGTATTTGGTTCAGTTAAATGCAGCAGGAAGGAATGGGTATCGTTTTACATGTCATTCCGAGAACTTTGCAGGAAATTTGCAGCGAACTGGATAGGTCTGCTTCTTCACAACCATGCTGACCAGATATCTTGATCTTTATTTGCGGCAACAACTATGCAAAATGAAATAATGACCGTCACAACCGCGAACGTTACCGTAACTTTTCGCAAAGGACGTATACAGGGTGATCCTAACAACTAGATAGAGCTTAAGTGCAAGAGGAGTTAGAAAAATATTACGGCAAAGAATATTTCTGCAAATACTACTATCTAAAAAATATTTGATCATTTACGTCACCATCCTCTAGGAGTGGTTATTCACGGTTCATTTAGTTTGTTTCATTTCTTCAAGCTGCTCTATTATTCAAAAGTATTGCTTACATATTCATATTACTTTTTCAGTGGATAGACTGCAAATCTTTATGAAAAATAAGAATTTTCAACCTAACTTGTGTAACAAACCGGAGTGAGATAAAAATGGAATTTTAATATATAAAAAATTAACAGGTTTACTAGCTTGACAACAATGTAAAAATATTAGAAATTTCTTTAAAAAAATTACTAAAAATTCATAAAACAGTAGATCGATGTACCTTTGATTTTGTTGTTTTCTCTAGATTGTGATTATTCCAACTGATCAAGTATTTTGCAACGGTAGGCAACGTTCCACGGATTTTAGGAACCTCGTCGTGTGTCAGGTCGACGAATGCGTCTCACGTCATTTATTTTTTCATTCTCGAGCGCTGATAGTTTCTCATTAGATATCTCGAAATTGCTTTCCGCGATGTCTTTTGTCGCCGAAGACGAAGGAGCCAGTTAAACGAAACACGAGCAGACTTCGCTCTCATTCGAAAAAGTCAAAGGCTACCGCGGGTCAGAAAATGGTGAAACTCGAGACTGGTGCTCGTAAAACGAACGCTAGGAACTACTACCCCTGTTGCTAATGCTGCGCTACGAAAGTTCTGAACGTTCCTTGAACGTGATGGCGTTCCTTTAATCGCGCGTCGCATCGACTTCACAAAGGGTGAACGATCAGTTCCTTTTTTTCGCACGATCTTCCTCATTGATCAAGAATTTCTGTACTTCAGCACCAGTTGGAGTACTCATTTGTTACTTTTTTAAGAAACGTTTCCTAGAATGTATTAATTAAGAGTGTAATTCTCATTGTACTCAATTTCACCTAAAATAATATTAAGATCAAAGAACGCACAAATGCAATGAAACAGCAAATCAGTAAAATATTTCCCATAATTAATAACGTTTTTTCAATACTTAAACCTCACAATAATTAATTTCACAACGAACACACTGAATGCCAGTTTTAAATAGAATGTGTTTTATGTGATAATATAAATAACGTTCACAGCAAAACCTATTCAATGATAATGTGCTTTTCATTTTGTTTAATAGTGGGATTTTGATTTCTGTTTAACTGGATACAACTTGAAAATGGGCATTTGTATTTATTTATTGGAAGGGAGCTAAATATAAATATATATTTTTCACTAATTATTTCAATGTAGCGAAAATAATATACAATCTTTTCACTGTTCTAGATTGCATGTACTTATTTTAGTCAAAAATACATTGGTAAAAACCTGAGCCTGCTGATCACGATAGGGTCAGAATAAAATAAAATGAAGCGAGATAAAGGAAACAAAGAGATGCGCAAAGAGCAAGGGTGTATATCTCGATCGTGAATCGACGTTAATAACCTTTGACAGGCGATGTGTTTAACAACACTCTCTGAAAGTGTTCTGGATGCATTTCTTTACACCTGGTTCATATTCTAGCAGGAATAAACACGTTTGTAGTAAACTGGCCGTAATAGGGAGACGGTGGTTAGCCGCAACATATTGGAACAAATGACGTTAGTCGTAGATGCGAAGGGTTTGAAAAGACTTACACCGCAAGGCATTGCTTTTACGAGTTTCGGTTTAGCTAGCTCGATCGTTTCTCGGACAAGCCGTGGCAGAGCCTCGAATGTCAGGTTCTGATGATTCAGTTGAGTATCGAGTTTACACGTAACTCGCTCAAATGCGAGTCTTTCCTTAGTCCCCTTCGGCCTCTCTCTCTCTCTTTCTCTCTCTCTCACTCTTATTTTGTTGATCTCTTTCTCTATCATCGTCTCCGTCCTTCTTTCTCTCCCTCCTTCGTCTTCTATTCGTTTTCGCGCGGCGAAGACCTACTCTGCGTTTTGCTGTCCACCACCTCGTGATAGTGACCCTGTCCGAAGGACCCACCGACACCTTCCAAGTGTTACGCGGTCCAAGCGTTACCGTATAACCGTGCAAGAAAATCTCACCCGGCCACGTGAGGTCCCTTTCGGGTGCTCAGGTATCACACTGGCAACCTGAGATCTTATTCGGAGCTTGTACAGGTACACGCGTACGTATTATACGTATATTGCTCGCTTATGTTGCTCCATAACGCGCCCCTTGCGGATTAGTTTCTAGATTTACGTGGGTCCGGACAGAACGTTCCTTTAGAATATACTCGCTCTGAATGGACTTTGTACATTCACTGTGACTCCCATTAATATTCGGACGCTCTTAAAAAGACGATTACTTTTTAAATATTGAAACTACCAGTAATACTTTTTTATACAAGATCATACATTTAAATATGTATTATTATATTTTTAACCCTTTGCCGTTTTTAACAAAGTCTAACAAATACGAATGTTACGCGTTTCATTTTAGATGAAATAAAATTTGATTCGTTTGTGAACAATATTTAAGCATTAAAATAAATGTAGCCATAACGACGTTCTGATCACTCTAACTGTAAAAGAAAGGTACGGCTAGGGGTTAAAAATATTCAGTGAAAAAGAATTGGTAACTACATAGTGTGTTACTTTTTATTTGCTGATTGGACTTTCTTTGACCATAGAATTTAAGTGTAAATGGTTATTTGATTTATCTCAACCGTGTAGTGTATATTCTGTAGTTTTCGAAATGTTATAAAGATAAAATTTGTAGAAAAGATGGGTTACATAAAATTGCTTTTTGACTTGTGTATAAACGGATATGAATTGCGTGCATTTATGTGAATAATACAGACTTTGACCATTTACTTCCCACGTAATTGTTTGTAACATATATTACATTTTTATGAACGTGTAAAATGAAATTCTGTGTATTGCATAAGCTGTTGTTTTTCACAAACAAATTACAAAATAGACTCTCTCGTAAGATCATAGCGGAGGTTGTTTCGTTGCCCTATTTATTATAGTATTAGTGACAATGAATTTTAAACACCGCAAAAACAATTAAGGAAAATATCAGAAAACAAGACTGAAATCTTCAATTGGGGGAATGTTTCTTCCGGTTTGGAATGCTTTTTAATTATTGTCTGAATGATATTAATTTCCCAGTAACAATTAAACGCTCATCCGTTTGAAGCTCTATGGACACAAGCCCTCCTACTTTCATTCGTCGTTTGCCTGCGACCTTCCACTTCTAACAGTTTTGATTTAATGCATAGCGGACATAAAGTAGAAGAATGCCATACATTATTGAAATGGCCCACGAAAATTAGTTTGAATTCATACAAATTATTTCGTAATTTCAAACTTTTTAGCAGTACGGCCAGAAGGTAACCGAGTAAACAGTACACCTGTACAAAAAATTATGTGGCGTTTCATTAAAACTTTTCATTTTCACGTTCAGTTTAACGTACGATACGAGAGGTATCTTCAACGTACCAAAGTTTGCAAAATAAACATTGCGGAAACGTATTCCGTCACTGCTTCATCATTTTCATTATAACTTTATTTATTTATTGGCATTGAATAATTACTTAACATCAACAGTTATTGTCTCAGATAAATAATTATGAACATATTTTTAATCCAACGTGATTTATACATTATATAGCATTCAACAATAAGGTATATTAATAAATTATTAATACTTATACTCGCCTTCCTGTAAAGAGGCTTTTCTAAACATTACTATCAATTTTAGCTAGTACATCGAAACACTATTCTTACAAACAAATTACATATTTAATTACAAACAAACGCAATTCGTGTTCATTACATTTTTCCAATTGAAATAATCCTAAGAAAAGATAAAATATTACTATCTTTTCATTAATAGGGAAACAAACTATATTCGTATGAATGCAAAATTCATGTCAATTGTGGTTCTAGGAAATTATGCTGAAGAATCAATTGCAAAGTGTTTAGTGACAATTCGAGCAGATACGGAATACAAACATTTGGTCTCTGTACATACGTTTGTCGCATATTGCGCTCAGCAGGTACGTATTTATAGGTCTCTTCAAAATAGTTTCAGAGCAGTTGCAAAGACCGTAGAAATTCGCGGGAATTCACGCGTGTAGGGCATCATACGTAAGGCTATATTTCATTTTCCGAGTTTATGCTAACATTTCAACGAGTCAACAATTTTAATGATGCTCACATTGTGTAGCTTAATACAACAGTAGAAGAATCAGAAATCGTTAACTATTATTATCGCGGATCTTTATGTAAAATAAAAATTTTCTATCTGAATTCCAACAAACTGGAGTGACATAGAAATTTCTTTTCTTTCTTAATATGGTTAATAGGTTGAAAATAATATAACAGTGTTTTTAAATTCTTCTAATGTTTTTACTGCTTTGAATTACACCTAACCATTATATATATTTGTAATCAAAACGTCTTTCCAAAAATTTTCTCTACATTTTATCAACATCTTTAACGCAAGTAGTAAATATGTTTCTGTTACAGTTCTTTACCATAAAAAATGTTCTGAGTAAACATTTTTTACGTGTGTCCAGTGTACATCTAAGTAATTTCGTATAACCAATAATCTTCTTGAATATTTAGCTGCAATAAATCTCACAATTTCATCGGAAGTAAACCCGTAGCGTCCAAACATGCTCAGCATGATAGTTTATCATTCAGCAACGACATCGGCAACGCGATCGCGGTGTCGTCATCAGCCGATAAATCGCGAATAAATTATATCGGAAGGACAGTGGCAGATAGTTCACGCGGATAGTTGAAAATAACTCATCGGTTACGGTCACTAGCGAGTTCAAGTGATTAATTAGGCGTTCGCGATGCGAGATTCGCAAGGAGCTCCTACTGGAAATGATAATTGGTGTGGCGGTGCGCAACGACCAATCGCGAAGTCATACATACCATATACTACACTATGTACGACACAAGACACTAGACTCTGTATAAAACTATACAAATCTGTATTATTATTATTTATTTGTTTATGGTTTATTTTAATCTGGTCTCATTGACAGTTGCGCCGAAAACATTAACAATTCTATATTAATCCAATAAATCGTAGTACAACGTGGTTAATAACACACGTGTGCTATCATTTTGTGCATGAGTAGACTGCGGATTTTATGCATTTATTAGAAAAATGAGTTTGTGTCATTCAAAACAATACAAAGATTAAGAGAACTTAACAATGTCGATATACTATTTTGATCATATAATAAAAATGATTAATAAGGAAAATCAATGTTTACTTTTCTTCTATAGATTGTAATTAATGTATAAAAAATTTATTTTGCATAAAGATCAGCTGTCTATTGACGAGTGTAGTATTGTCGCAGAGTGTAGAGAAAACGGAGTCGCAAATATCGTGATGGTATGGGGAGGACACCCCGCGGGACGGTAACAGTGTGTACGCGTACCGCTCTCGGCATACAATGCATCTCCTTGGCTCTCACCCCTCCCGGAATCCTGATCTTTCGGTTGAACCGACGTATTACTTATTTATTAGGACCGTGCCCGGGTGGTCCGCGACATGACGGAATCGATTACGCGAATTCGCGGAACTGGTCTTCCGGCCCGAGTCCCTTCGGAATTATGCTTCCACTCCTTCAGATTCGGTCCTCTTCCCTGCTGCCTCCTCCTTCAGATCCTTTCGTTTCTCCGTCTCCTTCCGACTGTCCCTTTCTCGCGAGATCCCTCTTCCTCTCTTTCGGTCAGACCTCTCCTCCACCTAACCCTCTCCTACCTTTTTCAAACTTGTATACCGTATACACAACCGCCACCCTCGTTCTTCTTTCATCTCCTACATAGTTCTACCTTTCTCTATCAGCGGCAGAAGGGGGTCATCGCCTCTCTCTTCCACCCATTTACCAACGAGCAGAAACGTCCGACATGGTCCGACGGATGCTAACGTTCCGGCTTATTATGTAATCAGAATAACAATAATTGTTTCGGAACCTTCGACTGCTCATCAATCCGGGTGACAGCCGATTGCCCCCGGCTACGTGTGGCCGTCGCTCGTTTAGCGATCCGTGGATAAGGATCAGAGGGCGGTAGGCTTCGGAGAGCTTCGAATTATCTCCGCCTTTGCGAGCTTTATCGTTTTCTCGCGAGTTATGGCCTCCTCTCGTTCCCGAAGAGTATATGGTATAACAGAGAAGGGAACGGGTCCTGTGTGCCCCCAGAGAAAATTAGTTCGTCGATATTCGGCTACGGGCTCGACATGATTTTTCCGCGACTCCTCGGGATGGGCCAACAGCATCCTACACACAACTTACTCTCTTTCCAGGCCAGCTTCAATATTGTTTTTCACATTTTTCGTATTCCGCACGGTTTTTACGAATTTGTTGTTTTCGAAAATCTTTCGAAACGAATGAAACAGGAACATCAAGTGGAATTTCATTCTCTTTTACTTGTATTTTTAAATAATCCAGATTATTTTAATCTAGCTAATTTCATCTTGCCATCGGTAACTATAAAAATGTAAATGTGTATTAAATTCCACAGCCTAATGACCATTGCTAGTTTTTAACTGTTCTTTTTACCTCGTGCTAAGATACAAATGGATCATTATGACAATTATTTAGTGAAATTGTACTTACATTAGAATTCTCAATTAATAGTAATTACCTTATTAAAAATACATTTAATGCTAATCATTTTCTGCAATTATACTGCCACTCATAGTGCAATTATTTAACAATTTAAGCTATATATCAAAGATTGGTTTGGGAAAAATGTAGATAATGATGATGCATCTTTCTGTGTCTATAAATATTTGTAATTATATCTAAAAAAATGTCATCACACAAAAATATGTACTTGTGTCAGCACATAAAATTTTATCAACTACAAATATAATGAATATCATTATAAACGGTAAGTGAATTAATAATAAATGTGTATAAAAAATACAAATAAATTTTGCATTAATCGTTATATAGTTTTTCGTTTACTCGACATTTAGTAAACTTATTCTTTCATGCTTTTTACAATATTATAAACAAGCATTTTCACTTAGGAAGCTTCTGATAATCTGCATTTACAAAAAAAATAGTAATTTTAATTTGTTTCGTCAAAGGAGATTAAGTAAAGTATTTGCATGTAATGAGATTCTCCATTAATTATAACAGTTAACAGTATAAAAATAGAAATATTAAATATACAAGTGAGAAATAAGTTTTGTTTTACCATCGAATAAATTGACTATTTTCATTTCTCGTCTTTATCTCAGCGATCGTTCAATGGAAACATTTTTTACCGGATATTATCATACTAATTGCTACATTACGGATCAGCATGTAAGATCAATGTATTCTTAACAATTCCAGTAAGATGAAAATATCGCGATTTATATTCACTCAGCTTTACGAGAACTGCATAAAGACTGGAATATTATTCACACACACACAAGTTGGCTCGACAAAACAGTTGACGAAGACAATGGAGCGGGGTGGGTAGTGGGGCTGGAAAGAAATGGCGAAGAAACAACACCGCGAACGTTGCAATTGTATGTACAGTTTTTATTAGGGTTAATATAGTAATTCTCATTATCAGGGCGGGTGAATACGATTGGGTCGTGTGTGTACGTGTGTTTTTATCGTGTGTATTTCATTTTTAGTCCGAAGAGTGAACGTGGGGTTTAGGTAGCTAGCCTCGTCCTAGCCTCGTGCGCGCATCAACACCGTTTAGTTAGTCTGCATCGTTTCGTTTTGTTCGTTCGATCCTCGTTTAATCTCTCTTTGTAAATACTTCATCTAATTTAATTACGTACGTAATAATTCGATTAATCAATAAATCCGTAATAAATCCGTATAAACGTTGAATCGTGTGCGTGAGTGAACTAGTGGTGCCGGTCCTGTCGTAGGCCCGGCTAGGAAGTCTCTGTAGTAACCAGCGGTAAACGTATCACAAGTCATGTAGCATTCATTTATGCATTATCGGCAACGAGTGTTCGAGGAACGAGGCATGATTCCCGGGTTTGCGCTCTCGGGAGCTCTCGATTCGTTCGAGAACTATTCTCTCTCATTATACATCGCCGAATACGAGCCGCAGTCTGTCTCTTCCTTCACCTCGTCTTAATATAGTGAAAACAAAAAAGTTCTCTGTCCACCCGGCAAAGCAAAGAGACGTCGACTGCGAGTCCACAACCTCTTCGGTTCTACCTTTCTCGTTTCTTTCGTTCGCGAACTATTTTAACCAGGGACTCTGCTCGATGCTTATTCAATTATATCCACATTATGATCAATCGTATACAGAATATGCGCCGAAAAGCTATTCGAGCTTCGATACTCGTGAAAAAGGAAAGCGTCTCCAAGTTATTTTTTTCTCGAGTTTCAAGGTTTGCACCGAGCCAGTCTCTACACTCATTCCGTGAACTACTGTCTCGTGCAAGGGACAGTCTCCCCTTTAACATATTTATCGTTCCACGGAGAGGGGGAGCTGGAATCCGTGGAATTAGATGCACATAAACCCTGCCCCAAATGGAGACATAATTCTTTTCGTGCATATCGATTACGCGATTCGACAGTTTCGAACAATCAAATTGCAATACTATTTCATTTGCTTTATATTCAATAGAATTCATACGTTTTACAAGCTTCTGGAAATTTTCAATATTTCGTTTAGATTATTTCGATGACCAGCCTATGGTATTTAAAAATGATTGATTAAATTTATTAGTGCATAAAATTCACTAGTTCAGAGTGTAAGGTTAACTAACTAACTAACTGTTATTAATAATAATCGTAGAAAAAATTATTGATCGTCTTCTCTTCGATATACACGCGTGGCAGTAAGCGTATCAAATGAAAAGCGAATGTTTAATAATATCCCATTGCTCTCTCTCTCTCTGTCGCTATACCAATTTTACTTATTTATCTTACTAGATGCCAATGCCTCAACGAAATGCAAGGAATCATGTTGCGGTATTCTGGTACGACCTAATATTTGCAATGAATGCGATGACTGAATGGATTTCGCGAACGGACATGAAGGATATTATCCTCGCAAAGTTCGTATCCGCTCGATAAAATAAAAGAGCAACCCTCGAAACTCAAGAAACAAATAATTGTTGAATTCATGTTCATTAAACTTCTTCCTTTCGAAGAAGTACGCTCCTCGACGTCGGTAACATTTCGCATACCTTGTACAACACTACAGATACGTATACAACATTGATTTCTGTTTCGATTTCTGTTTCTAAAATCGAATTAATAGCAAAAGAAGAAAAAAGAAGTCTCGCCCCATTTTCGGTTCGAGAGATTCGCGTAACTTCTTCGATTTTGTCACTTTGATGGGGAATGAACGTCGATCCTCGAACACTCGGTAGTATTGTAGTTAATAACGTGGCGCAGCGCCGTGGCGTTAATCGTTCCGCGATGCCCCCTATAAACAAATAGGCGGATCGCGGCGGCAATTTCCGTCCACGGTATTCTGTCGCTTAGGTAATTGTTATTGTATATCAAACTTTATAAACTGTAATACAATGTAAACCTGTAAAAAATATACTGGGTGGCGACGGCTCTGTATAATATAATAAGTAGTATTATAATCGTTATGGTACAATCGTAATTAGTATAAATATATCATTATATTATATTTCTGCGATGTGCGCGCTTTTTCCTATCGTCGTTTCCTCCCTTGTATCGCGGTTCAAAGCTTTCACCGTGTATCGTACATATCGTACAGATCGCATTCTATTTAATTATTTCTGCTATACTTCATAAGACGCTTCTCTTCGTCGGTACGGTAAATACAGCTCAGCACCATATTTTTATATATATATTTATATATATATATCACTTATATTCTGGGCGCCCGTCACGAATTAAAGTATAGTTTCTTAGAGATTTACAGTAAAAAAATTTGTTTCGTTTTCTCTCTCACTCTTTGCTATCTCTCTCTCCCTTTCTTTCTTTCGCGCGCGCGCTCTTTGTATACATATTCTAAAAAAGAAAACTATATAACAACGATGTTAATTATTGCAATAAGAACTTTCGATCTTATCGGACGTGGCGCATAAAGGGCTATCGTTCAAACTAGATGTACACGGCACGGTCACATGCCCGTGGCGACTCGTGATCGTTGGAGGAATAATATTTATAATAATCAGCAATAAAGGTAGTAATAATTATTCCTTCAACCAAGAGTATCGAAGGCGCAGCGTTTACCGTACCACGAATGAAAAACAGCGTTAATCGTTTGTTTATTTCTCGTTTTCGTGCGCTCGGGGCGAGGCTAGGGCGATTTAGGAACTACGTGACAGCACAACCGATGCAAGTAACTATTTCATCTGTTTCCTGGTTTTTTTTCGTTTTCTTTTCTCTGTCGCTTTATACAATGAGTTTCATTATTTCGTTTCTCTCACTCTCTCGCTCTCTCTCTCTCCTCCTTCTCCTCCTTCTCTATTCTTTCCTCGGTGAAATTCGATTTGACGGTTTCCATGTCACGACCATTTGAAACCCGATCGAACGTGACCGATAGAACGATCTCCCTTGTCCGTGTCGAGTGAAAATCTGCCTTGGGAAAAACGGAAAGTCGCAGAAAAAAGTCCCGTTCGAAAATCAAATTTCCCGCCGAAACGATCGAACCGTACGATATCCTTCTTTCGTTTTGTGTTTTTCTTTTTTTTACCACGTATATTTTTTTGTATTTTTGCGCGCTGTACGCGTCGTCTGTTTTATCGAGGACGCGAGTCAGGTATCGACAGACGATAACACCGCGACCGAGCAAACAGATCGGAAAGTTTGCGGCGCCATCTTGCAACAATGACGCGTACCCTCCGATGCGGTGATGCACTTTCCACTCGATGCACGGAACTTCGGAAAACTCTCGTACATTTCCTCACAATTACAATATCGTACGACGAAACAGAAACCGCGTGTCTAATTTTACACACCCGTTCACAATTTTTCCTCTCTTCCCCTCTCTCTCTCTCTCTCTCTCTCTCTCTCTCTCTTTCTTACGTCTTTCACATGCGTTCGCTCATAACACACTTACACGTACTCTCTTTCGCTCTTGCTCACAATTTTTTGCGTTGATCCATTTTTCCCTATCGTTCAATTGTAGGTTGTATCCGAAGAACAATGCTCACGTTGCACAATTATCGATAAATATATATATATAATATATGTATATATATGTATGTATATATTACGCATAAATAATCGACTGCGCGCTCTTTGAGTCTATTTACAAGTGTAGTCTCACGTAAATTAAAAATAATTATTTTGTTCGGAGGCAAATCGCTCTCTTGCGTACACGTTCTCTGTTTCTGTCTTTCTCTCGCACTCTTTCTATCGCTCGGTGTCCCTTTCGCTCTCTCTCTCACTCTCTTTCTCCCTCTCTAACACTAAATCATTCCGTCTCCATTTCTGTCAACGAGTAAATAATACTTTTTCCCACTTTCTCTGCTCGTCCTCCACTGATTTGCTTCGTTACCAACATTATTCGTTTCCTCTCCCCGTATTTGTTCGGATAAAATCGTACACTCTCATCCTCGTACTGTAGGAACTTAAGATGGCGACTTCGGTTCGCGGAGTCCCAGAAAAATCAAAGTGTTTCTCTCGTTTGTCGTATTCCTGTGTCCCGTTTCGGTATGTATAAACTGTGCCCGTATAGCGGTAGATAGGTAGTATCAATTGTAACAGTGTATGTATCTTTCAAATATAGTTGTGATCGCGACAGCGACGGTAGAAAAAACTATGAATCGCGGAGGCGGCTCGCGAAGTTATCGCGATAATGACAACGACGACGACGACAATATATAAATGAGAACGATCGCGATATTGTTGCGTCTCGCTGATAACAATAGTAATGACGATAATCCTTACTTAATGATTAACGAATAAAGAAATAACGGACAACGTTGTATGAAAGAGTATATGTTGCTAAGAGGATCATCTCGGCCGAGCGAAACGATGTCTCGAGGAGAAAATCCGAATACGTTCGAGCATGTATCTTCTGTCTTGGAATATGCATTAATAAACCTTTTGTTGGAACCTATTACCGATAAAGCAACCTCACCGTTTCTCTGACAAATTCTAACAAATGGAAAATTGTATGAATATCCGCGATAACGATGGAATAGAAAATGCTATTTCGAGGTTCCTTATTGCTGGTTTATTGAATCGGATTGCTCACTGATACCCGATTTTGGATCGTTTATTCATGATATTCCTTCCAGTTTCACGTGATCGAGTGAAACCGCGACCATAGGAAACCAACTCGACGCGCTTCGTTCCCCGAGACACTGTGTCGCCCGGCCAAAAAATCAACTTTCGTCGGAAGAAGCTACCGACGGTTGACACGCGTCGGAGAACAACTAAAAAAGTCAACGATACCAAGTTAGTCTTAATGATATGTCGTGATCGTATCCCACCAGAGGCGATCATAAAAAGCGGGAGTAAATCGATCAGTCGGGGATCGATCTGTTAATTAATGCATAATAGTAATAGCGGCGTGTCTAGGTGCCGTTACGAATCCGTAATAGAAGGAATGATAATTAACGATAAATAATAATAATAATAATAATAATGATAATAATAGCGGTTATGATAAGAATAATAATAGGGATAAAAAAATTTATTAACGATAATAGTAATAATAATAATAATAGTAATAGTGTTACCCACGTAAAAATTAGTAATTATATTCGGTGGATGCGTAACAAACGAATAATGATAATGTACCGATGGAATTTGTGCTTCTCATCATTTCGAATACAACCTTTCCACCCTTCCAAATCCCCCAATCTATTTGTCCCCACGGTTCCACGTGCGTACGCGTATCCCGAAATCTCTCTAATAACGAATCAATAATTATTATCGGGGCAACCCTTATTAACCGGTTATCGCGACCCTTTAAAACTTCAACTAACTTGTACTACACACGCAGTAATCATGCGTACGTCCTCGCGGTAATAAAGAGCAACCAATCGATACGCCACCCGCCCGTTCTCGTTCTCCTTTTTCTCTATCTACAATCCCGGTGTGACAATGACAGTCTTTCGATAGTGTTCGCGTGTGCACACGAGCTTCGAATAATTCCCCGCCTCGGCGCGGTTCAGGCCGACCGACGCGATGGCCCGAACGACAAGAATCATTCGAGAACACCGTGTATTCGTCGTGTATGTACGCGCAAAGCATTTCCAAGATCCCTGCGTTGTATAACCGTCAAGGGAGTTGATTCGTGACGGTGAAGTGAGTCGAGAAAAAAAGAACCGATTGAAAGAGAACGAGAAAAGAAATTTTCTCGCGTAACAGTTCTACCAAGAAAATCGAATGCGAACGTCGACATGTGTCGCATAGGATCTTTGCAATCGTACAATTCCAGTCTCGAAAAATCACTTCCGGTTTGCGGGCACGGGGTTTCCGAAACACTCTGCGCGGACTGACCGTGTGTACTCGTGAATAAGCAACGCATGTTTCCTTACGAGTCTTTCACTCTTTCACTCTTTCAATCTTTCTACTTCACTCTTTCTCTCTCTCGCGTTCTCTCTCACACCGTTTCGCGCGCGCAATCGTGCCGTTACTGTCGTCCGATTATCACTCGTGTATCTTTCGTTCTCGACATGTTCGATCGTTTACGTTTCCCTGATCTCAGCCTGCCCACCCCGTCCCGAAAATGTTCCCGAAACGTCCCTCCCTCGGTATTAGGGGCACGAAAGAAGAAGACACGCTCTAATGTGTCATCGGCGATCAGGAGAGTGGTTTCTCCGAGATCTCCTAAGGGCCTCGCGGACAACGAAACAGGCGTAGCTTTCATTCTTCATTTTGTTTGTTTTTTCGGTCTTTTACTTTTCATTAAAAAGAGTATACCTATCTAACGTACTGATCCTTTCTTGTATCCCCTTCTCCCCCCCTGTTAACTGCAAAATAATACTGAAGTCTGCACATGCGTGCCTATCACATATGTCTATTACGTAGTCTCTTTCTGGCAGTCACTCTCATACTCACGCGTACGATCATTAAATTTTATCTGCACTTCTAGCGTTACGTACAATTACAAACGTTCCAGGGAAACACGTGTGTCTGTGTGTTGTCGGTGTGTCTCCCTTCTTCTCTTTCTCGCTCTCTTTCACTCGCACACGCGTACACACGCGCACACAATCATTCGTTCTGTCGATCATTCAATCTTTCGCTCGCGTATTAATTTCTTCCTCCGTTTTATTACTTCTCTCACACACAATCTCCCTACTGTTTCTGATTTATTATTTTTTGTTCCTTCGCAAGAGCGCCACAGCTTATTTCGCTCTTCCTCGCGTCAACAGAGTGGATAAAAAATTGTTAAAACCATTTTCGACGTGGTCGTACCGCTTCGTGTGTTCTCCTCGCGAAACATTGTCGGTGCACCCGACGAAGACACGGTCGAAAGTTTAACCCTTATGTCAATTACCGTTCCCGGCGACATTCAATGATATTATGCTACATATTTGTATGTAAATTAATCTGTGATCTTCGGAGAATTAAAAGTCTACGATAATTTTCCTAGTTATTAATAGAAATATTGATGGAGTTGCGAAAAATGAATTGAAAGTGGGTATACTCAGGTATCCAGCAATCGACACAAGTGTTGGCCGTGAATGCCGAAACGATAAATTACGAATACGGTTGACGAACGATAAAAACGTATTTAAAAAGAAACTAAGGTTACCGTTCAAGCTAAATCAGAGATAAGCTATTGTCAAATCGATACATCCTAGGAACGGATAAAATAGAATATCGTTGAAACGAGAATAAAATTTTTGTCATTATAATGTACGAGGCAAAATGTGCGGTACAATCCGTCGAAGCAGTTATAAACTCTTTTGGAACACCCTGTATATATATTATATATAATAATAATAATCAATAATAATATCAGTTTGTATTGTACAGGCTATCTTGGGGCTCAAAAAGCCTGTGGTCTCTCTAATATTTACTTAACCCCCCCCTCTCGTCGTATCCATACGCTCTTTCTCTCGTCATTACATTCTACTTAAGTTATTCTCATCTTCTCTCTCTCTCTCTTTTTAAATTAATAATATCTTTAATTTTGCTTTCGCTAGATGTAGCAAGGTGTGACAATAACGAAATTAATCACTTTTTCTTGCCGCTTCCACTTCGTTATCTCTTTCCCTCTCTATCTCGCGCAAATCATCCTTTCTTCTTTTTTTTATTATTTTCTTAAGTTCTTTAACGAAATAATCATCGTAAATGTATTATAGTTTTACACGTTACTTTTTTCTTTTTTTTCTTTATCATTACTTTTACAGTTTAATATGTAGCTTTTTTTTCTTTATCTATCGTAGATTTGTCTGTGGCTATCCCTGATGTGTTAGTTACCCTGCGCTTCCGTCTGGTTGTCGAAATATTGTTGCGAAATTGTGGTCTACGATTAAAATTTCCATTTAGCATTCATTTCGTCCGTAATCGTTACGAATTCGTTCTTTCGTTCGTTCGTTCGTTCCGTTTATATTTCTCTTTACACCGTGTATCGTTTATCCTCGTTCCTTTCTAGCATTTTTCCGTTTCGAATATGATATACGACTCTTGTTACGTTCGCCGAGAGCGAGATTCGCGATTCTTACGGTGGCTCGCCAAGATTCGCGCGATCGAACACGGACACGGACACGCATATTCTCTCGTCGAGAAGAAAGGACGAGCGTCAGGGGAGCAGATCTTTCGTCTTTCTTTCATTCTTTCTTTCTTCGGAGCGACTCGAAGGGGGCCTCGACCTCTCGAGCGTTCTCCAGCAAGTCGACCGGTCGATTTGTTCGTGTTATAAGCGTAACAGCGACGCCCGTGTTCCCGACGCTCGAGTCGCGACGGTCGCTGGGGGTCGCCCTCGAAGAAGATAGTGTACAAAAGAAGAATTAACGGAGCAACAAGTGTCAGCGAATAGAGCCGAGCCGTTTGTTCGTAACGATCCCGAAAAAACATTATTTACAAATCCAATCGCGCGGCTGTTGCACCGACCAAACGGAAACGATGCCGGATCAACTTGTCACCGTGTAACCCTTCCGAAGCCGTGGGGGGGTGTCGAGTGAATTAAGCGAATCTTGGCGAGTCCGCGCGCGAGCACCCTGCCTTGTGACTACGTGTAATATTTTCAATGCACAAACACCAACCCCTCCCCGATCGTAACGTCGTTCTACGAATCAGCGCGGATCTCAGAGTTCGCAAGTATTTGTCGCGGGCGTTCTATCGGTGTCAGAATCCAATCAGGCAACGACTCGCGAACGGCTCGCGGCGAGAAAGTGATGCACGCATATATTTCTGTAGGTATCGGTGTAAACTGTATATCCTCGGTCAACGTGGTTTGGGAAACGTATAAAATAATATTCAACTGGAAGCTCGTTTGAACGCAGTCCACGGAGGCAGCCAGGGACCAATCCCACGAGAGTTTTACTTAATCAACGGTCTGCATGTGAGGTGCTGCGACGGTAAATACACGGTGTGTCGGATGATAACAAGTATTGCTCGGTGAACAAGAATATTCCGCGATACGAAATGCCACTGGGTAAATAATCTCTGTATACAGTGTCAGCGAGTTGCATGATTGTCAAAATCTGGTAACGATCGTCTGCGAAGTATGTGAGTGTGCGCGCGTTTGTCACCTTGCTGCCTCCGAACGCGTGTGTGGAACAGGTTTATCTTAACAATCTGTAGATATAATATTTAAACACTATTGTTCAAGTCTTTCGATTCTTACCTCATGCACATCGCAGGCCACGAGGATGATTCGAAGTAGAAAGCGCGTCGTCGTCGTCTCTCTCTCTCACTCTCTCTCTCTCCCGTATCGTGCGTCACTTTCACGGCGAACGGTCCGCGAGATCCCCAAGCAATCGGAGTGTGAGCATTTTTCCAGCAATTGCTATTCCATACAGCAGCCGTCGTATTTACTCAGCCGTTTTACAGTACTATTTGGTATAATCGCTCTTGTAGCAGGAACTATTTATAGTGATGATACGAGTGGTCTCGCCCGCCGGCGAAAATCTCCGCTTCGAAACGCGCCTCGTTGCATCTTTGTTAGCCGGAGTGGTGTACCGGTTTTCCGTCAACTTTAAATGCGTATCGAGGGGTCGTGAGAAGGTCAGGGGATGATAGCGGTTAGCGGTGGTGGTTGGCGAGTTAGGGGTGATAGGGAACGAGCACCAGAAGATACACCGGTGACGACTCCTCTTCCTGTTCTTCGTCCTCCCCCGTTCTGTCTTCGGGGGCAGAGGTCACTAATTTCAACCAAGAAGACGAAGACTGGGACGAAGGAAACGAGACGGATCTCGCTCGTGAGAGAGAATTTCGCCGGCACGCTCGACTGAGTCTGGCGTTTCGCGATCGACGGACAAAGGGGGCGACGTCAATATTTTTGCTGACGGAGAAAGACAGACAAAGAAAGTTGAAAGAAACAGTGAAAAGGTGGGGAAGTGAAACGCGGTGACAGCGTGGCTTAAGCGTGGATTGAGCAGGGCGGAACGTCCGTCGAACTTACCCCGGGAGCTGTAATTGGTGATAGTCAGTCTTGTGAAAAAGAGAACAATCTCGCGGAAAAATCGGGGCCATGTGTGTCACCGTGTGTGTGTGTGTGTGTATGTATAGGGGAGAGTCGTGCAGTATCGGCCAAAATTAGTTATGACATTCAAAGTCAGGTGGCTACACTTTCTTTAACAAAACAAATGAATATAACTATTGTGGACAATACGTTTCGGCTACACTGTTCATTCGATTGTTTTCGCAGTTCTGACACATTTAGCGTGGGCGTTGCTATTTCGAGTGTTAAGAGTTATTTTCTAGATCTGATAATTTGTTTCTCAGGTAAGCAAACGACTTTGTTGAATTATGTATATTATATCTAGTCTATTAAGTATATTTAACGGGTCTTGTATTCGAATAATCTTTGTATATTATGTTTACCATAAAGTAAACTGTTTCCCCAACTTTTCTTATGTGGAAGTTCAATCTGGTAGCATTTGAAATGAAGTTAGAAGATGTTTATTTAATCTTTCTTCTACCTTTTCCCACCGAAAAATGTCCGAAATTCCAAAGCAGAAAAAAAAGGAAACTGAACAGCTGAAAATATGAATACAGCTTCGAAGCTACTCCTCGAGTCTAAAGTGACGCAAAGAGAGGCCGCTGAGGCTTCTAATATCCCAAAAATTACATTGGGAGATCGATTTCGAACCGGAGAATGTGTAAATTTAACTCCTCAAATGGATAAATTTACAAAAACATTTAATGTAGAATTAGAAAAACAATTGGTTTTGTACGTGAAAGTCCAAGATTGTAAATTCATGCCGTTCAGCATGAGAATTTTTAAAATTCGTTTATGACTCAGCTGAGCATTTAAAATTGCCCCATCAGTGTGAGAAGGAAAAGAAAACTGCTGGAAAGCAATTTTACTATGATTATACAAAAAGACCGTTAGGATTTAGCAGGTATTAAATTGACAGATTTTTTAACAAATATGCTGAGCTTCTTGCGAAATACAATCTCTCCTAGAAACGACACATTGGAGCTGTAAACACAAAAGAGAAGACAACGGACGCAACAATCCGAAATCTTAACTTCGACAGATTTTTTAAACGAAGTTTAGAAAAAAAAGAACCTGGCTGATGTGGAAAAAGTAAATGCGAAGAGAAGAAAAGCTGCAAGAAACGAAAAAGCCAAAGGAGCAGAAAAAAGAAAAGCTGCAAGAAAGGAAAAGGCAAAGAAGCAGAAAAAAGAAAAGCTGTAATAAACAAAAAAAAAGTTAAACAAGCAGAAAAAAAAGAAAAATTGCAAGAAACAAAAAAGCCTTTTATTAAGTTCCCTTTGTATTACAAATCCCTTTTTTTTTAATTTTAATTTTTACCGATTCTAGTCCACCTATAGCAAGAGAACTTAGAGCGGTCGGTACTGCACGACTCTCCCCTATATATATATATTAATTATATATATATATATATATATATATAACATGTATGTGTATTCTCCCATGTCGTCGCGTGTGTATGAACGCTTCTCGCGTCCTGAACGCCGACAGCGAGGTATGTGTGTCTCGTGTACGTGTCGAGGGATCGTTAAACGGGATGGTTGGTTGATCGGACACCGATGTGTCCGTGGTCCTTCAACAAGGATAATAAATATTACCGCGCATACCTATGATCACGAGTAAAGCGACATTTTTTTCTAATCCGAGCCGTTTTGCTGAAGTAGCGCGGGCGCTGATTGAGGCGGTTGCGGCTGCAACGAATCGTGATGATGGTGATGATGATGGTCAACCGGCGACGGTGATCGACTACTCCGCGACGTGTTCAGGTCGCCGCCGCCACCACCACCACCACCACCACCCGGGTTACCGGTTGGATCGAAGGCCTTCTGTTCGCTCGGCGGTAGTAAATGCACCATACTAACTGGCACGGGGAACGCCGCCGCCGCGAAGTCAGGAAAGAAACCCTGCGGTAGGTTACCTCCGAGCAACGAATGATGAGGAAACCCACTGTCATCGCCTGGATGAGGTGGTAGTCCAGCAAGAGGGTGAGTCAATTGCGTGGGCGGCTGGACGGTCTTGACGTTGTTGTTCAACGAGTTCATCACGACGTCGCCCGTCGTCGCGCCCGTGCAATCCCTTCTGAGCTGTTCAAGTTTTAAACTCTTCCCGTATTTGCCCCGCACGTACATCAGAAGGCTGTTGTACGGAATACCGAAGATTCTGCTCGCTTGCGACGTCGTCATCTTCTTATTCCACACATGCTGAAGCGCCTCGGTCAGTTCCGCGTTCGTCCAAGACCTCGGAGGCCCTCCTCTGGGCGCGCTGTGTTGACCTTTCGGTCTTCCTACCGGCAAACCTCGACTACCGTGCTCTCCCCACCTGCGCGGTGGGTCGCCGTCGCCCCTGTGCTTCTTGGGCTTCTTCCCTGGATGATGACTGCCGAGCCCTGCCGCACCGAACAGTCCGTGCAACGTTTCCGGTTTAAAACTATCGTGGAGATCCGCTAAAAGGGACCCCCTATCGAGAGCACCAGCGTGAGGGAATAGGCCTCCGCCTAGAGACGCAACACTGTCCAATGGGAACATCGACGTGACGGAGCTGCGCCGCGGTGTCAATTGCGATTCTTGTTGATGATGTTGTTGTTGTTGTTGTTGCTGAGACTGCTGGTACGAATGCGTTCTGTTGGGGCCATGCGGACTACCTTCCCGCGGATGGTGACCCTGATGTGGTGGTGGCAGTTGGCCTTGCGGATGACTTGGCAACCATTGGGCCGCCAGCTGGCCCAAACTCGTCAGGTACTCGCTGTGATGATGCGGTGGCGTCAACGACAATGCCGACATTGACGGCAAGCCTGCCGCAGCCGCCGCCGCCGCTGCTGCTGCCGCAGACGGAATGTCTTGGAGGGAACCGTCAGGGTGTAGTAGACTCGTGCCGGTTAATGGCGATCCTCTCGGACTGCTCGCCGCCTCACTGCTCTCCGCCTTTATGTGGTGATGATCGGTTCCGCTGGGCGACAGGGACCTCTTCATCGAGAGGTTCTCCGCGATGTCCTCCAGCTGTTGTTGGTTCTGTGAGATCGTTGACTGTTGATGATGCTGGTGCTGGTGTTGCTGTGACTGTTGCTGACTGCTCAGGTTCAGACCGCTCGTCGGTGGGCTCAGACTTGCCGGCGGATGCGGTCGACTAAGATCCTGCGGTACCAGTTCGCTGGATCTTCTTCGCGGCCGTGCCTGTTTTCGTCGAGGTATCGGCGATCCGCAGCTCTCCCGTAGCTCACGTATCCCAAAGTTCAAGTGACTCATGTGCGGTAACCTGTCGCGATGATCCCTCGCCGGATGAAAGATTGTTGGCGCCGTGGCTGCTATTGGTTCTCGCGTGGATGGCGGCGCCGTGCTTTCCGACGCATTGTCATCCTCTTCAGGGGTACCGTGCCTGGCGCCCTCGGGCGTCGACGGTTCACCAAGAAGCATATCGGCAGTCGGTGTATCCGGTGGGGACGCCGGCCTCGGCTCAGATGACGCTAATCCACGCACTTGCAAACTTTCCGCGGCCCTCATCAGTCCTGGTAGTTCCTCGCGACCAACACGCACCTCGCCGCGATACATGAAGTCGATCAGCGCTGCAACTTCGTGACCCGGGAAGTCCTTCAAAACGATCACCGGGTGCTTGCAGGGGTGCTCCGCGAATATCCTCTCGAAGAACGGACTGAAATCGTAAACGCATCGTCTTACTACATGGTTATCGATGTGATAATATGGGGGATCTGGATTTTTTAAATTGTCATATTGTGGACGGAACGCTGTGCATACGATCTTAATTCTCAGAAGATTCCACAATATAGTCTTCATTAATTAATACTTTTAAAAATGTTATATAAAGACTGCGGATCTGCTGCAAAATAAAAATCTTCCTATCAATTGCAAGGTAGCGAAGCCAAAAAAATATAAAAAAACAACGTTTTACAAACCACGTTTATATTAAAATGCACTAAAAAGGAGAAAATAATTACGCACGAAGATTACGTCAATATCGTGAAGCGTTCCACGCTTTTGTTTATAATCACTAATATCTACAAAAAATTATTTTCTCCTTTGTAGTGCATTTTAATATAAGCGTGCTTCTTAAAAAGTTTATTTTATATGTTTTTATTTTCTACTTTTTAGTCTTGATTTTGAGATACTCTCTGCCAAGATTTTTTTACCTCCTAAACGCAGTTTAGAAAAATAAATTTTTTTAATATTGCAGTCATCCAGTTCTAAGCTATGTTTAAAGTTTCAAGTCCCCAGCTCATCGGAAAGTGGTTTAAAATTCGATTACAAGATTTGATACAACACGGCAAGCTTATATAAGCGTGATAAAAATGTGTTTCTTCTTTAATAATTTTAATAACTCGTCGTTAACGCATCGACGCAATTTAATTCTTTTCATCCGTTTCTTGCCTAATATTTCACATGTCATTAGCGATGAAAAACAGAACACGCCAATTGGCGTCTCCGGTCTACCAATGTCCTAAAACACCGTGTGTAGATTGGGAGAGTTGGAGAATTCCATGGCTGATGTCAGGAGCTGATTAAAATCCTAAAACCCTACGATAGGAGACCGAGTAATTCTTGACACGAATCTGTCAACGAAATCATACCTGACTGCACTGTCTCCTTAAAGATAGATTTATACCGTTCATACTGTTACATTGTACGGAACAAGAAAGTATAGCAGCCGGTACCTAAGTATGCATACACGCGTTTCGTACTATCGTCTCTTTCTCTTTCTCTCTCTCTCTCTCTCTACCCTTTCCCAGTTCTTTTACTTCTTATAAGACAATTACGCTTGATTTACTCCGCTATTATCAGACACGCAACCCTTACTTATAGCAAGAACCGAGTATATATAATCCGTACGATGATTAAAAGAGTTTGAACGTCGTACCAACTACACGTGTATTTATAGTCTTTTAAACTTGCTCGAAAGGTAAAAGTCATTTTTCTTTTAGCGAGAGACTGTGCCCGAAACGTGTGCACCGAAGATATTTTATTTGCGATCGTTACGCCGTCAGAGTTGAACGGAATGGAAATGGCCTAACGTCGGACACGGACGGAAATGGCATTTATTTGTTGTCCTCCGTGTGTACGTGTTCTTTAGTGTAGTATGACCAGTCGACAAAAGAGGAGTAGCATGTTTTACAGACTGAAACCGCGTGCAAAAAGCTTAGGCAAGACTTAGCCCCGTTCCCTTACGGATCGCCAGGTAACTACAAGACTTTCGCGTGGCAAGAGCAGAATTAACATCGTGTACTCGATAGAGTTGACCAGTAAGCCACGAGGAAATATCGCGTAGGTCAATTTACGCTGTTAAGGAAAAAGTTTAGTTAGCGTTCTTTTCTGTGCGAGAGAAACTTCTTTTAACCCTTGCCCGTTGTTAGAATTGTTGCGATCTCTCGCGTTGCTCGAGTTTATTTGTCCCGCGAAGAAAACCAAATTATAAACGATAATTATATTCAAGACGAATCATTCTTCTTGTTCATGAATTCGATTAATACAATAATGCCTAAGTATGTTCCAAAACAATTTCTTGTCGAATATACTCTTTTGCGTTGTATCACTTCCGTCGCGAGTGTGCGATACATTCATTTTCCGCTTTAAAAGATCGAATTAAAATGCACAGAAATACTTTCGTGAATAACGCGTTAATCTATTTGAGATATTGCTGTGTAATATTTCTTTCACAGAGATTATACGACAAAATAAACATGCAATTCTTGTACAGGGCACGCGAATCTTTTATTTGAGGCAGGTTGATCCGAACGGCAACAGTATAATGCCATCAGCATATTCTTTAAATTATCAGCATAGATAACGTACAAAATGGCTACACGTTATTTTACTTAAGAAATATCTTTGAAGAATATCAATCAATTCTGAGCGAACACAGTCATTAATAAATATATTATGAAATGTTGATTTCTCGTTTGATGCAAGAGGCTAATGTCACTCATTCGTTTTGCACAGTTCTTTTCTTTAAATTGGCGAATAAAAATGTTTCGTGAATTTGTATGTTAACACTACCTCACGTAATTGTATCTATAGGATTTTCAATAATTGTATATTATTTGTTATTATTATTATTGTCTATCTAAAGTTATTGAATTCTACCAAGTAATTCTATGAAAATTAACAAAAACAATTTTTAATAAGATGATTTTAAACGAATTATAATAAGGGACGAGTATTCCTGAAGAGATATTGAAATTAATTCTGTTACTATGTCATCGATTTCGAATGTGTTGATACAAAGAGGCCTGCGAATACTTTTGGTAGTTAAATAAAAAAACTATATAATGTTTAACCAACTCCGTAAAAACATTAGCCAATTTAAAATATTTAGTTTAATTCCAATATCAAAAAAAACTGAAGATTAAATGTTTTGCAATATATTCACGCATTATTCTTGTTAATTATTTACTTCGTTCGACGAAGTGCAAACGGTTAAATATTACGTTTTAACGTTAAGTTTACGGAAATGCAGGAAAACGGATACTGGTTCCGATTGTCTTGAATTTTCACCATTTTTAACCACTTATAGCTTGTGTGTATGTTAATCGATTTCGATGAAAGTTTCAGCATGTGCATATCTAACATAGATCTACAAAACATATATTTTAAATTTTCATCGAGGGTCCCAATAAAAAAGTTTTATCAAATCCCTTTTTAATTTTACATGTAACCACGTAAATTATTATTTTTGGAAAATCTTTTTTGCGCATCATTTCGTAAACTAATGCTTATAATTTATTATAAGAAATCAGGTTGTTTCGTACAAGTGTAAAAAAGTTATTAATTTTTAAAAGGTGTACGGAGACTTATTTTACTGAGTGTATGTGTAATCTGTTCTAACTAAGGTATATGATGCGGATTTTATGCATTTATAACAAAAATTGGCACGTACATTTTAAAGAAGTGGACATGTTAAAAATATTTGAGATCATCAATGTATTAGTTTCAGCTTAATAGGATAATTAAAAGAAGAATACAATTTTTCCTTGGCTCCTGGTCCCGCAATCGATACGAACATTTATTATTTTGCATAAAGATCCGCAGTCTACTGATGAATCTCAACACTAAACCTGCTCGTCTTAAAACTAACTGGTACGTGTTCCCTTACAAAAATGACAAGATTGATTGTATTTAGATTTTGAGCGGCTTCTATTATAACTCGTGCTCTATCAAAGATATCTATACAACCATTGATTATAATATCATTTTTATTATTTCAATAATTGTAAAATAAAAAATCTGAAATCGGTCATTTTGACTAGTGGAGATTGATTTAATGTTAAACAACGTATGTTGGTACTTCGCAGATCATAATACGAATAACGTCGATTATACATATATCTTTTTTAACAAATTACTGACCGGTGATTATTGCATAATATTGAAAAATCTACGGTGCATGATTAAATACTTTTTAATGGAACTGTCAATAGCAACAGTAATTCATTGTCAACTAACAAGTCACCCTCAATAACGTGATCTAATGGTTTCTTTTGGTACAGCACAATTATTTAAAATCCTATTAATAGAGTTTTGGTAGGTAAAGTGTTAATAATAAATTATATTTTATGAAATCACACGAACCAAAGATAAGCTTTATAATATTAACTATTCTTCCAACTCTCTTGCAATCTGCTCGCGTCGTAAAGAATATCAATAAAGTCTATATTGAAATCCAGACAAATGATTGTGTCAGTCAAATACGGTTGACACGGTAGTCAATGTGTTAACACGCGATCCTGGGCTGATAGGCGAAGCCATCGCGTCGTTTAGTAAAGCACACGGCCCCGAGAGAAACACAGAAAACACAGAAGACACCGATCGAGACTTGTTCGTGTATCGAGAGGAGAAGAACAGCGTCTCGATAATGGAGAGCACGATGGACAAACAAGAAAACAGCATGATCGTTTCGTACCTGCAGGCACTAAGGACAACCTTGTGCGCCCTGAGGCTGGTCTCGGCGCAGACCAGGGTCACGTCGACGAGTATCTCGGCGTGCAGCAGTGCCTCGAAAGCCTGAAGTATGTGGGCCTGATGATTGTTCCATCGTAGGGAGTAGTGCGACTGCAAAGCCATCCCATCGGGACTGTCCGCGGCGCTCGACATTTTTTCACCGCCGCTCGTGTCGTTAGCGGAGCCACCTTGCTCCGCCTCGTGCTCCTTCGTACCTCGGAGTCCTGCGGTCGTCTTTATTTTCCATGCACACACGCGAATGGCCACGCACGTACCGTGAACGATGCCTCCCCTTCGACACTATCTTGAACGGTGCTGTTCTCCTGGAGACAAAAAAAAAACACATGGTGAATCGTCCTGACGCGGCTTCAAACGTCGTCGAGAAATCAGAGATCCCAGCCTCTCTTCAAACGTGTGTAGTATTTGAAAGCTTAGCTTCATCGGTGGTCAGAAGACACAATAATACTTGTAGCTAGCTTCGGCAAGGGTTACAAGACATACTGATACTTCTGGCTACCTTATCAAAAGTTAGAAGATATAACAATTTCTAGCTGGCTTTTTCCGAGATCCAAAGCCACACTAATACTTGCGGCTAGCTTTATCAGGGGTTAAAAATTAAAAATACTTCTAGCTGATGTCTCGAACTAGCTTCATGAGGGGTCAGAATTTACATAGATACTTCTAACTACGTTTATTAGGAGTCAAATAACACACTAATACTTCTAACTAGCTTCGTCAGGGATACCTAGCTTCATCGAAGGTCAAAAGATAGACTGATACTTCTACCTAGCTACATCACGGATTAGAAAACACCGACACTTCCGATCCTGCTCGAGCTAGTTGCAATGCTTGCCAAACATTAGGAAAACAATTCAGAGGTGGGGAAAAGGAGATGAACAGCAACAAGCTTCCAATCTGTTCCGAACATCTTCAGTATGGAAAATAGTAAAGGAAACTATTTTCTACTTATTTTTATAGAAGAAAAAACGCGAGTTATGCAAATCGATCAAGATAATTGTACCATTTCTTGTATAGTTCACTGAAATGATGACTTGGAGCGATTAGGGTAACCAGTTATAATGACTAACGATGTATGTTAGAAACTCTTCCCTCCCAAAACAGAAATTGGATTATTTATACGGGATACAATGAAGATTGGTTTCAACTTTTCTAGACGCGATGTTTTCTTCGCATAAATATGAGGTTTTTGGCGGGATTTGCCCGCTCGAGGACACGATCGTCGGCTATTGAGAAAATTTCTTATTCCCTTCTGTACTTTAAAAATCTCCGATTTCGAGTACTTTGACCACTGCTACACACGGTTCATTAGACCGATTATAGGTTAGGTAAATGTATGGGGTACGATGGTTGACGGCGGTGCGAGCGAGACCTAGGAGCGCAGCTAATACGCATGTAGGGAATGCTGACGAATTAACTCGTGATACATATAGGTACGCGGAACATTTAAACATAACCGATGGAAATTGTAGTATTTAGAAAATGAGTATGTTTAGAACATGGCAGTTATTTCTTGAGCTTATTGCGCGAATGAAGAGACGTTTTTTACACTCTATAATGTAAATTTTGAATATCAAGAAACTGGTGAATAGTCTACAGTATTTTTACCGAGACAACGCGATCTAGATTTGACGGATCTCGCGAATATTTGCTAGCGTAAAAATGGCGCGGCAATAATGGCGTGGCGAGTAATGGCGCGCGTTGTTACTATATCATTGATTCTCCGTTTCTACGAAGACAGATATTAATTTAGTAATAAATTCAAATTATATATTGATATTTTATCATTCAGAAATTGTTCGGTATCTATATATGGAATATTTAGTAACATTTTTCTGGTCGTGGAAAGAAGCAGTCATTGTAGTAGGAAAGTTCCGAAAGGAAAATCCGCAGTGATAGAAAAGTTTTGAAATATGTATTGCGATACGTGATGGTTTCTATTAATTGCCTCCTGCCGTTCTGAAATTTGCACAAGATACTTTTTGTACTAGAAATTTGTTACTAGAAATCTTACGGAAAAGTGAATACTTTATATGTATAGAATAATTTTATAACAACTCTAACGTGGCTATTTGTTAAAATATTGACGACTAAGCGGTGTTTCTTTCTTAAATTGTAATTTTCACTGACTACGCTTTGTAGTTTATCAAGTTAATTTAAGAAACAATGTTTCACGTTTTAAACCGAGATATTTTACGAAATATTTGCTGTCCGATGTTACTCTATGTATTAATTAGAGACTAGTGAAAAATTGTACAATGTACCCCAAAATCAAAATGTCTACGATCGTAATACTTTGCAAATGTTAACACGGCGATTTGAAATTATCCGTTTGTTCAGACAATATAAGATCTTGAAAAGACACGATTTACACAATTAACGACCTGCTTAAAGAAATAAATAAGACTTTATCGTCGATATAACATCTGAGAAAATAATTCTTATAAAATAATTAAACTTTGCTTGACTTTGCTTACTTTTTCATCTGAACTGTTGTAAAATGATTTACTATGATTTACATTCCTCCGTTTCATTACATTTGGGAAGTAATAAAAATTGTTAGAGTAAAGCAAAATAATTATTATCGTTTTACTTCTAATGTTTCGTGTGTGAACATCACTATAAAAGTTTGCGGGGAACAGATCACAAATATACTACATGTTTGGAAGCAATGAATGTTAATTTAGTCTCATTTCGCCTGCTTATTTCGATTTTCGAGAAATATTTGTACGTCAAAATGGAGCATTGAAGTCACCAGTCAGATAATACTGTTCCCTAGAAGAATTATTGAAATTACTGCATATGTTAATATTTAATATTGATCGCGGCAATGGAATTCGCATATTTCTCCCTCTATATTTGTTATTATTCACTAGATAAATTTACGGATGACTAACCATAATATTTCTACTTTCATCTGTCCACATCAATTAATCTATAGCTCGTGTAAAAATCGCAAAGAAATCAAAAAACGTTATTGCAAAAATGTTCGCACAATCGTAGGGCAAATGTTATGGATTTCGCACGCACAGTCAAGATCATAGCAACATACTCGAAGACGATTCGCGGGGTGCGCGCGAACTTTCTCATTCAGCGCGTATGCTACCGATGTTTACGATTTACGCAACGGTCTTCCGAGATAACATGGGTCTCTATCATCGATTCGTCAATAAAATTCGACCTGTAATTCGAAGTCCTCTAGGGGGGTAAACAGTGCGCATCGAATGAGTCTCGATTTATCGAGCGGACTGAATTTTCACGGATTTGCGACACACGAGAACCACCTGGAAGTCAACGAAAGAAGATGACCAACGAGGACAGCCCGCGTAACATCTCGCGAACGTACCACGGAAAACCGGCAAACATCGGTGAACGCGAAAAATTTAACCGGTGAATTTATTCACAGACACGAACCGCAGTTTCGACGAGATAAAAACTACGCCGGAAAAAGAAATAAAATTGTTCCACTGTTGGTTCGCCATGGGTCAGACGAATCCTCAGGCTTCGCGAGCCTGTGCTACGTCACTGTGCGCCTGTCGAAAACTCGTCGCAACTTTGTTGTCAAGCTTGCACGTGTTCGAAAAAAAAACCGCGTTGAAATATCTATCAAACCGTGTATGTATACTCTCGATGTTAACGTCTTTCGTTGTCCTTCCGTAACGATGGCGAGTCGTTTTCACCCGGAACGGAATTCGAATACGTACGTTATAATTACGCGTGATTAATCGACACAGAGATTCACGTGAAATTATCTCTACACTCCCGATGATCGAACCGGACAAATTAATAACAATACCGCGTTCGCTAGGTTGATACTGATCCGATATCAGCGTATTCACATCAAACGATGCTGTTTCCGATAGTTTTATTACGTGAACAATGCAGATACGAACCAAATCCTGTCAGCGATCACAAACATCAATCGTAATTCGTTACGTCGCCTCCCGATCTCGACGTGGCACCGAGCATACACACGGTGGTTCCGGCGAGCCGGAAGCAACGATTTTTGCCGAACATGAGATCACAAAGCACAGTCCATTTTGCACACGAAATAACTAAGATCAGCCGGAGAAAACACACATGTCACTTGGATGGCGAATACCATCGCGTTCGATGGCAACCGAGCAGCTCGTCTTCTCTCACTTCATTGTGGAGCGATCTTTCCAGTCACTGTCCCGCTGTGTACTCATGTGTCTACAACATGAAGAGATCGGGAAGGTGACTTGTAGGTACGTTGGTCCAACAGGGTAACGCGCGACTGGAGCGCGGATGGTTCGTTGGCGGGAAAGCTAAACACAGCCGGCGGGCCGCGTGGTAGCTGCCGTGTGTATGTTAGGGGAAGAGAAGACGTCGTCAAAGGATAGACAGAGAGGGTTGCGCGCGTGACAGAGTGAGTGTGCGTGTGTGTATGTATACCTGTGTGTGTGTGTGTGCGTGAGAGAGAGACAGAGAAAGGATAAGAGAGCGTGGCGCCCCTAAACGATCAGCTGATTCCTCACTGTCACCAATCGTCTTCTCGATAAAAGCACAAACGTGTTCACAGAAGAATCGGATTGGTTCGCGATTCCCGGGGCACACCCGTGTGCGTGCTCGCGTATTCACTATACAATATACTCGATATCACTTTGGTACCAGTTATCAGCCGGCCACGGGTATGATTAATCGTTCCGTTTGGCGAACACTTTCGGCACCTGGATCGTCTCCGATGGAGCGGACGATCTCTCGATCGATCGTCGATCGAAACGAAAAAGTTAGAACGAACGAGGAAAAAAAGAACTAAGAAAATGAAAGGAACGGAACGAACGAAACGTCAACGTGATAACTGAACGAAGGAGAACATCAGGTGTCACCAGCAACAAAAAAAAAAAAGAAATCGAAGAAACTTTGCAAAGAGAAAACTGACCGTATCGTGTGGATTGCGTGTGCGGCACAGCGGCGTCGGCGACGGCCGGTGAGTGAATGCGCCGTGACGTTAGGCGCCCCTCCTAAGATCCCCGCCCCTCTCGCTCCTTAAACTTCTCCCTCCCTCTCGAGAGATGTCGTCTCTTTTCCTATACGATACACGCCACTCACTTGCTCGCGCACTAACTAACCAACCTCCCTCTCTCTTACCTCGGGCCTCCACCCCTTTCTACCGTCTATCCCTCCTGTCCCCCCGTCCCGTTCCCCGCTACCACCACCGCCTCCTCCTCTTCGTCACTTTACCGCCCCGCGCGCAGGAACCCTACCACCACCTCTCGGCACCTCTGGCGTGTGTCCTGCCGCTCTAACATTCGCGGACCGCCAACTACCCCTTTCCTTCCTTTCTACTTCAAGGGAAACCTACTGTTCCACGAGAGACGCGTTCCTTCTTGTTGCCCTAACTCGCGTTTCCTACCGCCGGACGTTTTCTCCGTGCCCCTCCCCCCTTCTCCACCACCGCCCGGCACGAATCCACGCGCTTATCCGCGAACCGATGTAACCGATAAGAAAAGTACGACATGCACACCCCGAGGGGCGGGGGCTCCGGGGGGTGGGGAGATTCCACGTGTGTGGATTATCCTGATATCGTACCCCGGTTTCAACTTTATTTCCACGGATTTTAGTCCGCACCGTTTCGGCAACATGCATACTTTTCTCGCAGAGCGAGAGAGAGAGAGAGAGAGTGAGCTTGTGACTTTGACCAAAAGTGCCCGGCACTCCGATCGAATCTACGGGCTTTTATTTTTCAATTTCTGTTTGTTTGTACCTATTCTGTATTTTCACGTTGCAAAGATTTTCCGGAGGAGCGAGCACTGTGCGCGGAAAAAAAATGATCTAGAGCGAAGATGTGTTTGCCCTGAAGCTGGGATGAAGTTCATCGGTCGATCGCTGACCGGGGAAGACAAATACGAAGCGAGAGTCGGTAAGATTTCGAAGAAGATGAGGAGTCAAGGCCGCCGACGGAGGTGGCACTGAGAGGGTGAATTCCAAGTTCAGGACCGTTCGAAGGATCTCGAATCGCAACGGGACACCATAGGAAAGTAGGAACTGTAGATAGTTTCCTTCCTTTGCCTTACACCTACACGCGGGGATCTCCCTTAGGCTGCCGGCGTGCTCGCTTGTGTGCGTTTATGTAGCGCCCGGCCGAATACTCTTACGTCTTGTAGACTTCGCGATACGATAAACTGCAAGCACGGCCCGAAAGTCTCGAGCCGTCCTTCCCCCGTGAGCAGGACTTACACGAATATTAAGTATCACGTGTCCGTAATTGTGTGCTATGCGAGGATTAATACGCTCCGGATTACTATGTATGGAATTTTTAGACGAAATCTCGAGCCGGTACAACGCGAAACTTCCTTCTTATGTAGATACGATTCTGACCCTGTTTTTGTCATGACTCGTAAAATTATGCTTCTTATTTTATTTCGGAGTAGACTCTCTTTTGGATATATCCCACGTGCAGAAAATCTAATCGTTTCACCGAACAGATACATGCAAAATCAAAACTTTCTGCATCCGTTGCAACGAGCAGGAAAGCTAAATTGAAATTGTCTTGATTTGTCAATTTTAACAACTTGGAAGTAGCATATGGATGCTTCGAAATTCTTTTAATTTTCACCGTTTTTAATTGTTAATATGAGTTTATGAAATCCGCAATACTAGCAATTGATTGTTGTAGAAGAAGAGAACCATAGGAAGGGAGTAGCCGCGATACAAACGGTCGATATGGTGACACCAAGGACTGGTATCACTTCTAATTATTCTCATTTCAATGTCCTAGTTATCATTTCTCACGTATGTACATCTGCAATTGTTATTTTGGCTGTTAAACAAACCCTTATCGCCGCAATAATCCTAATCAACCTATTAACTTTGGGGTTCTCCAATGAAAGAAGAATCTTGTATTATTACTATTTCCTACGGTTAATAAATTTCAATACTTGTAAGGTTAGAAGTTGACTGGGGTTTTTATGCATTTGTGAAAAAATGAGAAAGTGAAATATAAAACAACAGAAAAATATGAACTTTAGTCAACTTATTAAATAATTGAAGAAAAGAACAAATTGTTATTTACCTCCAGTACCTCGTAACAGATTATTACAACAAAGGTGAATATATAAGAAATGTGGTATTAGGTTGTAATATTGAATGTACTGGATACTCAGACAATTAATTTTGATTTGTTCTAGCGATTAACAAGGTTGAATCTATTGAAATTTGATGTGACTGCAAATAAATAAATTTATATATTAATTTTTTGTAAAAATCCCTTTAAGATGGTAAATAATGATGAACCTAGTACTAATAAGATAAACAAATCTGGAATGCTATATTTTATTTGTCTATTTAAATATATATATATATTTAATAGATTTTTAAACTATTATCTTAATTTGGTAGGCTTCATTCTCAGTAGTAAACTTTTTAGAGTACGTCTTCTTTTCTTATTCCTGTTGATTTTGATCGATATACTATACTAAGCACTAGGCTTTATTAAATTTTAACTTTTTGTGGTTTGAAGCTAAATTATGCATGGCAATCTTGCGTTTACTGCTGAATAATAAATGATATGGGTACTCTTTTAAGGAACGAAAGAAGTGATTCCCTTATTGCAAAGTCCATCAAATGATTTGTCTATAATGACGTAATTATTGAACAATTACGATTTAAATGAAACATTTGTAGTTTTACCCAAACAAATCTTAGCCCAGTTAAATAATATTTACAGATTTCTAGGTAGTAATTGATGAACATGCGTCACTTGTTGAACAAAGAAAATAACTATCAACGGAGGACGTTCACTGTCACTTGTTATGTACGTAAAAGGTTAAAACAATCCGTTTAAATAAAATTTAGATGCGTGATGAATAATTTTTTAAATACTGCGATAAATCGTTATCTTTTACAATTAATTGTTAATGCTGACAAAACTTTTCTAGCAGTGTTTGAGGCCACGTATATTTTCCATTTTGAACGTTCAAAAAACTGCATCAATAAATACAATTATCGTGAATGTTATTCACACTGAAGCACCGCCGCGTTCCTTGTATTTTCAAGAATCATTATATTGTCTAAATATCAGTTAGTCTAACGTCGTTGATCGTCTTGTTTGTCATAATAGAAACCGTGTTGCCTGGAATGTGTTTAAACACACAAGACTGCGCAAGCGATGCAAATTTATAAATTTATACACAAGTATATAAACGTCGCGATAAATTATTCTCGATCACGAACATTAACAGTAACATTATATTCTAGTACGTCACCGACCAAAATATCGCGGTTACTTCCGAAAGCAGCGTCCAAGAACGTTTTCCCGTACACGTTAAAATCTACGAGAAACCGAACCTACACGGGCGACACGATTAAACTTCGCGGATACCCAAAAACTCTTTACACACCGGTCGAAAAATGAAATCGTCATCGTGTGAACGCTAGCAACAACAAAATGTGATATAGAAAAGTCGCAAGTAAAGTAATCCAATGTTCAAGACCCGAAACGTACCGTGAAGGGCAGTAACGTTCTTCGTCACGGTTCCGAAACGCACGTTTCTCAGCCACACTATCCGCAAAATTCTACTTCAGCACAGAACATCACTATAATCTGTCCCGGCACACGTGCAATTTCCGCGTGAACGACGCGGTTGGTACATCGTAGTGATCTCGATCCCCACGGACATCACAATACCACTGTTCCGGAATGTATTTCGAAACCGTGTAAAAATATCGCTGGCAATTCCTCGGGCTTACGGGCCTGGGTGCGAATCACAGCGTCCTAGCTCGCACACGTGGACTCCGACAGCTGTTACAGGCGGCACACGAGTCACAACAAACGTTCTTCGTTCCTCGGATCGAGTTAAATGAATGACTGTCCCGGCACATACGAAAGAGAGCGCACCGTTGCAGGCCTGATCGATCATTGACCAGGTTCTTGTCCAGGTAGTGTATTTTATCACAGGTTGGCGAACGCGTGCCGGCGTCGGTCCCGCACGCGTGGAATTCCGCAGGTGGTGGACGCGTCGACTGTCAACCACGGCTCGGTGTGAATGCACCTCGGAAAGGTGTGTATGTACGTATACGTGTTCGTGTGTGTATGTGTGTGAAAGAGAGAGAGTGTAGGCGCGGGTGTGCACGTAGATGCACGATCCGAAACAGGTGTGCGGTCGAGTGGCGGCGGGCGGCCTGGCTCTTAGAGCAGTCGCGTTGTGACTGCCTCTTCGGACTTGCCACTGAAAGTGGAGAACGAGGCGAAGAGTCCCACCTCCTTGTGCCACCTCCAACTGGGTGGGTACCAGCCCATCGGACCCTCCTTCTCCTCTCTTGTCCTGTTCAATCTTTTCGCTTCTCCGCCATACGCCGTCCTTCCGGTGGCCCGTCGAACGCGTTACGCCGATTCAACATGTACGTGTGTCCCTTACCTTGCCTCTTGCCTCCAGCCTCCTTCCTCCTGCCTCCTGCCTCCTGCCTCTTGCCTCCTGCCTCTTCTTCTTCTTGTCTCTTGTCTCGACACTGCCTAGTCTCGTCTCACCTCGCTCCTCTTCTCTCGGAACGTGTACCCACGCTACTGTCGAATGTTTACCGTCCTCCTAGCCGGTTAGACACACCGTTTTGCCCATGCTCTCGAGACACCCTCGCGTAGATACCTGCGGATTCTCTACCTACCGGAGGTCCGGTAACCTTCCTTGCCTTCTTCCTGCCCTAAATATCACTGCCTTCGGGAGAAATACACCTGCCCGTTAACCTGCGAGTCCCTTCGCCCGGCAACAGCCACTGACCACTTCCCTCGACACGGGGTGTGTTCCGGCGTGTTTCACGCTTGCCGAAGGATTTGTAATCGAGGCAACGCTAGATCCCAGGGATTTACTACCGTGCTCGGATAGATCGTTCCTTCGACGAGTTTCTGGACTCTTGCGGTACCGATTCTTTCTATTACTATGGAACTATTAGTGTCAAACGTTTGTTACTATTGGCTTGTAATATAAATTAATTTTATTGCATGGAATTACTTTTTGTTATCCATATCACGTAGGAGTATTTAGTCACGTCATGCGTTTCTATAACCAGTTGTGCATTTTTAGGCAAAGTAACTAAATTTCACTGTCACGTCCATCGTATAGGGGTGACATAGCTTTTTAACAAATTTGAAATATCAATTTCTATTGAAATCTATTAAGTAAACGAATTTTTGTTAGGATCTATCAGTTGCAAGGTCGCACACACGTAAAATTTCTATTGGTAGGTTTTTATATATAAAATGAAAATTGTTTACCAAACCAAACAGTTATTGCCCTTTTTAACAAGTTGTTTTCAGTTGTAGGAAATGTATCGGTATCCTTGCATTATTTCGAGGCTTTTATGGTACTGTTTGGGATTATCCCAACCTAATCTCCAACCTGTTTTGTAATGAACTTTTCGGGTTACTTTTATTGATTTGGGATTACTTTTATGGGGTTTAGTGCGGCAGTCAAGGCGTTATTTAAAAAGTATAAGAACCTCGTAGACATTCATTTCTTTTTTAAAATAATACTATTGTTATAAAAGTAAAAAGTTTTACTAAAGTAAAATATTGTTTAATACTAACAGAAAATTGTATTAGCAACGTACTTATTATTTTATACCAATAACAAATGGGATTATTGGTCACGTTCAATTTTATTTAATTCGTATGCCAAGGGTTCAATTAACGAACTACAGAATTACTGTAAATTGTTTCTGTAATGTCTGGGTGTAATCTTTGCTGACAACACTTTGTAAGAAATATTTACAAATAAATAATATATTAGTCAATTTTGGTAATACACATACGAATACGTCAAATTAAAATCTTAACATATATTCAAATATAATTGTTTATCAGTCGCTAAAGCAATTGTATAAATCCTGAATAGAATTTATATTGTTTTATTTATAAATTCCATGAAAACTCGTAGACAAAGATGAAATATATTCCGGTAGAAACGAGATTTCCCAAACGGCATTTTAGCATTAAACTGGCGTCGATATTCCGTATAATTGAACTATTAACTGATTTTTCCAACAGCGGCAAAGATAATATTTTAGTATAGAGTACCTTACTCAAACGAAACCAGCAATTTTTAATTGAGGAGAGATATCGACGGAAAATAGAATTCTTCTCGAGTTTAAAATTATTTTCACCATGCAAATTTCCATCTAGTTAATTCAGTTTACTCTGACATGAGGTGAAGAAGGATTAAGTATTCTAGCGTATCGATGAGCGAGAACCTGTCCATAATTTGAATTATTAAATAACTTCACCCTTACCAGCGCTATGTCACTGGTAGAAACTTAGTTCATTAATTAAATTTTTATTCTTTTTTCAATACAAGAAAACGACTCCAACATTCTATCATATTTGCGGTGTGTGCCAGATTTTAATAATATACAAATTACATTCTACGAATGCATGCTGTTTTAACTTGATAAAAACTAATTTAATTGGTAGCATTCCCTTTTTGGTTCTATGACTTTACATATATTTATATTTAAATGTATTTCTGGCATTGTATTTGCATCCACCGGTAATTAATTATGCTGAACTTCATCTAGTAATTTACAGTAAATAGAAGGAATTGTAAATTACAATATTATTACATCTGAACAATAAATACATTAATATTTCGCGTGTGAGCGTATTTGATAGGTTTCCTTTCCTCTTGCCTCATGCGAGGCGTTCAAATCACAAAATTCGCCAAAAGAATCTTATGGGAATTCTGTCAGTTTCACGTATAATGCGCATGTAAAATTATCTACAACTTTATTGATTAGTCTGCATTCATTCCTGAAAACAATATTTATAATTATAACAAATTGCAGTATTTTAAATATTTATGGATGCACAGAGAACATTAAGTTTTTGTCGTGCCATAATCCATTAAACGATTGTGCTATTTTGAAAAGCATATGTCAAATAAATAAATATGATATTACTTTAATCCTGTTTATGTTATTCTATTTTGATATGAACGTACAAACTTAATGAACTTTATTTATATTCATTTTTCACGAATTTGGTTAGTCTTTCCAGATCTGAATTCTCATAAATTTCTTGTCAATTGTTACTTTGTATTTAACGTAGAGGTAACACGAAATGTGACAGAAACGCGCTTATTGCTAGACTTCAAATTATTTAATCAGGTCGCCAATAAGATCCAATGTTTAACTCTATGCACACGCTATGTCACGGATGTAGTTAATTGGTAAATATAAAGTTTACTTCGCATGCTGAATGATTTATGTAAACCACTCCAAATCTATTTAGAATTCACAAGGTAATTTATTATATATGATTGTGTTCGGAAAACTAAGAAGCATTCAGTCTAAACCATTAATTTTAATTTCGATTCAATTAATTTATCAAATCGCATACTCATTCAGTAATCTACAATATCCTTCAATTTATTAACAAAGTATTACAAGAAATCAATTATAAAATCCTCAAATATAAGTATTTGTAATTTAATCACAGTTATGTTCATTTGGACTGAGTCACAGTTAAGTTGTTAAGAGTGGGACTTGTTTACATTTAGAACTAAACGTATTTATATTACAATAATTATGTACTTTGTTAAATTGAAAGCTTGTTGTGCTCCATTAATTTTATTTGTCTTAAATTATTGTCCTGTAATAATACATCAGACTCGTGACGAAGTTTTTAATCGAAGTCTACGAATAATGAATGGAATCTCTTTTACATCGAAATACAATTGTATTTGTTATAAACATTTAAGCAGGTAAGTTGCTGTACATTCAGATTACATTGTCATTAATTAATTTGTTAACAATGGAGGTCGCTTCTCTAAGTTTATAAGACAAACCAAAGAAAAATGTAAATTCCCCAAAAATATTTAGAATACGCTTCTCCACGCAACAAGTGTAACCAAATCATCACTAAACTGCGGATTTTTTGCAAAATAAAAATTGTATAAGTTGATTGCAAGAGACAGAAATTAAATGAGAATGTATGTCTTCTTTTAGTGATTTTAATAAGTCAAAAATAATATAACAATACTTGTGATTTCTTCTAATGTTCCAGTTTTTAGTCCTTGCATAATTGCATATAAGTATTAATCAAATGATTATAGGTCATCATATAAGTATAGGTCATCGAATAAGTAATGCAAATTTCGTTTCACGTCTCTGTAAGCCGAACACAGAAAACAGTCATTAGTCTTCCGCGTAATGAATCGTTTTAATGACCTTGAATTAGGTTGTCCCGAAGGCTCTTTTCCTAATGCGTTCCTCCCTTAATCTTGCTCGACAACAAGAGCACGTATAAACAAAGCGCAATCATCCTTTTACCAATCAACTTTTATGAATTCGTACGAAGTCCACTGGTGGCAAACGGAAGAAACTTTTGAGAACAATCTAATACTTGCTGAAGTTTTACATATTTACATACATATTGCTGACTGCCGTAAGAATTAAACAATTTGTAAAATGTGGACTTATCCGGTTGTTACAACAAGGTGTTCGATCAACTTTCATTATTTTACTTCCTAAAATCATTGCTTATGGTGTGATCAGATACTTCAATGATCAAAGTAATTCGCGTGCCGCGTCGTATCAATTCGTATACCTCCAAATACTTTCGCGCGACCATTTCCACGTTCGCCAAAAATGCAGCGAATGGGGGGCATTTTTCTCTTAGACCATTCGAGTTCTTGGGGCGGCGCAACGCCGGGGAGCATCGTGCTCGCTATTTGCGAGGAGTCGCCGAACCGGTTCGAATTAATTAGTATTCCTTACCGCATTAATAATTGCGCTAATTAAAAGACTCCGAAAATCCAGTTGGTTCGTAAGTTCCGAACGGTCGTATGGGAAGATGGGCAAACCGGCGGGGGGAGGAGGGGGAGGGGGTATGGGGGGTGCTTATTCTGCAGGGGGTCACTGGGAGAAGGTGGGGCAACACGGTGAGAAGGGGGGTTGAGGTGGTCGGAGGAAGTACCCACTTCCCGTACCCATTCACCCGTCCTTGTGTCCCTGTTTAAGGGTCTCGCCAGTGCAGCCTGGTACCACTACACCCTCTCCCCCCTTGCTCGCCAAGCTCAGTCACCCCCTGCCAGCATCGTTGCTGCCACTACCACTGCCGCGTCCTTCCAACTCCCGAGCCAACCCCCCATATCGCCCCACTACCCGCGAAGAAACGGCCCCAGTGGTTCTCATCTGGCCTGCTCGCCGGTACACACACCTATATATGTGTACAGATATATACAGCCCGGGTTTGGTGGGGCGGGTGGTGCTGAGCACGCGTCACGAGGCGCTAGAAAAGCAAAGGTGCCCACGGATGTATTTTTTAATTATTGATTTTAATGACGAGGGGAGCCGCTGCCAACGCCATCTTGGATGCTGGGCGGAGTAAGAAGCGTCTCTCTCCTCCCCCCCTCTCCCTCCCGTTCCTCGTCGTCCTCATCCTTCTTCGCCTGGTACACTCTTCCCGTCTTTCTTCAGCATTCATCCAGCACTCTCCCTACGCGGACTCTTTCCTCTCTTGTTCTTTCGCTTCTGCACGCGGTTCGTTCCCTCCTCTCGCTTCTTCCCTCTGTCTTTTCATCCTTTCTTTATCTCACTCTCTCTCTCACACACTCTCTCTCTCTCCTCCTCCTCCTCCTCCTCCTGCCTCTCTCTTCCACCTCTCTCTCCCTTCATTTTCCTCTGCCTCTTTCTTTCACCTCTTTTCTACCGCTTTCCTTGCTCTCTGTACCCCGTACGCTCTCTCCCGCGGCTCCCTTCCTTCCTCCGTCTCTCTCTCCTTCGCCTTCTCCGTGGATCTTTCGTAGGTTACCCCCTTCTCTCCTTCACCCCCTGTTACCACCCCCCGTACTCCACAAACCCCTGCCTACCGCTTCCTCGCCGCGTCACTGCTCTCCTCCTTTTCTTCTCGACTAATGCCGAGAGATAGACAGATGATGATTAAGAAAGCGCCGCTACGTGTGAGGACAACGCCGCGACGCTCTGTCCCCCTGCACCCTCTATCCTCCGCGCACCCCTCCCCCTACCTTCACTATACTTTCTTCACTGCCCCTCCCCCCGTACCCTCATCCTCTCTAACCGTTACGCTTTCTTCGCGATTTTCCTACGTTTTCTTCGTCCGGGTCCAGCATTCGCCATCTCTGTGTCCTGCCCGATGCTTAATTCTCTTTCGAGTTTTTACGCGATCCTCTGCTGTCTTCTTGCGCGTGTCACGTTACCCAGGGGGGTCCGAGTAAATATTAGGGTCGTGTGTGAACTCCACGCGTTTCTTAACCCTTTAGAGTCGATGACCGATTGATAGCTTATCTCTGAATGAACGGTGTTATATGCAGATTTACCATAACCTGTTGTCGATTTTAACTCCTTCATAGTTTTCATAACCATCTGGAAATTCTGGAAAGCAGATGATAGTGCGTAAATACATATTCGACCTATTCATCTAACCTCGTGTAATAAATTTTAAAATATTCCTTAAGGGCAGTACGTCGTCCCTGCGGAGTTAACGGTTAAGGGCGGAATGATTATTTCGTTTGTGGGCCACATAGATTTCAGACAGCCTTCAGTAATTCAAATAAATCAATCGACATGCGCCAAAATTTGATAAATTGGTACACTTTGATTTTAGAAAATTCGTATTCAGTATTAAGTATTAGAACACACCTATAGGTAGCTACAAAAGTAAAACTAATCTATATAAATAAAAATTAAATGCTGTTCGTTGGTAAGCGCAACACTTGAGAACGGCTGGACCGATTTGGCTAAATTTTTTTAATGTTCGTAATAGTCCGAATCTTAGGGAAAGAAAAAATTGGAAAAGTTTCTCGGAAAAATGGAAAATTCGGGAAAAACTAAGTACTTTTTGAATCATATTTCAATACAACAAAAAAAAATGAACGTCACAGCTTTTAATTCAATATTTCAGAATGAATTTAAACACCGTTATTTAAATTCATTTACATTCACGTTAATTTGGACAACGTTTTTTGGGTCAACTAGTATTTAAAATAAAATAATTAAAGTCATTTCTGATATCTGCGAAGAACGTGAACGTTCTAATTTGCATCTGGAGTATCTACGCAACGTCTGAATTTGAGCTTAGCACGTAGTGAACGTGGACCCTACTATCAATGATTTCATCTCGAAATTATCACACGTTCTTGAATTATGCGCTTTTATGGTATCTGCAGATCAAATAAAATTAGTAATATAATATTCCCATCGGAATACGAGATTAAATTATTTATAAAAAAATTCCACGCATATACAAGATTAAATTATTTATAAAAAAAAACATAAATTTCAGTATTAGATCATTTTGGAAAATGGTAATATTTACATTTATTTATTTCTGTAATAGGTACATGTTCTAATCCATCAACAATATACGCAATATTAGGAATAATTGATACAGCAAAAGAGTTTGAAAATTCACGATTCGCTGCACAATGTGTTAAATAAACAGATCAAAATTAATAATATTAATCAAATATGGAATTACTTGTTTACTTGTAGGACATGCTTCGATTCATTCATTCTACAGCCTTTGCTATATTCACGCAACACCAATGTTCCGCGTAACGTGACTTGGTGTTCCGTGTAAAATAATCACAGTTGATGCGAGCTTGGAATGACTTTAAATGCTGCTGTAAAAATCTAATTGTGTTATGTAGTGACTCTGATTCGAAAGAAAAATACGAGGAACTGCTATTAGACGATGTCTTGACCGTAACAGAAGAATATGCCAGCATGTTGTGAGGGGTTCCATGGAAATCACCGACACAAATTCAATCCTACACCGACAACGATTTTGACCGACAACGAATCTGAAATCATTGTCGAATTTGTGTCACTTAAAGGCGTTGTCGGCTAAAGTAGTTACCGGTCAAATTTGGAGTCTGTGAAATGTTGTCGGTGGAAACCGTGTCGGTGATTTCCATGGAACCCATCGTGAGAACGTTACAAAAATCATATTGTTATAATAAGCATTTATCTTGTCTATCCTTGTCATTTCAAACAAGTTGTTTCTACGTTGTGCGACTACTTAGGGACATTGCCGTGGCATTGAATCCGCTAATATTTGTAGCCTAGTCTCTCCCGACTAATTTAAAAACGAGAGAACATTCAGAACTCAGGTAGCCGTGTGCTCGTTGAATGAGGCCTGGTTTGTTGCCGGGTCGTGCATTGTACCGTAAGAAGCATATGACTCAGGGACCTCGATAAAAATGACGTGCGAACAATGGATCGCGTTGAAATATTTTTCTGGAAACAAGTGTTAGTTACTTCCTTAAATTGCCGTAATTCTTTCTGTTTACGCGGCTGGCCGGTCGACGCAGGTATACAGTCTACCTGTAAGTGAACCTGACCACACAACGTCCTCGGGTGCAATACACACGTATACGTATACAACACAGTTTTCCGGGAACGGCCATTGAAAAGGTATAGCCGATCAGCTCGGAACGTTCTTACGGTCGTAAAGCCATCTTTCGAATATTGTGTCATTCTTCCGCCGCGCGCCGGTTACTTACACGAGGTCGTGACGGTACCGAGGACGAGAACGGAACGGCATAGCAATCGAGCAGGGAAAACGATCTCGCGTGAACAGTTGAACACCGATACCGGGCCCCTCTACCTGTATAATTCTTAATCCCTATCGATTGTTTCTCGCGACGGACTTAACCGGTGAAACTCGGCAGGTGAAACTTAATTTCACACCTTCCGGTCGAAAGAATGCATTTTATGATCTCATGCACATTTTCCTGTGTTTTTGCGCCGGCCGTGACTGGTCCGCGGCGTTTTTAAAGGAAACGATAAAACGCGTAGAAACGTGGGGTCGACCGCGTAATGACAGCAGTGTGCATAACAACCATGCATTGTGTCATTATACATTTGAAATCGTTCCGATTTTTCATTGTTCAGAGATACCTGTAAGAATATTAGACACTTAGGCATTTTTCTCGGAAATACTATTGAAATACATTGCACGCGCGATGTTTTTAAATAATAGAAATAGTTACACAAAAGATCCCCAGGTGATATTTCATCCGTTTTCGCTCGACACTTCAATTAATGTTACGCACTATAATATGTTTCATTGAAAGTTAATTAATTTTGTGAATTTCTTTATTACATCATGCAGTTACTACATGTATAAATAGCATTTTTATACTAGCCACATACATTTTTCTTACAAATTTCGCAAGCCGCGTACGCCTTCCGATCTTCTTCTACACATAGTTGTATTTTACATGTAATATGATATTTTAGACGAATACACCAAGTTATAGCACATCTAGAAAGAAATCAAACATAATGCAGTATCCGGAAGTAGAAAATTTTTGTAATGTTTTCAGAAGTATACGTTGCCATGATTTTGGTCTTTCTACTGTTTGGAAACAAAGAAATTCAGTTGTTTATTAACCCCCTTACCGTTAAATTTTTTTTATTAATCGATACAGCGATTAAAACGTTTCTGTCATATTAAATGTTGATTACAAACACAACACATTTATCTTTGTTAAACTTTGTTTCGAATCTTCATCACGAGATGACACGAATTTCCCCGACAACATTTCACGGACTCCAAATTTAACCGACGACTACTTTGGCCGACAACGATTTTGACAGACAACTAATCTAAAATCGTTGTCGATCTAATTCGTGTCGGTCAAAATCGTCGGCCAAAGTAGTTGTCGGTTAAATCTGGTGTCGGTGAAATATTATCGGGGAAATTCGTGTCGGTGATTTCCATGGAATGGATATCCACACTAGTAAATAAAAATGGTAAGCGTAACTGATTACAGATTTATCGCCAGCAAACAGCCATGCCACGATCTTTTAATGCAGTATATGACACTTTTCACATGAAGTACATACTCTCTATTACGATAACTCACGCTGTGATATGCCGACTAATGTGTGACATTAAGTGCAAAGAGGTATGCAACGATAATCGCGATCGATAATGTTAATTGTCAGTTGTTAGAACGGACGGTAGAGGTTTAGAGAGATCCTAGATAACGCGAATCATTAAAATTTATAATAGTACATGTGTACATACTTAAAAGTAAACAAAAGTAATTTTGAAGATCGGATTAATTGATCTGTTTATTTTTATATACCTGATCACAATACACTAGATTATCATTAAACAAAGTATTTTGACAATAAAGATGAAAGAACGTACAGTATCGAATTGCAAATTAATTGTTTGCGATGCCCACGATTACCATTCAACAAGCTGCTTCCATTTATAATAAAAATAATTATTCATCAAAGTTAATAATTTTCTTTTTCACTGCTACATAGTGGAGTGATATTATCAATTTGCCAATTATTCATATGGAGGAGATATTATGAAGTTTTGAAAAGAATATTATCGATTTTCCAATTAATTATTAGTATGGAGAAGACATTGATTTTTAGTCTTGAAGATAATACTTTCATCAGAATATTCGATTAAAATACTAGAATGGTGAGGGAATTGTCGTTCACTCGTAGAGGTCGCAGTAAAAAACGCTACTCTGTCCAAATTTGCATGAGCTTTCGCATAAAATTCGCGGCAGTGATCCTTCAATCCGCTAAAACCTATTATGTACACGACTCGGTGAAGGAAGGTACTTAAACATATGCAGGATCGATAGTAGGGCGAAGACGAAGATTCATACGCTAGGTATGCGGAGAAACCATGAGAATACGAGCTAGCTATGGAGTGGTCGAACCGCAACCCCCCATTGTGAATTAATTACCCAGAATTGTTGCAGGGTTTAGGGGGGAAGCCGCTCTATACACCTTGGGTCGCGACAATGCCGAGTCACGATTTTATTAATTCTAACTCGCTTATATCACGCATGCTATGCTATACGTGACTGTCAACAAACGTGAACTAGTAATTTCGATGGAACACGTGAAACGGCTCGAACACTCTCTCATGTCGTTTATTTTACATTTTAAGTGGATAATAACAATGAACCTTAGAACAGTGGATTTTTACAACACCTACACTGGACTTGTTAACTCGATTAATTTTCAAGATATTCCCTAAAGTATGTACGTTACTCGAGACGTCTAAATTAACGTTCACCACAGCTTTCCTGCGATGAAATAGCATACTCAGATATTAATACAATTATTGCTAACAATGCTGTCAATTTTCAACAAGCCTTTTGTCTCTTCGTCTTTTTACAAATATGTTTAGAATGGCAATAATTAGACTCCGGTCGTTTATGAAAAATAAAAAGTTTGTGCATCAACTGCAAGACGCGGGAGTTAAATATAAAATATTAATCCCTGATAATTTAAATGTGGTGCAAATAATATTTTAATACTCTTAAAGTCTTTTCATTTATTCACTGTTTTATATTGCACTTTCTCATTTTTGCAATAAATGCATGAAATCCGGAGTCTAGTAATAATACATTTTTGAATTTAATTATTTTCATGGCTAGAAGGCCCTTTACTATAAATTGAAATATCGCAATCGAGTAAGATTGAAATAAAATGCAAATAGAATCGATAGATACAGTATGTAAGTGTCAATAAATCAATTCGCACTCGACGGATATTGATGTCACGATGCAAAATTGAGAAGATAAATTATTCCGTGGGTAGCGTGAAATCAGTGCGTGACGGTTCAGTTGATCTAGATCGATCGCTGGAAATCGAATGACGAAGAGAAGAAATGAAACAAAAGAGACCGTCGATATTACTCCGTTCATTCTTCTCTTTTCATTGGATTTTCTCACAGCCTGTATCATAAGTATTACAACACAAAACTTATATTTAGTATTACAACACAAAACATACTACTGTATACTAATATTTGATAATTTAATTATGTATATGTAATTGAAAATATAATAATAATTTCAAGTAGTGAAATCAATTTAATTTCAACTAATCAAATCAATTTAATTTTGAACTTAATAAATTTCGCTCTTCTTAAAAAATCAAGTCACTGTAATTTTAAGTAAATATTTCGAACTGTTAAGGTAAAATGATCGAACAATTGTTCTTGGAAGTGGATTATTTAAATAGGTGGAATATTTGATACAATTTGTAGTTCTCGAACACTTCGAACTGTTCGAATTGCTCGAACGTCGAAACTACATTTGCTGACCTAGTTTAAATTAGGGGCGACTGAGGAGGATCGATGCATTTTGTAGAAAAATGATCACGTAAATCAATGATTTCTTCTAGAACAAAAATTAATAGAAAGTTTTGAAACTTAAACGAAGATCAATGTATAAAAAGAAGTCACGTCTTATATTCAATATTTAAACAGTAATAAGTTCTCATTAAGTTGTTGTATTAGGAACAATGGAAGGATTAACAAGTCTACAAGAAGTACCTTCAACAATATATTTGAAAGAATTGATAATATGATGAAAATTGTGAACGGTCCTAAACATTGTCAATTAGGATATAATTTGCTTTATTTCAGCCTTATAGCTAAGAAATGTGTGACTTGGTTTACATTAACCTATCTCTACAAATCTCTCTTATTTCACTTCGATTCATACCTTCTCTCATTCTTTTTTTGTCTCACTCAATCCTACTCTATACTTATTTACTTACTTATTGCATCCTTCCCCAATTCCTAACTTTTGTATTTTAGTTAGTTTGTGTGTGGTAACATTGTCAATTATACAGATTTAATTTAGCGGAGACAAATATTTTCCGACGCGGATAACAATAAAAAGTTTTCTATATCGTGAGCCAGTGACGAATGCTACAAAAGTAAACACAATCCATACAAACAAGATCAATCCGACAGTTTCTGCTCGCGAAGGGAAATCGACGCACGTCCGCGACTGAAAAAATCAATCGAGTTCAATAAGTTGTGTTGTTCAGGTGAAAGTCACTCGGCCCGGTGTAAGACACCCGTAGGGAGCCGTCTCTATACATAGTAATCACTTAACATCTCTCGTGTAACCTATTTTATCGCGATACGCGTCCCGATTGAGAGTTTATCCATGGTTCTCGGGCGCGAGAGGAATCGAGCGATGGGAAATCAAAGGATCTTCCGTTGATTCGACCGGCTACACTTACAGACGAACGTTTTATTTCGTTGGCCGGGCTCTTGGCCCGTTGTAGGTACAAGATAGAGAACTCATCGGCGGAGAAAAAGGCGGCACTTGTCGCGTGATGTGGTAAAGTAACGGGGAAGTGTATTCGTGGGTGGGGGTGGAATCGTCGGAGGAAGAGAGGTTTCGTCGTCGAAGGGAGATACGAGGGGATACCGAAAGGAGGGGGTAGAGAAGAAGCGCACGAAGAAATAAGGCGAAATCAAATCGCAGCATCCGCCGAGGCTTATACAGAGCACGCCGTGGGATTTCGCGTGTCCGAACGAATTTCTAAGTAGTGTCAAGAAACGCGGCCGGGCCACGTTGCGGCCCTTCGCCCTCTTTCCTTCAACTATGTACATTTCAGTCGCGTTTCAAACTGTCTGGAAATAACGCTATCTGTGCTTCAGCGGGATTTACACCGTTCGATGCGAGCTTCGGGGGCGAGGGTGAAATTCTCAAGTAAGAAACAAGAAAAAAGATTCCATACAGTCTTGTCTTTCTCCTCGAACGCTGAAATTTTTAATGGCTTGGCAAATTCAACTGGAGAATCATCGAAATAAGAATGCAGTGATGCTTCGATGTATGTCCAAAAAATGTGAACGACATTTGTGAACGATTTATTCCTACTACCTTCGGGCACATCACTTTTCAATTACCAAGCGTGACATGTGGTACGAGATTAGGTATATCAATGAGACAATACTAATCCAACGACGTAACTATTATTAGGTTAATTATTTCTTTATGAAACCATTGCCAACATATTTCTGCTACTTTTCTGATTAAAACGATACCAAACACTATACCATTTGGATTATGTTTACTGCTTTTTTAATTGACGATTAAAATAGACACCCTATGACACCCTTTGCTATTCTCATACGCGTATCAAATGTAAACAGTTAAGTCTGAGGCATTGAACACTGTAGCATATTCTGTTATTCGAACTCTCATAACCGAGGTTCTGCTATATCTTGAATTAAACATGTAAATTCTCGTGAAAAAATAATTCAAATTAAATAAGTTTCATCATTAGTTTTGTATTGCCACACAGTGATTTTTCATCTCTGATCACATTATTGATGTTGCAATGCATGACAACCGCGGTTAATGTATTTTTTCATTTATTTAACGAAAATACAACAGATAATCTTGTGCTGATAAAGCATTGTGCGTGCTTGATTAACATACACGAATATTACCAATATTTTCACATTTTATATAATTTCTGTTTTTATTTCAATGTAGGAAGACGGCGCATTTTTGATGAATAAGAAATTATGTTAATTACCTAACAAACTACATTTTTTCATTTATCTACATAGTCTAGATACGTAATAGCTCGGCGCGTTCTTGGCGAGTGTCCAGCGAACAGATTCTTGCAATTTCGAGAGATTTCAGTGAGAGAACATAATATACCAGCAGGATCACCGGAATTATATAGAAAACATATAAATATCTTTGTGCACAAATCTTTATACCACCTACAACGATTCCGTTACTCCATAAAAAGCTTTAAAACCTTTTTTACATTTCTTGTTCGAATGAATGCAGGTCGCTACTTATAATTAGTAAGTTAGTTCCCTTGGGGCTTTCAGGACATGTAGATGTCAGATTATTTCAAAGGTAGTGATATGTATAAGTCGCCTCTGAATGACTAACATTCTACTATTACTAACTTGTTACTCGAAAGAATATATAAATCGTGGAACAGCATGTTTATAAAACAATCTCACTCGACTATCCCATTTTTACGTAAAACAGTGGTGCAAAATTATTAATTACACAATGGTTACAATGATCTCGGCTAAATATACTTAAAGATAAATGAAGCAGATAAAGAATAAAAAATATATAAATAAACTTCTGTAGAGTAATAACAAGAAATTTCAAATGAAATGAATTCAGTAATGTTTAAAAAATTCACTATTTATCAGATATCTGATTTCTCGTTTCGTTTTTTTTTACACGACCTAATTGTAACAGCTCGTGTTAAAAAAAATTATATAAAATTAGCCAGAATTAAACATAATTTGGTGATTATGAAAACTTGGATGGAAACTGGTCTGCGTGTTTCTACTGCATGCTAATTGCGAGATTGTTTCTTCCTGTTAATTGTGAACCGCCTTTATATACATACACATCTGCAGCTGTTGTTCGGCTGGTTTGCTGTAACATTTAATTTTTCAGCGCAATCATTATGATAATAATATGCCCGAAAGTGCGAGTAGCTAAAGTTCTCACGGAGTTTGACGAGTTTCTATCATTTTACAAACTGACCCGCGTATTTGCACGGAGATCCTCGGCTCTATTTATAACGGTTTCTACTATGCTAATTGTGAGCTGTGTGTACATGTACATCTGCAGATCTGCAAGCCTGGTTCGCATGGTTCGCTGTATTATTATATCGCGTTAGCACGGTGCGCGATAACGTAACTAACAATAAGAAAGCGAGGCAGCGAATCGAACCGAAGACTCCGCGTGTTCAGCCGGGTGACTTCCCGGGAAGAAAGTTGCCGGGAAGGACTGCGCGCGGGTAGTCGAGGGTAATTGTAGATCGTTCTTGACGTTTTCTCTGTGTCTGTTGATAGTAGGCGTCTTCGCAAGGGGCTGTGTTTAGATAAAGAGAATCCAGATCCACACGGATTACTGACTGTGTGACGCAACCACCTAGACGCTCAAGGGGGAACCGTTCGAAGTGACGGGGGTGTACGGACGCGCGAGAAGGGAAAAACAGCAGGGCAAACAGGAAAATAGAAACTTCTAAGCGGTTGTAAGAGAGGCGAGGCGAACAAGAAATCATTGAGAACGACAAAAAGGGGGAAGATAGGACGATTTATTTGAACATTATGTACTTCGGTGTACCGTCTCGCATTATCGATCTTTATACACCGATCAGATCTCTGACTAAATCCAATGCCAATAAACTGTTCAACTTCTCTAATTTTAGCACTATTGTGTATATCAGAATATTTAGAAAAAAATTTGAATCAGAGATAAAAATTCACAAGAAACATCGAATTGATGAAAATTTTAATATTTATAGTTTTTCTAGAAATACTGACAAGCATTTTTTTTATTGGTGAACAAATACGTTTGCAGATGAAATTAAAGTAGAGGTTCGAAAACTTTTTCAGCTCGACAACTCGAAAATTAAGACGCTATTTTTATTAATATCATTACTGAATTATTCAGCTTCAAGGGTTTGCGATAAGTTAAACCTACTTATCCGTCGATGAAAAAATGCGTTATATTGTATAAATAATTACACACAGCAAATTTCGTCAACTTCGTTGGGACATTTGGATTGTTTAGTCTTAAATAATATACATGAATGCATCGGAGAAAATGTATATAGAATTTTCCGAAGTTCCTAGTAGGATACTCGTAATCCGAGTAAACACTGTACCACTTAAGGGTTAAAAAGCGCTATTTATTGGAACAAATTAGGTCTCGAGCGCAGGCAGGCGGTAAAGCTGTGCAGGCAGGGTGCAGGCATTAAGTTAGGGGAGCGTAGTTTGCATCTATCTCGATTTATCCGGCTGTGACGTCGCGTTATCAAATATTCAATTGGCGCTTCGTTCGCTGACCGCTGGCCGCAACGTTTTATCGGTTCCCCGAGTCCAGGACCTTGGGGAACGGGGTAGTAGCAAGTGGGAGGGATTCGGACAGCAAACAGGAGAGGATCACGAGACTCAAAAGGCTACGAGAAGGAGGACCGCAGACGGTTCCCGGAAAGACGCGAAGGAAAGACAAACACAGAACAGTGAAGGCGAAGGAGCCGTCACCTTTTCTTAAAACGCGTCCTGCGCTGGCTCCTCCGGCGAATCGTCCTTACACCAGGAGTGTAGCAGATCGCCGAACTCTCTTCGTCGTACCCTTCGTATCCGGCTGCGTGCTCTCATAGGCGCCGAGCGTTGATGAGTCGAGGCAGGAAGACGCGGAGAGGAAACGAGGGCGTGTAGGATACGGGGGAGGGGTAGGAGGGAGGGCGGGTAAAACGAGGGGGGGCACGAAGAGGGGGTGCCGGGGGGTAGAGATGGTGGTGTGGGTGGAAACGCGGAGGAGTTGGAACGACCGCGAAGAGAATGAGAGGGAGCGGGACAAAGAATCAAGGACAGCAGCTAGAAGAAGAAAGAGACCCGGGGCCGGGGTGGAATGAGTGAGAGACGGAGGTGGCGGAGATGGAATTAATGCACGCACCGGGCCACGCACCCAAACCCCTTACAGGCAGCCAGCCTACTTCGTTATACGACAAGTATAAGAGGAGAGCACAGAGACTTTTATTGATCGCCTGGCAAAAACTCAGGAACCCTCATTTCGTGCTCCGTACCCCCGACTCTTACCCAGCAAGCTTCCACCAACCATCCACCCCCTTCCTCCCCCGCTTTCTCGCACTCCCTCCCCCCTCTGTACGACGTCCCCCTTTTGAGGAAAAAGTGGGCTGCCGACGTCGTCGTCGCCTGTCGTCGTCCTACTCGTCGTTGTCGTTGCCTCCGTTGATACCGGTACTCCTCTCTGCCTCCCGATAATCTTTTACGCTCAAGACCTTCGTAACCCTTTCCCTTTCGAAAAATCGCCCCGCTTACGTGTTGTTCGCCGCCTGCCGACCCCCCTGCACCCTTCTCTCCTTCAGGCTCTTCCGTGCCCGGCCACCGGCCGCAGCACCTATTCACCCCTATTTTGTAGTTCGCTGTCCTCTCCACCCTTTCACTCCTACCATCTTTCCTTTTCCGCCTTTTCCCTCACAGCCCGGTACCCGGCCGCGGCCGCCACCGTGATCTTTTCGTCTTTCATTTCTGATCCCGTCTCCCTTGATACTTCTTACTCGCGCCATTATCTACCACCTGCGAGGGCCGAAGGATCCTGGGGCTATGAAGGCACGCGGAATTACGTCGACGCGCTCCGCATGGGCCGCCGAGCCACGGGCCGTATACACCAAATTCTAGATTTCTTTCTTCGGATGTATGCAAAGCTTTCCAACTTGCTTTGTTTCTTTCTATCCACTCGGTCCCTTGTCCACCCCCTGCCACCATCCAACACCCTCGGCTTTTTTTCTACACTATGATCCTTCTGGTAATTCTTTTTTCCTCCGGTCGGGCAACCGGCAACTTATGGAGCACCGGAGACGATAATGCAAGGGGAAGTCGAAAGTTTTCGGGCGGCCGGGCGGAGTTTAAAGTTTATCGTGCCCGATTTAAAGCGAAGCCCCGTAAAAGCGTCGATAGATGGAAATTATGCGACGAGCTTATAGACAATTCGTACTTAGGGTGATTTTCGAATCCTTTGAACGGCAAGGCGCCGATAACGGCGCGATCGATGAACATCGCTTGCTAAAGGCAGATACGCGTTTGTCACCTGGATTTGAGGTTTTTGGCCCTTTATGCGTTCTCAATAAGAATTTGTAATGGTTCACACACACAGTGAGATATCATATAATTAATTAATTCTAAAACCTTGTTCGTTATATTTTATCGTTATTTATCGTTTTTTAATATTTTATACGCTGTACACAAGTGTAAATTTACAAAGAAAATATAAAGAAGGAGGGGGGGGGGGTAAACCATTAACTCTGCACCCGTTGGGTAACATTAACCCTTCAATGCATAATTTTTTTAATGAGGTCGGAAAAATTGAAAAATGGTCAGTTTTTGTGTTTTATTTAAGGGAAAGATATTGAAAAAAATTGAAACAACTTTTCAGAAAAATAAACATAGTAAGAAAATACATTCTTAGTTTACTATATACTAGATTTGTTAATTGTATCAGATATGATACACTATGCAGCGAAAGGTTGACCTTTAAAGATGAACGATAATCTAAAATTAAAGTAATGTGAAACGCGAAGAAAATTACAAAACAGAGCCCAGCATGTAGTGACTCTATCTGCAAATATAAGAAACTAGAACAAAGAAGTTTTTTTCAAGTAACACTTTGTTTACCAAAAAATCGAGTTTAAAAATTCGGTGGTTACTTATGCTGTTGAATAGGAACTACTACGACGCGTCTGACCATGGCCAACCAATTCTACTTCTGGCGAGTGCTTGGATCCAATGCAAATGATTAACCCTTTGCAGCCGGAGCTATTTTAACTTGAAAATTAAACATTTCCGACCTCGAATAATTCCATTCTATACGATTTTTTTCATTTTATGGATATGAAATTGATATACTATAAGTCATGCAATACTTAAATCTGTAGTAATTGATTAGATACCAACACATTTAATAATCTAAACAATATTGTGAATAATGGTACAGCAATTTTTCTGCTGAGAATTAAAACGACTAATCTGACTGAAACATGGTACAATATACTAAATAAATTATTGGTTTTTTTAGATTAAAATAAATTAAAACAATCCGCGAACATAGACGAAGAACGTATAATTTGTTAGAAAATATGAACGAGCAGAAAGATGAACAGAGAATAAATGCCGACTGTATTAAAATGTTTAAACTAAGAACTATGCATGTCAACAAATTTCCAAAATAAGTTATAAAAATATATCTGAACAGAAAACACGATCGATTCTCGAGGAAAAATCGAAATATTCGAAAGTAAAAAGCTCACGAAATATTCGCCCCGAAAGATACGGTATAAACCTCGGTGCGATGTAAGATACCGATCGGGGGAGAACGTGTTGTTGAAAGAGAGAGGGCGAGACTGTAACAAACAATAGAAAGGTAGTCTTGGCGGACAATAGCTCGTGTGGAACAAACACATCTTACCCGTTCACCGTTTCTTACCCTTCCCCTGTCCGACCGCCCCCAGAGCAGCGTCCCCTTGCACACAAACCAGACCATCGTTTCGGGGTACATTCTCCTCTGGACTTCACATACTTACGTTTTTAAGCTTTAAAAGCTCTATTGCCTCTGTGCGTCCTATAGACAACCAGGAACAATAGGATGGACAGGAATTGTACTCACGACAATGTTCCGCCATAATTTTTGTATTTAAACCGGAGATGCGTGAACCGCCGGAGTTTGCAGTTGCGTGCATCCCCGACAATGGGCACTCGTTTTAAGGTTTTTTCACGCTGATTTTCATGCCATTTAGAACATTCATTCTTACGTTAAATGTTTCGAAAAAAACATGTTGCATACAAAATTACGATAAACATTTCTTACTCATTTCTCTTGAGCTAACATCACGTAGAAATAGTGGAAGGTTTCCCTGTTTTAAAAATTAAGTATTATTTATTCATTGAAAATATTTGAAAGGTTTAAACATACTGTTGTAGTGTTTTCAACTTATTCATATAATTGAGAAGAGAAATAAATGTATATGTACAATGTACATACTGTACCTAACGATCAATGCAGATAATTTTTATTTTCCATAGAAGTCTACTTCTTATTTATATATACTTGTACATACATCTATAAATAGGTACTGTGAACACATTAGAAGAGTTGAAGAATATTGTTACAATATTCTTGACATACGAAAATTATTAAAAGAACAAATTTAAGGATCCCTAGGCATGAATTTCAGAATCTATGTGCTTTTTAACTTGGGATTTCAAACCTGCAAAGTCCCTAAAATATTTTTTCAAATTCGTGTTCTCTTGGAGAGGCTTCAACAAATCCTTTTTTTCGTCCGAGTCTTCAAGTCTCGGTTTACTTAAATTTGAGTCTTCGTGAGCTGTGGATTCGGAAACTCAAGTCTGATTGATGTGTGCATCGACAGATCGGAGTAGAATGGAGCTGGTAACAGCGAGTTGAAGAGGACTGAGGTGGACTAAAGCGGTTTGTAATGAACTGGATCGGATTGGTGCGAGTTAGAGCGAGTTGGAGTGGATTGGAGCGAAAGAAGGTAACTCAAAAATTCCAAACTCATTCAGAGCTTTTTGTAGCGTATACGCTGACAATGCTCCCATCGTTCCCTGAGCGAACGAAAGGCCTTCTTTAAAATTATCTTTCAAATATAGATTTTTCGCGTTTATATTTAGCCAATAAATTAATTGGCTGACGCGTGTGACCATGAACAGCCAATTCTACTTCTCGTGAGAGCTGGGACACATGCGAGTCCATCGAACTGTTAAACTCAGTTTTCTCGAAAACGAAGCTTTAACCGACAAAAATGTTTGTACTTTTTTTGTACTTTTTTTTGTACATAAAATCATCTTCTGCTCACCTATATCTACCGTCCTAAGACACCCTTCACGCGCGTTTTCGTTTACCTGTACTTAAAATTTATAAATACTGTGTTTGTCTATTATGTGATAATAAATATTGTTCGAGAATAACAGCAAGATTCTAGAGCATAAATCCTAAACGAGAAACTCTAAACCGAAAAAGTATTACTTTTTTTTCTCATGTAGATTCACCTATCTGCGGCTTGTACCATCGGATCGGTGACACTCGGTATAAAAATAATTTAATAAATTCACGGTAAAAACTTTCTACGATCTCAAGCTCTCGCCTCATCACGGGCCATCGTAAGAAGCGATTCGGCCGAACCAGAAAAGTCGCGAGTTCCTGGCGGCGTGTGCCCGGGAAACTTTGAAAGACGCGCGTTGTCTATCGCCGGAAGTTCTGCTCACGATCGGCGATGCGGGCACACGCGTCCCGGTCGTCGTCGCGACCCTACTGCAGAGTCTACGCGGAGCGTCGAATCACGAATTCCTGGCCGACTAATTACTTAATTTACCGCGGTTGAAGTTCATGATGTAATTTGATGGTGAACCACGAGGCGAGTGCTTATCTGCGTAGCGTTTACAAATGACAAGCGTCTCCGAAAATCAAACACACAAAGCAAGCCGCGAAAAGCGTTGAAATGCCGGGTAGAGCAGAAACGGGAGGGTAAGAGGAGGTTGCTGGCCGGGGGTAGGCGGTGAGGAGGTGGGAGATGTGAAGGTGGTGGGGCGGAGGGGGGTAAGAGGAAAAATGTAGAAAACCACAAAAGATTTCAATCTGTGGGTCTTTGTAGGAGCAAAGCGTTTGCACGTGCACACAGAGTCGGCGTGCTCATTCACGTACGGGACACCCACGCGGCACCGTGCGTACAGAGCGCAACTTGTACCTAGCCGAGCAAAGTACTCTGTCGGTGCTCCTTATTGTCATACACTCGGCTCCCCGGGCTGCTGTAATAATAATTAAAGTTCCGTGCATACAATCATAGTAATGGCCGCCGGTGGCACCGGTGTTGTCCGCCACGGCGTCGACGAACGGCCAGACGCTCGAAACGAGAGGAGCGAACGCGAATAACCCGACGGACGGCGCAGCCCAGTGCCGTCACACTTGAGTGCACGGGCTCACCCCTGCTTTCTCCGCCGCGCACCAAACCAAGGAGAACGATGACGACGAAAGGCGCAGGGGTTGAACGTTGTCGACGATAAAGAAAGGAAAAGAGAGATGGACACGGGAGAGAGGCGAAGGTGTAGCTCTGCACCAAGGAGAAGGGATATGGTAGAGGCCACGGAGTGCCGTTCGGTGCGGCGATGGGACGGGGGGGTTAGAGGGTGGGAGGGTGGTAGAGGGGTGGATGCTGGAGGTTGGAGAGGAATACCTCCTGGAAATATTCTAATAAGCAAAATTTTCGCTTTTGTGTTTAAGAAAAGAGAAAGAAGTGGCGGGCGAGCACCGTCGTTCGAGCCCGATGGGAGAAACGGAGCGAGACATAGGAGGTGGGACCGGTGCGAGAAAGAACGAAAGAAAGCTCCGAATGAATCCTGCCGCTCTGGCTGTACTCTTCTGGTAGTCGCGATGTTGATGGTGGTGGATAGCGATACCGGTCTTCAAGGAGTTAGAACGTGGAAGGGGAATAGGAACAAGGAAATGAGAGGCAGAGAAAGGGAGACGGATGGATGTAGCGCGGGTAAGAGTTCGACGGATGAAGAAGAGGAAGAAGAAGGCGAAGAAGACGGACCGAGGCAGGGAGTTGAGTTGGTCGTATTGTCTCAGCGGGGTGGTTGCTCGCGGGCCGCGGGGATCGAGGGGACATCGCGGAGAAGCAGGCGAGCGCGCGAGGGGGGTTGGTCGGGTTACCAGAGGGATGAGAACGGGGATGAGGAGGGGCAGGAGGTTAGGCAGCCGAAGGAACGAAGTGGGTGGAAGAAGAAGCAGAGGCAGAAGAAAGAGAAAAGAAGAGGGCGACCGGGAGGGTAGGGTGCGGGGCTTTAGCGGCGAAGGGGGTAAGACGCTGCATGAAGGGTTGGAAATGTAGATAGAATTTCTTCATTTCACGTCCTTCGCCCCACACCCTCCCTGCTCACCCTCGTCGACCGCCACCGCGATCTCTACCCTCCCCCTCCATCCTCTTCACCGCCCTCCTTCTTCGTCTTTTCCTATGCTCCCTTTTCTCTTCTTTCCGCGCCATCCCCTACACACCCGCACCTCCTCGACGCCCTCACCAACCCCCGACCCTCTCCTCTCATTTCACCCATCCCCGCCATTCTTTCTCTTAAGACTCCGCGGCAGAGGAATCGTTAAAATCTGGCCGTACCCTCGGTACCCACCCTACCTTGCTACCCTCCAATGACCTTCTTCTCTCTCGCACTCCGTGCTCATAGGAATTTTTCCTCCTTTCACTCGTTGCCTGCCGACGGAGCTACTGCCGCCCCCCTTTCACCCCCCTCATCCACCCTCCTCCCCCACAGTCGCCAACCCTTGAATGCCGCTCACTCACTACTTACTTTCACGGGTGGTTCAGAGGGATCCGTGGGGGAGGTAGGAGGACCATTGGGTCTCCTGGAGGATAGTGTTCCGGTATTAATCGGATGGAGAGGCTTGTATGGAAATTTTCAAGATATCCTGAACCATTATCTTTCCGAGAGCCGCGTAGATCCGATCGATGATTAGCGATCGGCGTCATTAAACCTCCGACTGCAACTTTCCTCCACATTTTCATATTTTCTGCACCGAATATTCTTCATCTTTCTACTACAAACTCATCGGCACGCCTAAACTAATGACTAATGGCTTAATTAACGATGCAGCATCAAGTCAAAATCATAAAGTCGTTTGCATCACAACATTCTGTAAGACTCTCGTGATGATGTTTTGAAACAAACATAAATTCTATTTTGTTGTTGCCGTTGTGTAGTCATTAGTGATTGCATATAGAATAAAGATAAACTTCCTGCTTCTTCTGAGAAACTATGAAATAAATCATTGTTCAAGATTTAGGCTCGATTAAAGACAGCTGGAAATTTTGTTGAATATTTCTATACTTAAAATATAAGATTTTAATTTCTGGCATGATTGCCCTTTCATATTTATGTACATTAATTATACAGTTTCTTTCCAGTAATGGCTGCGACTGCGGTTGTATACTGTGCTAAAAATAATTTTATTTAGCTTGTGTAATATGTCAATTATTTGCAAGGTTAGATGTAACATCGTGATTTAATTAACCTAATAATATTCCAGGAAATCGAAACGCGTAGAACCGCTTGGTAGAATATCTATAAGCAATTACGTAGTGCTAACTTGACGGGTGCCACCACGTACACTTTCAACACCATTAGAACAAACGATGTCATCAGAGTGCGGAACATTATAATTTTAATTAAGCAGGTTTGCTCTTAGGTGGTTTGAGTTGAACGCGTTGGTTTTCGAAGTAGTAAATCAGTCTCCGAAGTTCACGACGTGGCGCACGGATTTAGGGTCAAAGACGATCGCGTCGTCGACTCCGCTTCCTCTTTTGCTCCCTCGGAGCAAGGCAAGGGGCAAGGGGTAACCGGAGTGTTTTCGAGCGACGCTCAAGGGTTATTGTTTCGGGTACTGTGAATTTACATTATTTCCTCCGACCGGTCTCATTGTTCGTTCATTTTTGAACATTGCATTCTCAGTCACGAATTCGTCGTTGTTCTTGCGTCTCACGATACATTTGTACAACCGTAATTACTGGTGCGATGCCGTACCGCGTTTTTCGTAATTAAAATCAGTCATCCCCCCACCCCCTCCCTCCCTCCCGCCACCCTTCTATCCTTGCGCCCATTTATGCTACTCGCATTGTCACGAGCGGAACCTGCTGCCAAATTATCTTTATTATCGCATTCGTTATGTCCTTTAGCGTGAACTGCCCTCGACCGTATTCTTACCGAGGCCGGGTCTTTCCCGTTTTTAGTTACATCCATTCTTCAAGACTTCACATTTGGAAAATTGGAAATCTGGGTTATCGCGAAAATTTCCATCACTTTCCTGCGATAAAAATATTCCCATGTGAGAGTGAACAAGCCACTGTAATTCGTTGCATCAGTTAGTTTCAGTTATTTTGCATGAGAAAAGTATTTTGTTAATGGTCCCAGCTTATTAATTTCATCACACAGTGAACAGAAAAATACAAATTTTATGCTTACGATTTGTTAATTAAGCAAATCATAACATCAAATGCGCTCGATTATACTAAATATTTTTTACCACCGAGTGATGTGAAAATATGGAAATTATAAGTTATGAAAGGACTGCCGCATCTACGACAAAAATGAGAAAATTAATCATGAGATAACCAATACAGAAAATGTTGTAGTTACGAAACATGTTTTTTTTAATATACAGACGACAGACACGTTTCTGCCTTACGTCATAAAACACCGTTCCAATCGATCCGTTTGGTTAGGTTATTTACAACAACGGGTTCCAGCGTCTCGGTGCAAGCGGGGGAGGTGAATAGAAAATAAAAAACGTGTCAAAGTTTGGTATCCCGGCGAGGAACTTGTACAAGGCTTATTACTTGGCGTAATAAATCAACAACAACTCTCTCGAAACACGTAATCGCTCCGCGAAGAAACCGCCGGTTTTAATATCGCTACAATAAATTTCTGAAGAGCGGATGACATTAATTAAACTCGTCCATGTTTCGTAACGCATTCAACAGTCGTCTTTTACATGGACCAGCCAACAAAAGTAACTTCACGTCGCGTGTAACCCGCTGATGTCGAGATGTCTCGAGCATCTCGCACGACCGATTCTCTCATCTCGGTAGCTGGTGTCCTTTTGTCTGAACTTTAACAAAGTCAATTCGCGGTAAAAAGCCTCGGCACCTGTAATTATTTGCGAGTACGCGTGTACAGGCGTTCGCGGAGAGAAAAGAAGATGGCACGACGGCGCGCGAGATCGGTGTACAGAGGGTTCAGGGGTGGCGCAGGATTCTCCCTCTCCCGATTTGCGTGAAAAATATGTAAAGTATTGATTGCATTTTATAATTACTTGGGAGTCGTTCGTCTTAGCTACCCTATCCACTCTCGTCCCCCTCGACCTCACCCTCCTTCACGTTCTTGCACCCTTCGCTACCATCCACCCCGTCGATCCTTTTTCTCTCTTTCTCTCTCGCTCTTTCCTTCTCATCCCGGCGCAGCGTTCCCCCTGTCGTGTACTCTTTCAGACGTTTCCTTCTCCTTCGGACAAGCAGAAAACGCGCGCCAACGCTCGCTCGCTCGCTCGGTCGTTCCTCGTTATATCCGTGTGTACTCTGATGCGTTTATGCCCGAATAAGCGGAGAGATAGTCCTGGCCCCAGCTCCTTTGCTTTCTTAGGTCCGCGTTTCGCGCGGTGCGTGCGTGTGGAGCTCGAGTTAAAGCTGAAGCTCCCCCGCCGGTGAACCAGAATGTTTGAAAAATCGGGGAGAGCCGCCTATCAAGCGAGTTAGAAGGCATGTGCCCGTGTACGTGTACGTGTAATTAAAACGTTGTTCGCGTGGGCGTTCCGTTCAAGGGCGAGTGTTCCTCCGTTCCGTGCTGTCGGCTCGGCATTCCGAGAATCATGCTCCCGCAGATAAAATTACGTTATCGCGGCCGATCATTTCGCGAGGGATTCGATCGAGCATTGTTGCCTGCGTTCCGTTTCAAAGCTGCGAACGAAAGTTCACTCTACCTTCCGGCGACGGCAGGGGGATTCGAGCCGAGCGAGACAAGGACGGAAAGTTCGGCGCAAAGCAGCTCGAAAGGTACAATTAAGATTTATCTAGTAGCGCAAGGCGGACTGATTAAAAGTTGGAATGGTACTTTACAAACACTCCATTAATAAACACGGTTTTAGGAAGACGTCGAGCTCCCGGTAGTTTTTACAGCGCGCGCGCCCCTGTCGTTGCACTTGTCAGCCGTTTCGGATTCGAGAGCTTATTGCGTTTAGCGGGCGCAAGGTGACTGCGCGAAAAATGGTAATGTCTTGGAAGTTCGCTGTGCGTGATCAGCTGTCTCTCTTCGCGAATTTATGGCGAAATTTATCCTCTACAATATGTCTACGTATTCTCCGATACAACGGTAACAATGAAGCAAGATTTGATTTCGGTTTAATGCCAATTAATAACTAGACTGCGGATCTTTATGTAGAATAAAAAAGTTTTGTTAACGACTTTGTTACATTAAAAGTAACATGGCAACATTCTTGAACTTTTTAAATTTTTTACTGTTTTGTATATCAGTCAACCAATTTCATTAATAACACACACATTTAGTAGATTCTGTGCGAACACCGTGTCACGAGTCTGACATGATCTTATAGTGCTAGGGGTTAGTAGAGATGGGGGGAGGGTTGACTGTACAACGAATGTCACCTGTGTGGACTATTTATCACTTATTGTGGGAACCATTTCTGTGATATAAAGTTGCAATATTTTTGAATGTGCTGTTTTCTTTTAGAGTGTACGATGGAAAATGAGGACTCACGTGGAACAACTTCATGTCTTGCATGTGAAATTAGTTAAGTGATGTTAAACCTGCGAAATTCATTAAATCAATTTCCACAGAATCAATCGAGTATTTGTTTGTACCATCGTTTACACTAAAATTAGCAATTTGCGGATAACTTTTAGGTGTTATGACTACGTAATGTTTCCTGATTAATACGTTTAGTTGATACATTACAGGTGATCGTTCGGAGTGCGATACAATTCATTAAGGATCGATACAGTCTCATTTCACCGTTATTTGGCGAGATTCGTTGCAAAACCGTGAAACTATAAAACGGGGAGGTCGAGACAGATAATTGAGAGACAGAGCGGGCCCACGACGCGACGGCCGGGCAAATGAATACTAAGTCATTCCCAGGAACAGCTATCGGTGTTAATTACTCGATCACTACGGCGCGGCAGCCCCAATCTTACACGCGGTTATCCAAGTTCCGCGATGGACAACTCCCACCGAGGGGGCCGACGAAGCCGGCGTTCGCCGTGGGGGGCGGTCGTCGCGCGCGGAAGAGAACCAGAAACCTATCGCGCGCAATAATTCGTCGCTTCTCCGGGATTTAAGACGAATGAATCTTACGTTTACGCGCGAGACTGCTAGGAGTGGAATATCGGAAAGGTAAGGAAAAGGAGAGAACCGTGGAACAGGAGACAGGAGACAGGAGGGGGTGGGTGGGGGAGGAAGAGAGGAAAGTTGCGGGGGCGGCGGGCAAACGAGAGGAAAGAGAGGAACGAAGCTGTGGGGCGACGCGGCGGAGGGTGAATTCGAGGCGTGAGTAGCGGGCCAGGAGAGTGGCCGTGGGTAGGGGTGTGTGGGGGGAGGCAGGTGGGGGGGAGGAATGGTGGTAGCGAAGGAAAGGGTAGGTAAAGAGGGCCACTGTTTTTACCAACCAACCTGCGACTGCCGCGCACTCATTTACTCTTGGTAAACTAACACCGTCTCACTTGGTCGACGCTCACACCCGTCTATTCCTTCACACGGTTTCCTTGGCAGCGTGCGAGTCGCAGGCCCCTCTGCGAGCCGGGGCTGAGCGCGACCCCCTAACGGAGACAAACGTGGCCACCTATTACGCATCGAATCGGGAGAGATGAACGGTCCAAGTCGCGGAAGTCGAAGTAGAGACACGCTGGACTGACGGGACCAGCGAAAAGAGGGACCGGATATGCGTCTCGACTGGTTGCGTGGGCGGTCTGTTTGAATGGGCTTCGCTCGAATCCTCCGACGGGTACACCTGTCAACGGCATGAGACCAGGTCCTTCGAGGATCCCAGGACTCGTAGGCCGAGGGTTTGTAATCACGCGTACAAGGATAGGCGCAGAGGTTCGCGGGACTGGGCGCACAGCGTGTGCTTGTAGCGGGCGGCATCAGGAGGATGTGGGGGTGGAAGGGTGCCGGAAGTAAGAGGAAGAGGCAACGGGAACGCACGTAAGGGTTTTCTCGGTTTCTTACAGCGAAGGAGTGGGAGTTTGGCGGAGGTTGGAACGCGCGTGGGGCCAACAGGGGGGCCAAGAGGCGGGCGGGCAAGCGGGCGAGCGGGCTGGCGAGGGAGTGCGGGGTTGCAGAGGGTGGGCAGGGGGGAGAACGAGGGGGTGGGCGAGCGAGTGGGTTGAGGGTAGAGCAGCTCTGCCTAGAAGTTGCGCCCAGCATTTTAATCGATTTCATTTGCGCGCATGTGAGTGAGAGTGAGCGGGCACCGGGGTTGAGACAGAGAACGGAGTCGCGGGCTTTCAAGGGAACGCGAGACGAGTGAGCGGGGCCACGAGCGAGCGAGAAAGAATGAAAGGGAGATAGAGTGAAAGAAAGAGAAAGGGGGAAATAACGGAAAGAGAGAGGGAGAGGAAACGAGCGAATCGAAAGAGCGAGTCTGTTGCCGTACCGAGGGAGACGACGGAAACGAAAGACTGAGGGAAAGAGAGAGCACGCTCGCTCCTCCGGTGTATAAACCTTTCTTTGTTTTGCTTTGCTTGCGTCATTAGGGGTTGGGGATGGATGAGGCGAAGGCGGCGGCCGGGTGGCGGGTGTACCGGTGGGAGGGGGAGGGGGAGGGGAGAAGGACTCCACGGGAGAGGGCGTGGTTCTTCTGCAATCTACATATAGGCATCCCGTGCAGACGACTTTCGTACGTATGTACGTATGTGTATGTATGTTTGTGGGAATGCACGTGTGTTCCCTCCGTAGGTGCACATGGTATGCCCCGGAATTCCCTGTCCGTGAGACCCGTCGCCATCGCCATCGCCGTCGTCGTCGTTGTTGGCGTGTCCCTACTTATAATTCGCATGATGAGCCGACACACGGTGAAGTTAAAACTTTGCCATGTATCTCGGTGGCTCGAGCGCAGCCAACCCCCGCCCCCGGCCGCCGCCCCCTCCCGCCGCCCTTTCCAATTCCTTCTAAAGGTCGTTAGCCATACGAGGGACTCCGCTTCGTATCCGTATTTTGCGTTCGAGGAGAAACTGCGAAACTACAGTCGCGTGTAGTGTCGTCGCCGCGGCACCGTATCGAAATTTATGCCAACTTTTTCCGAGGTTTCGTGCGCGCCCTTGATACACGAGCTGATGAGGATTCGACAAATAAGCGGGATATGTCGGGAACGGCATTCGCTAGCCAGCGAAATTGATCCGTGACTTCTTACCGATACGCAAACTGCTTTAATAAATCAATATTCGGTTCGGGTCCGATACACCGTAGGTATGCCGGTTTCGGTATATGTATAAGTTGTTCGGTCTCTAACGAGCAGATTGAAATTTTCACTTCATCTTCCGCGACGTCGTGAAACGTTATCTTGTTGGTCCCGCATAAATAGATTGACACTTCGGGGAGTAATATTGCGCGGAGATCCGATTGCGCCGGTAGATTGTAAATAAGTTCGAGTAACTTGTCTGTATTGGATGTCGACGTCGACAGTCTCGGTAAATAGACACCAAACATTAACCTTAATACGAGCGGATAACGGCCGCGGTCTCATAAGTCGCGTACGCGCGTGCCATGGTGCAATTTAAAAATTCAGAACTTCGGAATTAGTCTTTCGCCGCAGGACGCAATCCATCTTCGATCTCTCTGCATAGAACTTCATGTTAGAGTTCACTTCCGCGCCGGGCATAAATTTTCCAATGAAATTTTTCACGAAACTCAAACTTCTATTCGAGACGTACGACATTCGTGTACATTTGACATTTCATTCATTCATTTACTTCGTTCGCGTAATTTTCTAATCAATCGCGGTAATTGCTGTCTTCAAATCAAATTTCAACAGCAAGGTTTCTATTGTAGAAGCGTTTGTTTACGTAGGTGGTATTATGTACAAACATGTTAAAATCTTCATTATTTTTCTTTTATCTAACTTTTTACTTTACTTCTATATAGATTGCCTCTAAATGTTCATTTGCCTTCTTGAGATTTGAAAGCATGTTCACCAAACGCTTTGATATGTGTTGGCAAAGACTATACATCTATCTAAATCCAATATCGAAGGTTAAATGACGCGATACTTAACGCGGAGGAACAAGACTCGCATCGATGCCGGCGGAAGCATAAACTGAAGAAGATTAAATGGGTGAGCCGAATCAGCTAGAAAATAAACGTACATTTTCTTTGCGACGCTAATTGGTATATACAAACGTTAACACGAGAATATTAATTTCAATATTAGTTGCTTGATAAGTAAAATTGCTTAATCGAATGTCAATGTTAATTTTAGTCGAATGTAATCACTGAGAAAGTGATAAGCACTGAGAAAGAAATTCGACAAGATATTCACACTCGGAAGTACGTAATTTGTATCAACACTATTATTCATTTTTGTTTCCAAAGTTAAGAAGTCCGTGGTAGTGCATTCCAGGAACTTTCTATCCTAAAGTTCATAGATCTCAAGATTTTCGCGATATAATCCCAATAAATATAAATATTTATATTATCGTGCAAAATGTTTCATTAAATTTCTTGTATAATCACGATGATAAGGTTCTTTACTTGTTAATTTCATTGCAGAAGTACAATGCTGTGAAAAATACTGTGCACTATAAAATTTCCATAATGATGACAAGTCCATAATATTTACGTAACACGCTTTCAAACCCAATCGTAACACCTTATTCATGATTTATTATATTTGTTTGTCTGTTGTATTACTCTCTCCATATTTCAGCGTTTTGCCCCTTACCCACTCTATGTATATTACCCACTCTGTTATCATTTATCGTGCTAATCGTTTTTAAAAAATGAAAATCACAAATCTGCTGTAGGCGTTCTAACTTTCCATAATATTGTTGATGTAAGATATAAATCAACTGACTTAAGAAATAGTCCTTGGTGAGAAATAATTGCAGTGATCTCATTAATTTTCTCGTTAAGTTAATTAGCGATATACACCTTATATATTGAAAAGATAAACGTTACGTTATAAAGCATTCAATCACCAAGTAATCGCTAATACGCTGAGATGTTGACGAAACAAATTAATTTCTTATCTCATAATTTACATTGTGATCAAACTCACAGGAACTAATCATTTTTTGGACAATACATATTGTTTATAAGTTGCACAATATATATTAATAAATTAAGTAATCAATAAGACCGCGGATGTTATATATTTATGATAAAAATAGGTGGAATACGAACCAATGAAACTATAAAAAAAAAATTTTAATATAAAATTCTCGATCTACTAAATCTATTAAGGCAGAATGAAAGTCAACTTTTATCTTACTCTTTTTCGTTATAGTTCAGGCAGAAAATGTTTATTTTGCATGAAGTTTTGCAGACCAGTTGTACTAATTCCGGTAGTGAATATGTTAACGTAACTATACATTTATTATAAGAATTTAATGTTTACAAGCTTAGACTAGTATTTCGTGTTAATACAACTAAATTTAAAGTGTTCACACAGCATTCAGCTAGATATTATGCTTCTGAAGACCACCTGATTTCTCCCACAAAATACGAAATCGTGGTCGGTGCACAAGTGTAACCCTGGTTGCAGCTCAGAAATCAATTTTGGTAACATCATACTCCCCTGAAACATTTTTATAATAATTTCTAGGATAGAAGAGTTAAAGTAACAATCACTATGAGAAATTTTGCTCGGACCAGGTCTCATTATCAATTACTGCGACGTATTCTAATAAAATATATGTCATTAGCATTTGTAGGATTGAAGATCTCTGACCAGGTCTAAAGGGTAAATATAGCGACGTATTTTAATGCAGCAAATGTCATTAGGATTTCTAATATGCAAAAGGGTTAAAGCAGTGATCGCCATAATAAATTGTAATTATCCAGTTTCGGTTTCATCAAGTTGTTCCGAGTCTGTGAGATTTGTTAGGATGAATATTTAACAGTGAACAACATGTAACATAACATAACAAATTAATGTAATTGTTGATACCATATATAGAAGCGCGATGGCTACGCGTGGTAGCGGTCAGTGGCGGGAAATCCCGCTCTTTTCGCGGGCCGGTGGAAGAACTCGGGCAAACAGGTAGGTAGCGGTCAGCTGACGGGGTAGCACGGGCAGTAGTCACGTGTCGCGTGGCCAGCCGGATCGAGTTGGGTAGCTTATGCCCGGCGAGTGGCCGGCCCACGTGGTGAGGCAGCAAAAACAACGAAAACGAAGAAAGGCTTTCTAACGGGCGAGCGATGCCCGTGGCGTGGCATGGTTCAGGGGGTGGGAGCGAGGCGGGAGAGTAAGGCAGAGATTTTATTGGTGTCGGTGCGGGATGGTCCACTGCGTGGTCAGCTGGCGTCGGCGCGGCATTACGCGCGCGAGTCTCCTCTGACAGGGTGGAGTGCTAGGTGGCCGTGAGAGGGGCTCCTGGGGGTGGGTTGAGAGGGTGCGAGCAGTCGTCGGCACGAAGGGTGGGGCTCGGTCACCACGTGGCTGAGCACGTGGTCTTTACCCTCCGACAAGACCTATCCTTTCTCTTTCGCTCTGCTCTCGCTTCGTTCTCGTCCTCCTCCAACTTTCTCTCTCTCTCTCTCTCTCTCCCTCCCTCTCTCTCTCTCTTTCGCACTATCGACGATGTCACTCTTTGATACACTTACCTCTGGCCTGCTCGCTCCGCCAGCTCTACTCGTACACCTGTTTCACCTACCTGTATCTTGTTCGCCGGCACACGTACCCACCCGCACCGCGCCGCTTCTTCCTTTGCGTGATCGCCCGTTCCTTTCGTGTCGTTGTTGCGCCCCGATCACAGATCTCGACTTACCGCATCATCGTATGGAAACGTCTCCTTTCTGGTTTTTCGAAGATTCGCGGAAATGAGTTGTGGTTCGGCCGGAACCGCCGGCACGAGACGTCGCGTTGCATAACTCTTCTCGGCTTAATGTCTGAGGTGGCGGAGGCCTCCTGGTTGATTAGGAACGATGGGAAGTGTTGTTGTTGTTCCTTGTGTAACGGGACTGTTCAACCCTTGTTCTCCTGAAAAGATTGTAGTCGTTAGAAAATGTTAGAAAGAAGACGAAGATAAACAGAGGGACAATCCCGGTGGGATATGTGCTATAATTTGAGATAAGGTTCGATAAGAATCTAATCACTTTTACATATAGAAAGAAGCAGATCATGGCACACGCTCAGAAAAATCAATAAAAATTGCTGTACTATTATACACGATATTATGTACATTATTAAATATGTTGGTATCTAATCAGTTACTACACATTTAAGTATTGTACGAAGTAATATATCAATTATATAACTATAGAATGAAAAAAATTATATAGAATGGAATTATTCTAGGCTATTCTATTCTTCTAAGAAGTTACATGCTCGGTAACTTCTGTACGCCACTCTACATATGATAGAATAAGCAACACATTATTCCTACTAGGAAGTATGAATAAAAGTATACTCTGTTAAAGTACAAGAAAAAAGCCATGATCTGTGTACGTGAATCACAAATAAATTGTAGATTATCTTCTCCATCTGTATTACCGAAGAGTCTTTGTCGTTACCGTATGGGTAATATAAATAATATGTGAAAAATTAGTTCTGGAGCACGATTTACGTATTAATAGCAAGTATCCGACACGTTAAATATTTCACAGCGAGGACATTAACGTTAGGATCGAAAGTATTCTTATACGAACTCGTGATCGCGCATTAAGGGGCGACTAGACACGCAACGAAGCTAAATGCCGTAGGGAATGATTCGAAGGGTGGAAATCTAACAAAATCCAGCGGCTATAACAGTAAGTCTGACTAATCTCGTACAAAATGTTAAGAATAGAATGTATCTGTAATCTCACGTTGATAAACCCGCGGACAATACAAGAAAAACAAGTTGCAATATTTCAGAACCTGTCAAATTATACTCAACTCTTGCCATTTTCGGGTGATTTTGGCTCACAGCACGCGACAGTCGTTTGCTCTGCAATCGGTTTCCATTTACGGCGCTGTAATATATTATTAAATATTCATGTACGTCGTCATACTAAAAATAGTAATAGTTACAGATTACTGCGTTCATTAGAACGTATTAATACATCTATACTTTAATGTCGTCCTATCAAATTCCTTCAGCTAAATATTGATAACAAACAAATATAATTGTATCACAGTTGTGTATTAAAATTATGTGTTATAAAAGAAACGAATAACATAAACATTCAGGTGTTCCAATTCAAAATCTTCAGTAGAAGTGTCATTCGATATCATACATATCAAAGAGGCCATCCCCTGTCGTGAGTTTCGTACGCCGAACTTGATTGTTTTTGATCTCTTTATATCGAGTCAAACACACGATGATGATTCCGAACAGGTTCTATTAAATACGTATGTTATTAATTTCTTATATATCAAAATTAAATTCTATTTTGTTGTCGATATATGTATAGCCCTTGGTGAGAGGGAACCACGTAAGCATACAATAAATTAAAACTTTCTTGTGCTTCGAAGAAATTATAAACGAATCACTGCAACCATAAAATATATCGTAGTGCAGGGGTTTAACGGATTTGGCCTGCGAGCGGCTCGTGAACTCGGTAGAGTGGGGCAAAAGTAAGGGCAAAATTAAGAGTAAAAGTACGAGCAAGAGCAAGATTAAGAGTAAAAGTAAGAGTAACAGCAAGAGTAGGAGTAAGAGCAAGAGTCAGGGTAAGAGTAAGAGTAAGAGTCAGGGTAAGAGTAAGAGTAAGGTAAGAGTAAGAGTAGTAGTAGAAGTAAGAGTAAGAGTAGGAGATAGGACTAGGCGATGGAGTAGGAGTAAGAGGAAGAGTAAGACTAAGCGTAGAAGGCAAAAGATGGTGAGAGGTGGAGGGCGAGGAAGGTAGGTACACGACATGTCATGCTGTGCCTGGCTCGCCTCCACCTTCTTCCAGCCACCTCAGACCATCGTTCGCCAGCGCTCACCCCTTCCTTCAGAGGCAGAGCCTCATCCCCTCGGCGCCGCATCCACTGCCACATCGATCCACCTTAATGAGTGGAAAGAATAAGACAGCCTCCCCTACTGCGAAAGCGGAGTTTCGCCCTCCCCTACGACGGCGAACGAAGTCGTGTATAGGAAAGAAGGGGTCGCGGGAATCGGAGACGGGTGAAGGAAACAGGACTCGAGCCTAGTCGTGGGAAGGCGAGCTGCGGGGGTGGCGCGCGACGCGGGGGTGGGAAAAGAGCCCGGAGAAAGAGAGAGGGAAAAAGGGAAGGAAAAGAGACTCGAAGAAGAGAGCGAAGGAGAGAGGAGGACCAGAGGGGGCTGAGTTTCAAGAGGTGAGGAGGTGATGGAGTTGGAGGCTGAGGGGTGGTAATGCTCCCGTTGTTTCGCGAGTGAGGGAGGCACGCACGCACCCCCAACTCCCATCTCCTTTTCGTCCAACCGACCCCTTCTTCGTCGGGCCCCCCTCACGGCTCCGAGGAATGTTAATTCCCGGCGCTTTAATTCTTACGAATATTTCCCTCGTGCCTGGGGACGATCGCGGGAAAGCCAGAAAAGACGAGACCCGAAGAGGAATGAGAAGAAGAAGAAGAAGGAGAAGAAGATGATGACGATGAGGAAGAAGCCGAAGAACGAAACGAAGAAGACGGTGCGACGGAGAGAGAGCACCACCACCAGAGAGAGAGAGAGAGAGAGAGAGAGAGAGGATTGCGCGAAGAATAAGACGAAGGCACAGAACCCCTGAAGGCACGTCGTTCCTCACCACTTTGACGTCGGCTTCCTCTCTCTTCTTCCTCTCGGCTGTCCCTCCTTCTCTTTTCACGCGTTTCTATGTTTCCCTGACGTTCATTTTCTATTTTCCACACTCTGCGCCCCGAACATTTCGCGCGGATTTTAAGCTTTACGGAAATTTCGGGCGACTATAGTCGGCCCGCGGATTTTTCCCTCCGAGTATCGCCGTACACATCGCTTGCAGTTCGTTATACCGGCATTCTTCGTTCTCCTATTCGTCTGGCCGGTTATAATTAAGAATTGACTCGGGGAGACAAAGTTTCTGCACTTGCGCATCTTCGGGAATGATTCGAAAATGAAAAAGTTCTGTTAGGAAGGTCTTCAGTAATTAAGTGCCCTGACGAAGTTCTGCGGCGCGGATTCAACCGAAGTAGATGCGACAATTCTTATTTCATCTACGGAAGGAGAAATAATTATATATAAGCATCCTGCGAATATTTCAATTAATGTGTGTACAATATAATTTTTATCACTGCATTAAGTTGACAAGTGTACGACATCTCTTTCGATTAAAATTACAAATAAATATAATTCATTTTCTTACACTTAATAGTTTTACTTCATCAATGTTATTTAGCAACAAAAAAGTATGTTTAACACACTGTTTATGTGTGCACATCTCTTTCGTTTTATTTTATTGGAGTTTTGTAGCATAAAGGTGTGTTTAATGCAGAAATGAGTACACATATCTTTTCATTGAAACTACAAATAAAATAATTTTCTGTTTTTTCATTAGTTTTGTTTTATAGGAATTGTTTAGCAAATTTAACCTCAACAGGTTGGACCAGTCGATCACGTAAGATCGCGTAAAAAGATTGCCTCACTGTAATATGTAACAGCACGTAGACGGGTAGGTAATTTCAGGTAAACGTAGGAAGCGCTTTTTTTCTAACGCGATAGAGAAACGATGATCGATTGAACTGGATTTATGGGGAGAGAAGGAAGCCCCCGAGCAAAAACGAAAAATCGGTAAACAGAGATGAATTCCTCGAGGGAGAGGCAAACAGAGAATCTGAGAGAAAAGCGTAACTGCTATGGTTTTTGCGGATTCGTCATATCCGGTCATCTGTCTCTCGTAGCATTTATTCCTGGTCGGGTCATGGCTGAGAGCGTGTTTATTCGAATAAACCATCGATATATTTCGATGCTTCAATATTGCTTTTAATGGTCTCCCTTGCATCAAATATTGTAACAAACAAATGGCACCGAGGATAGCATTTATTTGGATAATTCTACGGTCCATATAAATCACTACAGATCTAATACATCCGATTAGAATTAAATCAACAAATGACACATACATTTTTTTATATATATTCGTTAAATAAATATTAGATATCTTGGAGTGTGAAGTGCCCTGAAGATGGGATAGAAAACAAATTCAAAGGGAAGAAATTTATTTCTTCTTTATTTATTTATTTTTACTGTTTTGTGTTTCAAGGTTTTTGTCACGAATCCATTGAAATCCGCTGTACAGACGTATTTATACATACCAAATATAATCAAATGAAAGCCGTAATAGTTTCCGTAAGATAATCTGTGTGAATCTAAATGTAGGTATATGTATAAAGATCCTAGACGAATGATAAGATGCGAAGGGCAGATTTATGAACCTAAACGCGTTCTTTTAACTTTTCGTCTGGGAGCAGCCTGTGCAGAACAAGTTGTAGAAATGTGTCAATGTCACGCATAAAAAGCATTAGGGTCTATTAAGTCAATATTAAAGGCCAGTAAGAAAAGGTTGCAGACTTCATTTGGAAAAAGCAATTCGATCAAATTAGGTTGAAGCATTTCACCAAGAATTTCTTCATATTAACATGATTTCCAATGTGCCTTGTTTCTGCTCGGTTTCCGTTACGGCCGATATTCTAGGTTCCCCTTTATCTTACTCAATTCCACGTCTCGATACATACTCTTACCAGACGAACCAGACCCGCAGTTTTGCGTGATATTAAATTATTAGGGGAAGGCATCCCAGCCTGTTTCACCCTCCACGGTCGAATCACATATTACATAATCCTTAGTCGTAATTTCCGTTGGAAAGAATTCTGTATGAAAATTTATTGTCGGCCATACTGTGATATATTGTTGGTTTCGGAATGCTGCTATTCAATCTTAGTTACTTACATGGATGTACACGGTGTACAAATGCTAAAGGTAACGCATATTAATACCAATACATAATCAGTTTTCATTGTATAGCATAAAATACTGTAAAATGGAAGTTAATTTAAATATGTTTAACTATATTTCTTTATAGCACAATTTTACCAGTTAGTAATGTTAATTTGTTGCTAAATACAAAATTTAGTTTCCATTTATTCGGTCAACAATCAATGCTATTGCTATTATAAAAAATCAAGTATTTGTTTCTCCTCGTTTCTTTCCTCAAGACATAGTCATAGTTGGCACGAGAACGTTTTCGCTAATTAAGAGTTCATGTTTGGAAGGTTTAAATGTTAAAGAAGGAAGGATTCAGGCAAGAAGAGACGATAATAATTATAAAAATAATTTGGGGGCAACGAAAGATACCGAATAGCGAGTAAACGAAAATAGAAGGCTGATTTGGAATGACATTTCAAGTCTTTGCACGATGCGATATTTTTGTAAACCTCGAGGTAAAATTATTGCATTCAAGGAATCCTATTTTTATTCCCGTTCATGTGATTTTCTACCAATGAAAAATTATAACATATAATATTGCTTAATATTCCAGTACGATTACCCAAATTACAAAGCTTCATTAAAAAGAAGAACCGAAGCGATTGATAACGGATAACAAAACATCGTAGAATAGGGTACAATTACGGACAATGAGAGATCAGAAAATGAGTTGGAGAACTCGAAAAGCGACAGTTGATCGATGAAAACGATCGAATTAATTGCTGATGAGGGGAGGGGCGAGTACAGAGCGTTCCGTTCGCAAGTGTCCGTCGGCTGGTTGACGGTGTAAATCAAATGGGAAGCGGAAAATCGGGAATCTGACGTTAACAATCACGGCGCCGTCATTCTGGCACGCTACCAAGACGCGCGACCGTACCTCGCGCTGACAAACTGGTGTAAAATACCGGCCAGCAATTCGCGTCAGCAGTGAATAGCACCTTAATCTTCGTGCAATCTGGACCATAAACAACGTTGCTCGCGATGCGATGGGCGCACATGCACGGTGAGCGGACACGTTGCACGTATTGAGGGAACGGCCGAGAGGTGCTTGATGCCGTGGCTTGATCTAAAGTCGCTACAGACGATAAATTCAACGAGCGAATAAAATAGATCTCGACTAATTGTGAGAGATTCACGACACACTTGCACGTTTGAACGGTCCTCTCTCTTCCACCACGGGATAGTCTATGCTTCTCTGTTACCCTTCCACACTATCTTACTCTCTCTCTCTGGACACTTATTTTCATCTCGTTTCACCTTATCGATCCCTTTCTCTTTCTTTCGTGTACACATCCTACCACCGGTTCCGTCTTCATGCCCTAGAACGTGGTATGCACTCCTTACACTCTATGCTGTCCTATGGTGGGGTGGGTAGAGGAGTGCGGGGGATTATAGGGGGAGGTAGGCTTCGATGCTTGGTTAAACCTCTAGGAGATCGGGTTATGCACACCGCAAGTTCGTCTACAGATTTACCGAGTGATGGGTACGAGTGATGAACTAGATATCTGCGATAGACCGCTGGAATGTTTCGGCTGCGGATCTTTCTGTTAATTCCCGTCCGAAGATCATTCAGAAAAATTTATTTCATTGGTTAAAAGAGTACTTCTGGAAGCATAAAAAGAAAATATTACTTTGTTTTGTTCCTGTAAACGTGTTCTTCTAGTTGTGGAACGTGTCTGGTCATCTTCCTTGACTAGATTGAAATTCAATAAATATGTTTATTCGCATACGAAGACGAACTGAAAATCCTTGTGCACGTAAATGACAATGTTTTTCAAATCTCTCATATTGTGGACCAATACTTTTGGGAATATTCGGCAAGATTTTTTATGTTTCTGTATTCTGGAAGATGACTTTAATAGTTTCGAGCGATCAAAGACTTCGTCCCGAGAATCGGTACTTGGGTACATACTACGTGAACCTTATTGACCAAATGACTACAATATTAATGCCACCGAAAACAATATAATAATTATATTCATTAATGCTTAAATCCTGCATTCCTTATAATTTTGTATTCGGCGCATTAAAAAGTAATTGTAATGCGTAATGCGTAATGTTTGTAATGCGACTTAATTGTTCATGCTGCCCCATAAATGTTCCCAAATAGTTCTGGTTTGCTAAAAAAACAAATGCAAAATAATAATTTGATATTCATATATCACGATTGCTTTAAAATTGATCAAGCGCGAGCACACCTGTTGAAATGCAATTACTTAGTGTATCTAAACATTCTCCCAGCAATTTCTAACAACTAGAAAATAATTGTCACTGGCGAACGTGTTAATATGTTAACATATTATGTACCGGTAATTATTCCATAATTTTTTAAAGTCAGCCTATGGCTGAGGATTTTTTAATAGATTCCTCAACAGCAACAGTTACCACAATCGTGAACCAACGAAACGCACCCTTAATAAAATACTCTAATAATTTTGTTTAGGATTATTCTGTAAAAGAAGACTGTGTTAAGCTTCCTATATTGAAGAACCTACGAATAGACTTCCGATAGATAAAATGTTCAGAACGTCCTCTAAACAGTCACCAACAAGCAGTACAAAAATTAACAACAAAAAAGACAGTCTATTCCCGCAAAGAGTTTGGTGGCAGGGGGATCGCAAGTGGGTCCTAGGACACAGTCGCAGAAAGCAACGGACCAAGAACGAACAAAGTGGAATCTGGACGATGTTCGTAGCTCTCGGTAGGTCTCGTGAGGAACGAGAGATCGCACGAGCGCAAAGATCAAGCAGGATCGTGCGACCCGGACCCCTCGACCTGTGTGCCTCGAACCAAGGAACGAACGAACGAAACGGCCCCCTTTCGCCCTCTTCTGTCCCTGTTGTGTCCGTGTCAGTCGCGGCAGCATCTTGCCCGCTCTTTCCTCCTTCTTCTCTTAGTTTCTCTCCGTCTCGTTCTTTCTCGGGATGGCCACCTTCGTTCGCCTCCCCCGACCACGGCATCCGATGCCTCCTTTGACCACCTCTTTCCCCGTCTCGCGTGGCAGAGATGTGATCCACGCCTGTGATGCAATAGCTTGGATTGTGTTACTTCACCCGGTGTGCCGGAGTCGAATTCTGTCGGATACGGCCCCGCGGTCTCGTATACTTACATTTGTTGCGATCACGTGTCCGCGAGCGCCGAACAAGTCCTCTCCTCTCGCTTCTCTTCTCCGGGATCGGCGAGAGCGGATCGTGGGGACCGGCGGACCCGTCGATAGCGAATCTCGAAAACGGCCTAACCGCTAGCCCACGCTTGGGCCCGTTTAGTAATCATGCCTTGACATTTTTCAAACGGCGCTGTTCGAGGGATATCGACGACCGGCCGCTGCTGTTCCTCTCGGAGCTCCTCTGCACAAGCTGGGTCAGGAGAGCATCGCGCCGGACTCGATCCTTCAGCATTGATATCTTTTTGCACCGTGATCCGTCTTGCTTATGCGCCACGGCAGATAGGATGTGGAATACTGACTGTGACGCATCCTCCGCTATCTCCTTCAGGATTTTCCACGTTTCCTGGAGCCGAGAAGTTTCGCCGACGCCACCCCTGCAGTCCGCGATACGTGGGATTAACGTGTACATGCGAGCCAACTTCGGATAACGAATGCTAGGCGGGACATGTGTTGCGAGAGTTGCTCGATAAATACAGAGAAAAAGACAACTGTCGTGTCGCTTTAATACACTGTAATTTGCTGCTATAATGTTGCGTCGCCGCCACGTCGCTTGAATGTCCTCTTTTTGTACAAACAGGAACAATTATTTGCGTTGAAGTTTGAACTTTTTAGGGATGATGAATTTTTTGAAATTTCTTAGGATTCGTACAGACCTAAACAGCGCGCCGAACCGCGCTGATACGATATAGATTTTTAGATACTGTAAGGACATTATTTGGAAAAAGTCGCGAGGACACACGGATAACTTTCTTCTTGCGATACGACGATTGTAATTCTATGATTTTACTGTTAGTTTTGATTCTTTCATATTACAAATTCAGTCATATATAGGGCTGTGCATACTAGGGTGGTCCTTATTTTTCGACAATGAAATTTTCGGCACGCCTCCCCCCAATATTTTTCCAAAGTATCCAAAGTTTTAGATTAATTGGACGTCGGGAAGACGTGCCACATCACCTCCGAAAATATAATAATTCCTTATATGCATTCAAGTACAAGTGTACTTTGTACGAATTAAGATTATTTCAGATTAATTAGCCTGTCGTCTGATTGATGTCCGCCACCTTGCCGCTAACAATTCCGTTTTCGCTCAAATCTTGTGTTTCGGGTTAACGGTGTAAAAATCCCATCGCAACCCATCAAGAATTCTGCAGACGGTTAGAGACCCCAGCAGCAATACTAAAAACTTCTAAAAAAATTGTCTTTCTTCCTATAAAATTTCTCATGTTTCTCGCAACTTTAGCGTCAATGTAGCACGTCTTCCCCTTATCCGATCGACTTCATCTATTGTCTTCACCAAGTATAACTAACAGCCACCCTATTACAATCATTCAATACACGAATCAACTCTGTAATACGATGCGGTTCCGTCTTTATTGCTTAAAATTTCAAGCCAATTATGAAAAGCGTCAGAATGATTATTAACTCAAATTCCTTCTCCCTGAAACAAAATTTTTTATTTTTGAAAGCTTCGATCATTATATACACCTGTAACATCTCGTTTGTTCTTGAACCAATAGCGTCTACTAAACCAAATAGAGGACATCACTTCTGTACTACTCGAATCCCTGGTTATTCTCCTGTCCATCGTTAAATCAAAACAGGCTTCTTCGCTGCACAATAACAACGCTGCAGATTTCAATAAACCAGCATTACGTGGTTTCCTTGGTAGAGTTAACACGCAGCGTGCAGCACGAGCAACATTATTTCGCACAACAATGAAGCGCCTACAATCAGCCACGGATGCGAAACATGTTTCCCGGTTAGTCCTGATGGAAAAGTCCCAGGCACACCGGTGGAAATCAACCGAGCAGGAAAAAAAATATTGTCACGCAATTACCGCTAGCTTCAGGGATGTTTCAATTCCTGTGGTTGAAACCAGAACCGTGCAAGTCGCAGCCCCCGAGGCATCGTCGCCTACGTTGCATCTCGCGAATGGTATTAATGCGCTGCAAATATAATCACTTTTGCAATCTCGTGGGCGAGGGGGAGGATGAGTGGGGGTAGGTTGGTTCCAGAAGAAGAATAAAAAAAAAAAGAAAGAAAGAAGAAAAAGTGTGGTTCGCGCCTCGCAGAACCCCCTATTCGGACTCGCCGGCGCGCAGGTACACTTTACGCAGGAACCCAGAGCAGCAGCAGAAGCAGCACGGGCAGCAGCAGTCGTCACGAGAAGGACGACGATGACGATGAAGAAGAAGGGAAGAAGAGGGGTGGAATGCTGGCAGTAGCGGAAGCTAAGATGGCGTCGTGTTTACTTCGTTAAGGAGTTAATTACTCCTGGAGTCCCGGGTCCTGCCGCTAGCGGAGGACGATGGACGTGGAAGTGGCGGATGGTGGAATTTGATGTAGATGCAGTGAACGTAGGTAGAAGGAGAAAATCTTTCTCTCTTTCCCGGTCTATCTTTCTGCTCCGGCGCGGCGCGGCGCGGCGTCGTTGGAGAAGAGGGTCGCGACTTAAGTGCCCTGCCGCTCGGCAAATCCGATCGAGGCCTTTCCACGGAATCTATTTATCTATTTATCTCGGCCTAGAGGTAATAAGCTGATATTAAAATGAGCAGCTAGGGCAGCGGCGTTCTGATAACTTAGCTAGCCGACGGGAACGCCGCGGAATGATTTGCGGACGTACGCTGCCAATGAGATTTGACGGCGTCGAAGTGGAGCCGAGGCCGATGATAACGCGAACGACCTCGAAACGCGGAGGCACCAGTCTCTTTCGTGCGACTTCCGAACGCTCAGTCAACCTGCGAGCTCTTCATCATGGTATTCACAACGTCGAAAAGAATAATGACACTTGCTAACAGATAATTAGATTTTATAAATTCATTGGATTTTGCGGAGATGGAAACGTTCACGGTTTCAAGACTGGTAGCTAGATCGCAAAGGTCATACGTTTAACAGCTGTATGCAAAAAGTATTTCTCAATCGTTTATGGACTTGGAATTAGAATGGTTATAATCTTCTGCCTTTTTATACAATTGTTTGTTTAATAACAATGTGTCTAAATAATCAATTTTCTTGTCGATTAGTAACATGTATCTTGTATGTTGTGGAAAGATTTAAATTTTTACATAAATATAATAATTACATTGATTTCATAAGCTAAACGGTAATTCGACATTGGAGTTTTGTTCTCTCTCGAGTGTTGTATTAAAATCAATCAGGATTAGTGAAAATGTAATAAAAATATAATAAAATATTATAGAAGAAAAGTACGTAAGGTATGTAAGGTACGAAATCCGTGAACATTTAAATAAAATCTTCTATCGTTTGCAACCTCTGAAGAGATAGAATAAAAATGTTAATGAGAAAAGTGATTATTCCATTGTCTGAAACCTTCGGTACTATTGTCTCGTGGTTGATTCGGATACCGGTGGGTGTGTGGTGTATTTACTTCGGATCTCTTTGAGAGCGCTCGTTCATGCATAGATCCCACGGCTCCACACGCAGCCGTGGCTTAACCGAGGCGCAAAATTTCACGTTAACGAAATTTTTTTGACTTTTCTGAAAGATCTCGAGCTTCCGTCGGTTTTATTTCGAGCTTCGAAAGTCTGCTAACAAGTATATGGCCGCGGTACTTGAAAGTATTTGAAATAAGGAGGCGGAATGCAGCACCTTGTTCACGGACGGGGTAAATGCGGAGGCAAGCGGCAGGAGGGTGTCTGTGCTTCTCATGGATCGTGGTGGTGGTTGCCGGTTGGCGGTGGTGTTGGTGGTGGTGGTGTAGAGCGCACTAGGCACTTCTAGCTTCCATCAGCAAAGTAATTAATTTTTAATGTACTTTGCCTGCTTATTTCTTTCGTATCATGGATTTTTTCCCGTGCCTCCGGGGGTAACGGGGGGTGGGCGCCAGTGGTACGGCACGGGGGAGGCGACGGTTATGAATTTCTAATGAGATTCCGCGGAGATCTGCGAGAGATTAGCGTCGCTGGAAGGTGGTACGCCGGAGGTAAAAGTGTGTACCTTGCATGTCTAAGACAGCGGCGACACTAAGGGACTGCTGGACGAAAACAAGATACCTATGATAGCCGCGAAGACTGGTATCAAAGGTGCGAATACCGTCGAATCGTTAAACGCCCGTGCACGGTAGCTGATCCACGCGGAGATACGCTTGTACCCGTTCAAAATCGACTATCTTTCTTCTTCTCCTCCTTTTTATGAAGCTTGTGCTTTCGCAATTTTATATAATACACCCAATTCCGTGGTCTGCTGCTAGACGCCTCCTCAAAGAAATCGTGTGAAACTGTAGAGTGTATGTGAACAAGCAAAATGTTTCTTCGAACCGCACAACTTCCATACATGTTATACATGTTACTCAGCGCATACTTAATTTCTATAAACTCTGCAAGCCCTGCTCACCATCGTCAAATGTACTTCTTTTCTTTTTTTCTCTCTTCTTTATACATGTTACTCAGCGCATACTTAATTTACATAAACTCTGCAAGTCATTTTTGTTTTGTAAATACATTATACTTAGACTGCGGACCTTTATGCAAAATAAAAATGACCTGCCTTGATTGCAAGAAATAGAAATCAAATTGTGAATGTTGTTTCTTCCCTTAATGATTTTAATAAAGGAGAGAAATCATATATTGACACCTTCAATTTTTTAAATTTTCCAACAATTTTCAATTTTATCTACTCAATTTTGTTATAAATGCATAAAGATTCGCAGTCTAATTATAACATATAACAATTTTAACACTACTAGCTATCTACATTGCTTCATAAAACTAACAAAAATGTATTTGTTGCCCGACTGGATTTTTTTGGTTGTCCCTTTTAGAGAATCGTTTTACAGAATTCAGTTTAAATGGGAACTTTGAACAGATGCCATTTGAACTTTATTCGAATGATCGTGTCAATGCTTGTTTAAATCGCGTCGAATTAGAATCGTGCATTATTTAATAAGTTTATGCTTAATCTCACTCAAAGATTATTGTCTATGAAACTTTGCTTTGTGTTGTAATAAGACGATACGAATTTTATGCGCTTATAATTGATGCGACCGAATAAGGCACATTAAAATGTAAACTCTAAGGGAATATAATAGAGGCTACTTTCTTTTATCCCTAATGAACCCATTATCAAAGGAAATAACTTTCTAATTAATTCCTGTCTTCACAAATTAGTCAAGAAGAATTTCAATTTACATTAATCGCTAGAGACTGCTATACCGCGTTAGTCGACATGTACTAAGAACCGTATTAATGTTTGTACTAAGATTAATGTAGATTAATGTACTAAAAAAACTGTTTTAATGGTACACGTATGTGCATAATTTGGGTAAGGTTATTTACTGATTTATTTATCAATTTTTAAAAAAAATTTGTGAAGTTGAGGGGATTTTCTATAGTTTTGCGCATCTTTTTATATTTTATTAAAATTGACTACAGTTCCATATTCCATTTTTTGTCCTTAAAAGATTATGGAAAGTAGAAAAATTTTATTTTGGCATGTTTCGCGTTGCGACTATAAAAACAAATCGATTTATTAAACCAGACACAGTAGGACCCTTAACAATACCTCTGAACGTGAACCAATTTACTTCTAAAAGAAATTAATAATTGTTGGCACTAATTTTAAACATTTTACTGTTTTAACCCTCGTAATCAGAATGCTTTTCTTGATTTAAGGGCAACTATGATTAGTTTAAATGACCATTTAAATCTTTACTCGCTAATTTCATTTCACATAATTTTGAATGTCAATACATTTTTAGGTGTTTCGATTTTAAAAAATCAAGGTGGCCTTGAAATGTACTCTATGCCTCCACGCTCGCAGAAAATATTTCTGTCACGACATGTCCCCCTCTGTACCGTGCAAATTTTGTTCACAACATTTTTCCATATTATTACAAATAACACAATATGCTTCGGTTGAAACGGCAATAAAAGCATTATAATAAGTCGTAATACTACCGTATAAACAAGCTATCGTGCTATACAAAGGTATTCTGATCCTGGAAGTTTCGCACAACAATACCGAGCTGAAGGTAACAGCCGAATCGTCCGTTCCGTTTGGTTTTCGATCGGTGCGGTGTGCAGGTGTAAATTACTGTGTCGATGGTCTGCAAGCAGAAAGTAACACGCTATGGGAGCACGTAGTTACGAGGCCGTGCACTTTGCAGGGTAGTTTCATAAATTTTCTTATTGAACCAGGTAGAAATGCGTCCCGGTGACCACTTGGTCCAGGGAAAGCAGACAGGTAGACGCGCATTTATGGCTGCTGCGTACCTCGCGTAGTGCACGTGCTCACACATCCAGCTGCTCGCACACAGATAATAGACGAGGAAAAGACCTCGGTCTTCCGCCTATAAGAATAACGATGCCTTAAGGATGACCGTCGGTGGTCAGTTGTTGCCAGTGTGTGAGTCCTGGCACCCTGATGGGGCCTAGTCGACCTCTCGACAGGATCCTTGTCGGAGTTTTTCTTCCTAGCTGCCACGCCGTTGTTGGTGCAACGTCGTCGAGATGACTCGTGTATTAGGCACTAATTTGTTTGAGTTGATGTATAGTCCGCTTCAACTTAGTTCGTGCGCGTATAAACTGACAACAACGAACACCTGCAATTATATTTTTCTTTTCTTCCAGCCTTCAGGTCTACTCACTTCAGTTTGCGAATGTCGCTTATTGTACCAGACTTCTCTTAACACTGAAACTACGATAGTTTCAGTTCTTAATACTCAAACAATATCTATTATTCAGATTCTAAAGATGTATTTGTGAGAGATTATATTCAAATAAACTTACTCTTTTAATATAATGTGCTTGACTGCTCGAGTTATTTAGTACGCGACAAATAAATGCAGGACCAGTTTAACTCGCAATTAAATTTATTATACAAGGTGTCCAACCTGTTTTCGACATCTTCATTTTCTCGTTATTGTTACTCGTAGCTAAAAATGTTTCAGCGAATGCGTGAATGGTATCGAGCGGTGCATATTCCGATGTTATTAGTTTTTTCGTGAGTGGACGCGTAAAGGTCATATAAAGGTCTACTTTGTTTTTTTAAATAGAATGAGATATTTTTTGACGCATTAATCGATGCAGCTGGACATTTGTTATAAAAATGTACTAAATTTTATTTATTTTTAAATTTTATTTAAACACTTTAAATTATTTAAATTGTCAGAAAGAGAAAGGTCAGTACGTTTTCATAACGAATGTCCAGCTGCATCGATCGATGTATTACAAAATACCTCATTCTATTAAAAAAAAAACAAAGTTGACCTTTATATGGTATGATACCCTGTAGATGGAGCTCAAGTTTCAACAAGAAGCGGTGCATTCGAATTGTATGAAACGATTTTTATGCAAAATAAAAATGTTGTGCATAGATTACGTGAAAAAGGGAGCTGCATAGACATTTCCTTTCTTGACTTGAAGAGTCAGGTGTTGCATAATAAAATGTTCAATTTCCCTTGTGTGTAATTATGAACAAACCACCGTTTGTCGAATGAAAATTCGAAGAAGCGCACGAAGATTAAACGACTCATTTCTGAGTAATTAAATGTCTAGATTATCTGTTCGAAGCCGGGAGATATTAATTTTGTGCAGCGCGGGACAGCGATACTTCCTTCCCAATAAAAGTGCGCAATTGCGCCTGCAGTCTCATGCGATGGGATGGCATTTGAAGGGGGATTTTACGGCAGATAACGAAGAATCTGGTGCAATGAGCAAGCAATTCAGCGTGGCACAAGAGGCTTCCGGTTCTGTTCCGTGAACGTAGGTAAGACGATGAACATCGGTGATCAGGTGCTCGTGTATGAGTACAAACACCCCAATGGATGCTCTCGACCTTTCGTGAGTACTATGCAGCCTCTTCGTCCCTTTACCTGCCCTATTGTTAACCGTGCAACACCGTTACTGCGTCTCCGCGCATTAGACACTAATTTTATAATCCTGGTTCCGTAGAGGCATCCATGTGCTTTCTGTCTTTCGTTAAGTCTCCTGTGTATCTCGCCTCCTGCAGCCAGAGGATGACCTGAGATGTCCTTTACTGCCCAGGCATTATTTCAAATTGTCCAGATCTTGCAGCTGTTCACTGCCACTGTAAAACCTTCTCGCTGAACCCAAAGCCTCTTTTTCGTCACTAGAACCGCACACTCTATAAGGTTACTAGTTACTAAAGTACAATATGCGTTTAATTTCTTATTAACAGATCTGAAGTCTGATTATCAATAGTTTCTGCATAAATCTGTATAATATTTTTCAGCTTTTGAAAATTCTCAATTAATAAATGAATATATTTGAAACTCCTAATAATAATGAAAGATAAAATATATCTGAAACTTTTCAAGTTTTGCTACGGTGAAAAACAATTATTACTGCAATCTAGTTTTCCTGATAGGAACCTAATTTAATTAGGATCTACAGCTAATTAAATTAGTAAAAACAAAGCAATTTTGCAATTTATAAAATTTTCCTCAACGTTTCGATCCTCTTGAGGAAAATTGAGGAAACTTTTATAAATTGCAAAATTGCTTTGTTTTGATTTTTTGATCGAACCTGTGCGCCGAAATCATAAACTAGTACTACTTCTATTAATTCGTACGATCGACATACGGAATATTTAATTAAATTAGGTTTGTTATTATTAGGTTTACACTTTGTCTTTGTGCGACTTTTATGGACAATATATGACTCTGGTTCGTTGGCAGCGAACGTGTTAATTTCACAATATTTGAAGCAGATTACGCTCCCAGAAGAGGCCATTACGACTGTGTACAGATCGAATACGCCTCTGTCCGGCGCTTGAACAATCGCAAGTTCGAAGCCAAGACGCGGTGCAGCAAAATTTTCTAATATCCTGAGTTTCTGCCGATCAAACACCAATACCATTCGAGCGGGCAGATAACGATAGTCTATGCTTGATGAGAATCATTTATTTCTTCCATCAGGAAACGATCTAGCAATTTCAATGTGCCGCAATACGTCATTCAAATATTTACCGAATACTTGTCCGTATTACGGATGCAATTATCGACGATCTGGAAGAAAAGCGCGTATCATAGCCTCGTCGGTTAGTTTCTCTCCCCTTAGCATCCCCGTCCGCCGGCGAACCATCCTCCTTCTTCGCTGTGAGTCGTTTTTCACGATTCAGCAATTCCAATCTTGCCATTCAGCCTTGCCGATCGGTCAGTCTTCGGGGAACACGTAAACCCTTCCGTTCGTGCGCATTATATGTTTATCCGTCTTTATCCACTTTCCTTTTGTTCTCCCGCACCATTCTCTTCACCTTTCCCTCACCCCTGCCGCCGCCCTTCCGAGCGCTGACCACTCCGACCAAAGCGGCCTTTTCTTGAACGCTCCATCGCAGCCAAGCAGGTAGTAAGCACGGTTCCGTAGGTACAGGTACAGGTGCATCAACACAAACAGTCGAATACCCCCTCGAGGCGACGGCCTAACCAGAGTGCAGTTCTGTACGCTATTTTTTGTTTTGTCCCGTTTAGAGGACACGAATCGTTGACGTTTTACGAGGAGACGATTCCTCGTTTTCGGAAATATACTTTATGAGCACCCGTGGCTATGAGAGGCAACAGAGCTGGCGATGTCGTATGGTCAACTCGTTTACAGTTTAGACCTGGGAATAATAAAGTCGTAATTTTATGGAATTGTCATAAATGTACCTAATTGAGGACGTAGGAAAAAATACGTTTATATTCGTATTTATATCCTAAAACGTATTTTTCAACCAGATTATGCGTTGTTTGTTCAAAACATCGATTTTTTAAATTTAATTTTCTCGACACTATAGACCTATACGAGATATTATGTCGAAGTGATCTTGTTTGTTTGAAATACTATTGTAATAAATGAAAGTAAACGAATCTCATTTGCGCTGACGATGTCTGATTCTGTTCGGGGAAACATTTTTCACAAAGTATTTTACAATATATGATTGTGGAATATTTTTGAGTAAACAGGACTTCCAACAGGAAATTCAACTTGTTTGAAACGAATCTAATGTTTTTACTGTTTTTTGCTTGATCTATTCATTTTTACCACGAAAAAATGCATGGAAACCACAGATTACTTCTTGTAACCAAATCAACTTTTGTAGATAGACACATATTTGTAGAATATGTTTACCGAATAGTTAATTACAAAAATAATTATAAAATAAACAATGACTGGCCAGCTTTGTTGCTCGGTGTACGTTTGCTGCTAATGTACGCGTATTACAATGAACAGTCACATCCTTACACGATCGACAAAGAGGTCATTTGCCTTACACGATTCTCGATTCACGGTATTGTAATCGGTCTTGACCTAGACCTCTGTGTATCGGTATCAAAAAACGGCTCGTCAGGTCAGTCGGTTGTAAAAGCACGTATATGAGAATCGTTGATTACGCTTGCAAGCTAAACAACCAGCGTGGAAGTAACGAGTAGTGAGTACGGGGATGGGGAAGAGAGGAAAAGGAGGACAAGGGAGCCGAGCGAGGAGAATCGGAGGCAGGGTGTAGGTAGCATGAAATAGGTACGGAGGGGCAATAATTATGAGACATAAAGTGACGAGCTTGGTCAGAGATCGTTCAGGGAATAAGCCTGCCCGCGAGAACGTTGAAAAGATGGACAACGTGCACGCAGAATTCTGGGAAAAGAGCGAAGGGCGAGAGGAGAGCTCGGCTAAGACAATGTTGCGCTTCTCTGAAGGTCCAAGAGTCCGAGCCATTAGCGCGAGTTCCATACCGATGGCCGAATGCCAAGTGCCCTTCGTTTCACTAAGCTCTACGAGAGACACGTACCGAGGGAACAAAAGAGAGAGCGAGAGAGAGAGACGAAAGAAAGAGAGTGACAGAGCTAAAGGGTTAGGGGAAGAGAGATAGAATGATGGCGTGAAACGAAGGCTGAAGGGAAATAAACGGAAGCAGCGTGCAGGAGACGCGGGAGACAGAGAGATAGAAAGAGAAAGAGAGGCAGAGGCGTGTGGGGAGAAGAGAAAGTGAAAGAGAGACAGAGAGATTGAGTGCTTAAGGATGGCCCCAAGGCCTCTTGCCTTAACCTTACTCGACGAGGCAATACCTTGCCTCTTCTTTCTTCTTCTACCTATCCTTCGCTCTTTTTTCCTCCTCCCTTTCCCTTTCGATCGGGGACTTAAATTCCGCGCGCAATGCTTTAAACCCTTTCACGCACTCCTCCACCACGGAAGTCGAGTGGACCCGCGTCGATTCCCCAGAGTTTTTCGAATTCAGATCGTGGGTACTAAGTGGAGAGAGAGAAGTTAATTGTGTATTTAAGTATGCATAATTGCCGAGCTCGCGGGTGAATGGGGATAGCTAATTACCACCAGAGGAGTCTTTTTTACTCTTAAGAATTATATGCGTATTATATAATGCCCTTAATCCGTATGTCCGCGCGGAACCTCCGGCTTCAACATTCCTTTTTTTTTATTTACATTCTAGGACCGATGAATCGCGGCCTTTCATAAGCTTCGGCCACGTAACGTGTAGTTAAAGATGTCAGCCAGAAGTATTTGAACGTGTTTGAATGAAACCCCTGGCGGACCGTCTTCTTTGTGAATAAGATGGAAGGTTATTATGAGCTCATTCAACCTTTTAATTTTACGCTTCGTCTGCGATTTGGTCGGGTTTCAGTAATTTTGTATTGTGTTTACGGAAATCACTCCATTTATTCCTGGGGAATCGTGTGCTATTTTATTTATCGACTATTAGGATCCAATTGCATGCTAATTGCTCGAGAGGTGTACCGTGCGTTATTGAAGAATTAATTAAGTCACCACACCACGTTTCGTGGCTGATGATGTCTTTTATGTTTTCGATGAAACTTTCGTAGTAAAACATTGTTCAGTTATACAACTATGAGATTCATATAAGAAAATATTTCTGTAGTTTTTCTGTAAATGGTTTTTTGGACCATGTAAGAAGTATCAGTTTATAAAACAAGTAACTGAAGAATGGTTTAAGATGTATCTCTACAGTCAGAGATGAGGAATCCCGTGAACACGTGTATTCAAATCCACGTAAAACTATTCAGACGTTGTTGGAGTATTCCACGGTCATGTATCCAGGACAAAAACGCGTCTTCCTTCAGTTTTCATAAAATCTTGTTACTGCACTTGTGAACAGGAAAAGTGCACTTGTTTTGCACGACGACACACGGCCCCAGGTTGCCTCTTTAACTCGTCAAAACATGAAAGATGTCGGACAGGAAGTTTTACCACATCCATTTTGTATCTCCTCAGAACTATCACTTATTTGCTTATGCGTCAAACTTTTTCTCAAATAAGCGTTTCGAAGACGATATCGAACTCACAGCGGTAATCATTTTATTGCAAACAAGTTCAATGTTTTTCATAAAAACCTAACATCATGATAAGTTGTTGGGACAAAGTGATACGCATAACGTATATATATAATATGTATTAATAGTAATGTTATGATATTATGAGTAGTATTTTTATTACAAGGAATGGTTTGACACTTTACTTTTTATCTTTTCGGAAATTAGGTATGGAAATTTTAATTTACATAAAGAATATTTTTAAATGAATTTTTTAGTACTGCATAAAAAGTTGCAGTGAATAATAAATTGTACGTTTCATTATTCGAGATAATAATAACTAATCCTCCATGGACGACGATTTTATTTCACACTGATATTTTAAAAAATCCTACTAAACTTACGAAAGCAAACACTGGATATAAATTGTTCTCATCAGTATCAGATGAAAGTTGCATTCGATATAGAAATCTGATACTGAATTATTTATAAATCTCTTTTAATCAAATGTGAGAGGTCGAATCGATAGGGAAGCATTTCTAATTTTCCATACATAATTTATATATATTTTATCATTGAAAACTGTTCTGCATATAATTGTGTGAAGGGACATGAAAATGATACGATAATTTCAGTGGCTTGCCAATTATTTGAATCGGAGAGAGAAAAATACTTGAATAAAATTTGTATTTCAGACGGTTGAGAATGCAGTGAAATTGTACGAGACGTTATCCAGAAGAATAGAAGAAACGTTGTTTTCGAAAGGTATTATGAGTGAGGTCTCGCAGAATATTGTAAAAGGTGGTTAGTGCTAGCTGGGCGTGTTTTAAATACGATTTACGGTTGTCCAGGCGTCCGCAAGGTGCATCTTGTGACAGGTAATGCTGTAAACCAACACAGAGTTTCCTAGAAAGGTGTCCTTCGTGTAAAAGAATTACTATTGTAGGTGTTTACTCAGAAGATGTCAGAGTGTATACGAGGTCGAAAGCAAAAATTTTATGCCCCGATGAGTTTTTGGCAATTTAGAGGTATATACGTGCACCTTCCTGCGACACACCATAAAAAAACCCTTGGGTCTTATTGTTCGACCATTCTCGTTTTTAGTTAGGGGTATCGTTTACAGTTGAGCTGCCTCCTTTATAATCGCTGAAAATTATTATGGTGACTTATACACCTGAACATTAATTACTTTATGTTCGAAAGCAACAAGTGCATTTTATAACCGCTTGCAAATTGCCCATAGAAGTCCATCGAGGTGTAACTCCGGATTTGGACGCTTCGTTGGAACTGAAATCACCGTAAAAAGTGATAGTTACACTTACTTAATAAAAAATATTAATATATTATATTTAAACTTTTATATAGATTAAAAAAAAGAAGTTAGAAGAAGTAATACTAAAGGGTCTTCCATTAAAATTACTGGTTCCTCCTTCATTTTTTTTTCTAATAATAGACTAAAATAGTAATAGCCTGAACATCCGTATACATCGATTCTCGTTGGATATGAAGTAAGTTTAAAATACTCGATGTTTTATATAGTCCTTTAATGAAACCTGATAGCCAACCTTTAGCGTCATCATAATGAAAGTTTGGTATTTGAAATAAACTGATTTGCTATTTCCGAATTCGAGATATTATTTTAGTGACAAAAAATATAGAACTGAATTCAGGATCGAAGAATACGTGATTAATTTTCATTTATTTGCGGAAAGAACCATTTAGTACCCAGTACAGGTTAAAGTAACTTGGATCTCGATTTAAATTAACAGGGGAATAACTTAGTGTATGGTACGTAGATCATGATTATACTAGAAAAATGGTGGTCATATTTAGTCAGAATAATTTTTGCATGAACCTGAATTCAGTAATATTTTATATTTATTACAGTCTACACATTTCCAAGTAGTATAAATGTACGAAATCAGTAGTTTAATAATTACCTAATCGATTTAAAATTTAAAATGCTATCAGAACCTCAGACCATATAATACTTATAGACCCGGAATAGGTATAGAATATGCATAATACACAGTGTTCCAAGTAACAGAGAGTAGCGAGCCAAGTAACGAAAAACACGGACCAATCAGAGCGTGGCGCGGCTGCCCAGGACGCGCTCTGATTGGTCCGTGTTTTTCGTTAGTAACTCCTAAACAAAGCCGCCGGCGCCATTTTTGAAAAGGAAAATGTCGCTTCAAATGACACAAGTAATCTCCCATTTTCGAGAACTACACGAATTTTGGGACACCCTTATAGATGAAGTAACCTTGGAACAGGGCATGTTATCTAAAGCCGGGTCCATAACTATCTGCGGTCTAAGACGCGTACCTTGCGGTAGATGGCGCTGCCGTTTGCCGATCGTATGAATCGACAACAGGTGTGTACTAATCTAGCATGTAAATAGTTCTTTGGTACGCGCGAAATATTCTACTGAGATTTAAAAATAAATTTTTTTTAATATTGCATTTTCATCCAGTTTCGAGCTATGTTGGAAATTTCAAGTCTCTAGCTCATCGGGAAGTGGTTTAAGATTCGATTTTAAGATTTGACGCATACAACAACAACGACAAATATCCTTTTTTTTAATATTGAATTGTCATCCAGTTCTGAGCTATGTTTAAAGTTTCATGTCTCTAGCATATCGGAAAGTGGTTTAAAATTCGATTACAAGATTCGATACAAACAACACGGCAAGCTAATACATAAGCATGGTAAAAGATGGTCGATAATTTCTAAAACTGATTGAATTGCTTTCGAAACCTTAACTATTAATGCGTTATATCCAAAGATAGTACGTATCAGGTCGTTGCGTATGAAATGTTTCATTTTGAGAATGTCTATAGAATTTTGCCCACATCCGTTATCTGATAGATGAAGTAATCTTGGCGCACAACATGTTATCTGAATGGTGTGCAAGCAAACGTAGCAAACAATAGAGAGAATCCAGAAATTGACATTGCCGTTCGAAGCGTCGCTCCGGTGCTATTGTTTAACGGTGCCGACGTGCGTAAGTAGATCAGTATATGTGTTAAACGCTCAGGTCGAATGTTCGAGAGAAAACGTAGGAGGATCATGAATGAACCGTGACAGAACCTCGCGAACTCGACACCGATCCTTGAATGAATCTAACTATTCCTGTGCAGGGTTTCATGTAGGTGCAGGATCCGCGTAGCCGTGCTCCATGTATGAATGAACGCAGAAATAGCTCCGCCAGGAAGTGGTGCTATAATAAATACCCCGTCTACCAACTCCTCTCCGGATTTATCCCTTCTCTGTCAACCTAATCATACATCTCCTCTAAATTGAAAGGTTCTTAATAATGATAATAAGGAAGGTCGATCCGTCTCTGTTGAACTCGGCTAATTTAATCGCACGATTTCCAAGACAGTCTTTCCTTCCCAATCGTTCCCTGGCTGCGTTGTAATACCTACCGGAGGACTCCAAATATACCCATCAACGAATGACCGTGTTCGAAGCATCGAGATATCGCGACGCGGATCGTTCGCAGGAAACTCGCTTGTTAAACATTCACGAACCTCAACGCCGCTGGTACAGGTGTATATCTAATGCGTGAACAGTTTATTGTCGGGGACGATTGCGAGCGACGACCTCCGCTGTTCTTTGATATTCAAATCCCAGCCGTCGGAGACTGCAACTTTTACAAGTTTCAATCCAACGACTACCTTTGGCCACTTGATCTTTCTCGAACATAAATATAACAGTCTGAGCTAGTAAACAGCGAATTACTTGCTCAGCGTAGTGCAAATATTCCGTTACACGTCGGATATTTCATTTAGCAGGTATAATATTTCATCGAAAATGCCTCAAAGTATCGCGTCCTGGATCGAAAAAATAGTACAACAATATGTCTCAACTCGTTTTTAAACTGAAGCATTTTATATTTGATATCCGCAAAGTTATTATATAACCCGAAAGTAACGAATGGTGATTGCATTTATTATTTCTAGTCGTAAACGAAATATCAACGGATTTATTTGAACATTTAAACGATTTAAAATTCACCAATTAGTTGCATCACGATACAAGTAAAAACATACAAGTATCAAATAGATTTGTCTCTATGTGACTTTATCTCTGTAAAATGTAGGTAATATGAAACAGCACGTACTATGAAACGTCGTAAAATCTCGGTAAGCTTCTGAAAACTTCTGAAAGCTTCTGAAAACTGGACTAGTATATACGTAGAATAATTGTATATCAGCTCCCTTTTTGCTAACCCAACTTCCTGACAGTCAGTTTACATTATTGATTATTTATATTAACCCTTTAATATAAACAGAACAAATGTTTCAAAAGATATTAGGTCGTAACGTAAGTAAAGTCGGCTGAAAGCATGAAACATGCTCTGTTCTTAAGGATTCAGTTATGATTCATTACACATGTACATAATTGTAATCAACACGAAGGTACTCCTCAGTGAGTATACATATAACCGGTTGAATATAATTCTGTGCGTAGTTAATACGTAAAATGGGCATCGAACACGATTTATTTTTGTACGACCTAATACTACACCATGTCAGACGATTAAATACGGCACACCTTCTTCCACTATTGCATACTATCTAGAATATAAAAATACTCATGAAACACCTACGCAAAAATCTAATTAATCAACATATGGGGATCTGTCCAGTGAATATTAGTATTCAAAAATCGTAATGCAACTTCCCGAGTGCTATTTCTGTAAAAAGACTGCCTCGTTAAGATTTTACATTTCAGAGAATAATTCATAGCAGCGTTTGCTGGTGAAATTTTGTGGGTACCATGGCAATTATCGACACAAATTTCCCCGACACGGTTTTCACCGAAACGATTTTAGATTCGTTGTCGGTTAAAGGCGTTGTCGGCCAAAGTAGTCGTCGGTCAAATCTGGAGTCGGTGAAAACCGTGACGGGGAAATTTGTGTAAGTGATTTCCATAGAACTCAAACATTGTATTTCAAATTTGACAATTTGAAAATTGACAATTTTACATTAATCTATAAGAATTGATCTGTCCTAGCCACGATTCAAGTAGTACACACCAAAAGAAATATGCTGGATTTTTGCAATGCCAATAATCGTGCATTAAAGATGCGAGAACCCGTCGTTGAACTAGTGTTAAGATCGAGTAGGAGTGCGCGACGGAACGTATGTTATATCGTCGGGGTACGCGTGAGCGTGAAGAATTTCTATTTACACGTCCTCGGGGCAGCAATCTCGGTCCGCGCAACCGGATTCAAGTTACCTTTCAGCGGTTCGTCACCGGACGATCCCGTGACACTAGTTGCCAAGCGAATTTATCGTTCGCAGGACGCCGGGCCGCGCCGGGCCAAGGAGTCGACGGACAGCGGACGGGTTTCTGGGGTATAGTTCCATCGTTAAGGAGCCGGAGTGGTTGTGGGCTGGATAGGGAGATGGTTTAGGGTCCATACATAGAAGGAGCCGGGCACGTATAAGGACGGAACGTGTGGGGTATTGACTAGCCGGCTGGTCCCGGCAAGGGTTGCGGCTAAGACGGAGCAGAAGAGGGACGAAGAGGGCCCGGTGTATCTAAAGGAACGGAAGGAGGTGGACGGTAAGCAAGGGAGAAACACAAGGCGAAAGCGAGAAAGCGAAATCGGAAGAGAAGACAGTGAAGAGGAGGAAGAGGCGGAGGAGGAGGTGAAGGAGGCGGAGAAGGAGGAGGAGGTGGTGGAGAAGGAGAAGAACAGCTGGGAGAAGAAGAGGGAGCGAGGAGAGTGATCTCTCTCATTGCTAAAGGTGGTTCTAGGTTGGAGGGATGAGACGCGTAGTATAGGGTGGTCGGGTGGACTACCTAAGACTGATATGGATTGTAGATTATTCTGGACCTCGGGGTGCGGCTTGGCCAAGGGTTAGTATCTCAGAACCCTTGGCGTTTACCTCTACCTCCTCTCTTCTTCTGCCTCTGCCTCGTTCTCATCCCGCGTTACCAAACCTCTCGGCGTCCACTCACACTATCCCTTCAACATCCACCGATCTCTTCGTGCTTCCTACCAACCCTCCGCGCTGTTGCCCACCACCCACCTCGCGGCTTCTCGCAGTAGCAGTTCGTCTGTTCCGACGTGGCTAGGCCTGCGGCCGATTACATGCCTTTCCGTAATCCGATGTTGCGCGAATCTCGCGTTTCAGGTCAATTCCCTGTGTTCTCGAAGATTCAAAACCTGCGGAATTTCCGTGGCAGACATTTATTGATAAGATCGCTGCATAACTGATCCTGTTGTATATTATATACGGGGTGGCCCATTTTATCCGTTTCCATCGGAACTACAGTAACGGACATATGGGGTGTTTGCATTCAGTCTCACTCCAACTGTCTACATTTCGAATTCTGGATGAATTGTCGATATTTAAAAGAGGAACGTGGTAATAGATAAAGAATTTTTGAAATATCAACAATCTCTTATTTCTACATGTTCTTCCGGTACAACGTGTTTACAGAAAAAATTCATTGTTGTGACCTTAATTTCCAAGGGAACGGTAAAAATGGTTACCGTGAGTTGTGCAACTTCGGTTCGTCATGAATTTTCAATAAGTGATCGACGTATTAAAAGTTTTCCATTACGATCTTAGTCATAAGTTTAGTTACCTAAAAACGTTACCCAAGTGTTCTGAATTATACAGTAATTTTTAAACATACTTCTTTAATGTTTTCCAACGTTTCAAAGCCACAAAGATTTTATGACCTCCGTTAAAGTCAATAATTTTGGGACCTTGTAAATAATGGAAATAATAGTTTATCTCAATTATATAGTTGTACTCTGATTATAATATGATCATATGAAAACTGTTCATAGAGCAGCCATTGTCAAATTATAATAGGATAGATAATATTGGTTATTAATACTGATTACAGTGTTAATGATAATAATTAATTTAATGATAATGCTGTATGTAACATCTCAGAATTTGTTATTTTCATTAAAAAAAGTGACACGCTGTGATAATATTGTATGGTATTGCACACCACCATTATAGGATACACGGAAAATTTCTATCACAGCGTAATAAATGATTTTAACCTGTTTTTACCATATAAGCTTGGTATCGTTTACATAATTACAGTAGAATGTAACTATGTCACAAGATAGTCTATCGAGACACTCAATTTGTTTTGTTCTCAACTTTCACGACCCGTACATTACATATATCAGTACAAAACAACGTTCCAAATATTTTATGTTGTACGATATTCGCTAAGAAACCCTTCTATCTTATTTACCTGTTAAGATCAAGTCTATAGGCATTTGGCTCCCGTTCTTCTGGCTCGTAGCCACTCTAAGGATCCAGTGCTTCAGTTATTGTAATTGAGTAAAAGAAATCGTGTGGACTGTCAAGAGATCTATTAATATTTTTGCATGAGTGACACTCTTGCAGATAATAGAATTTACATACACAACCGAGTGCAATCTAATCATAGCGAAGCAATAATCACTGTAACAGGATAATCCGAATCGAATAAAGCCAGAAAATGTATGAACTGTTTTAAGATTCATCGGGGGAGAGAGGACAGTAAACTGATGTCTCAATCTTCATAAATATCTGTACATAGATTGTCGATACTGAAGTCACCAAAAATTGGATTATTCTTAACTAATGTTTCCGAATGATGTTCGACCGGTCTGAGGGGTCGCTAAGGCTATTACGTCAGTTTTTTTATAGATCACGCATCCCAAACTCTCCATTTTTTTACGGTTAGGCTCGCGAAGTAGCGGTGCATTGTTAATGACGGTTGATGACAGTTGTTACAGCTTAGTTGGCGACTATTAGTTTCTCGTGTACCTGGTACGCCTCGGCACACGCTCGGTAATTACGTGTACGTTCCGTCGACCGGTGTTCTAGAACGTAAAGCTGCGTATACACCAGACAGAACAGCCGATGGGAGTGGATGGTTTTTGTTCAAGCAGTGAATAGAATTATCAATGTTTATAAACGAATCATATATTTAACAAAACATATTGCGCGTAACACAAACGATTCTTAATTAACGACTGACAAATTTTCATACACACTCATTTCTTCATTTTGCTCAACCAAATTCACTTGATACATTCTGCCTCTTACTCATGTTTCTTTCTCATTTCCACCACATATATCCACTTTTGATAATTTCACGGCTGTCATGGCAGGACTCATTCAAATCTTTTACGCGTCAAGTTTTTATCGCATTTTCTAAACGGTTGTATTTCTTGGGGATCAACGTTGATCCTCTTATTGAACCCAATATAAGTGGCTAGTGATTCGAACTAGCTATTTGAAAATTAGGTGCCAATTTGTTTAATTGATGTAACGTAATAATGAATGGTAAATTGATATAAGAAATTATAATTTAAATTCAACGTTTGTTATTTCAATCGAATACAGAAGGCTAATAAAAGGTGTATTAATGCTCTAGGCGTACTGGTTCGATCATCTTTTATAAACAAATATACGATCGATAGAAAGGAACATTTATAGAAGGCTAATGATTTGAACTTACTAAAGAATTACAAGTGGAATTTTTGAAGTTGTCCATGAAAACTTCATAGTCTGAACTAAGTACAGAAAATAAATATATATTTATTTTATATATTTACAAAACCCGAATTCGTAGAATCAAAGCTATTTGATCGAATTAGACTTTCCGAATTATTATTCCTTTCTGAATACTTATCACTTTTAACTTAGGAAGCACTAATTCATGCCACCGTAACTTTATACCAACCAAGTTTCGCACAAAACACTTTACTCGGATTTTAGAGGTACAAGCGCTTCCGTGTATTCTGCAATAGATATACTGGGTGCTTTCTAAATCGTAGTATCATTGAGAAATCAATGATTTATCATGATAAAATAGAGTGCAATACAATCTATTCATATATGCTAATTAATAGGAGTTCGAGTGGTCTGTCTGGTCACAACTCATTGTTTCTATTGTAAGTCACAGTACATCCTCAGTTACTAAACTGTATTAAATTTGATATTATAATGTAATTATATAAACAAGTTTATCAAACCTGTTATTTAGTAATAAGTTATTATTAGTTATTTTTAATAACAAACGTGCATGAGCGAAATTGTATGAAAAAAAACTAATTATACATTTACTCTTAATTAAAAATTGGCGTTGTTATCATTCTTGTGATTACAATTTTTCATGCATGCGAATTTGAATGTATAAATTAAGTGTATGCACAAATTCGAGTCATCTTTCCAATTTTTGGTATGGATTATAACCATTATATTTCATTAACTATTAAAAGAGACTAAAAGTTAAGATACAGCCACGTACAAAATTAATTTTGTTTCATTGTATTACGAACAACGATCGTGAACAATGTTCGATGAAACAGTGATCGTCAACGTGTAAATATTCCCTTTCTGTAACAGTACGTCAACTTAGCATTAGACTAAGGTATCGTTTGCATTATGCTCTAGTGTGAGCACAGCTTAACGGTTTGGCAAAAGCGGCTCCTGGACGCAGTGACCCGCGTTGTGTACGCTGAATAAAATTAAAAACCGCTTACATAAGACACGGTTTTTTACTTTGCATCCGGGCCCCGGTTGTGCAACATTGTTTGATTTTAGTTTCTTGTTTGTTCACGTTTAGGTACCACCTCACGATTCCATTGCAAATTAAATTTCATTGTACAGCTTTACTTTTACAATTGACACTATTATCAGATTCTCATGCGCACGACAGTTTTCAAGTATTAGATCGTATCAGGTTCTGAGGAACGTTCCCATATCTTTTTCCAGTCAGTTAAGTGGATTTCGCCATTAAAATGATTTCCATTACGCTCAACAACCTGTTCCCGGCATCACACGAATCGCATACACTCACCGGCAAAAGTTTAGAAACAAAACAATTTTAACGAATGTTATATATATATATATATATATATATATATATATATATATATATATATATATATATCTGTTGACTTTACCTGAATAATATGCTTCTATACATTTCTGTTGTGGAGTGACGATCATACATGTTTCACTTTTTAGTCGAGTGTTCTTCCACGTAAAGAACAGAGGAAAATGTATTATACTAGTGCCTCCTTCGGTACGCCGTGTCTACTTCTGACGGAGAATGTATTTGTGCGTGTCTTGACTGCTTGGTTGTAGAGTAATATGTCAAACTCCCTGAATTGTGGTGTGAATAACGTTCATTTCTGACATTACAGAAGTGACAAGTAGTAATTGTATAACGATAACAGCAAAAATGTTTGAACTCAACCAGAAGGTTAAGAATGATCAGAAATTCGCAATACGGGTTTGTATAAATACGTTCAACTATTTTATTAGTGGCAATGAAATGCAACGATTTGCATAAATATATGTAATTATTCGACTGCGGATTTTTATGCGCTTATGAAGAAATTACACTGGATGATATATAAAACATAATATTGTTACGTTGCTTCGAATGTGGAGAGACTATTGTGCGATGAAATGAATTTTTATTTAACTGCTGGTTCGCACATCGACTATTATTATTTTGCATAAGGAAACGGAGTCTAGTAATTATATAATTAAATATTATATTTGCGTCAATTTTAATAAAAAAAAAACCCGAGACTCTCATAATAAATTAGGAAATTAAGGGATTATGTACATCATTCCAATCAAATTATTTTTTATAGACCCATCTCCAATTGATCGTCAGAAGAAAATTTATATAACTCCATTTGTTACAGTAAAAGTTTTCTGTCTGTTTGTAAAACATGTCTTCGATTCATTCAGCTCACGTATGTCATGAGACTAGACACCGAGAGGTCAGAGTTCAGAGGAATACCGTTAAAAAGCACGTATTAATTTGAAACGTGAAATAACAGAGTACGTGGTTGTCTTAAGTCATGTCGCAACGCGTTGCAAACTGTATCAAATCCGAATTGTTAACATTCATAGCTGCTCCATGTACACGCTCTTCTGCGGTTAATCGTCGTTTCCAAGTCCACGAAATGAATTAACGTAATCGCTGTATCGCGAAATCATTATTAGGTTCTATCGTGTAGAACGGTGCGCGTACGAGTAATTGTGCATTACATGGTAATCACGCGGGCTCGGCGTACGCGAGGCTATCAATTGGGAGTAAATCCGTGAAAGCCATTATTACTTATCGTGAAATCGTTTATCCTAACCGATTCGTTCCGCCTATAACTCCCTACCAGCGACCACGGTGTAACAATTACACGTGGCTGTTGCGAATAAAAGATCTACATCACTCAAAGATGCCTGTGTAGAAATGTTTCGCGCTCGCGCGCTCTGTATACACACAACGGGTTCCATGGAAATCACCGACACAAATTTTACCGACTCCAGATTTGACCGACAACGATTTTAGATTAGTTGTGGGCCAAAGTAGTCGTCGGTCAAATCTGGTGTCGGTGAAAACCGTGTCGGAGAAATTTGTGTCGGTGATATCCACGGGACCCACAGACAACAGCGGGTTTACTTTAGCGAGGATTGACCGGCGCAGCACATTGTTACAGGAGATTAATATACTTTAAAAAGGTTACCGATTAAGAAACAGATTGAATGTTAGATACTTATTTATTAATTTATCGGTAATCAATGGAACGAGCTCCGAAACACTCGAGTGACCTCCTTCACGGACTACGGTAAACCATTAGGAGGCTCGGACTCGAAATCGATTGTTTCTACGAGTTATTAATCGATGCTCGATTGGTGTATGAGGATCATCTAGAATGGACTCATTTAATTGGTTTACTCGTGGCCGAAATAGCTTTTTCTTCTCTTGCGGCACTAACGATTCATTTCCAGTAGTCCTGCACTCTATTATTATGATACTATCAGCTAACTAAATACTCGGGGAATTAATTAAATTTTGTCTACGTCGCTTCTGTTAATTATAACTAGCATGCAACTGTTATGATCGTATCGGCGAGGTGTAGATCACGATTCACTGTTTAAATACATTTATTAAAGAGTCAAATAATGTATTTTTTGTATTATGAGCCCGCTGCTGCATATGTGACTTTTTGTTGATATTTTCAGGTGCGACTTTTAGACGATTGATATTCAATTTAATTAGACGCACTGTTCGGCAATTATCTATGATATTCGCGTGAACTGAATTTATACATTTATTCTCACCGGCATTGATATGTTAATGGATCCAAATCACTAGAAAACTATGAGAATCATCAGAAAATTTGTATAAATGGTATATTTCCTCGTTTAATATTTATGTATTATTAATTCTGCGGATATTGCGGTTCTGAAAATTCATTCTAGTCGAGGTGGAACTGAAAGATTCATTAATTGAGAATCTGAATTGCAATACTTATCATTCCAGGCAAAATATTTTATTTATATAATATATATATATATATGCGGAAGTAGCCTCGAATAACCCATATACTTGTACCTTTAATTCTTAATAGTCAATTATCCTTTACATACATATCTATTCATTTGTATAATGTTTCAAAACACAAGATTTTTAGTCGTATTTTTTATATTTATTATAGCTATAATATTCGAGCACAATATAGCACAAACTTAGCACAACTCAGTAAAATTGAAAAAAAATGAAAAGTGGGCAGCTACTCAAAAAATTGTTTTCCTCAATTTTTAGTCTTACTTTTTATATTTATTATTCGAGCACAATATAGCACAAACGTAGCACAACTGTTGAAATTATTTAAATCAACAAGTGGATTTTATCCACTCCTATCTTCTAGTAGGCTCCAAAGCATGTCCTTCATTTCTAAAAAAGCTAGTGCAAATCCAGGAAAGTTACATACGCCGCTAACAACGATAATCAAACGTACACGTGTCCGACATGTAGCTACACACGCCCCTGAATAATCCCAAAGTGAATCACTAGGTAGCAAAGCAATCGAACCTGAAAATGTAAAAAAATCCTAAAAACTCTGTACCACGTTTCGGAACGTGGAAGTTGCAACCGGGAAGACACACTCAGTCGTGAAACAACATTGGGACACGAGAGAGCCAGATAAGGTCGGAGGTAATCCTCGCGTTCGTTCAATTCGAACGAAGGGTTGCTATCCGCGTTCCTGTGCCGAAACGGAGGGGTGAATCTCACAGGGGTTGAAGCAGCTGAATGCAGCTCGTGAATGGGACAAGAATAGGAAAAGCGTGTTCAGTATCGGCGACCAAGGTGATGCCACGCATGATCGTCGTTCGGAAAACGTTCGAAAGGCTCGTGCGGTTGTACCTGAACGCGGTTCTCACTCTCACGGGGCAATCTTTCACATTCTGCGCATACTTGCGCCCACCCAGGCCATTCTGGCAGATAGGTGGTATAACCGAGAGGCGAGCCTCGAGCCGAGTCAAGTTCGAGCTGCATCGTAGAAGCCTTGGCAGTTTCGCGGAAGCAACAAGCTGTTTATAGCTTCTCCTTGCGCTTCTCCCTCGGCTCCCTCGTTCCCTTCTACGGCCAGCGGACAATGCCGGTGTTGTTGTTGTTGCTGTTACTCCTTACGCGCAACGTCTTTACGGATCGGTCCTCTTGCACCGACATACTCTCTCTCTCTCTGTCTCTCTTTCTGCTAGCTAGGGTACGTTTCAGCGAAAGAGAACGAGGGTAGAAAATAAGGAAGACGGAGTGTCAGGATTGTAGGAGAAGGAGAGCGGAGGGGAGGGATCACGAGGGAGCCCTCCAGGGAGTAACCTTCGGCGCGAACAGCGTGCCAAGTGGCTGTTTACATCAATTTTATCGCCGATTCCTGAACCCCGCTGTCGGGACAGATTTCACGCGCTCACATCTCGTCGCATCGCATAAATTGTCGTGCACGCGCGCACAATCGCGTGCCCCTGGAAATAGCAGCGACGCTGGGACACGGGTTAATCGCGGTGTGCTAATTGCCGTTAACCAGGTGTTCTATATTTTTGGGCCTGGAAAATTGCATTTGAGATTTCACGTTCTCGCAGGATGTTTCTTGTGAGCTTTGTACTATGTGATGACTGGATTGCGAATTTTCTGCATTTACGACTGGAATTAATAAATGGAATACGATACTGTGGGGACAACGGAGAAATTTAAGAATGATGTTAGTGTATATTTGCCTTATTTTAGCCTCATAAACCAATAGGAAGCCTTTCCGAAAATAACCTGCTTAAAAATAAATGTCTACTAACAAATTATTGTTCAAGCAGTGGATGGAATCATCAATGATTTTGATGGAATTAATGATCAACGGAATTATAAACGAACCATATATTTAACAACGCATATTAGATGTGACACAACGATGTTCAAGTAAGTTTCTTTATGTTACACATTCTGTGTTTCTTTCTCATTCTCACCACATATATCCACACAATTATTACGAATTTCCATGGGCAAAGTGAGCAGCCTATTCTTCACTTCGAAGCGCATCATGTTCTCAAATTATAAAATGTTTAGAAAATAGCATATTTATAATAACGACCTTTAAATTTATATTGTTTTTGTATCAACGATTTTTATAAAATTTTGATCAATGAAGTAATACTTTTTTCTGAGTGCACTATGATTTAGCAAATACTCTTTTAAATGTAGAGGATAATTGATAATAATTTTTAAATAGCATCAGTCTTTCGGCCACGAAAAGAAGACCCACGTTTCGACAGTGTGGCAACGGAGGATCTCCGAGACGTGTAGCGCAAAGTAGGGATATCTGGTAGTGGGACATAGATCCGGTAGATCCCTTCAAGCTTGCATACTACTCCTTTTCATGGAAGATTGATGCATATGTTTACTCAAGAAACCTATATTACTACGGTTTTTAACGCGAGATTAAGTCGAAAATGATTTAGAATGCACTGTAATTGACAATTGTGCTACTAGAGAATAGTTTACTATTGATTATTAGGCTTAGGATTATTAGAGAGCGTTAACCGACAGAAACATTCAGTGTATTCTTGTTATAAGTGCTCTTTTCATTTTACTTAGATCGCATTTGAAAATATTTTACCACTCTAATCTACGTTATATTTGGTATCTCTTGGCGAATCGCCACATTTCATGACATATTGAAAGATACGTCTCAGATCTGACGCATCTTTTTCTTGGAAAATGTTCTCGTGTCTGGCGATTTGCCCTCGGTCGATTTATTATATGTAGTCGTGTTTTGTTTTCAATCTGAGAAGAGTCGTACCCGATAGAACTTGATTTTAGGACAGAATCTGAGACTTAGGATTATTGAGAACATGGATGATCAGGACTTTGAATTATTTGATTGAATTCGGTGTTAATGTGCAATTTTAAACACTAGGAAGATTAAACGACTTTGAGTATAAATATATTGAAATTATTAATGGAAATTCCTTTCAGGTCCTGTATCTTACTATTGACATACAAACTTTTTATTTTATCATAAAGCAATTTTTCCATGAATTTAGTCTTCAATATCACAATGTATACTGGTTTTGAATAATACTATGATCCTAAAATTTATTTAGTTTTCATTCAGATGAATGCGAGAACGCAGTCAGCCAAGAAAATTCACTGTTTAAAAATATTTTAATTCGATAATGCTGCTTCGAAATTATATTTCACTTACAAGTTGATAAAATTAACGAAGTTATGGCCAGCAATAGACGTCTACTCCAGCAGTGTCTATAATAGTGTTTGAGGCTCTAACCGCGTGTTTCTGTTTAAAAGGTGTTCCCAAAATTAATAAGCATATTTCTGGAAAATTAATTAGCCGATTTAAAACAAAATGTGACACGTCCTTTATAGACTGATCTAGTTCTCGTATTTTCAATCAAGCTTTGCAAAGAAATAATACTTGAATTTAATTAAATGAATTTTGACAATACATCGTTCTAATTATGTACAAATATATAAATATTTTTACTATCAAACCAAATAATAATAAATAAACCATCTTTCTCTTGTAATTTGTGTAAATGAAAACTTTCACTATTCGTGCCCGAGAATGATTCTTCTACCCTTATAGTCGTTTCCCTGAACCAGATTGGAAAACATCTTACAGATTAATTGCACGGCTAACATCATTACCCGGAGCTACATGCCTTGCTAACAGTATGCCAAAAGCGTTCCCGACCGAAATGCGAGTGAAATTTTTAATCTTGTTAGTCCCAATATGCTCTGGTTTCAATCGTGACCTATATAATCGACATTTCAAGCGGTTCCCGTAAATATGTTCAACGTTCTATACCCTAACTGAATTATCTTATCTCGGATATAGAAAACGTGGATATACGTTCGAATACACGAACCATCTAAAACAATATTCATCCCTCGTGATCAGAAAAAGAAAAGTACATGGACAACACCACTATGTAAGAGAGTGTAGCGAGTCGCATAAAAGGGAGGACGTCTTGCGAGGAGACGTAGCCTGAGACAGAGACCGCAGGCCGGGGGTAGATCGTGGATTATTAGTCGCAAAGGAATTCATCCTCCGAAAGGATGAAGCCGGCAGACACGACAATCAAAATCCTTCCCCGAAACTTTATCGATCGGCCGCGCGCCTCGCGTGATTCATGTACTCGACATGCAATTCCAGATCACCCTTGCGGAGTGTCCAGATAACAGAGGGACATGTCCACGGCCGTGGCGTACGGAGAAGCATGCACCGATGACCAGGGAAAGATGATAAAGGGAGACGAAAGGATCGAGGGAAACCGCCGACGGTAGGAGCGAGAGGGCCGGCGAGTTTGGTATACGCTCGCATCGCCCGCAACCCGTTGCATCCCTCTATCTCGGAGCTAGTCGCTATCCCCCTAAACCTCCGCACCCGGCCAGGAACCCGTTGCACCCTGTTTCCACCCCCGCGTACTGCTGCCCGGCCGTTCGTCCTGGTGTACACACCAGCGTTGGGATAGAGGGTTGCTCGGGAGCCGATCTGGGACGTGTGCTGGGCAGAGGCGAATACGAAGGTGGCCGCGTAGCGGGGTAGGTAAGTCGTAAGACGGTGAGCGAGAAGGCCAGACCAGGTCCGGAGTGGGACGGGAACAGACGTACAGATATACATGCACACGGTACATATAATAGAGAGACAGAGAAATGGCGAGAAGAAGAGGGACGAGGGAGAGGGGCGGAGGGGGGAGGGCGGCCGATGAGACGAATAAGTTGAAGCGAGACGGTATTCCGAAAGACGGCACGGCATGGCATGGGGATCCCGCGGTAAGAGACGGACAAGGAGGAGAGCCCGGCTCGAAGGATGAACGGGAGAAGGAAAGGAGGAGTTGAAGTAGGTGGAGAGAGCGGATCGGCAGAGTAGGAGGACGAGGTGGAGAGGAGGAGGAGGAGGAGGATGGTGGAGGAGCTGGAGGTTCGGGTAAGAGAGCGAAGGGAGTACCGTTAATTCCCCGATACAATGCTCATATCACCTTCCCCTCTCCCTGACCACCCACCGCCGCCACCTTCGAATCGTCCCTCCCACCTTGCAGGTTCGCCTCGCGGACGTTCCTTGTCTTACTGGCAAACTTAATCGATATTTCACAGTTTCTTACCCCCTCCGGACCCTGATCTGGCATCCTTTGCCTCCTCGGGTCCTTAGACCGGCTCTCCCTCCAGCTCAGCCGCTCTTCGTGTCCGGCCGCAGAAGGCACGAGAAGGAGAACGATACCGTTCGTCGAACAGAGACGGGGCCAGGCATCTTCCTTCCCTCCAATCGCACTTCCGAGAGCAGCATGGGGCAGCGCCGGAGCGCGCGGCTGCTGCCTGCGGGAACGCTGTGTACGAGTTGCAAATATCTATCTGCATATTGTATTACACGTCACGATAATGTACGCCCCCGGCTAGGACCTTCCTTCCACCCCCACCCCACCAAACGTCTCCTTTTTCTCCCTCCACCGTTCTTCTTATCTATCCTACACCCTTATCTTTCGTCGTCTTTTTTCTTTGGTCCAGGCTCCCTTCCCCTCCCCAGCTGATAGAAAATAGCTCCGATTCTTCTGTTAATAAGCTCATCGTCAGCCCTTCCCTATTTTCGTGACGCAAACATAAGGATTTAGTTGCTCCTCGACGTGTTTACCTACGCGGAGGCTGCTAACCCACTGTGGCCCTTTCGGCATGATCAGGTGTACCTGTCGATCGATTTTTAGTAGAGTCTGTTAGGTGCTGCTTATGTTACAATTGCATCTAGTAGAAACGAAGTGTACGTTATTCATTAACCATTTTTGTACGATTTGTTTTACAAATCAGGCGATTACAATTTGTTTGTAGTATATTATTTTGTAAAAAAATTACTAGCAAGTATTAAGCTAATGTTATAGTATATACTTTATGGTTTTGGGTTTCCAGTTTATCTATATTTTCTACTAAAAAAAATATAAACAGCATAGTTAGTTTTTAAAATTTTATGAATGAATTAATATTTGGAAAATGTGGAACACAGTTCTACAATGTTCTACGTTTTCTACAATGGTGAATGTACAATGTAGAAATTGTATATTGCGTTCGTTTTAAAATCTAACTTTCTTTAATATGAGGGTTACTGTCCACCCCTCCCCCCATATTATTTATCTTTCCCTTTTGCCTGATTTCTCCACAGTTTGATATCTGAGTAAGCATAGCATCGTTCATTTAATCGTCAAGAAAGCACGCTTAATTCTTTACTGGTGAACGTAATGACGAGGTTGTCTCATTATCGTAATTGGACGGCACGGCCTCATGATTGGCCAAATCGGGACGAAGATCAGCATAAAAGGCGGTAATTGATTGTTCTTCAATAGCGAACGCGTTACCCGTTAATATAAAATGAATTTATGATTCATGCGATTCAGGAGTGTTGCGAAGTTTTATTTCACTCTTGACCGTATACATCGTACTCGTTTCTTATTAAATAGTTTGTAAAGAATACACAATGAAAGTAAACATAACAAATAAAATGATGACGATTGTGTTACTAGTATTATCTTTGTAAATTATTTACGAAGAATGAAGATTTCATGGTATAAACAAGTTTTACTAGATTAACAAACAGTTAGTTTAGTTCTTGTAAAATCATTTATAAAAGTGGGAATTAATATGAAACACGTCACCGTTTATTATACTGATTACATATTACTCAAAATCTGCCTACTTATTTCTAATAAAATTACCTAATTCATTTCAAATTGTTTTCTTATATTCTTTATGCTGTATTTTTTTTCTTAGAAATTAGGACAGATGAGTTCCAGTTCTAATTACAACTATTTGTCAGAAAATTCGAATTTTTAAATTTGGCTACTTTAAATTATTAACGGAGATTACGAAATTAACGGAGATATTTTTGGTTCTGTAGTTACACATCTTCCCAAAAGGTCACAAAAGTTTCCAAAAATCTGTGTCACACGAACCGCTACACATCAATCATTTTTATTTTTACATTGTTCTTATTTATTTTATTACATTATTATTTACTGAGATATAATTTTCTACATAAAAATTCTCCAAGTTTATTGTTATTGCCCCAAGATGTAAAACATCGTAACGCCTTTAAACATCATAAAAATGTATTTTCACGAAGTAATTGTTTAAAGCTGAATAGAAAGGTTTATTCGTTCGTCAGATGAAAGCTCGATGAATAGCAAAACGTGCTGACGGCTAGAAGGGGTTGAACGGCCGATATTCACACCACGGATTTAATACGCCATTTACCATATAGTATTAAGACATTTAAATGTAATTTCACTCGATTAGCAATATTCCATAGACGACATCATATAGGTATTACTTAATATTTCATTGTATTCATGAACACTTCAGTAGACATACCGCGGTATCACCGCTCGTTCTTTAATCAACGTTAATTGGGTTATCATCCGTCAAGAAAATGAAACTTTTATAACGTGTCTTCTCGTATTTAACTATATAACCGATTGTTCGATTTAAATAGTCACTCGTGAAATATAGAGCACGGTAAATAAGGCTATTTCGAGCGCACGTGTATTGCGCATTTCAAGGAAGGGGATTAATTGGTCGGACTGCTCGCAGACGTTATCACCGTTTATGTTCAAACATCTTGCGCGCATAGATCAATAGCATTAACAACTCACACTAATGGTCACTAACAGTTTTGTATAAATATTTACGAGTGCTAATCGCTGTAAGCTGCGTTGAACATTATCAGCATTCGCTTGCTACTGCCGTATGTTACAATAAATATAATAAGACAAACCGACATTAAATACGTTCGCAAAGAAATTATATTATAATTATACTCGTCAAATTCCCTTTACCATTACGTACAGTATGAATGACTAAAATGATGAAATACTTAATTAGACTAGAAATAATCAAATGACTCGATCGCGGATTTTTATGCGAAATAGAAATAGTTCAAATCAATTTTAAAAGTAATTGGCAATTGGCAAAGTTATTAGAAATAATTAGCATACGTTAATGTCCACTAGACAATGAAGCATTCTTCAATTGAATGTCGTACAGTCGCTACTTTTTAATGGTGGTCGCCAGGTACTGTGCATAGAATGAACTGACCAGCAAGCGCCACGGCTGAAATGACCCAATTAACGTATCTACCGGGATCATAGCCGCGTCAGCATGCCAACTTAATTGCGGCTAGCAAATCAATACATCTCGTCGTGTAAAGAACCGGTAAACCAAAAGTTTCCCTATCGGGTAGCACGGTAAAAGTCAAACTGCTGGACCGTTCCCATTCCAGAGGGTTTTGCCGGACACTTAAACGCGGTAGCCTAACTTCAGCGAACTCGGCGATAGAAAGAAACGGAAAGTACAAGGTCCCCGATAGACGTGTCCGTCTAGGCATCCGGCGAACGCGAGAGAAGAAAGACGCAGGATAGGGATGAAGGAGAGAGATGTAGATAGTGGAGAGTGAAACAGAGAGAGGGGGGAGGGGGAGAGAGAGGTGGATCGAGATGGGGAAGGGGATGCAAGGGTAGATCCGTTACTGTCAAACAGTGGCGGCCGTCGGTACCGCTTCTACCGAAGCACCTTGTGCACGTGAATCAATAGCATTAACCCATTCCATCCTATCAAAAGGGGTGGGCTGGGTGGTCCGCTGGGCGAAGGAGGAGAGGGTGCAAAGGGGTGGCAATAGTAACAATCCTGAGGTATTTAGCCGCTCGCCCCCAGGACAGCGAGGGAGCCAAGATACCGCTAAGACCGTCCGCGTACTCTGTAGCATCCATCCCATCGCGCAGACCCCTTTCCTCCTTCTCCTTCTCGTTCCTTGTTGCCTCCTCTCTTTCTCCAGCCATCGGTATTTGCTTCTATCTGCCCGGTGGCTCCTTGTCCCACCTCTCTTCCTACACCTCCGCCGACGTATCGTGGTGTATTCTCATACGGACTTACTATCCCTAGGTCTTGGGGAACCGTGTGTTAGATGCACGTAAGTGTGTTCATACCGGGTGATCAGCCGGAAAGCTTGCCCCGGGGCTGGGTCAACGTTTCGAAATTCATGGGAACGTGGTCTGTATTATCAAAATCCCGGACAGAACTTACAGTATTGTTTCGCGTAATTTTCCGAACCGCAATCCCTACGCGATGCGATGCGACGCGACGGTGCGCCACGACGCGACGAAAATCTTGGCTGACCACGGATACTCCTGTCGATTTGCATCCTCTTCGATCGACTCCCGGGAAATTGTATGTTGCGCTGTGGTAACACGGTCCTTCGAATTTCTTTATATGAAAATTCAGTACCGATTTAATTTCAAACTTGTTCAATTAAAATGTCAGATAGGAGTTGAGGATTCGGACATCAACTTCGGAGACACGTCCGTCTTCTTTACTGAGTCTCAAGAATATTTTGTTATTTACTGGATAAGAACGTATTACTAGGTGTTACGTAATCTGAAATTACAATTCTAGAATTTGAAGCTACGAAAAATATCAAAGAATCCAAATCATCAGGTCGTTGCATATGAATTGTTCGATTTTATGAAGTGTTCTAATCTAGAGAAACGCTATTATATTATACAGGTTTATAATGTGTCACTTGACGGTACAAAGCTAATCTTTCAAGTCCCATCTTCAGTTTCTATCTACATTGTAGGTGGAAAGTGATATTGACAATAACATTATGCGATGTTTAATCAAAATACCATAGTAAATGAACGCCCTATTAATCAATGACAGAAGAAGCTTAGAAGTGGAAGTGACAATAATTCAATCTATTGACAGAATAGAATAATTACAATGGTGCTTACTTTAATCGATAAGTTTTATTTATGGAAAAGTCATGTTTGCCTCTAATTAACGTTGTGAATCGGACATTTCATATGTACTGACCTTCAAAAAGAAATCGATGATCTGCCGACGTCCCTGAGGGGCTAACGATGCATGTACCACATTGTTGTACGGCCTCCTGCCGTGTTCTTATTGTTAGTAACTTAAGTAGTATTGTGTAACGCTTGTCTTTCATGAATTGAAGACATTGTATTTCTGTTCCAGTAGCCCTTTTACGGACTACGGAGCGTTACATCGGTGTTACACCGTGCTACGAGTGACCCTGAACTAGGATAGACACAGGCACAGTGTCTTTGTTTCAATGGCTAACTTTTACCACACTTATATTAGCTTGCCAAGTTGTTGTTGTTAAACCATTTCCCAATGAGCTAGAGACTTGAAATTTTCAACATTACTCAGAACTGGATGACAATGCAATATTGAAAACAGAATTTTTTAGAAATCTCAGCAAAAATCGAACCCGGGCCTTACTAAATACGCTCGGTAGTAAAGACTAAAAAGTAGAAAAAAATATATAAAAAAACTTTTTAAAAACCATGCTTATATTAGAATGTACTAAAAAGGAGAAAATAATATTTATAGATATTAGTGACTATAAATGAAAGCATGGAACGCCCACGAAGATTACGTTAATATAGTTTAGCGCTCCACGCTTTTATTTATAGTTACTAATATCTATAAATATTATTTTCTACTTTTTAGTGCATTCTAATACAAGCGTGGTTTTTAAAAAGTTTTTTTTATATATTTTTTAAAAATATAACTCTCTAAGGAAATCATGGTTCGAAAGATTAACGTAAATACACATAACAATCTCTCCTACCATCACACTTTTAGATCCTCATATTGAAATGTATGATGAACAAATTTTTTGCTTACTCATTGTGTGTAACATATGATCGCAGAGGAATTTATTTCTTTATTTCTTTATAGTTTATTTTAACGTGGTTACATTAACAGCTAGGTCATTAGCGACCACATGGTTTACAAACGAATATATCTTAAAGGAATTTATTCAGCTTTCTTAAAACTTCATAAAATACAGAAGTATACAACGTGTTTAACATTACCCTGTTTAAATCTTTATACTTCTTGAATAGACGATTCGAGATGAGCCTAATAAATTCCATTGATATCACCAAAAACGGACAGAAGATTTAGGTCAGAAAACAGAGCGGGCCACTGGACTAGTCCCTCTTGTCTCATTCATTTTTCACTGAAATTCCGATACAAATGATGGCTGACTTTGACTAAAAAATGAGGTGAAGGTCCGCTCTACTGGTGCCTTATTCACAGCCTTTCGCCGGGAGGAGCTACATAATATGGACAGAAGTTAACATCTGATAGTTTTACCCGACGAAGCTATGTAGTCGTCAACCTTACATTGTCTTAACCAGACCTCGGTAAGAAATATTTCAACTTATAAGCAGCCTCTTTGTCCAACATGACATTGTTTTTCAGTTGTTTTTTTTAGCATACTAAGTGCACAGCTATCGATATAGAACAATGCTATCCACAAACAATAATTACCTGACTAATTAGAACAAGAAAGATCATAACATTAAGTCGACGAAAGATTAAAATGATTACAAATGTTTCTGTGAAAATCAGGTTAAAAATAAAACTGATTAAAATAACGAAAAATACTAATGTTCCGCATATCATAATAAAGCATGGAACCGTGTACAGAAATTTTTGCGCTGATAGTCGGTCCATTACACCGAGTCGATGAAAAGTAAAAATTGAAACAACGCGAAGCACTAATCAGAATGTTCCTCGTATCACAATGAAGCGCCGAGACCACGCATACAAAAATTTTTTACGCAAGTTCTACCTCGGGATACCGCGTAATCCTCACATCGCTGCTGAAAATATACACTCTCTCGACGAAAATGTTTCTATCCACGGTCGGCTCGACTTTTTCGCTGTGGAACGTTATCGAACGCAAAGACAGTCGATTCGCCGAAACGGTTCTCAAAGCGTGGTCTAAAACAAACGGGTAAAAACGCGCGCAGGGAATGAAGGCGATCGTGCAGAATATCGATAATGATAACGCTTCTGATTTTCCCGTCGTTCGGGCCCGGACCGGCGCGGCGGTGTCTCGTATCGTGGTTTCCATTAGCGTCGGAGTTCGGCTCGGCGTTCGCGTACAATTTTTTCGTATCGCGGTTAGTTCGATTTGGATAGAAGGAGCGACGGAGGGAAAAGCGAGTTAAAAGGAAAACAAGGGGCCAAAGGAAGCAAGAAGGAGGAAACAAGAAAAAAAGAAGGAAGTGGTAGTGGTAGGAGGAGGAGGAGGTGGAGGAGAGAGAGAGAGGGGGGGGGGGGGAGAGAAAAAAGAAAGAAATACTAACGGGACTCGAAAGAATGGGCATTAATGCAGCGATCTGTGCAGTCTGGCAGAGCGCGACGTTTCTGACTGTTGATGCCGCAATACGTTCGCTTTGGTGCGGCCAGTAGAAGCCCGCTATATAGTCGCTTTTGGATTTAACCAAGACCTTCGTTGTTCTGACGAAGTGGAGCCCGCCGGAGCCCAGTAGAGCGCAGTAAAGCGCATAGAGTATTCGGCTCGAGCAAACCACTCGAGTATGACATGAATTTTTTTCACCCTTCCTGTCCCCCATCCCCCCACAGCCCTCCGTCCTCAAACCATCTCCACCTCCAACGTCGGTATGCTGCACTTCTACTGAAAGTATCGCCCGGGCCAACCGTTTTTTACCTCTCTTGTCGAAAGTTCTCACTCTTTCTTCCTCGACGCGGGTAAACGTCGGAAATTAATTTGCTTTGCTGGCTTCTATTTCCCGCCTTATTGTTCCGCGAAAAAATCGGCTGGTTAATACACAAGATTGACGGAAAAGCGCGGAATGGAACGGCAAATACCGGCGCACCGGCGAAGGAAGCTTCTGCGGCGCACCGTTAGTTGAACAAATTCACCCCCGTATCCCGTTCAACAATCTGCGAAAACGGGCCAAAGATGAATCAACCCCTTGGCGTTCGCATAGCGACTGTGAAACGACACTCGACGGTGCTGGATGCTAGGAGAAACTGTTTTTACGTTGCTAGGTTTGTCGCTGTTTGATGAAGCCGTCAAGTTTCAGAATAAAGATCACTATTGGTGACTGTTCTATTATCCGAACACTCACGGTCACCGTTCATTTAGAATTATTCATATCAGGACTTGTTTATGAAAGTCTACCTCGAAAAGATTTAAATGGAGGTAGACTGGAGAGAAAGTCGATCATCTGTAGTGAGACTCGTGAAAAAGGAAAAGTCAGTAGAGAAGATTACGAGGAAAAACAGTGGAAGAAAGTGAGTAGAATGGCATGTGATTTGAATGGAAAAAATTGTGGATATATGAATAGCATTAGCAGGAATGAAGAATGTAATGATGAAAAAGGTAAGGAGGACTATTTCCATTTATGCCTCGCTTCATGTATGCAAAAGATTCTAGAAAGATCTACATATATGTAGAGTGTAATAACGTTTGTCATAATTGAAAAACTCAATAATAGATAATTAAGTAAAATGTAACATACCTTTTGAGAATTTGATTTATATAAAGTGTTTCCGATTTGCAATTTGTTCAAACAAGTCTATGTTGTCGAGAAAATCGGCTTAAACTTTGTCAGGTTCTCATGCATTAGCATTTACAAGAAGTAGAATCAGCAGGTCACGATCAGACGCACCAGCCGATTGGTGCTCAATGCGTTCTTGATAAATCATGAAATTCTTTTTAATGTTAATTGTCACAGAATATGTTGCTAGTTTCCTTGTGTAATATTAATTCCATCAGAAATTATTTCTATAAAGTTAACGTGTTCTCATCTGATTTTTTAATGAAAACTAATGAAGAATATTTAACCGATCCCATAATAGTTTTATACAAGTTAATATCATCTTTATTATCAATTCATATCGTAAATTGATAAAACACTTTTTCACTGCAAGTAGAAAAGGTCACCGATAGACAGACAGATTAGTCAGTTATATTTCAGTATGATCACTAGTTGAATTGGAATATTGGAGCCGAATAATTTGTTTTCTGTATTTAAAATGAATTTCTCTGGCAGAAATTGTTTTAAGTAATACAACGCATCAGTGAGCGCGGAACGGCGAATATTATTAAAAAGTATCATAAATTTAATGTTGCTAATTTTCTTTGCAAGCTGAAGTTCCTTTCAGAAGTTCTAGCCAAACACACACTTTTAACGATGTGTAACTCAGAGCAAAGAAAAAGTTTCTGTTCTACAATTACAAAAAGTTTCTTCGCCACTGCGTTTATTAAAATACTGAGGTAAAGTTGTTCATGCGTGTCACCCAAAGCGTGAACATGTAATATAATCTACTGAAACGATGTATGCACATGAAAATTCAAAGGAAAAATTATGAAAACCCGTCCACAGTTATCAAATAATTTTCCTGTTACCGAGACAAGTTCAGAGTTAAATTTAACCTGTGTAATCCATTTTTTTTACATATCTTTGAAAGTTACTTTCCACGTTATGCGTAAAAATATTTTATACGCTCTTTAAATGTTCTCCATGTCCTTCATGTTCTTCACAAAGTTTCATTCAAGCGTTTATGTTCAAAAGGTGCTTTATAACGTCATTTCAGCAAAACCTTATTATAAATTTAGTATGTGTAAATGTTTTATAATTACACACACAAAAGCCGAGTTTTTAAGAGAATAACAAATATTTATATAACATTTCTCAGTATAATGCAATTTGTAGAACTACAAAAACATAACAAAATAAAATTATGCAAAACCAAACTAGAATAGTTTAAAAAATCTGTACAAATCTCTACAATTCTTCAATTTGTTTAATATTAATGGGAATACAAAAATGTAAAAAATATAGTTAATAAAAAACCGAATAGAAAAACTAAAACAATTAAAACTGGGTTGTAGTGAAAAATATAAATTACACTATTGTTTAGTGTTGTTTTTAACAAAATATGATTTCAAATACCCATCGAACGAGTATTTAATTTTACTCTTTTTTAGATTAATTTTCACACGTTAATCCTAATATCTAAAACCAATTTTGAAATTGAATGAAATTGAAGCTGTTTCTTAAGAACCAACAAACTCTACATTTATATTTTGAAGGCTGTAAGAGATGTTTATACAGGTTTGTCCAAAGTATGCAGAACAAATGTAGCATTAAAAAGTCGAAACTGATTCATGGCACAAAAGAGTTAATTAAAGATTCTCTTGGTACGTTTGGTATTGTTGGGTAACCAGGCAAATCGAAACGTCCTTGGTTTGAGGAACGCTCTGAAAGTGGACGGATGATAATTCAAGGAAGATGGGAAGGCAGACTATCTGAATTTGCAGGAGACGGTCGATGATGCCGGATGTGGACTGCGGTCTGTGTCATGCATCAGCAATTCACATCTCTCCAGCCTCATTGTTTGTGTCAAGGAAATACTGAAATCCCACGTCTACGATGTTCGTTGCGACTACAAAGAATGCTCTGAGATTCGTCCCATTCCGGAAATGCGTTTTTACGATTTTACTCGTGGACGTCTATTTTCCTTTGTTTCCCGTAATACTTTGTACCCGACATCATCCCTCCCGGTGTAATGCTTGCTCCCTAGCTCCACGGTTTCAGCGCTTCGTGCGTGTGGTGTCGATCGAATTCTAAGACATCGAATACTCCATTCTCGCGCGAACGTGATAAAGCGTAAGGATCGAAGTTTAGCAACTTAACTAATATCGTTTATTTCGGACATTCTTTTAAAAACGTATTCGTGTTAACGTGAATATGATTCTTCAATATTAATCTTCGAGGTACACAACGATAATTAATATTTTTTAATTTATGGTTATCGAAATTGCAAGGATGAATTTAGGTATATATGTATAATGTAATGAGAATCAAAATGTACCTTTGTTATTTTTAGGTAAATAGCAACTTTTAGTACTCCGTAGAGCTAAGGGTAAAGAGAAATTAATTAACATTATTATTACCATTATTGTTTATTTTTGTAATGATTCTAGTTTATATCAGTTTCACAATTTCTTTATTTTTTTTTAATAAAGAGATGCAACAACTCTCGCTATTAAAGCAATTGAGGAGTTGATTAAACGATAATTAAGAGATTTTACACCTGTAAGGTCACGCGTGGGTAGAATTCCGCCCCGAGCGATTTGGTCAAACAAAGATTTTTATGCTTCAGGAGTTTCCCTTCTACAAATATTGACATGAATTTTACTCTGTTAGAGTGTGAATTCTATAGATATTGAATGTAATACATGTAGAACAAGAAAAGTAGTTAATACTGTTATTAAACAATTACTAGCCTCATAAGAAAACTTTAATACACAACAACCAAGTGAAATGAATGAATTAAATTTTGATTGAGATTACGTTTTGTAGGAAATATCATAGTGTTAATTTCCTGTTTAATGTCTTTTATACGACGTTATTTTGTAACATGGCATTTTTCCACTGTGCGACGCGACGGTAAAAGTTTATCCGCGATCTGTGCTGATGCTCACGCATATGGAGTGTTCCGTGAATTCGTAAACGTAACGAAATTGTGCCGGTTAAACGAACCGAGCAGTGAAATCAAAGTCGGCGAGGAGGTCGGGAAGGTTAATGGTGTACGCATACGTTAAATGTGTAATGGTTAGCACGTAAGCCTGTAAGACTGCCAGCACACGGGCTCCGAAGAGGGGTGAAATTACACGCGAGGCGTCGAGTCAGGCACGCGAGGAAACGTTCGCGTGCGTTCATTCTTCGCACATGTACGAATTAAAAATCCAGACCGTGCCTTTTATTCCACCCCGGGGCCAGGCCCTGGCCACGCCGATAATTCGATCAATCTCAATCGACCGACAGGGAAGGGTCGTGCGCGATAAAATACATTCCGAAACCGTGGATACTGTCCAGAGCATTTTCTCAGATTGATCTGCTAGCTGTTACGTGGACAACTCGACAATGCGTGTACAGGACAGTTAAGACTCGTTACATGCTCGAACGAGAAGAAGGTTACCTAAGAGGCATCCGCATCGAGTACAGTGCTGGATAAAATTTATTGGAAAAGTATTTCGTGTAGAATTTTCAGCACAAACAGTTTAAATAACATAGTATATTTTCAGCGAAATTTTAGTCAATTATATGTTCCTAGCTTCACAATTTCAAGTATTTCAAAATGCATTAACCCTCATCCGTCCCTCGTGACAAGTTGACACAGATTTCGTGAAATAAATTATACTAATTCTCAGTCTTAATATAATTTACACATAGCAAACGCAAAACTTCATTTGAAGGTGATCCAGAATCGTATCGAAACGTTGAGGAAAATTTTATAAATTGCAAAATTGCTTTGTTTTGATTTTTTGATCGAACCTGTGCGCCGATATCATAAACTAATTTCTATAAATTATACTTTTCTGTTATTCGTAAGTACATTTTCCCGAAACTTCGTGTGACTTCTGTTTGCTTAATGCGGAACACATAACCGAAAAACCTAAGATGTAAATGTTCACTCATGAATTTCACTAAAAAAACATCGAAATTTTTTTTATTTTATATCACTGTGTCAATTTGACACCGAGGGACAGATTCAGTTCGTGGAATGAGGGCCGAATGAGGATTTTAAAAAATAGATTACTTTTGTATTTCAAAACAACAATATAAGACTACTAAAAAATAGATTACCCTTGTATTTCAAAACTCGTTTAAAAAGAAATAGATTACTCTTTAGTAAATTCAATATGTACATTCTAAATCTACATATGTCGGGATTCGTACAAAGAATTATACTGTTGTGACACGACCATACTTATTATTTAGAGCTAGCCACTATTTAGAGAAAGTAATAATTACAGTTCCTTTTTTAAATGAAGTAGGATGCACAACAAAAACTGTGTAAAAAGTGAAGCTGTCTTGGACAGCTGGTGCAGCATTGGAGGCACAGCTATGACCCCGGGCCACTCACGATTTGGAGGTACAGCGAGAATCAGAAAAAGTCCAGTGTAAGAAACTCTAATCCAAAGAAGACAGGACTAAGAAGCTAGAACCGGAACAAGTACGGATCGATGAACTCAAATTAGATCAGCCCAGACCCGATAGACTTTGATCGAGCCAACTTAGAAGTAACAGATTAAATTAGACGAAAGCAGAGGATCGGGATACTCGAATCAGTCCAAGCAAGAACTCAAGTTAGAGCTACCAAAGATTGGGAGACTCAAATTGGGACAAGTCAGGGCATAGAAATTGAAATTTGTTCGACATAAAACCGAGAGGTTCAAATAAAATAACCTCAAAGGTGCTCGTAACTAAGGTCTTTCAGGATCTAGATTCTTGAAGCCGTTTACCCTCGAGCTGATCTCAAATAGACAGATTTGAGCAAGGTCATGATTTCAATGATACTTTTGCCTTGTGAGAGCAACATTCCCAAGTTCTTGGAATCTTTGTCTTCATAAAATTTTGAATCTATGTATGCTAAGACATAGCTCCTTAAATTTAGCAGTTTTTGGATTTGACTTGATTTGAGTACTTCTGACTTGGGTCTTTATGCCGAGAAGTCTGCCATACCGAATTCCAGGATCACTCGACTGGACCCTTCAAACTTTCATTTCACGTGAGCTTCTAAGTTATTTAGTCAGAATTTGAATCTCTAGGTTTGAACTTGGACTGGTATAAGATTCTACATTCATATTTCATAATATTTGCGTTATATTATTAGAATTGAGATTCCAAACTTGAAGGTAAGCTTGTTTATTAATCTATTTGGCTTAGTTGTTTGATACCTCATAAGCATTGATTTTTAATTTAGAAATTCATTTTATAACTTTTAATTAAATCCACAGAAGTGGCTCTACAAATAGCAAGAATTCATAATATTTTCGAAGCTATTAACTAATGAAGTGTATTTGGCTTGGTATTTCGATTTATAACTTCAAACTTTAAAGCTGGTTTTCTAAAAACAACTTTCTCGCACCTGGTTGATGAATTGAAATATAATTTGTTGACTTAAAGTGTACAGCAAAAATGAGTGAAACGTTATCCTAGGTTCTTTTATGCAACTATTACCGACTCGGTACGACTCGTATGCGCCAGTTAAAAGCGACATATGGATTTCAAAAACAGTTGAATAATACGTTCAAGATAATGCGAGACACCTGGCTCCGGTATATCGAGGAGCAGCGAGAGAACAAATAGCAGATGAAAGATCATTCATTCGACGAATCGCGTGGGATGCGACAGGAACAAGTACCACTTTACCTGCTACACACGTCCGTTACAAGCTTCACACATGCCATTCATTGTTCCGCAGTACGTTCATGCGGGCATTGTGCATCGGAAAAAACAAGACAACGGTACGGAAAGAAAAGGGGGGGGGGGTGAAAGGGATACACGTGGAGCCGGTGAAAAGCCGTCACTGGCTAAATTCACGAAAACGTTTCGTGTTTGACGTGGAAAGGTATACGGTTCCCCTCGCACCGTCGGCGTCGGCGCGGTTCCATTTGCGAAATACACATCGACCACGAAATTAAGACGAAGCTGCCGCTCATAAGCCGGGTCCGTCTGCTATTTACGCAATGCTCACGTGTACGCTCCGTAAGTGTTCGAAATGCTCATTGTGCCCGGCCTATATTGCAGCGCAAGAAAAGGTAATGGTAGCGTGGGAGGTGGGGGCGGGGGTGGTTGATGGGGGTGGATGCGAGAGTACACGTGATGCGTTGCACACTTATGAAATAACCCCCTACTTTCCTCATCCCCTGTTTCGCCTCACCTACCCACGCCAGAAGAAACGTGAAGGGAGAAACGGTTGCTCACGTGCACGCATGTACGTGTACCGACGAATCTCGCGGGGGGTTGAACGGGGAAAACGGAGAGGGCGAAAGGGGGCGATACAGGGGGTGAGGAAGGGGGACCGAATCGGAGGCGGCGGAAGCGGAGGGAAGGCCAGAGAGGAGCAGGCTGTTTGGCATGAGAAGCGTTCATCAGCCCCGAGGTTTTAAATACGTGGCGAGGAAGGGAACTAAGGAAGAAACCACCCCCGTCTCTACCCTACCAGTGACGGATTGATTAAAAATCTAGGGGGCGAAAATAACATCGGGCGCCTCCCCGGTACAACACGCGCCTCTGCTCTCTTTTCACGGATATCGGATTCGAACATTGTCGCTGTGCACGATTTCCTTGTCTTGTTCTCAATCGGGTGATCCGAGTGTCATCGCGAGCGCTGCGGCATATGTGCCTGCCACTGATTCTTCGTCATCGAGTTCTTCGTCGTGAACGTCGTTTATCGCGTTGATTGCGCGTACAGTTTTCCGTTTTCCGACATATCGGAAAAACCCATATCTCATCGTTCTTAAAAAAATTGGCGGAAAATTTTAATTATAATAACTTCTTTTAAAAATCAAAATTTTGTCGTATCTGTATTTTTCGTAAAGTGTCATTTCTTTCATGTATTTTTAAAACAAATTATACCTAAAATCTGCTTGCGCAGCTAGATTTCTTATTAAAAAATACACAGCTTTCTCATTTCTTATTTTCTCTAGTAGTCTCGGAGATATTCGACCGAATATGGTTCCGACCCCACACTTCGAGGGTTGTTTTCACCTCTGCAGCGTGGAGAATGGAAAAAATAGAGAAATGCGTTCAATAATTTCTTAAGATCTACTTTTTCAGATTGCTACGTTCCTTTCTCAGTCAGAAGAGTCCCTGTACACACTGTAAACCTTATATCTACAAATTGGTCATCTTAGGGTTATCGAACAACGAATGCGATCAAAAATTCTCGAACGCGTCCGTACCACTTCCCAAGTCACCTACTCTCCCGCAATAAACTCTAGCGGGATATAAATCATGGTTTTTCTTCGGTAACCGCTGCCAATCATTTGCGCGTCTGGAGTCCGTCGGAGAGTAATCGAGGACGGAAGAAAGATAGAGAGACACGGAGAGAGCAGCGTAACGTCAGTTGAAATAATTACAGCCGTGACACCGGGTGAGTGAACTTCGACGTATAAAATCAAACGTGTCGTCCAAGATCAAACGCTTGTAACCGGGGAAAATGGAAAAAGAGAGCAGGGTAGAGGCGAGGAGTGGCGGAGCTTACGCAACGGCAACGTGTAATTTTAAATAGTCCGCGCGGGAGCGTGGGTGGACCGAGGCGAAGGCAGGACGAGTATATTCCGCGCTTTCTGGGAACAGGGGTTGATGTGGGTAAGTTGGATGAAGGGTAGGGGGTGGGTGGGGGTGAAGACTAGCAAAGGAACGGGTCTGGTGCACGAGGGAAGTAGAGAGAAAAAGGGCGAAAGAGATAGAGGCCGGAGAGTAGACGACGAGGGCTGTCGGAGATAAGACGCAAACGAACCCCCTTTCGGGTGTCTCGATCGATAGCTCCACACGGAAAATTCGAAAGTAAGATGCAATTAAACAGCGAGCGAGGGTAAGCAAGAAAAGGGGTGAGTTTTCCAGCCCCGTAGGCCCTGTCTTCCCCTCCCACCCCCTCAAGCCACCCTCATCTGCCCCCGTCTGGCTCTGCCTCTCTCTCTGGAAGCCCTCCGACTCCGTTACCACCCCTAAACCGTCCCCCTACCCCTCGAATCCACCACCTATCCTGCCAAGCTTTCCATCCTCTTTACCTTTCTTCTTCCACGGCATGGCACTGTCCCTCTCTATTGGACAGTGCTCGCGCTGCACTGTCTCTTTTCCATGCTCTCCTCGAGTGTACACGCTCCGGCCTGCGTCGTCGGCCCGAAGGGAAGCAACCCTTTTTCTCAACCCCCTCTAGTATTTATATTGAGCGTCTTAAAGAATCTTCCTCCTCCATCCCGTCCCTCCTTTCCTAGTTTTCTCTCTGTTTCTCTTCTTATTCGAACAAACCATCTCCAAACCCCTACCCCTTACCTTTTCTCTCATCCTTCTTCTTCTTCTTCTACTGGTTTCTGCTGTTGCTTCTTCTTCTTCTTCTTCGTCCTCGTCGTCATCCACCTCTTCTTCGTCTCACCCTCGTGACGTCACTTTAAATACTCTTTTCCAGGGTGGTGGGTTGGCGGTTGATGGGTATAATGGAATTGGTAGTCGTTGCCTCCGGAGGAGAGGCAAAATCATTCTGTCTTATTTCTCTTTAGTGTGTTTCTATCTATTCCTTCGCTCCATAGAGATCTTTTACTATGATTCTTTTTTCGGTGGACTCTATGGCGTCTCTCGTTCGTCCTGTCTTTTTGTTCCTTTTTATTTCCTCTTCTTTGTCTTTCCAATCTCTCACTTTTCCTACTTTAGAACCTTGAAAAGTACCTGAGTTATAAAACGATTTGTTTAATTAACATATTAAAAACACCGTTTCTTTGTTAGTACTTTCGGATCAAGTATTAATCCACACTTCTGTTCGTTCATGTATGGAAAAACAAATAAGCTAGACTTTGTATTTCTTAATTATACAACGAATAATGATACTTTCACTTTTCTCATATAATGTGCTTTGAAAATTGAGACTATCAAAAACGTATGAACAATTGTTTTAATTTGATTTTAGAACCGTTTATAACGACAGGTGTATTGAAGACAGTAACCAATCAATTGAACATAGTCAATTGAAAAAGCTTAGTTTTAAGGAACATATGTTCACAGTTTTTGGTATCATATATTTTAAAAATTTTGGAATGCTGCTCTCAGAATGCTTTTTCGATGACATCTTTCGAGACAACGCAAAAGACATGCATTTTTCTTAAACTTCTGAAGTAGCCTGTCTCCTCGAGTCAACCGGATATTGACATATGTATGAACCACGGTATTCTTACCATCGAGTGTTTCGATGTATCGCTGAATCATACATTTGCAATTTTAAATGAATATGAGGAGTCACTTAAATTAACATAAGGTTGAAAAAAGACTGAGGAAAATATTAAGAAGTATGGATCGACGATCGCCGAGGAGTGGGTACGACTGCTCAGGGAGAATATCTTTACTACTGAAAATGTAAATAAAGGTAATCCGTAACAAGATGCATTCATTCTGATGCCGTCTATTAGTTATTCAGATATCGAACACTTGAGATATCGATATTTTACAATATATGTACATAAAGCTGAATAACTTAAAAACTGTTAATTCGCGGTTCTATGTTTATCACAGACATTTTAGTTTCTTTTACGAACCCTCTTCAGGGCGATCCAGAACGATCTACAGTTCGAAGTATTTACAATACCTAAATTTCTTAATAATTTGTTTGCGACATATGGTTCCTCTCAAATAACTTTTTTTTTCTTCTCGACGAGTAAAATGTGTTGATGTAGAAACAAGCTTTAACAATTTCTTTGGTGTAAACAAATTTGCGGCAAGTTTCTTCTGCAAATGTCCATCGATCCAGAGGTGCAAATTCACCCCTCGGTAGTGTTGGGTAATATTTAAATAACTAGTTATTTCAATAAAAATTTAAATACCAAGTTATTTGTTATTCGGATATTCAAATAAAAAGCAAAAATAATTATTTATTATTCGTACAAGTCTAAGTGAATTATTTAAAGTAAAAGGTTGCTATAGCAAACAAAAAACGCGCACAGATCAGCACAAAAATAGTTGTATTTATGTGAATATTGTACATATGTAACGGGTGATGACAATATGAATTTGACCACGCGTTCATAGTATATATAAAATACGAGAAATAAGAGAAGACCAAAAACTATTTATCTAATTTCCACCTCAATCAAAATAATAAATAATCTTTTGTTTGCAAATAATAAATAGATCACTTTTGGAATTATATAAATGACTTTTATTTAAATAAAAAGTTTAAATTATTTGCAATTAAAATCATACGTTTATTTATTAATTAAATTACTATTTGCCCAGCACTGTCGCTAGAACGGATGACCATTACTTTTTATACAGCTTGTACTTTAAGTACGATATTTAGAATATATCTTAACAAAATAGAGTCATAGTTTACAACTTTAAGATCTATGGACTGCTTGTTGAATCATTTTCATGGTGCAAATAAAAAGTAGTGAAATATATTACTGAAATTTTTGTACACAACTCAGACACATGTTTGATCATTGCTGGTTCATTCTACTTGAAAAAAGCAAAGAGAAACGCACTGATGTGTTATAGGTTCTCTCATAGTTTCCGATGTTTTACGTATATTTTTATATACTGTTGCTTTAATAGCTATCTCCATGCTCAATTACTATCCAGACAAAAATTTCTGCTAGAATTGAGACTATTACTGAGCGTTTGATAATCTCTTGCTAACCTCTAGGGTATAAATCATTACGTAAATATAAATTTTTAGAAGTTAAAAATTATGCTTGTAATTCATATTAGATCCATTTACATTTACATTCATAGCCCATTTGCTTCCAGTTTTATTAGTTCAGTGTCAGAACCTATTGGTATTAGGTTGGAAAGAAAGTTCTTAGCGTTTTGAAATTAAGAATCGACGATAAAAAATGGAGGTAATTATTGATATGTTCATTCAATAACACGAGAAGTTACCTCGAAAATGGCAAAAATGTACTAGAACAGAATGGAAAATATGTTATTGAATGAATCTATGAATAAATATCTGAATTTTAGCTTCCATATTTTAATTCACAAATGCTACGAACTTTCGTTCCAACCCAATATTTGAAATTTATTTTACCTTCATAGTAAATTTATTCCAAATTAATTTAATTTTGTTATCGCCAACACGATCTTGTTGGACTGACTGTAACTATTCATTTCGATCCCTGAATTTTCGTAATGCATGTGGTTTATGGTAGCTTAGAAAAGTACAAGTTCGGTGGCGGATATAAGCTACTTCTTCACAGCAGTTGTCCTTTTATGCACCAATTTCAAGAAGAGAAATCAAGACTGGATAGAGTTAAGTATTTAAATGAAACCGTGTGTCTTTAACGACATGCACTTCGCCGAGGAAAGTCTGCTACAGTTCCGCCTGTAATAGAAGAGTGCCGCGTGCGGTCTGTATTACAGTCGCCAGACTCTAACGATAAGAATATTTTCTTTATATTTCTTTCGTAGCCGTTTTGTTAAGCGACGGTAATAAATTTATAATTAGACCGCGGTGTACTTTATTGGTCCGAAGCATAGCACACCCATACCGGTCTCGCGTCAATGTGTGCTCAGAAAACATTAGCTCCTTAATTGCAACGGTGATCAGGTTAAATTAAAACAGTGAAAGTGTCTCGCTAGACAGAGAAATGGTTAAAAGGAATATATAAATCTTTTATAAGTTCGATGCATTTCCTTGTATCTCTTTCATTGGAGTTACGAGTGACTTGAACTTGTTTCATGGAAAGTGTTAGATAGAATATTTAACGATTATGAACATTGTTTATTGAGAATGAAAGTTTTATTTTTCCTGAGTTTGGTAGAACAAAAGACAGATAAATGAATAATGATTAATGGATTTATAGAGGATGTATAGAATGTTTCCCAAATAATGGTAAATTCGACTGGGTAGTGATTCTAAAAACAAGTTAAAGAAAAGGAATAAAAGTTTTTTGTTTGACGCTCTGTTTTCGAGAAAAATGAGATCGAAGATCTCGTCGGGTTAGCGTTCTCTAGTATTCGCAGGAAGTAGAACCGGTCGACCATGAACAGACGCATCAGTCGATTCCTATCTTGTAGCATGCGTATTCGAATCTTCGAACTTGATTTTCTCGAAAACAAGGCGTCAAACAAATAGGATAATATTCCAGAAAACAGATAGTAAAAATTTGCATAATAAAAATTCCATAGAAGTTAAATTAGATTTACAGTTACAGATTTTAGAAGGTTTATTAAAATTCGTTTCATAAGGGAAACATTAGAAACGTTTAGTTGTCCACCTTGTATAGTTTCCGAGTTGGTTAAAAAGTTTAGTCAATATGTTAAGCGATAATAACTTCAAAAATTCTGATAAGTGTGTGTTAGATTAACCATTTTGCATTCTATAAATGCTATACAAATTTTGACAAACCTGTTCAAAGCATAGTGTTGCCTAAATGCTTTTGCCTATTTATTGCATCCTGGAATATTATTATGTGACATTTTTTAGATACTTAAATCATATAGAATACGCAAACAGAGTAAAAGCAAAATGTTGTGTATAAAAAATATCGTAAATGCGGCTCGAAGCATTATAAAATATCGGGAGTATGTAAATTGTTCATTCCGCAAATGTTTTGAATAAGACAACGATAAGTTAGTTTTAAGTAAGTGCAGTGTATAAAGCTCGATCTATAAAGCCGAAGATCGACGGTTCTTCATTTTCCTTTCCCGCTCGTAAAACTTCTCACGTAAGATCGTAAATGTCTGCCGTCAAAGTGTTACGAAACTTTCCATCGCCATCGATACAAAACTACTGCAGTGTTTTGAACGTGTAATCGGCGATATTTGTTCTGGTTTCGATTCTGGACATCAACTTGTATATACTTGCCATCACAAACAGGGATAGAATGTTAGAAAACATTTTAATCTCCATTTTAACCTTCTAAACATAAAATTAATACACGCCATGTTACTACAAGAAATATAACAGTTAAAATGGTAATATACATATAACATGACAGTAAAATTTTCAGACGTTTTTCCAAGGACTGCGTTTTTCAAATTTAATCTCATTCCACAATGCAATCGATCGATTATCTCCCAGAGATAGTACCATCAGTACACCTGTTGCTGCAGCAGGTATTACAATTTTGTCAAAATGATTTTTTCTCCAATTTCATAGCTCGAGTTAGTTTAAAAATAAAAATGTCACCATTCAATCGTTAAGTATTTCAACATGTTATTGGATATAGTCACCCTCATTTTAAATAAAAAACTAAATTATAATTTTACGTTACCTAATTTCCTCGAACGCATTTGGACTTATATAATTCGGTTATGAAAACAATAAAAAAAACTGTTGTACTAAATGTTTATAATGTTGCGTAAACGCGTTTAAGATTCTCCTTGTTGATGCCACCCCTTATAAATAATCAGTATAAGAAAACGTATAAATTCTTTAGAAACGAAACACTTTGATCCCCGTAAAAGTTCGTTAAAGTTGGGTTAAAACATCGTATCCTAGACCAGAATAGCCTCTGAAAGTGGGGTCCAACGGCGCATCGAGTTAAAGCGATAGCTGTCGTGAAAGATCAACGAAAATCGATCGACATCCGATACGTGGAACTGATTTGCACAAGTTGCGGCACAGCCTGATCCGATTCCCAGTCCCCCTGGCTTCGTGGATGACGCGAAAATATCAGCTCAATTGGGATAATACAATGGATCACCCGACGGAGGGATCGACAGGTTCTCCTTGATCCGTGAAAGTAAACCGTGTGCCCCGGTACAAAAGGTGTAGACCGTAAAGAGCCAAAGACACGCATCGATGTAGGAAGTAAACTCGGCGAATTTTACGATCTGCTACCGGGCTTCTTGATCGACTGCGCAACGCGTATTGCGAACGCGAAACCCGAAGGGGTGAGAGCGAATTCTTCGTTAAACACATGCTGTATATTGGGTGAGTGCAAAACTTCGTGCCCGACTTGAACACGAAACACAGACGTTAACAATTTCAAGTAAACAATTTTTAGTCGATTATATAAGGTGTGTCACCTGCTGCTGTTTATTACCTTAAATTTCTTTGTTGTTTTTCAAGATATTGGGTTTGAATCATATGTTTATTTAATAATACGAGAAGTTACCTCGAAGACGGCAAAAAAAATAATACAATAGAATGAAAAATATGTCATTGAATAAATCTATGAATAAATATCTGCATTTTAATTTACAACTACTACGAACTTTCGTTACAACCCAATACGTTAAATATCTTAAGGACAGAGTTGCCATAAAAATATTCACCTTCATTCTCTTTAAATGGAACCAACCCTTTTTAAACACTTACGATGATAGTCCTTTTCGTTGTAAATTCAGAGATCGTAACTGTTCAAGGTCATTCAAGGCGTCTGACTGTCTCGTGACGATACAATCTTTCTCTAAAAAAACCTCTGTGCCAAATTGCCATGAAGTTTGCGTCACTTCTAATAATCAGGCACGAACTTTTGCACTCTCTCGATACTATACAGCCTCCAGATTCCTTTACCACAGCTCGAACATCGAGACCGTGTTTCCACGCGTATGCCCCAGTAAAATGACGAGGAATGCTTCCCTCTTTCCGGCAGACAGGAGGTATGCGCAAACGTAGTAGCTCTGTTACCTGGTACTCGTGATTTATTCATTCTACATACATAATCGTTCACCCATAAACCGAATGGCAGATACCTCTTGCTTGGCCGCGTACATCCGAAGCGAATAACTTATCCTTCGTAAATCTCTATTTTCTCGGCCGTTTAACCGTCCTACCAGTATATTGGAACCACCGTGTGACTTTTAATAGAACCGCTTCCCATTTTTACCAAAGGAAAATTACCTTCCTCGATGTAACGCTTCCTAGTGGTTCACTGTACCGATGCTTTACTGCGTCAGACGTACATATGTATCTTCATCGTAAAGTTTTTGTATACCTTCTGGCTACAATGAAACATTGTAGCGATTGCGAACTTTTAACTAGTCTTCGTGTAATCGTTTCTTATAAAACTGTGTCTTGGATTTATGTAAACTATGATCGATACTTTCTTTTATGGCGTTTAATCAATTGTCGTGTGTCAATGAGGAAAAGTCCATTCGTTTCGAAAACAATCATTTCACATTATTATCTGTCTCTCTAATATTGCAGTGCGTTTATATTGGAATCGCAAGTTTCCTATTTGGCACGTTCTTGTACAAGCTGCTCCATTAAAGAATCATTATTTTGAAAATATGAGAAAACTTTATCAACCAAAGTATTTCGGTACATGAAGGGGATTTCAAGTTTCAAGGTCATCTTAATTTTTTAAAATAGAAACATATTTTTATGTACTGACCGATGCAGCTTGTCATTCTCTATAAAAAGTATCAACCTATACATGTGAAAAATTATGAATACAACCAGATATCTCAACTTTAACTTTGTCGAAGTTGAACTTTCAGCATGTGTATAACTAACACAGATCCAAGAAACACATATTTTAAATTTCGAGATCAAGTAGAAGTTGTAAGAAGTGCCTTTTTTATTGTTTCATTTTATTCAATTATTCAATTGACTCTAATCAATTTTTTAAAACTCTTTTTGGAACTACGTTTCTAATTGCTAAAAAAGAGACAAGTCGTTTAGTGCGGTTGTAAATGTCTTTTTTTTTTTATTTAAATGGTGTTCGATTACTTTGGTGGGACACAGTGGGAAGAATGCCCAGTATAAAAAGATGCTGTAAATCCTCCACGAGACTTTTGTCCAGCTAGATTGGGCATTTTTCCCACTGTTGTGTGGTTCGGGAGCGATGACGGTTTGGGTGCGCAACAAGGACGTCGGACGGAGAGCTGCTCTTTGGCGTATCGGTGCAAGAAACAAAACGAAACGAAACGAATCGGATCGCCCGTAGACCGCTCCCACATCAATCATCTTTCGCAGTTTCGTGGTAGAAAGGATCGGTTGCGGAGCAAATCGTTCCATTGGGGGTCAGTCCAGGTTGCGCAACGAGTCAACGTCGGGCCGTTCGGTGAGACGGGATCCGTGGTACCAGCACGAGGAATACACCTCGAACGTATAACTGGTCTTGTTGACTTAACGGATCAATTTGATGCAAATCACTCGTTTGCGATATACACGTCTGCTTGTAGCATTCTCGGATCTCTCTATTCGACCTAATGCGGCGCAAAGCGTATCGGGTATACCGCTGTCTTCGTCATCTATCCTGACCCCCCTCGTTCACCCACTATACCCCCATTGCTTTCCTCCTTGTCGTTGTCGTATCCATGACAGAGCATTTGGAAATTAGCGAATGGGCCAATTATCGGACCGACGACCTGTCTTAGGGTAGGGAGGGCCCCGATTGCGCGAATCGACCGATCGACTCGAGAAACGCGGGAGGATCGTGGGTCATGGGGTGACTGTGGGAATCCCCGTAACGCGTCTCCATCGTTTATCGATCGTTACGTCTCCTGATAGTCTGTTAGACGACGGCGGAACGAGCGAAGAATAGTCCTTTTTTTGAAAAAACTCCTTCGGCCATTAATACCGACGAGTAATTAACGTCGTAATGAGACTGCGGATTTCTAGTTGAATCCCCCTTTTTTTATGGGGTATCTTAAATTATAACAAACACAGCAAGAGAATATTTATTTCTATATAAAACTGTGAATTTTATGTTTTTCATTATAACAAACAGAGTAAGAGAATATTTATTTCTATATAAAACTGTTAATTTTATGTGTTTATGGGGAAAATGAATACGTGTAATTTAACACTGTGCGAAGATCCAATAAATTCATGAATATTAATATACTCTTTTTGACTTATTAAAATTAACAATGGACAGCTTACTGAAATTGAATGGGTTGCATTACTTCGATTTATAAAAATATATACTGACATGGATTTGTATCATGATAGATGTCCAAAGCAATAAATTTATTAAACAATTTCCCATAAGTGCATCTTTTAATTTGGATTACGTCATTTTGACAGAGGGCTTGTTTGATCAGTTAAATGAGAAATTTTTATTGAGTTGATATTTATGCAAAATAAAGTATGTCTACATGCATTGCACGTAGACTAATGATAAAAGAAAAGTAAAAATGCTTGCTGGTTTTATTGATATATGTGCAGCTGTTCCACAAATGCACATGCTATAACTGCATTAAGGTCCGCAGTTTAATCATGATGTTATCATCTTGGAAAAAATTGACAGCGTCCTAAGGTAACATGAGTATTGTTTGAAAAATTTGACAAATTGCAAGGTACGGGTTTTGTTGGTCGAAATATGATTGATGTGTTTATAAAGCAAGTAACTTGGTTTATTCAAGATATAGACGGTTGGCATTACGATTTCTTTCTAGTGAGATATCACACAGCTCATACATTTCACTTTATTAATCTAATTTTCATTAAATAATGATTATTTCTTAAAAATTGCTATTACTTTTATTTTAATGAACAATTAATTGAATATTAGTATTGTCCACTTTATTATCTCTGCTGTAAATTCATTTAACACCAAGTCACTGAGTTTTATGATACTGTAAAATATAAGGAGTAGATATATTTATTCTATTGTAAAACTTTGTACTTACATTCATTTGATGGGTTTAGAAATATTACAAAAATGTAATTGACTCATCACAATGATGATGACTTTGATTTTATGATTATCGAACTTACTGTCGGACAGTACAGTAGTTAGTTTGAAAATTGTTTTTAGAGTTACATAATTTTACTAAATACAATGAAGAAAACTTTATGCCAATTGTATGAATTCATTTAAATTATAATTGTGGCAAATGTCAAACACTGTCAGCGAACGTGTTAATTGTCTTCTATCAAAGTACTGTAGTAGATGAAAATTCAACCATAAACTCGTCTGTAAAGCGTTCCAATAGTTCACTAAAGCAATAAGAGTCCTCATCAATGCAACATGTTGAACAGGTTACAGTGATCTTTGATCTGTGACTACGATTTAATCGCTCCTGAAGCAAACTACTTTATCGGAACGATCCAACTCTACCACATGTCCCCATTTCTATCGTTGCCTTAGGGATCGCGTAAATACAAAACTGTACTAAACTGAATATGCTATTTGTGTATTTACATTTTATACCGCATATCAAAATTGATCCTCATACAATTCTCAAAAATAGTAACAAAATATCTACGGGCATATTTTGCACGTATACTTAAATTTCATACTTTGATTCAACAATTTTGATTAGTTATTTTATTTTGGAGAAATAAAGAAGTATGTAGAACAACAAACGAGGTAATATTTTCACTTGAGAGGAGTATATGCTTTTATCGACTATGACATAGTATATTACACTTCTTTTTCTTATAAACAGACGAAACTCCAGTAATAATGCAATTAAAGAATCGGGAAGTTCTTTGTGTGACTCTTGGAAAGTCAAACACAAAATAAAAAACATTAATAGTTGTAGGCTCTACTAGTTCGAATATGTTTCGGTCCACAAAATCGAAATTAAATCGTTGCGCAAGTAGTTAACTTACGTGCTGGATCATTACACAATGATCGGTCGCGTCCGTGCATCTGCGCCACTTCTGGGCCAGCTGAAATATGATGTTCATGGCAGAAACAAATGCCACGGAGCGATGTCTGAAGAAGGCGAACCGTCGAAAAGTTCGCCGCGTGTGATGCGAATTCAAAGGTAGTCAGAGGCCGAGGAGTATACGAAACGGAGCCGATCCTGAGTGGCCGTGGCGCGGAACAGCGCTCGATGGAGCGGAACTACCAGTCACCTGCTCGCTTCCGGCACGTCGCTGTGGTTGTCCTCCCTCTCTTCTCTGCCTCCTCCGCTATCGCGCGATCCCTCGGACAGTCCTCGAACGTCCCCGCTATTTCCGTTCCCCCTTAACATTGCCTTGTTTTTCCTTCCGCCTCTTAATTTCGACTGATCTCCTCCCGCATTTTCGCGATACAATCCACTCGACTGACCTGTGAACCGATGTATGCTCATTATTCGAGGAGAAAGTTGCATCTACTGTAGGACGGAGCAACTTTTTTCGATGAGCAAATCCTAACAGTGCGGAAAAGGTACAAAGATAATTTCTTCTCACCAAAAAGCAAGGCCCTAATTTTCAAAATTTTAGTAAAAAAGAATCGAGAAAGTTCAACTTTCTTAAGAATAGCAAATACCCGTGACTGCTTTCGAAACGGCAGAAGTAACCCTTTTGCGACCATTTTTTTTATCGTGAATTCGCGAACTTCCAAATCTCTGTCGAAATATATAATTTCTGTTTTTGTTACCAAAATTGGTAAATTCTTTTTGTACATTTCATTGTTTACACGCATGACCTATCGTTCGGTCCAATTGATTTGGAAGATTATAGAGGAAGATTTAATTCACTCGTGCTTGTCATCGTAATCGAACGTGCTAGAAAAGTGCCCTAAATTGGAAGAACCAGTTCAATTCAGTAGAAACGTTTTCAGAGTTCCAGACTTGACCGCGTTAACAAGAGCACGTACCATCGTTGCTGTGTCAACAGAAACGAGTAACCAGTTCCTAGAAATCAAACTATTCGTGTTTATATGCATATCGTATGCGAACACGTAAAAAGCATATGAACCTACGAAAGAAAATTTTACAAGGCTCCTGCTTTTACAATTGCTCACAGGAAAATTTAACATTTTGTTGTATTTTATTTGATTTTGCGGTAACACTCGCTGTTTGTGTCAGAAATGTTTATTTGGATTGTATTCTATTTACTATATAACAGTATGATTTGCATACTAATAAATTTATGAATTATACGATTCCATGTTTGCATGGAGTTTATCATACACATTCTAAAATATCGGATGGTTCCTGTGAATGCGATGGAGAGGCTCAAAACCTCAATCGTATTATCTGGCAATGTCCAGGATATAATTCAGAACGAGAATGCCTGTTTGAACGAACACTATTCTCCCTACACGATTAATTTTTTTCTAAGCTTACGCGACATTACAGTGCCAATGTTTATTTTTAACTCCCTCAAAAAATGTAAGATTAGGATTTAGCATCTACCGTTTGTATTAATTTCACTTTACATTATCTGTTTCAAAAGTATTATACTGTAAGTTATAATGTATGCTATATAAACCAAACATGGTTTACTAATAAATAATTAATTAATTAACATGTTAAATTATCTGTTGATCGAAAACATTTTTTAAAGAAGTTCTCAAGGATAATTATTTTCATACGTATTTCGGAAGAATATATATTGGATTTAGTATACTAGACAAATTTATACGGAATTGCATAAAAAAAATAAAAAATAATTGTTTATAAGAAACCATGGTTTTAGGTTATGATAACATAATGCACGAAAATAGTGTTCGTTTGGGTCTTCCTATGACGATGCAAAAGTATCATATGAGGATTTCTTTCCTATTGTCCTTACGATAAGAAAGGTGGGCGAAGGGTGAACAATGAATCAGATATTCTTAGCGAGCCTTTGTGATCACATATATAAGTCGTTACGCGAATGAAAAGTTTAACAGGTACGCACCACTACAGAGGTGCTCTTACACACGGTGTATACATAGAAATCTCGGTGGCTACACTGCTTGAAGCGTTCCACGCCTGGGAACGTCGAGCATGACTAAGCGTTACGGTTGTTTCGGATCTGGACTGGACAAGCAGATCGAACGATTCGACCGATGGTCGCTCGTTTAATCTGGGTACATTCAAACCCAGCGTATGGAACTTGCGGCTGGCGACGAATACTACCATTTTAGAGGGTCCGTTTACTGTATTCATTGTTCCTCTTCACGGCATTCCTTACCCCAGCTACTAATTAGATCAATTAAACTTGGGGTATGAACAACACTCGCTGGCCAAATCTCCGGAAAATGTACTTTCCAAGTCCGGAAGACTGATCTTTTCCACTCTTCTAGAGCGATTAGTGAATTGATTTCGAGTGATTCTCGTACAAGTTTCACTTAGTTGCTTCCAATCACTCATTGATAACGTTGTAGTCAACACATTTCCACTGGAACATTCCAACAAATATTGTTAAAAAAGGTACTTTAACTTCTTAACCAATTAGTATGTCTAACTCCTAGAACATCCCTTATAACTGGACAAGATTTCATGCATTTATTATGCATTAAAAGACTGCGGATCTTTATGTATTTATGATGAAATTGGTAAAGTGAAATATAAAACAGTAAAAGATCGGAAAAATTTAAGAATACTGCAATGTGTTTTTAAGGCAACGAAGTAATTAAGGGACGAAATTAATTTTTATTTCATTCCTGCTTCCCACAATAAATGCAGAACTCTTTTTATTTTGCATAAAGATCCGCAGTCAGCTTATTAACGAATTTGTTAGTGATTATTAGAAAATTAAATATTGAAATTTCAAGAGATTATTAGAAAAATGACGGTAGGTGGAAGTGTTAATATGAAAGGAACATTACAATTCGTGAACTATACTCTTGTAAATGACGAACGAGCTAAATTACTTTGCCTGTGTCGTGTTTCCACTGTTACTAACTGAGTCGTATTATCGACTCGTTTATCAAGAAAGAAAAGAACGAGAACGTTTTCCCTGTCCGTCCTGTCCTCGTCAAATTATCATGGCGCAGTAAGAATCCGCGCTGTTTCGACCGGTCTTCAATTAGTGGATTTAAATGGAAGGTTTAGGAGGGTTTAAGTCAAGAAACAATCTCGTTTAAAGTTTCGGTTTTGCCGACACTAATCTGGAGCTAAGGCTTAACGACTAACCTCCGACTTCCACTCGCTATATCCACCTACGTTTATAAGTATAAATAGAAGCAAATTTTAAATCCAAGAAACGAGAGATTGCTGCGAAAAGAGATAAATCTTAAAAGCACTTCCTGCTTGGACTGTCGGAGGAAGATATGAGCTTCAGATATTTATAATCAATACTAATGAGTATATCAAATTGCAATGCTTACGGGTTGATTTATTGAAAGTCATTTTTAGACTGCCGATATTTATGCAAAATAAAAATGTTTTGCATTGATTGTGGGAAGCAGGAATAGCATAAAAATTGAAGAAAACGATATTACAACATTCTCAAATATTTAAAATTTTTTACCGTTTTATACATGGTGGGCCATTTATCTGAAGACATTGCAATATCTCGAGAATTATACATCGGATTAAAACAAGTAGGTAATGAAAGTTGTTCGTTGCGAAGCGGGACATCCAATGATACCAAACTCGACTCTCTGGGGGTGGCGGTGGGGCAAGACAAAAAATTGAAATGGGAACTCCTATTTTTCATTGCAAATTTGGATTTTCCAGAAAAAATACACAAATTTGACCTAGAAGCTTTTGCATTTTAGTTCACAGATGTGGCTGTAATGGACAAAAATCAAAATGTGTAAAAAATCGTTGAAAATTGGGGATATCTCGAGAAATATACATCAGATCAGAAAAGTAAAAGTAGACGCATTTGATATTTTAAAAAGGCTATTCAATAACACCATAATTGACCCCCCACCCCCACCTCCTGAGGGTGGAGAATTATATCAAAGTCTTCAATGGGAAACCCTTTTTTATAGCAACTCCTCTGATTCTCCATTGATTTATTATTATTGCTGCAATCGAAACTCGTTTATCCTTTATACCAACAGAGAAATTCAGGTGTTCTGTTCTTCGTGACTAATCCCATGAGATTTCCATTATTATTTAACACAATTATGTTAATTTTTCCAGAATCAGCGATCGTTAACTTTCTTTCCGTGGCGACTGCCTTGTTCGGCACTCTATCAATCTGATGCAAGGGACGGATAAGTGTTAAGTATTACATGTTGGCGCACGTTCGATATCAAACGTCACGATCCGGCGTGCGCGATGCAATTACAAAGTTAGCACGTGCAGCTCGCAGCATGCGTAGGGATTGAGGAACTGTGAAGTGGCGAGCGAGGATATTGGGACCTCGGTCTGTATTTCTGCTGGAAGCCCCAAGTAGAGAGGCTAAGGGGCCCATTACGCGGTCGTAAACCTGTAGGCTACGTCTCATGCACTGTTATACGCATCCCGTGCAACCTCCGCAAAAAATACCACATTGTTCTACCCACGACACTCGCATACCTGAAACGGAGAGGGAGAGAAAGAGAGAGAGGAGAGGAGAGTGAGGGGCTATTCGGCAAGGGATATTAAGTAAAAAGAAAGGGGCGGGCTTGAGGGACAGGGGAACGAGGGGAAACACGCCCGGGGAGTCATCTGCGGAAGCTGCTTCGGGCGTGCTTGATAACTTCGAGGATTCTGGAAATCGTGAACCCGCGTAGATTGCTTTGTATCCGTTCGCCTGCTACAGAAGGATGATTCCAGATGCAAAAGAAGGAGATTCGTGAAGGAACGACCTTCTGAGGACGATTCGCAGTGATCCACCAGCCCGATCTAGCTGTCCATTTGGTAAAAATAAACGTGATCATATTCTGACATTTTTAAAAAGAAGATAACATTTTTAACACATTATCTACCGGCGACATCATTTTTAGAAGTCTATAACATATGTCTCTGGATTTTTTAATGCATCCTTCAAAATCAACAGACACCTTAATAATTAACCAACAACAAGTTTCCATTTGGTACAGCACAATTATTGTAAAGTTTATCAACAGTCTCCCGGTAGATAAAATGTTCGGACCAAGTAACTTGAGTTTTTTTTTTAGACGTTTAAAGAGATTAGTTCACTAACGGACGTAAACAGATTGTTTGCATTAATTGCAAAATATAAGTGCTACATAGACGTTTATTTTTTCTTTTAATTATTTTAATGACTTGATAATAATAGAGCAATATTTTTTGATTCTCTAGATGGTTTTACTGTTTTGTATTTGATCTATTCATTTTTGCTATATACGCATAAAATCCGCAGTTTAATAATTATTATAATCCAGGGGCATTTTAATCCTCACATTTACGCAGTTATTTAACTCTTTATACTTTAATTTAATAAAATGATTTTTCAAAGCCTTTGTGTTAATTAAATTAGACGGTAATTTCAAACGGATTAATTTTTTGTGTTAAACTCTGTGTATACAGACAGAAGAATGTCGGTGATATCGCAACGATTGAGAATCGAGCTTTCTATCTGCTCGTGCACATATCACAGAAGGATCAAACGTACGTTGAAGAGTACGTGTGCACGAAACACGCATCAGATGTTGCGCACAATGTAGCATTTTAAGAGCAATGAGAAATATGTGACATTCGAAGCACACAATGCGTCGCGTGGAGCTACACGCGCGTTCCGAATATGACTATCTGTTAGACGCGTGAAACCGAGGGAGCTTTTGCATTGCCAAATAACTGACTTCAATCGAAAAAAAACTTTTCCTTTGCTTTTCAGATTAAAAACTGTAAATTCGTTTATTTTCTGTAAACCTTAAATGCATAAACAAGGTCTATGCTCAATCTTAAAATTATACTCGGATTAAAAAAACATGTAAATTTTAACAGATAATACAGTGACTTCAGTAAAATTTACTTTTCAATGAAAAAAATTATCAAAGCGTCATCTAATTAATTCGTCTTTTTACAGTATTCGTGTTATAAACATTAGAAACTTCAAAGATACGAATTCATGCAATTAAAAGTGGTAGGCTTTGTTACATGGAAAAATGGACTTCAATTTAAAATATGTTATACAATTTTTAAATATTACATTTTAAGCTTTCTGCTTTTTCAGTACACCCTATTTGTGTAAAGTATGACAGTTAATGCAACCATCATTTATTTTGTGTGAGATTTACATAATTCATTATAATGATTCATTACCAAGTGTTTTTAGTAAATAATGTATAACAATTTATATGTAGAAATAGATTACGATGAAATATCCAATAACCAAACATAGCGATTATTAGAAAATAAGACATTCCCATTTCATATATTTATTTCGGCAATTTTCCTTAATTAACGTTTCCACTTAATTCCCAATGGGAGCGGCACGCCGCTTTTACTATTAAAAATATTGTCCAGAGCCCGTGCACTGAGTCTCCCGAACCGGCAGAAAATGACAAGTGTCGCCGTCGAGGCCGTTCTATCCTAATAATCCAGTGTGAACAATACGTTGAACTAACAATCGCGTCGGTGGCTTTAAAAATATTTTCATTCCCGGCGACGTTCATGTTTCCGGGGCTCGTCGGAAAATTCTGCACCGCTCTTCAAAAACAAAAGCAAATACCTTAATATCAAAAACCTACGACGTTATGCCATGTTAACTCGGGCTATCTCGAATAAAATGATTCCGTCCTCGACGAGAGAGAAGATACACGGGGGAGCATGGGGGGTTGGGGCGTAGGGTGATGCTGCGAAAGCTGGGCCGAAAGAGAACACGAGCAAAAGAGAGAGAGAGAGAGAGAGATAAAAAAGAGACGGTGAATCGGGGGAGAGAAAAGCGAACTGTCGTTGGTAGGGTGCAGGTGCGAGAAAATCGCGGTGCCAGGTATCGCGTTACTAATTCAGCGACCCCTGAAATACATCCATTCATCGGCGCACACCAGGTACGCGAATGTATACAGGAGGAACCGAGGCCTCCTACTTGGATCTCTATTCTATCTCGTCGTCGTCAGCCATGGGGTTCTGGAAACAGAAACGACCCAGTGCAACCGGGACCCACGGAAAAAAGAGGGTTCGCAGTAACGGTGTTTAGGAGTGACGGAGGGAATGGGAGAGGGAGAGAGAGAGAACACGAATCCGCGAAACCAGCGCCGGCAAGAGAGCAACGCGAAATAGGAGAGAAAGAAATGCGCCTGGGAATAGACCGAGAGGGGACCAACGGAAAAATCGGGGGAAGAAGAGAGAAACAACGTTCCCGTATACATGGTACACACGTACATAGACACGTGCAAAGAACGAACCGAGCATAGACAGAGACAGAGATCCAGGGATAAATACAGTGCGGAGCGCGAGAGGTGTACGGAAACCGTGGAGAAAGACAGAGGCGTTCATAAACCAGGAAGAAAGGGGTGGGACGAGGAAGGAGAATCGAGTTCGAGATAACAATGCGAGCGACAGAGAGCCGAACCGGAAGCAGAGTCAATGACTCGAGCTTCAAGTCAGTCCATTCGAGGTGACAAGAAAGTGTACGCGCAACTAGACGCCTCCGGGATAAACGCGATGCGGTACGAATTTTATTGGATCAGCCGACGGAAAATAGATCGCAGATTATTTTAACTCTCGAATCTTGGCTTTGAAGTAAAGCCAAGATGCTCTGCGTAGTCTTAAGCCGTCCCGAGTGTTAATAATGTTGTCGTTATTGTTACTATTTATTTCTTACCTGGCATTTGATCGATAAATTTGCTGTCGTCACACAGTGTCACCGACTGCTCTTTATCCGAAAGGGACGATTTCATTATATTTATTAATTAGCACTAAATCTATCAGCATTGGTCAAATAAACAAGTTTCTATACATTTTTTTTGTTACATAGAAATTAGAAATATTGAAATTTAATGAATTTTTTAACTGAATATTATAATAACAATTGGAAAAGTCTAAATAAATTCAATTTTGTCGTTCTTATAAAGCACCACATGCCAGTTACTTATATTCGTTATGTTTAGCATTAAGAGATGTACTTACAATTAGAGTATCATCAAGTAAAATAATAATAATTACTAGACTGAGGATTTTATGCATTTGTGGATAAAGCGAGTCGATGAAACACAAAGCAGTGAAAATATTAAAGGAAGCTTAAAATATTGTTCTATTAATTTTAACTTATTAATCCTATCGAAGGAGACAACTTTTACTTTACCCCAGTATGTTGCAATTGAGGTCGAAAGTTTTATTTGCATAGACTAGAACGTTCTTTACAAAATTTGCATTCAGCACACAGCAGAGGAATAAAGAAGCAAATCAAAATCATGAAATACTAGAAAGAAAAATGATAAATAAATTTGGTCGAACATTCCGACGAGTTGAAAGTCGCAGGGAAGAAGCTGTACATCAAAATCAATTGCATTCCAGCAAGAAAATTCTCGATCAGGCTCGTCGGATCATTCTGATTAGGAGAAAAATGATTGCGTGGAACGTGGAGCGGATGCGAACGGGAAGAAAGAAACGCGAATGGAAGAACGAAAAACTCAAAGGCAATGCGAATTCGTGCACGCAACTTTAGCGGTACTTTATCTCACCACCGATCGATGACCCAACAAGAAACGTAAGCTGCGCCGCGCCGCTGCGAAAAATCATCGACTTCCTAACGAAATTAACGATGCTCCGCTGCATCGCCTCGAGAAAGGAAGGGATAATCGAAACATCATCGAAAGAAAATTTAAAAGATGCAGTTTAATAGTGGGCGTTTAATTATTAGCACTACTTCAAATCAATTTCAACGAGAAAAAAAGTTTCCGAATAGATATGAACTCGTTAATACTGAAATACTAGTTGTATTTTATCCGAAAATAGAGATAATCGAGAAATTCTCGAGAGAAGGTTCATCATTGGATGTAATTATTAGGACTAATTAAAAGTCAGCATGGTAAAGATTAAGCTTCTTAGCGAAATGAATGGCGATCTGTTTGTTTCGCCTCTGTAACAAGGTAGAATCAAAAAGTCATCGAAAGAGAATATAAATTTAAAAGTTCAGCAGTGAGTGCAATTAGTAGCACTGTTTCAATTCACTATCAGCGAAATCAGCTATGTTACGTTTAGACTCCGGATTTTAAGCATTTATAATAAAAATGAGTAAGCGTGATATAAAACAATGAAAATATTAAAAGACTTTAAGAGTCTTAGTATATTAGTTTCACCACATTAAAAATATAAATTTCTATTTAACTACTGTGTCTTGCAATTGATGCACAAGCTTGTTATTTTGCATAAACATCCGGAGTCGTGTTATATCGTCTTCAGGAAAAGGAGATAACGGAAGAATCATCGAAAGAAAATACAAAGAAGAATGTGTTTCCATAGTTTCCGTGTTTTCCGTGTTTCTCTGGTATACTTTGCCTCCGAACAGGCTCAATCGAAGAATCATCGAAGGAGAATTTGAGAAAGCACGGTCATCAGTGGTTGCAATTATTAGCACAGATTAAAGTCAACCTCGGCGAGATCAAAGCTGCGGATTCACTTGCCGGCATTGCTGAAAAACTACCGGCGATCGCTTTTGACGCGCAATAATCACGTTTCTACACGGACGTCGATGACTATCACGAGATTTATTTCACGTCAGTTTTCGTCCCGGCCACTTCGCTTCCCACACTTGGCTCGCACGATCCCACATTAACTTCATTCATACCTCGAGGTCCAGACCAAGATGCGCGACTGATGCGTGTCCAACAGATAGAAGAAGAGAAAGACGCGGGGCGAACCATACCGGAATGTATTACAAGAATCGATCCGCTTCCTTCTTGTTCTTCTTCTTCCTCACCTTCTTCTTCATCTTCTTCGTCTATCGCGTTCGGACGCGCGAGGATACCTCTTTCCAGCCAACGAATCTTTGCTGAATACTACACTCCGTCGAAACTTCTTGTCCCGTTTGTTTTCTCTGGTCCATCGATACTTTACGCAAATTTTTACCCTGACCGTGGAGAATAGGATTCTTCACTGCGAAAGTGTAGCGAGCCAAACGTATTCGCTGCGTGACTGCAAATAGTAATTCAGAATTTCAGTCGTTACTGCAACGAGATTTAGGGAAATGTGGAATGAGTACTTTTAACTGCCTCTCATCAATTAATTAATTATTACTAGTCTACGGAGCTTTATATAAAATAATCATTTTCTGCATCAATTCCGTGAAATGGAAACCAATTCAAATGTTCTTTCTTTATTAATTCGAATAGACGCAGGATATCAACATTCTTGAATCCTTTGAATCTTTCCAATGTCTTAAGTTTCAATTATTCGATATTGTTATAAATACATAAAACCTGCAGTCTAGATATTACTTATTATATGCAACATCTAGCAAGTCTGTTGTAGTCTATTGTTTTGTGCTCTCCAAATTAAATGAAAAAAGGAAATACAATATGCTATATTATTGTCTAAAATGTCTCAATTGTATTAATACTTGTATTATATAATTAAATTTCCCACATTTTGTTATTTATGCACTGTACATTAATATTCATTTTGAGCTTAAATTAAATGTTTTATAATCATATTACAGTCATCATTGTCTAATTCGTAGTATAAACACTTTAAATTTAGTAGTCATCTGTAAATAGTTTGTAGTAGATTGTTTACTTTTTCACCAGTCAGGAACGTTTGTGTTTTCCAAGTTCTACTCCGTTTCAAATACCAAACGGATACTTCGGTTCATGCTACCGGAAGTTCAGGAACGCAGAATAGTTTCCGCGACTTACAGGTGGTACGACTCGCATTTTCTGAGCGTTTAACTCCATAAAAAGGTGGAAAGCTTTGGTTTCCTTATCCCTTTGATCTTCGAGCCAAGTACTCGGCTAACTTCGGATCTAGCTTGGACATTTTGCACCGATAACTTGCAGACGACCGATAGTTTCGGCTCTTAAATCCAATCTTTAAAAGTGATCTCATTGAGACATCCGTTGGTGCCGCGATGACTGATCTAATGAAATCGAAAAAGGAAGAATCGGCGAAAACTGAGATCTCGTAGAAAATCGAGAAACCGACAGGCTCGCGTTGCGTCTACTTTAATTTGATTAGATGTGTATTTACTTTAACGTGATGCCGTTGCGATGATAAAAGTCTTATCGTTGGTTAATGTAATCAAATGAATGTATGAAGAAACCAATGAAATTAAGAGCGATGTATAAAAGGGTCCTTCGAAAAGTCTGTCGAAAAATAATTTCTTACTACGTTCTATTTTATGTGCAAGACATTTCTTGTTATAAATGCGTACTATAATCTTGAACATGTGTAGAAATGCATTGTACGTGTGTAATGTAAATTTACAATGATTATTAATAATTGAAAAAAATAAGTAAATACTAAATAATAAAATTTGCTGGTTCTGTAAATCATAATGCAATATTTCAACATTTTATATAGGGTGTCCTGAATTTAAAAAGCAAAACTTCAGGAGCGTGTAGGGGCCCGAAAAACTAAGACAAAAAGTCTTTTGGAGATTTGGTCTTTTTGTATCGTTTTGGAGAAAATCGAAAAAAAAGAAACGAAACAAGTTTTCATTTTTGTACTTATTTAATTACATTTTATTTACGTTATCTCTCCTGAAGTTTTGCCATTTAAAATACTCGTTATTACTAGACCAGCAACTAAAGAAAATATTAACTTAGAGAAAAAACCTACGAAAAGTATGAAGAATAAAGGAATTCAAGAACGTACAGTTTGTTCGTGCATCTAGTGATCACACAAATATTTTTCAAATTACATTTCTCAATTCAATATATTTGTGTCAATTTTCTTTTCAAATGACTAAAATGAGAAGAATCGCGAATAAAGTAAAATAGAAAGAAAGAGGTCTCTTCCATGGTTAACAAGTTAATACCACACAAGGATAGCGATATAAGCTCTCGTTCGGAATGCGCCAAAACAATCTCGTCCTGATCGAACGATCGATCGAGGAATCCACATGTCCACAAGTGTGAAATTACCCGCTTTCGACGCGCTCCTCCTTTTTTTCGAGCCGCGATTTCACAGTTCGGCCACGGGTGTGCGCGTTTGTGCGTATCCCGCACGAATCTACGTAATCGTGACGGATAAAATCCACGGATTCGGCTCGCCGTTGCTGCTTGTCAGTCCGTGAGAATGTAGAATAAAAACGACCGTGGATATAGATGCATGGGTAGAAGGGGGGAGGCTGAGTTTCTTGTCTTCAGTTCGACGAATCCGCCTACGTTTCAGTGGACACGCAGCTGTCCACGCTCTCCAAACATAAAAGTCTGCGCAGACACCGGAACAAACCGCGTCGACTCGCGTTACACGAAATACACCGGGTAAATCACATGTCCTGGTTATTTAATCGTGTAGTCGAGATCCAATAGTATGAGCTTGCGAACTCTTCTTGTGATAAGATTCCCCAAGTTCACGTGAAGAGTGAAAAGTAAATATTTTTTGTACGATAAACTCACCCTTCATTCATTGTTCTTTTATTATAAATTGAAAATATATATAAAAACTTAAAAAAACTACGCTTATATTAAAATGCACTAGAAAGGGGAAAATAATTTTTTTACATCAGTGACTATAAATAAAAGCATGCAGAGCTAATCTATATTAAAAAAATTATTTTTTTCTTTTTACTATATTTAAATATAAGCGTGGTTTTTAAAAAGTTTTTTTTATTCTACTTTTTAGTCTTTTTTAAATAGAACGCAAGATATAGTAATACTGGTCATAATACCGAGTATTTGGTAAGGCTCGATTCCCGCTGAGATACTCTGCTGAGATTTTCTTTTTATCTCCTGAATACACAGTTTTTTTAATATTGCATTGTCATCCAGTCCTGAGCTACGTTTAAAATTTTAAGTTTCTAGCTTTATCGGGAAGTGGTTTAAAATTCGATTAGAAGATTTGATAGTAAAAAGTAATTTGTACAAGGATATATTTTCCATATTTCTGTTGATATATATTTTGTTGAAAGAGGCAACAAGTGCATCATGCAATTCCGGTTGAAAAAAAAACAATAAAAATATCTAAAAAATTATAATAGTTGTCTCCAACTTGTGTGAAACAAAGAAAAAAAGATTTTAATGGAAACTCCCATTGTTTAATTTCGAAATGCTGCATATATATTACGTTGACCCTTGAAAATTGAATAAGTCCGCCGGTATTTTGATGAAATTAATTTGTAAATTATTCCACGGTTCTACGGTTCAATTAATGTTTCGCTGTGAATCTCACAGTTTATAGTAGTTCCACCGATAAGACTCGAAACGTTGCGACAACCGTTCGCTTTTCGATGATTCGCACACTTTTTCGAAACTCTTCTTCGTTCTGTGTGACTGGATCTCCATTGCTCGGGTTGCAAGTGTTACGATTTTTTGGACAACTGATTGGCTCTTGTGAAGTTTTCGCCTGTAACTTTTTCACGGTTGACCAGCCAGTTTCTCTTTGTCGATTGTTCGGTACAAATGGTACGTGGCACTCGTCGACACGATAACCTAACGATCGAAGAATTGTCTTATGCTTAAAAACCGAGCCATTACGTCGACAAAGTTTGAGGAACGAGTTTATTTTCGCAGTTCATTAAATCCCGACTCAGGCAAATCTGTCGATAAATTGTGAACTACAATGTTCTATACTTTGACTAATAAATGTTTTTCGTAGTTAAAGGTTATAAACAAACCATCACACCGTACTGATAACCGTTGCCGAACTTCTTGTCTGTTATTAAAGAGTTCAACTCGTTACGGGAACATTATAATTGAATTCACTAACAATAAACGTTTAATTACTTTTCATGCTAGGGAAATGATTTACAATGAAGTAATTCTTGCGAATTAAGTCGTGTAATAAACTACGAGGCAAGGGGTGCAATGATTTATGTTGTAATGAAGTTTATAAACTTACCATATGAATCTGTGAAGAAGATTAAACGAACTATAAATATTTTTAAATTTATTGTTAGCTTCTCTCAAAATTCCTCATCTTTGATAAGGAATATCTTTTGAGTTCGAAATAGTACTGCATTATTACAAATTGTACTATATTCAGTGCAGTTTTCCCTATATTACTTTGATACACGATTTACTTCTCACATCGTCTTCCGACACAAGTTATTAATCTTTAAAGCGTATCTATAGCAGCAGCAGGCGGCGTGGCAGGTCGTCATCATTGACACCATGGGGAGATCACAAAGAAGCCATCGGTTGAGTAGGGAACCGAGTTCCGTCATCAGAAGAAAACCACAAAAATGAGAAGTTCGTAGGTAGTCATCCGGCAGAGGATTCTCTGACATGGCAGGGCGTAAGGAGGGAATGAAAGGTTGTAGAAGGAGAGGCAGGACGAGCCGTACAGTTAAATTGTTATGACATAATTAGGGGCGATCCGAGGTACTGTCGGTGGTGGTGGTGATGCTGGTGGAGGCGGTGGTGGTAGTGGCCGATGACGGGGCCGAAGACAAGGGCGAGAGAAGAAAAAGAGGATGGCAAAGAAGAAGGACTGCTCGAAGTCGAACTGGAATCGAAACTGCCGGTGCAACCATTCATTCTTCACTCGGCCGTGGTACCATTTGACCAGTTCATTCAGGGATTTAAGACTTTTCCTAGAGCTCGCCCCGTGGTTTTGTTTCATTCCCCGTTTCTTTTTCGTCCACAGATCGCCACTCTCATTCCCGTCTTGTTCTCTTTCTCTACGCTCTGCTCACAGTGCAGTTACGCTATCCGGCCGTCACGTGAGCGCAATTTTCTGCGCCGATGACGGGTCGTGCAGATCAAGCTACGAACTTCCTTGCATCGCGTTTTACAATCTAGCCGCGCCTTCTCAGAACTTCAGTCTCTCTATCTCTCACTCTCTCCCTATCTCTCTCTTTCTCTCTCTCTCTTGTCCACCTCCCACCATTTCCCGTAAACACGCCGTCGATATTTTGTTCCCAGTTGGTACCATTTCGTCTGAAACGCGGCCACTGTGTCTTGTGCGACATCAACTCTTAGAAATGTAGAATGGAGAATTTATTGCTTCACAGCAATTCGACGTAAAGGCGGGAAACAATCCTAATCATGACTACATTCTTGTTGCTAATTATCTGTTCGCGTCAAGAAAACTACAAATCGATGCGTAAAGTTAACCCTTCACTGCATGATTTCTTTAATTGAAATTAAAAAATTGAAAGAACGTAAGTTTTTGTGTTTTATTTAAGCGAGAAATATTTGAAAAAATTAAAACACTTTCAGAAAAATGAATATAATTTAGAATATTTAGAAAATACATTCTTAGTTTACTATGTACCAGATTTCTTAACTGTATCAGATATGATACACTATGCAGCGAAGGGTTAAGGGAGAGTGTTCGGTGAAATGTTAGTTATTAATTCGTTAAATGTTTAGTAATTAATTCGATACCGATGTGTTTGATAATGTGAACAATGTTTTGGATAATGGTACATCAATTTTTAGTGGTGCCTCAGAGGGGACACCCGAGTGCAAAGGGTTAAAAATTAACTGTGTGTGCTGCTTACGTCGACAAAATGTAAGCACAACAAACACAACAAGGTAGCACTTAAAACGGTAACAGTGATTGCATTCAGTCCAGCATGTATTCTCTGACGCACGGTATCCAATGAAAGAAATGACTTGCGCAACGATTACTAAATCCCCCGATGACTGGTAACATGATTGACGATACTGTCGTCGCGCTGATGCGAAAACCACTAACGTCATACTTTCTCTGCACTCTTATCTGTCATTCTACATTGAACATAGCATTTTAAAAACTTCGGAGAAATAGCGAAGAAAAATGAGCATGGCTTTTTCGTGTGATTTATAAATAAAATTAAGCGATGACGTTCACCGTTAACGATCTTTAACAATATTCTTGCGTGTCACTCTAAAGATCTCCGTATTTCCTTCACGAAATATTGAACACACATTCTCGCGCGAGAAAGACGAATTAAGATCCGAATGTGATAATCATTCAGTCTTTTGCTTCGTCACCAATTTCATCTTGGGCAGCGTCATCGTCGCATGAATTAGCTTGCATTATTTTAACCCACAAACATGAATCGAGACAAAACGCTACGATACTTGGTTTACGTAATTTTCATTTGATTTTAACTTATTGATTTCACTGTCTCGCAGTGGGATATTCGGTCCGAAAAATCGGGAAAAAGTAGATTTCAAAATTTTCCGTAAGTCGTACAATTTGTGCTGTCCAACGTAGTTGACGTAGTGACTTTGGTGCTAATAATGTTCATTTGTTACAGTCTTAGATCGTGTTAGAGCTTATAGGAGTGTATCGCGTTCATCTTCATATTTTGGACACTGCAAAATGACGTGATCTAGATCTTAGGATTGGCAGTGGACATGTTAAAAAATATTTAAGAACATCAAGGTATTAGTTTCATCTGAATAGGAAAATTAAAAGAAGAATACAATTTTGTATTTGGCTCAAGCGTCCTGCAATCAATGCGAACATTTTTTTATTTTGCATACAAATCCGAAGTCTAATTATTACAAATCTATAAATTGAAATAGAACAATCGCTTTGCGCAATGCAATCAACAACGATATATCGTTGTTCCTCACTGAAAAAGTGAAACAATGATACAGCAAGACAAACAATCGAAACCAGAATAAACGCACGACTACTTAAGAAAACGTGTACCCTGTCTCGCAACGAAGTGCCACTTCAATGACTGAACCAGCATCGAAACCCATCGGTTGTTTGATTCAAGCTCAATTTGCTCCGAACGCCTAATTATGTATTCTGTTAATTACCGAAAGTTCAAGCTCAACAATCGGTTCGGTTTTTCCTCAATTTAGCCCCTATCACGGCACTCGAAACTTTGGCAAACTCTTTCCTCTCTCTGGCTGCACCCCTCTCCCGCCCCTTTCCGGTGTATTGTGAATTGTGACCCACGCATCGAGACTCGAGATTCGCTTCGCGCGAATCGAGACTGCACAAAAGTCAGTCTCGAGGGTAGCACGGTTGCACGGTTTCAAAGTTGCGCGGAAAAGTCTGCGTTTCGAGCGACGACGCACATCCAAAATCGTTTAATCCCGGACTAAATTCAAATCAATTGCTTCTATTTATGAAGTTGTGATTATAGATTCTTACATGTATAGTATCGTGGTATCTATAAACCTTCCTATAAGTACAGTATTTTATCCATAAATGTCACAAAAATCTGACCTGTAAATGTCCTAGATTTATCCCCACTACTGCGGGGTGTACCCCCTTCAGGACCTTTTCATTTAATGGTGATTTTATCCATTTAAAATTGTCCTATGTAAAAGTAGAGAAATGTATAATTAAGGAATTTATGGATTTGGTTAAGATTTTTACTATTTCCACTGCGTATTGTGCGGCGCAGGTTGGCGATAGTGTCGTATTTTGTAAATTTACACGCTGCCTAAGCTCTGCCATCGTTAAGCCATCTGCCGAGGCTTCTTTGCATGTAATCACGTGGTGAACATCATTGTACGACAAATCGAATCAGATCCGAGGGAGGAAAGAGAAAGAGAGACAGAGAGAGAGGGCGAATGCTTCTTGGATAGAGGAAGCCGACCGTTAAATAGATAGAGGTGGAGGTACGGGGTGCAAGAAGGCGTATAACTTGGATGAACAGAGATTGTCATCGGAGAAGAGAGAAAGAGAGGAGAGAAATGATACCTGTTAGCAAATTACGAAAGTTTATACAGATTTATATTTCTATGGACAAATTCGTCAAAGCTCAAGTTAAAATTCTATTTTCTGTGAGAATTGTTTCAGTGGTTTAGTAGGGTTATAAAAACCAGACAGATTTGATTGAAATTGCTATTTTTTTTTATCCTTTCTCGGGGATCTCTATGAGCTATTAATGCATACAGATTCGCTATCTACTTATTACATATTACTAGATTAGGTTTCATGAATATTCCATGCAAATTAGTAAATGGGAAATGTTACTGTGGAAAATGGTTTTAACAGAACTGTGTCGACAGGTTGTCAAATTTTTGACACCGTTATACTAATACATTCAGACCCGTATTTGTAAAAATTGATTCATCATTAAAAGCTGGGTGAAATTCTGAAATAATCATGAGAAACAAAAGTTACATGAAAAATTTTTTTTTCTATTAATGATTTCAGTAAATTGAAAAGACTGTAACAATAATCTTAAAATCTAATGACCTAGCTGTTAATATGACCACATTCAAATAAATCATAAATAAATCGTTTGTTTTTAAAATTTGACATTGCCGTAGTAACTAACGATTTTTATTATAAAATTCACAGGTTATTATATTTAAATGAATATCACGTATAGAGAAATAAATTAATATATTCGTATTTAATTTATATCTATATGTTTATATTGATGCCATGATTTTTAATTTTGAATTCCAGATAGCATACACCACGATTTTGAATAATATAGAACCAATTAATAGACTAATTCAATTTGTACTTAATCGGTACTCATTAGCTAGAAGTGTATCGTCCAATAATGCTTGCGAATAAATATAGTTTAAATACGTTTATGTGCTTAAATATAGCCAAATGTATTACTGACTTCCTCTGCATTCCGAGCTTCCTAAATAAATTCGTGAACGTATTACTGGCACGGACTAAAGTAATTAATACCTGCGAGTCATTTATAGTAGTTTATTCGGGAAGACTTAGCAGACATATCTAAATATATATATATATTTGATATCTATATAAATATATATGTATAGTCATAAAAGTTTGTCTTGATTATTTGAACCGAGAAATCCAAATGTTTAACTTTCCATGAATATTAATTAATTGTTTAGCTAAAATTCTTTCAATAATTTATTTATTACTATTAATTTTAACTCAAGAAAATGATATCCTATAGTATAGTACTTTGAATTTCTGTCTTCGTCATAAAATTTCTTATAGGAAAATTAAAGAAGTAGAAAGTCGTAATAAAACATTATGGAGAGTCGAGAGAACACATATAAAAATGTAATGCAAACCATGTACTTCATAAGAATGCCTCATAAGACGCACTTCACGCGAACATCCGCAGTTTAATTATAAAACAAGAATTTCGGAAGAATCTCGTAAGAATCTCGTAAGAATTCCGTTGTTTTCGGAATACGAATGTGCGTTTCACAAGCAATAATTCTTATCAAGTAAACGTTATATTGCCTGAAATTTTCATTGCATTTAATCGTTTGTCATTCGCGAACCAATTAACCAATTTCGATGTCAGAATTCGTATAATTTTGTACAAATTCAAGTCTGATTAATTTATAAAAAATAATTCTGATTGAAAGAATTTCAATCACTTTATTACGAAATTGATTCGACAAATTTCACTTTATTACGAAATTGATTCGATTTTCTTAAGCCAAGCACATATTGTCATAAAAATTGCACAAAATTTAAATAAATAGAGCCCTGTCATTTTTGTAAGCTAAAACATTTTAATCGGTTTTAGCGTTCGGTAGATTTAATGTAAATGATGTGGTAAACATCTGAAATAATTATAGGAAAGCAACTAGCAATACAATCTCATTTCCGATGTGTAAGGTGCACAGCAGAGCTGGGCATTAATCGATTAAAATTTTAACCAAGATCGATTGATTAATGTTTACAATTAAGAAAGGTAATCATTGAAAAATGGATAATTGATTCAATCGATTGATGAAGTTAATCGTCAATCGTCGATTAAAAAAATAAATCGGAGACTGATTTAATCAATTGTTGATGTTAATCGCCACATGTCTATCCATAAATTGTAATAAGGACGGAGAGAGAGAGAGAGAGAGAGAGAGCGCGGAGATATATGGAATTGACAGAAATATATCTCAAGAAAAATTCAGTTTACATTTATTTCATTATGCATACAGTTTCGATTCCGTATTTCGTTTCGAAATTTCTGCAGTTAATCATTAATCAGTTATCCGATTAACGAGTAAAGTAGGAGTTTAATAGTTAATTGCGATCAACGATTGAAGTAGAAATTTATTCGTCAATCGTTGATTAAATTTTTGCCCAACTCAGGTATATAGAATTCAGCCTCGCTGTTGGCCGCTGTCGCTCTGGTACACGCTCGAAGGCTGTGAAATCTGAATACGTGCATACGTAGAAGTACCTCTGTGGGGGTCTTTATCGCTGTAATTCGTTTAAAAGGAACTACACGGGCGGGCCGGACCGTGAGTGCCCTCCTAAGTCATGCTACGCGGGCGAATGTGCTTACCTGTGGGTATGCGCGCGCGCACAAACGTCTGCATGATACACACACACGTGCACGCCCAACACAGAGTATAATTGTACGTCTCACGAGCGGTTCGTGACGCGGTTAAATACATTTTTCGGGCCGGATGATCGATGAAGCCCGATAAGCGTGTTCAATTAGCGTAGCGCCTTTGTACACGAGGGCGACTCACCGAATTTATTTATCACGATGATGCACCGACGCGATCCGAACAGTTATACACGGATGTTTGATATGTCTGTTTAGCGATTATCCAGCGCATCGCTCCCCTTCTTTTCTTTCCCATTCTCATCGGTAATTGCGAGCTCGGTCAAATATAAACTCGCTCTCTAATTTTGTAAAGGATAAACGGTTAGCCCCACTCAGTTGAATTAAAGCACAAGAAAAATATATGATCGCTAAATTATAATCATACCTTTCTTCGGAATATAAACGCGAACACTTCCTGATTCGTTATAGCTGAAAACAAAACGTATTTTTTTAAACAATTTTACAAAAACCATAATAATACGCTACAGCCTCGTACACACATTTTATAATTCTCTTTAATCTTTTGCGAACGTGAAGAATCTATGTCCGAACTTGTTCATGTGCTCAATATTTACATTCGTTGCAAATCTCTTCGAAGATTTCTTCCCAATGATACACTTGTTTCTCGAGTAAACAAATTTTTTCGCCAATTTTTTCATGCAAACATGTCTCTGTGAATATTTTATAAATGTTTATAGGTATTTATGATATTTGCCTCATTGAAATTTGTGTCCCTGAGTTGTGTTAATAATATTTTTATAGAAAACCATCGCGTAGTAAAATTCATATGACTCTACTTCAAGTTGATTACTTCGAGAACATTGTGAAATCATTGAGATCGAATGTTGGTTGGCTTTCTGTGAGTGTTCATCCTCTTTTCTCGGTCCTTTCGAGTCTACATGTCGCTCGCCCGTCGTCTTTTTTTTCGTCCTTCCATTTACCGATCGATCGACCTAATGAAATGCTAACGATCGTACTGGCGGTAATTAAATTTGCACGTGACGATGACGAGTCACCGAACACCGGCGGAATCGTAAATTCGATCCGTCGCGACGCGACGCGGTATAGCACGGCGCGCCGCGACACGACGCAGCGAAACAACCCGCCGAATTTGTATTTGACTCACCGCCGACGGGTTTAATTTACTCTCTCTCCCCCTTTGGTCACCGCAGTGGATCGCAACGAGAGTTGGCGACTCCCGAAGAAAAACTTTGCCTTAGATTTTCCGGCGAAAATAAATATTCACCTGCCACCGCGCCGCCCGGGCTGATTTACTCTATCGCAGAATGCGTACGGACTCTCAACGAAAACGGAACGGTGTTAGCCTACTTACCGGAGTTTCTGGCCCGCCATCCCTCTTCAATCCGACCCCTCTTATCGAGCATCCAGCCAAATTTCTCTGCACACCGATATTGTCAGTTCGTAACCTGTGATACGGCCTGCTTAACTCTCGTGTCCCTTAGGAGTACAGTAATGTCTCGATAGTTAGTCGGGTACGAAATTAAATGGACACCCTTTGTACGCCTTTTTAAAATTGTACTAAACTACTTGAGTCTTGTTTCTGAGATGTTTGAAAAATTAGTTTACTAGGAAATGTATAAAAAGAAAATGAATTGAAAATTACCATTCATCGAAATAGCGATGAAGAAAGTAGAGGTTGGTTTATTAACGACTATCAACTATTTAATAGCATCTAATAAGAGAAATTGGTTAAAAATATTTCAAGCAACAATTAAGCGCTTCTTCACAAAAATTTAAAAGATTGGATAAGTTTGTATAATTAAATGAGAATTTATACAATTAATTTGGTGTACACTTGGTTTATTATTATTTATTATAGACGGGCAGATGCCCTTTTTTACATAAGTATTTACAAAGAAAAGAAACAAAAACAGAGACAAATACAAGACCACTTATCTAATAAGAAAGAAGGGATATGCACACTAAGACAAAAAAAACAAAATGATACTGGTACAATCGATAGATATTATCATATAATTCTGCGTAGTTGCATTTTAAAATTTTGCAGAGATTCAATGAAAAATACTGTTATAAATAGTGCATGATTTTGCAATAATGCGATTCAGTGAATGAATTAATCCATAAGTAGATTTCGCTTTAAGTGTTTGAAAACCCGCTCTCGTTCACCCGTTTATGGATAGTAAGAATTTTTGTGTGTTTATTATAAATTATGTTACTTAAATATGCAACTAGATTTACTGAATACTATTTGAAGAATTGCTATAATCTATCAGCAGTTTCTAAAAGAAATGGAATGTATTACAGTGGGAAAAGAAAGTATTCATACACCAGTATCTTTTTCCATCAATTGGCACTACAGTTTTTACTATAACACATCCTACCTGAGAGTTATATCCACTGGTCTGTAGAAAGTTATTTATAAAAAGCGAAATTCTTGCGATAAAGTTTAATACAAGTATCTTTACGCTGTGTTATAACAAGAATAGCATTGAAAGAAAGAAATAATGGCCGATGTATGAACACTTCCATTACTTACAATAAAAAGAAATAATGTAACAATCGATAAGTTTATGGTATTCACGCTAAAAAGCGGAAGCGACATATAATCTCCTCCTCAACTGAAGTAACATTTATATCAGCAAATGCGAATTAGAACAAAGTTGATGTCACCAAATTTTATAAATAATAATACTAAAAACGACCACTATTTTCCTGTACTATAACAACAATGCTAATTTTATTCTGTGTTACAAGCAATCTCAAACATCGTTTCACCAATATCCTCGCTAAGTTTAGAAAAAACCGAATTGAAATTAATCATGGCAGTCTGACGGCAAATTTCTTAATCCTTTTAGACCAATTTTCCTCTAAACTACTTGTGATCTACTTGAGAAATTCTTCCATGAACTGCGATGTGCTTTTTCAAAAAAGCACAAATCATTTCTGAAAATATCACACCATCTCAAACTTGTAATTACTTATTTATTAAAAATAATTCAGAAAGGTATTGAAATATAAAATAGTTCATTAAGATTACTGAAAAAATTTCTGACATTAAGATTACTAATAAATTATTATAAATTTGAATTAGCACAATGATCAGCTTATTCCTCACTTCCCATGTGTCTGTATGCAGCTTCATGTCTCTATAGTATAAAACATTCAGAAAATAGATGATAACATTATCCAAAATGGCTGACTGAAATAGTTAGTATACTTGGACAATCAGTTTACTGGAAGAGTAAGAATACTGTACAATTATTCTATAGTATAAATTTAAACGTCATGAGGGTATCATAAATGTTACTTTTTCGTTTGATAAGACTTATGTGGATTCCTTGATAGGATCTACATGGAACTGCACAACAATTAATGTTTTTTGTAGAGTAACCAAGTGACCGGTGACTCAACGGCATAGTCTGGGAATCCCGGATTGAGTTGTCTTCGAGTCTAGAGCAGCGTTTTCTGTATTAATCATCATGGACAGCAGGTGTTATTATCCGTCGTCGGCGAATCGATGCGTAGGCGCAACCTGCATGCAATGAATCGTAAAGGCAGCCATGCTCCGGTAGCGTCGAAACGCGATTACCTCCGATCCTCCAGTCCTCCGAGTTGTTTTTTCACGTTTAAGAGGTATATATTTAGTGACGGGCAGGTAGTGACGGAGGCCGAGGAGAAAGAGGAATAGGATGACGGCTGTTCCTGATGCGTTAAATTAAAGTTTAACTCCGAAGCAGCTGATGGCTAGGCTGCCGATGGGTTAGAGATGAAATTCGTGATTCCCTCTCTTTCTCCATCTGCGCACACGGTTTTCAAACGATCCGTTTGATGAAGCAGAGCTAGCGACGACGGTGGCAGATGCGAGGAAGTATTTCATGTTTAACTTCATTCATTTTTCTTCGCTCCCCGCCAAGCGAAACGGAACTTCCGCTCGCGAAACGTTTATTTTAATTACTGTTCCAAACGAAGGAACTTTTCGAATTATTGTTCGGGAATTGTTGCTTCTCCTCTCTCCCTTTTACGACCGCCTGGACATCGCGAGCAAATTGTTTCCGTTCAGAGCCGCCGCCGCCGCCGCCGTTGCTCTCCTAGCTTTATCTAGCTGCGGCTTCGCAGCCAACAAACTTCTATTCTTTTTTTTCCTTCGCCGTCACACGGACCGTCCAGCATTCGTTCCCTCCGCGGCCTAAGACTCGCGAATCGGAAAAGAGTTCAGCTATCCGAACAGATTTGCATAATTGAAGTTAATCAGCCGCTTTATATTTGAACATTCGCGTCCCGTTGGCTTAAAACCCGGAGAAAGGTTCTTCGAAACTTTCAAGTGGCCCGGTTACACATTAACTTCGCATGGAAAATAAATAGTACACGTAAACAGCGAGTCGCGGTGGAACAGTCGGTATGAAGGACGATACAAGTGGTGGTTCCTTAAATCCATCTATTCAAGCCGGGAGGACGGCACAGCCACAAACAAACATCGTTCCCAGGGAACCGTGGCGCAGTATCGCTTCCGTATTAATCCGGTACTTTGATCATAAAATTTACATTCACGTACCTCGCGCTCCTTCCGTATGCGCCGCGGCATCGTGAAATTCAGCCTCCCTCCCCCCCGCTCAGTCCCCCGCGCGTTCATTCCGGTCGGTCCCGGCCGAATCCAGCAGGATCCGACACATCTTACAACCCTTTTCCTTACTTAAATCCAAATAAAGGTTGAGATTCTTGAGTCTCCTCTTCCCTGTCCTCCCACCATGGGTCCGACATAGGCGGCGTTCTACGAACCCCTCTGGATCGGAACTGCATCTCCGTCTCTGTTCGTTGCGTTTGCTTTCCAGCCCTTTTCTGCTTTCTCCCCTGTCGCCTCTCTTACTCCCTCCCCTCTTCGTCTTACACCCACCATCTTCCACCTTCCAACTTTTCGTCTCTCTCTCGGTTCCCCTCTTTTTCTCTCTCTCTCTTTCTCTCTCTCTCTCTATCTCTCTTTTTATGCTAACCTCTTCTCGGGGTCTATCCATCTTCGTTCGACTCCCGACCGGCTTCGTCCTTTCCCGGCCGTCTCTTTCCTTCCATCCCTTTCCCGATGGTGCTGGCTCGCTCTCCAGTAACGAGAGGAGAAACACCCTCGCTACTTTTAATCGACCCACGCTTTCTTCTGCTTATACATACCTAGCCAGCCCTGCCCCCACGCCGCCCGTCCTCATCTCCATCCTCCCCGTTCCACGTTCGAGCGCTCCCAACCCACCCCTCCCCCCGTCGCTTCTTACGTCTCATCTTTACCACCAACATCGTATATAAGTACCTAAGGGCGTTGTCTTTGGTCTTTCGCGTATTTTGCGCTCCGTTCACTACGAAATACACGGGGGTAGTTCCAGGATTAAATGCGAAATGAAAGCCTCGCCGAGGAAAAGACGCCGAGACGTTTCCGAAGGATCCATCCTACGATTTTACCGTCTTCGTTTTTGACCACGTAACCCGACCCTTCTCCCCTACTCTTGCGCCCGCCACCCCTTCACGGAAGCTTTTGCATAATTTCTGCGCAAGGAAACGGATCCATCCCCGGGATACGAATTCACTGATTGCCAGCCTTCCGCGATAGAATTTTAACGTTTATTCGACAGCCGATGCTTATCTCCGATCGGATCTTAAGCGGGGATTAATTATTCTGAAAAACCACGAGCATTCGTATTTCCGGAAGAACCCGCCGATGCTTGTGCACGATAATTGCGGATCATTTTCGCGAGGAAACCAATTAGCAGTCGGACTTCATCCGTTTCTGAACGGAAGTACCATATTTGATTGCTAGACCGTATCGGGGATGATTTTACATTTTTCAGGGACTCCTGTACCATTTTAACCCGGGCTTTCAAACTGTACATTTTCGTGTATGTGACTTTGTGCTATTGTTAGGCAGAATTTCGAGATTCAAGTTCTTGCTAGTCATTCATATCGTTTTAAACACTCCACTTCCTGTTGAAACGTGAAATCAATGAAAATGCGTGATCAAAGATTTAGTTTCAGATTTAGTTTCTTTGACATTCTTAGGAATGTTTTCGAAATGAAAATATATTTTCTCTTTTAATCATTTTAACAAGTTCAAAAGAGTAATATAATAACTTTAACAACGTTTAATGTCGTTGCAGTTTTTGATCTATTCATGTTTGTCATAAATGTATACAACCAGCAATCTAGTAATTCCAAACAAATATACGAACATACAAAAATCAAACCTTGGGTAAACCGTAATATTTTTTGTTTTGTATGTAGTAAGACATATCAAACATTTATAAATTGCATATATAATGAGAAAAAGGGAAAGCAAATGTCATGCTAAGAATTCGTAGCTGTAGATAATTCGCATTACACGAATAAGTACAAATGTCTGGCCTGTAGTCAGACAAAAGAAGGATAGAAGAAACCACAAATGAATCAAACATTTCTAATACACTATTTACAATCGATTTAAATCATTAAGAGAATAAACTAATTTATTTGGTACCTTCCTTTTCTTGAAATTCGAGCAGCCAATTTTGATTTTGCATAAAGATCCGCAGTGTATTAATAGAAATTTCAAATTTTTTCATGTTTCACGCACACTTTTAGTTTTTGAGAAGACATTACTTTGAAAAAAAAACGTATTTTTCAACTTTAAACAAATATTCTGATGTTATTATAAAAGATATTGAATTGTTGTTTACAGCAAAAGATTCTGTAGACTTTCCTGAATCCAGTGATATTCATTATTAATACGTTATGATTGTTTAAACATGTTTGAACAATCAATAAAGACGAAGAAACACCACTTTTGCACCCATTTTTGAGGATATTTTTCAATTTATATAAAAAAATAAAGATCCAGCGGAAAAAAACGGACTACACCACGCGATAGAGCAGACTTTTATCTTGAGAAACCATCCTTTGAAGTTTCGAACGTCGACGTTTTTTTTCGATCCAGAAATCTAAATGTTATCGCCCGACATGAATTGCCGATCCCGTAGGACGTTTAAACATGTTTAAACGATCGTAACGTATTAATAATGAATATGACTGGATTCGGAAAAGTCTACAGAATCTTTTGCTGCAAATAACAACTCAATGTCTTTAATAATAGCATATATTTGTTTAAAATTAAGATACACGTTTTTTTTCAAAGTCAAGTTTCTCAAAAACTGTGCATGTAGAAGAAAAATTAAGGTCAGATTCGGAATCAGCGTAGGAAACTCTACAAGATCCACCCAACATCTACATGAAAACATTTTTCGTGATGCACAGTGTAATTATAATGCACTGACGTAATAGTGCAAGGCGTTAACAAAAGCAGTTGTTACAAGAAATAAACCTGCCAATCCGCGATGGGTCTCAGCCAAAACATTCAGTTCCTGTTAGAAAAATCGTTCGTAAACCGTAGCTAATGAAAAGCATGCTTTCTAAACTCCGAAAGTCCTGACGATCATCGGGGTGGGGGGGGGGGAGGAGGACTGTTCGCAGTGCCCACAAACGCTTCAGCAGCGCGAATCATCCGATCCTCGAAGTTCCCTGGAAATTATATGATTTCCCGTCTATAAGTGTATACCAATCGAGGAGTTAGAACTCCCACTCTAAAGAAAATAAGCGAAATTATAGCAGGGATCGAGGCAATCAAAACTTCTAACCAGCGAATCCGGCAAATGACTTTCAATCTCGGCGTTGAACCGCGCGAGATCCGCGTATATACGCGACCCATACCGGAGGACAATGAAACGCTTTGTTTCGATCCTGCGGGACGAAGGAGCCGCGCGCGGCTTCCTTTATTCTTGCTGCCGCTTCCTTCCTGTATCCAAGAAAACGCCGACGATTCCTATAGACAAAGAAGATTGAGTGCAGGTGTAGGACAGGGGCGGAATACGCAGCCCCGACCCGCGTATGCAGCGATAGTTTCGCGGTTTATGGCCGATTACCCGGGAACCCGTAACGTCCCGTATGTACATACGTACGCGCGTAAAGTACATATGTAACGATGTATGTAACAGTGTTGCACACCAACGAACGCCGGCGAGAAGATGCATCGCGTTCCTCCGCGCCATCGAACTCGCGCTCGTGCGTGCGCGAATACTGCGCGAATACTGCGCGAATACTCCGCTGAATACTGAGCGAGCATGTGCGCCAATACTGCGTGAGCATGTGCGTGTGCGCCTCGGCGCGGCGCGGCTCTTCTTCTGCAACAGTCGGCAGGGATACATCACCTTGCACCACACAGACCGTACACTTCAAATACACTGCAAGTCAGTCAGTTAACTCTGAGTCAGACCTTTCACTTCGTGGTCCAGAGAGCACGGTATGGTGCACGATGGTTCCCACAAGTGGAAGCCTTCACCGTCCGATGCTACAGTTTGTTTCTTGTTTCCAAGGAGCATCGAGGAAGGGGGTTGGGACGAGAGTCCATGGACACCCATGGACCATGATGCGCCTGGACCTAGCTCGCCGCCGCCGACGCTATTAGATTCGGTGCGCGACCACCGGTTTATGGATTCGATAATGCCCCTGTAAATATTCAATAGCGAATCTGTTCTTGGGAAAAAGGACCAGTTATTGAGCAGATTGTCAAACGGTACGAACCACTTTCTATCTGTACTTTAACACGAACGGTCAAATGTCCGGTTCTAGATTTTCTATTTTACAATTGTAGAAATTGTGACGATACTTTCAGTAATTTAATAAATATCTTTATCAGAGCAGGTATTATAAGAACAACTGCGTAAACTCTAAATAAATTAAATCTTGTCACTTTATAAGGCAACACATGCCTGTTACTTACTTTTGTAGCCCGGTAGGTTTAATGTTAAGGATAAGGAGGCATCATTTAGGAATGAAGAAGTAACACATTTTTCTATCACTTCCATTCTTGTGCACTCTTCAGCATTCTAGGATCAATGTTGCTTGATTTTGGTTCTAATTTGCCGAAACTATTTACAGAGCAAAATTTTTTCTAATCTCATTTTCTATAGATTTGCCTGTAAACTATTTAAATACAAATATTCTTATGCAAAGGAAAAGTGTCTGCATCGATTGCAAGATACGGGAAACACACAAACGTTTATTTTATCCGTAATAACTTTAACGAATTAAAAATAATATGGCACACGGTGTTTTTAAAGTTTGCGAATGTTTTTATACTGTTGCTCGTCGCAGATGCATAAAATGCGCCTAACGATGGCATTTAACAAAGTCAAGATTATTAATTATAGAAGAATTACTTTAACAAGGAGCAGGTTGAAGAACGTACATTTGCATGCCGTGGTACGAGCATCGTATCGTGATCATGATCATGACGAAAAGCAGGAAACGTTTTCTCTTAATATTCGCGGATCGCATGTGTCGCAACTTGATGGGTTTTTTGCATGAGAAATCAGTGGAGAGACAATGACTATGTTATGCCCGGGGTCGTCGAACGATGATGATTCGACGTCGCGAACTACGAGTTCGTGTCTTAATCATCAGCATGCTAGTTCAGCAGCTAAAGTTCAGCATATTTATGTGCGATCAACCTAAGTGGAGTGAATTTTTCATGCAGCTTCCTTATTCTCTCCTTTCCAAGAAGACGATTGGAAACTGGCCTCGCCGCTAAACCGGAATGTTAACGATCGAATGTGCGTTATATAGGTCAGAATACACAATTTTACGACACACGCCACTCCTCTCATGCGCGTGATTATTTATCGATGTATAATAGAAGGCTCGCGGATGGAATGTAGAAAATAATAGTTCGAATGAATAAGGATTGCACGACGATAAGTTGTGCGCGAATAAAGAAGCCGCATTCCGATCGATTATTAGTTTCATAATTCATCCTATGAATAAGATATATAGTTGGGCTCTTTATTTCGAACCACGCCGCGAATATTTTAAAGGAATTTAATATTTCGATTGATCGGCCGACTTCTTGATATAAATATCGAGTACTGGTAATAAAAGTATTGCCCGTACTTTGTTCCTATAACCAATCAAAGACACCGGCACGGCAGTACATGTCTGTATCAAAGATGGATTATTGGCTTTGTGGTCACTTCGATATCCCCCCGATGGTGGTTACACGTAATAAATAAAAAATATCGTTTGAGGTAACCTTTGATGGGTTCAAGCGTCCATTATACAGAGGAACATGATAACCGAAGACAGAGAACAACAGAGGATCGTTGTTTATTCTTTTGTAAATTGCGAGCGAATACATTAAGCCATTAATTAGGATAAATAATTTTATTCAATCCATATTATAGGTTGTTAAGCGTTTCTTCGTTTGACAAAAGAAGCAGATCCGTGTTTCATTTCACTCGATGCAGTAACCAACGTTTATACTAATCAGTTGCGTACGTATCTCAATAGAAATTTCAGTGAATATTAAGTAATAATTCTACTTCATATTAATGAATCATTTTATCTTTTACAAGATTACAATTTTTCACTTAAATTTATTATTATTATTTGACAATAAATTAAAAATTAAAAGGAAAATATTTGTGACATTAATGAATGCACTTCTGTACAGTCTTGGAGAAAGAGAAACAATATAATGATAATAGTAATTTTGCATTTGATATTATTATTATTAATTGATAATCAAACTTAAATCCCCCAAAAGATACATTTTCGTAATATTCCAGTTGATATCAAATTAAATGTGGTTAAGGAAAATATTTGTGAATATACTTCTGTACAGTCTTGGAGAAAGAGAAACAATATAACGATGATAAAACAATTGTCAATTACATAAATTATAGAGTGCGATACATTGTATCCTCAAGGAGAGTTTCAGGAATATAATGTCTGGTCAGGATCGAAGAACCCGTCAGGAAAGAATCAAGAATGAAGGACGATGATTGCATCGGTCCAGCAAAGAGCAAACATCTACCGATACTTTGTACTTACACGACTTTATGAGCAATCAGCTGGTGCTGGCCAGCGCAAATTGTTTGTTCCCCAAACCCATTTAGCTCCATTCCGTGAAATTCTACTCAAATAATCACAGCTTCAGTTCCTGCCAATTACGTTTTTGCAAGCCACACCGTATACAGCTTGTTACTCATTTCAAAGAAATCTATGCCCTGAACGCGGATACAATACTGTTCGATTCGTCGAAGTTCACCGCTTACGATCTCATTGTTCCATCGCAACTTCGACTAAATTAATTTCACTTTGGTCATGATTGGATTGCGCATCTACAATAAATAGGTATTATTAGTCAAAATAAAATAAAGGATTTCAAATTCCAACTCATTAAAATTATTGAGAAAAGATATACGTATGTGACCCTTATATCTTGAAATCAACGCAGACTATTATTATTTTACATAAAAATTCACAGACTAGTCATGATAAATAATTCTTTAAACGTTTCACGTTATCTTCACCCATTTTCAAATTATTTTCATTTCCTTTCATACATTTTATCATAGTTTATGTACATGAAAAATAATTAGATTTCAGAATGACAATCAGATTTCATTTTATATTTACATTACTATAGCAAATAGGTAATCTACATGCCCGAAGAATTTTTGCTTTATAACAATGAAACATTTAAATAATAACTACCTATATCTTATTCGGCATTGTATTTAATTTGGACGATATAAGATTGCCTTAATTAGGGAAGTAACGGAAATAAATTTTTCATATTCAAATATTTAGTTTTGATAAATAAAATTGCGAGCCATCTTTGGAAGTTTAAGAAAGAGTGATGAAAATGTTAGAATATAAAAATTTACGGAAACTACTTTATCTTTTATATTTTTGCAAAATATTATACATTTACAATATTTACCCTTGGACGTGTAATACTCGTAACAAAATCAGCACTTTTACTTGTAGCGTTTCTTCCATTAGGTCTCTGAAAACGCAACAAGTCTACAAGCGGAAGTATTACATTTTCTTCAGTAATCTCCTCTTAGTCGGTAATTAAATTTAATCTTATTAATTAGCAGAGTATACGCCTTTGTAACGTTCAAAATACAAGATGCAACTGAGTAATGCGCAACGAGACAGGCTTCAATAAATTACACAACCTAACTTTCTCGTTATCTAGTAAACGTACACATCGATCTGATGTACGTCTATTTAATTCCCGGTTTTCCAAATCGTTCTATCAAATTCCGAATTACCATGGTCATCTGCGATCTACTAGTTAGGTTGTAACAATGCAAACTGCAATGATTGATCGACACCGAAGCTGTAGTACAGGATCGAATCCATGTCGACCAAAAACAGGTCGATGTGTCGGAGATTCAAAGAGTTCTAGAAACATTTTCTAAAAAATTGGTAACTATTTACAAAAAAGGCTCTCAAATATAAGTTTTTGATTTCGGCATGCGACTGCTGACATTTCGCATACGTGGTCGGGCCCCTCCCTCCACGATCTAATCCCAAGCCACTCCATTCACATAATCTTCGCATTGCATCTAACACTTACAAAAGACTGGTGTAAAATATAGATAATCGAGACCTTTCTTTTACGAAGATGAGAAACTACTGAAAAACTCACCTTCATAGCGACTTCAACCCATCCAAGTCCGATCCCAGAGACATCGAATACAGAAACCTACTATACGCAATACTCACATATTCTATTTTGAACTAACATAAAAAACATAAAACACTATGTATATACAACTAAACCAATATCAAAACAACTAAGAAAAATAGAATATCTTTCAAGTCAATCAATAGCACACCGAACATTACATTCTAATTTTCACTCTCTCATATCGTTCTTTCCTTGAAAAACCTTATGTTCTTATCTACTATAGATAATCCAGACTTAACCTAAACCTGACCAAACCTATTCCAGAATTAATCTACGTTTATAACGTTGAAAGCATTTAAAAATCATATCGCTGAACCTACAGATGATTCTTGTTGAAAAATCATATACATCTGCAACAATTGGATAAATGTGATATCATAAATTAGTAGCAATATGAGACACGGCTAGTATTGAAATCAGAGAATGCAAGGAATGCTAGATAGGATGAAAAGATGTTAGATTAAAAAAGAAAATGGCAATTTCATATTCCTACCCTATCCTCTGTATAGTTATTCAGCAGTAGAAGGGTTAAACATGGAAAAACTTCACTGTTCTATTGATTTCGAAGGGTTGGATCCTGATTTAGGATCGGGAACGGCGAAAATACCTGTTGTCCACGGAAACACGCTGCCGCGAAAAGGGGGAAGGAGCGAGCTCGGCGAAAGAGTAGGCAAGAGACAGTTGGTGGGGATCGATGGGGGAAGCGAAGAGGTGCGAGAGAGGAGAGAGAGGAGAGTCGAGAAAAGAGAAGCTGTCGCGCATTGAAGTCTCCGAAACGGCAGGGTGCTCTCGCCAAGAGTAACACGAACGAACGAACGAACCAACGAACGAACGAACGAACGAACGAACGAACGAACGAACGAACGAACGAACGGAGGAACGGATGAACGGACCGAAGGAACGAAGGAACGAACGAAGTTCAGTCGAAACAACGTATGTGGGGAGGATACGATGCTTCTTGCGGAGGTGGTTAGAGGGCACGAGGGGTTCGGGAAGGTGAAGGGGGACGAGGTTTCCAGGGGGGAAAAAAAGAGGTGGTACGAAGCAGAGCGGAGCGAAGCAGATCGGAGCAAAGCCGAGGCACAGAGCCATTGACCCGTGGAACGAGGGGGTAAGCTGTAGGTACAACAAGAACCCATAGAGGATATATAACACCAACGCGTGTACGTACATGTCCATATAGGATCCATACATATGTAATGTACGTGGTACCGGCGCTGATATTACGGTACAGATAGATCGAGAGCGATTAAGAAATCCGTGACGGCATTGTGTTTGCTCGCTCTCATGACGCCTGTGTCGGAGTCACAAGGACCGCGCTTACAGCTCGACTTACATTCACGTTCTTCTCGTTCACTTGGAACTTCGATGATACACCCGGGATTATTTGACGAGTTCCGAAGGGTACACGGGGCCGCCTACGTCGCCGGGACGCGTTGCACAACGACGAACGGTTTCGTCACCGTGTCGCTGGGGGCACCATAGACGATATTCTTTTTCTTTAACCGTAACACTGCCACGGGACTTTGCGGGAAGCCAGTTGACGTGTTTTAGGCAACATGATCAGGCAGCTCTTTTAATGTCCCACGAAAAAATGTTATTATGATGGCGCGTTTCTAAGTTAATCAATCGAAATAAGCTACAATCAATCGGAATAAGTTATATCTTTATGTAACATAAACCACTCGGTTTAAAGCAATAACAGATGAATGATAAAAATTGTATGTGTAAACTGTACAAAACAATAGCAAAATAGAAATTTAATTCTGTCTTTAAAGATCTTGATTAGCTGAAACTGTGTGACACATTGATATGTTCAAGCAGTGGATTGAATTATCGATGTTTATAAACGAACCATGTATTTAGTTCGGAAGAGATTTGATTATGATTCTGACGACCCGCGTGGTTTTAATACGATTTAGTGTTCCTTAATAGCTTTGTATTCCCTAAACAGTAGTTGGAACTGTTAATTATCTTTTCAAATAAGCTTAGTATCGATCGACACCGTTTCACTTAGAGATGCTCCATGTAAATAAAACATGTATCGGTTACGCTAACTTTTTCGTGACGTCAAGGAAAATCACTTTAAATTTGAATAACTCGAATAGCTTCGGATTCTTGCTAACTACGTTACCCTTTTTCCATATTCCATGATAAGAATTATAAGTATAAATCGTGATAGGGAGTCTATTTTCTGTGATACATTGTGGGTCGCTCATTTAGCACATAATACACTGTATTAGTATCGAGAAAGGTTAAATGTATCCGAACAACACACACGCATTGCTTTTACTTTTGCTTCAATGAATAAATATATCACTATCCTTGAATAGAATATATGTAATTGCAATATAAAATAATTCATAAGTACATACCAGAAAAACCAACAGAATTTAAATTTATTATATAAACAACAAGAATGTTCTTATTACGGTTATAATTAATTTTTATTAAACTACGCGTATAAACGAATCAATCTACCAAATAAATTCTCACGGATGCATTTCTATTTTGTTAATTATTATAAACGTGGAAATTTATAAAATGGAGCATTTTGACCCCTCGAATGGCTCTAAGATTAATTTGACCTGTTCGTATGTTCCATATCTATTTTCAGATTTCAGAATGGTCGAAAGTGAATCGACCTGAGTCGAGTTAATTCTAGCAAGATTTAAGATCGATCGAGAAACATCGTTTCCCATAGAAAGGTGGAAATAATTAGTCGTCGAGTAAAAACCAATTGGCGGACCGATATCAGCTCACACAAATGTGTCGACCGTGTGTTCGTGTTCTTACCAGAACGACAATGACAAAATCCATTAACTTTTACCGAATGCACTCCGCTTTCTAAATAACGATAAAATCGACTTTCCTCTGTTCACGGTGCATCAAGCATGAGCCGAGGCACTCAATAAGCGGAATCAGAACGTAACATATAAATTCGAGCATTGCGGACATTCCAGTCGAATTTAAATCTGCGGCGGAGGCGTCCTCGCAGTGGTCCGGGCGGCCGATCTAGCAGTTCATAAAGATTATAACACTATTTGAAACTATTCCATTTTGAAAAAATTCGGAACCATCTGGAACTGAAGAGATATACCTTGTCAAAGGGAAATAACTTCGCCAATTATCGTTAGTCCATGAACACTTTACCTAATGGAGAAGACTATTAATAGGATTTTCAATAATTTTGCTGTACCAAAGGTGTTCGGTCTCAAGCAGACCGAACGTGACATTTATGGTTATTTAGACACGGTCCGCTGCAATAGCTCAAGACACTTGACGCGACGCGACGGTCCCAGGATCATTTGGATGTCACCGGACACCACTTCGGGGCCTCCTCGTGAGCGAACCCAATGATTCCTCATGAGCGAGCCCATTGACTCCTCGTGAGCAAGCCCATTGACAATCTTATACAAATAGTGTAGTTCCGTTTCGTTCTCCCTAATTTTATGCACCTAATTAATTGCATACCCTCAACTATTCTCGAATTGTCAGATTTCTGACGTATCCTTCCTTGTAACGCGCTTCTTGTACTTTGTGACCGGAGTTATAGTTAAGGAGTTTTTATTAATAAACTAGTGTTTTGTTCATGATAAACCTACAACGTTTGTTAATCTCTCATCCGGAATACAACACAACGACATTTTTGCCATTACTAAAAAATTAGAAAGTAATGTAGATGCATTAAATACCGATATGAAAAAAGTCATTTTTTATCAAATGAACTGGTAGATCGGCTGCACGGATCATTGTGGGCCTGCTGGAATGGATCTGGCGCGATTAAGAAGTCCGTGATGGTACATTGTGTTTCCTCACTCTTATGAGGCCGCGTGTGGCTTCGGCTTATGCTGTTCTTCGAATGCACGTCGCTTTTGCGGATCGATGCTCGAGAACGAACGTGTGCGTTGCACGTGTGTAGACGGACGAACGTGGATGGAGGCTGCCGCCGTGGTACCGATCTCCGTGGCCGCCCAGGGTCATGCCCTACCCTCTCGCGCTACACAATAATCTTCTTCCTCGTCGTGTGTGCTCTGGTATCTCTACCGCGGACCACTCGATGGGCCCTTCGTTTTTCTCCCCCCTCCCCTCGTGTCCCGTCCAGCCTCCTATTGCATCCTCTCAGCACATACGCAAAAGTCCCGTCATCGGTGTTGCGACCGCGTGATTGTCCTTCCATCGTAATTCATTCGATCACCTGCACATTGCTCTGCTCCGTAGCGTAGGAATTACTATGCAAGCACTCAGTCGTAATACGAATTTGATCGGTCATCTGCGATATCTTCTTTCTATTTATTTATTTTTATTAAGACAACTCCTAGATTGTTAGCAACAGCTCAACTCTGGGGTAAACTTTACCTTGACGGACTCAGAATTTCGGGCTTTTTCGAATGAATTACGATGTATTTGATATGTAATTCAGTAGATTGTAGCCAGCGCGGATGCAGTCGAAATTTCAATCGTCTAGGATTCAGGATTTATGTTTGCTTAAAGTTGAGCATTTTTCGCTTTGAAAGGTAAGGGCGCTACCATATTGGTTTGTAGTGGCGGTCGCACGCCACGAAAGTTTATATTTTTTTCAGTATGCATACAGTTTTGATTCCGTATTTCATTTAGAAATTTCAGCAATTAATCATTAAACAATTATCGGATTGATAATTACAATTGAAAAGAATGTAATCGTTAACCGCAATTAAAGAATAAAGTAGGAGTTTAATTGTTAATTGCGATTAACGATTGAAGTAGAAGTTTATTCGTCAATCGTTGATTAAATTTTTGCCCAACGCTGACCCAGCTCCGCCGTGAAAGAGTTCAGAGGAGTGCTTTACAGGTACACTGTCGAATAATTTAGTTACTTTTAGAAACTTTAATATAGATCTTGCTGTTTTTTTGTCTTCCAAATTGCTCCTGATGATTTCCACGCAGAAGAATTCAGATGTACATTAGATACATGTCGCAGTTTAATACGAGAATGCCGCAGTAATTTGGCCGCGATGCGTGTCGAGATTTGCAACCTAAATAACTGCATGCATGCTGCGGTCTTCCCTTTTGCAAATCTTACTCAATCGATGCTGCGGCCGTACACTCGCCCCCTTTTCATCCGTTCCGTCCGCTCCATTTCTTCGTTTTTTCGTCCTTCTTGTTTTACAGCCTTGTCTCGATTTTTTGCTTCCGCGGGCAATTTTCTTCGGCAATTCGAACTGTACGTGAGGACGCAATCAGCGGTGAGACGAATGGCACAATTCTGTAAACTATACACACACGTATCAGTGTGTTAATCTACTTTCTGCTGTTTTTCCGCGCGAGCCGCGCCTTATGCTTTTCTTTGTAAATTAACACTGGATCGACACAACACTAAAAGTGACTATTTTTGTATTACTCTATAAAAATAACAAGAATGTATTCGTTCACATAATACGTGTTCAGAGAAATAAATTGATTGAATAGTTTACAGATTTTTTAAAAGTTTCACTTTTTTAAGTTACTTTTCTTTTTTTCATATGTATTTAACGTCGCTTTTAACTCTTTACTAAGATTATTTCGCGACGATTGGCAAGTCACTTCTTTGTGTTTCATTTAACACCTTATTTAGTGGTATTTTGCTACTGGACCACGCTTTCGATAAAAGACAATATTTTAACCCTTGTGTTAAAATATTATAAAAATAAAATATTATGTTGTTTTAATTTTTCTCAATATTTTTCCGTTAAATAAAACACAAAAACTGATCTTTCAATTTTTTCATCCCAATTAACAAAATCATGCAGTGAAGAGTTAATAAACGATGCATATAAATTACTCATTTGATTGAGCATTTAGTATTTCAAAATTAATTCTATGTCGTATTTAATGCCGCTCTATAGTTTTATATTGTTAGAAACATTATGCTTCTCAGACCTATCCAATTCGTCTTTGTGTAGAACTGTTTATTTTCGAGCAGCCTGTTCACATAATAATTATTTTTACAACGCTAAAAACGATCTACAAGATATACCATAAGCAATACATAATATATCGGCGGTACTTTGGTCAATAAATATACGATAGTTTTAATACTTTTTAATTAGTATATCCAAGTGTCATCTGAAAACTTTTTAAAGTTAATAATGTTGGCATAGTAAAACTCCATTTATGGTCACTAATTTTGTCACAGTACCCTGTTTACCCAGCATGTAGCTGAGCTCTTATTATCCGAACCCAAGAGGCCACGCGGCGTACCGCTTATGTGAACTCGTGTCTTCACCCCGTACTTAAACATCAAAACAACAGATAGCGTACAAAATAGAGGATACTCCGTTTAATTCGATCCCTGCGAATATCTTCAAAATTGTTATCAATACCGAATAATATTTGAAACGAACTTTTTAAATAGTTTATATACCACGAATAATCTTGAGGAGCACATAGCTCAACGCAAATATCTTTTTAAGACATATGAACAATAATCATTTTATAGAACCACATCATCTATATAGCATCAATCAATTAAATTATTAAGTAGGTAAGATATGTATCACTTGTATCACTTTGAAATATTAAAATAAATGTATATTTAATCAGTTCAATATTATCTTATGAAGAATAACGAACTGTATTACTTAAGATAATAAAAATTGAAGTATATTATATAAAGCGAAACATGAAACAGGACATAAAAATTATTTTATATAAACCACAAATTAGAACTAATGGAAGATTGAATTAGTGGACTCTTATTATTTAAACTCTTCATTGAATTCTCTATAATTCGTTGACAAATTCATTTTCTGAAAATTGTTTTTCAGAAATTTCTAACAACACTTACTCCATTCATAATGTTAACGTGTACTTAAAAAAATCAAGCTTGTTATCGACGTTAACTAATAAATTATCTTCTTTTTCTATTACTAATTTTTATTTTTTATTACTTATTTATTTTTAAAACTAACTTTTGCGACAACACACACACGTAGATTAATTATTATCTCATTAATATTATTCTATACAAATAAATCGCGTACAAATTTTCAAGTTTTTTCGTTATCGGTTCGCCTCCCTTTACAGTCCTTTCGCGAATGGCGGCGTACCTTAAAGAGCATTTTTTTAGATATTCGCTAATAAAACGTTTTTCTTGGGTTAATAAGATGCCGTTAATTATCTCCCTTGATATTTTCGTCCTTTATTATTACAAGATGGCCCGGTCCTTTTAGTCTGTACCGCGATTCTTGTAAAGATCCTTTGCTCCTCGTTCACATTTCCCTTTCGCGTACATCTTGTTCTCGGTTCCGTTGAAAAAGTTTTGCTCTGCGAAAGGCGCGTATTGTAACTTGGCTACCGGCAGAAAAGTGCTCTTGTAGATTACGAAAATAATTAGTAGAATAACATTTGTTATAAATTGAACATTCAAACTGTATATTGTTACGTTTAAAGTTGAATACAAACTTATTACGTTTAAAGGTACTTTTCTCATATTTCAAAGAAGATAAATTATTATTATTATTATTATACATGGAAACAGAAAATTGTTGTGAATCACTTTACAATGATTTTTAGAACGAACGAATGATATTTTTTATACTTTCATAGTATTCGTTATACGTAGCAGACTTGAAATTGCCATCAAGAATTTAAAAACAATTAACTTCCTATCAGAATAGTTAAAGGAAATATATTTCAAATCCATTAATTGGACTGCCTCGTAATTCCTCGGTATGAACACCATACGTGTCGCCCAACAAATTCAAACTCGCAATGGCTTTCGTAGAATCACGAATGCAGAAGATGAAAGTTGCCTGAATTCTTCTTGCCTTTTTACAAGGATATTCTCCCTTGACCATGTTCCGGCTACACGGACATTTTAACAAAGTGGCAGGCACAATGACGGGACGAGAAAAAGCCTAGCTGGAAAGATCATTGCACTCGTGGATCATCGTTTCACGGATCGCGTCAAATGGAACCGCACGCGGTTCGCCGGGCAGCGGAGACGGGAAGCCGAAACACCCATAGGAGGAGCAGACCGGCTAACTTTGAGGCCTCAAACGAAAAGCAGTTAGATCGTCGCGCGTTGCGGTTTCGCAGATTCGCTGACGCTGCCGCGGAAATTGAGCGGATTCAAGCTTGAACTCACGACGGAATGGAGTTGACAGAGCAGAGGATAGAAGAAAGCGGCGCGACGCGGCGCGGCGGTCGAAGGAAAAGAAAAAGGAAGAAAGGAGTTGGGAGGAAGAGAACGAAATAGAGAAAGAGGAAAGAATGGCGAGACCGAGTAAACGTCTGGACAGATAGCTGGAGGAACGAGGGGATAAAGACGAGAAACGGATCACGGATGGAGAAGGACGGGTTAGTACGGTGGGACAGGGGAAGAAAGAAGAGGCAGTAAACAGCAGAAGCTTCAGCAGCCGTCGGTGAAGCGAAAGGGGACACGACGGGCGCCAGCCCAAGAGACACACAGGTGGGCGTGGCGCCTATCCCTACGCGGCGCACCGGGTCGCCAGGATATGAAATTATATACGTTGGTTAAGGGTATATCCCCCTTTTCTTTCTCTCTCTCTCTCTTTTCCTCTTTCCCTGGCCGCCTCTTTTCCCTTCGCCGGCGGCTCGCTTCCTCCTCCGTGCGAGCAACTCCCCTGCGTCCGCATTTGGTTGCAGTCGTATTCCGGTTGCAGTCGCAAAGCCAAGCCAGAGTGTGGCCACGGGCACAGTACGAATAAATAAGAAAAGCCCTGTGCGCGCTTGTTCCGTCACGAGCTGCGGTCGACAGGATGGACGCCGCCGTCTCATCTCGCGGCGGCCAATCAGCCTCGTAATCACTGAGCTCTCTGAACGTTCGTTGTTGCCGGTGACTTAGGCTCTACCTACTGGCTTAACGCGCCGCAGCGATGACGGTGGCAGCTCGATGGTCCCCTCTTCCTTATGCTCCTCTCCTCTCCTCTACTCTGCTATACTATACTCTCCTCCGCGGCTTATCCTATTCGGCTGTTGTCCGATCCGCCGACGCTACTTTGCCCACAGTGGGTGGAAGATGCAGAAAACTTTGAAAAGTCCCCGTCGCTGTAGAAAAGACTGCTGACAGAAACGTGGGTCTGATTTGGTTATCAGAGTCACATCACTATACTATTAGTCGAAGTGACAATGTCGCCGAATCTAACTTTGAAGAAGTGGGGGTCTTATCTTGCTCTTGTGCCGTTTGTGGAGATGAAGAAAATTTTGGAAGTACTGCCCGTCCCTGTAAAGGAGGCAGCTGGAGGTAATGTGGGTCTAATTGATTATTAGTAAACTGCGGATCTTTATGCAAAATAAAAATTGCTTGCACCAATTGCAAGTGACTGGAGCCACATAAACAGTTCATTCTTACTTGAATAATTTTAGTAAGCTGTTTTAAATTGCACCCACTCATTTCTCCCATAAATTCATAAAATCCGCAGTCTAGTTATTAGAGTCACATCACTATGTTATTAGTCGGAGTGACAATGTCGGTGGATCAAATTATGAACCGATAGGGTCTCCTCTTACCTCTATGCTATTCTGCATACTTTTCAGCCACGGATAGTAGAGACGAATCATCGAAGAAATCGGCTTCCGTATCGTGACTGTAGCTTTCGGTCATGGAGGGTGGTTGTTGACTAGAAGAAGTTGACAGACTCATCTGAGATGTTGCAGCAGTGTTCATTTTTATGTAACCTTGGAAAATGAAAATTCCTAAAAAATGATGTATTAGCTCGATGTTTCGATCATAATCGAGAGAAACTATCAGAGGGAAATAATGTGAAAAAATATAAGGTACTCGTAAGAAAACTACCATAATTTGTGAAAATTTTGAGTATGTAGTGGAGCTCACAATTGTGCTCTATCATAATTCACTCATTAGAGTGAAATTAATAATAACTGTATCTAAATTGGCAATTATAAAGTAAGCTTTTGTACTCTAAATTATTGATATTTTTTATATCACCTTCAGAATATTTTAGAGTAGAATGAATAACTGAATATTTAATTTAATTGTCTGTGTTGAAAATGTAACTAATATAGTGACATGATATATTATTGGGTTGGCAAACAAGTACGTTTGGTTTTGAATATATTCCACCGTTAAACATCGAACGAACTTATTTGTCAACCCAATAACACTGTCCAACAAATTTCAACTTTTTTCATGTTTCCATATAACTGTCGGGTGGATCTTATAGAGTTTTTCGCGCTAATTCCGAATCTGCCCTTAATTTTTCTCCTACACGCACAGTTTTTGCTACTCTCAAAATGTAAAATTATTAATTATAATTGCATATTTTTGATTCTTTCGGAAGTCCGAGTATAATTTAATACCTTCTTCGATAGGATGCCTGTTTGTACGATATTCTTGAAAAGGCTGCAGGAAAAGGAAGTTCAATGCACATGAAGTGTGTATTTAATTATTTAACTTCCTCACGTTTTCGTACGATAATGAAAGTTCACGAGAATAGATGCACCGTGCTATCGATGCTGTAATTGCAGTCTTTAAGTAGTGTTTAAACCACCTAGTGGAAGCCGCGCCTTTTGCCTTCCGAAAGGAAAACGACCATGCCTTCTATCGACACGCAAGTTCTATGTCACGGTCATCTGCTTAGAAATCAGAAATAATGTACCTAGTCAATAGAAACTTACTGTTTTCCAAGAATCTAACGCTTTGCAATAAACAAGCTAAATTAGAGTACAATTTTATAACGATATTTTTGAATCTGCTATAATCAAGAAGCTGAATATTTTTGTCACCGGTTTCAGGCGCAAACGATTTAACTTAACTATCTCATCGTTTTCTAATAATCTAACATTTTACAGTAAACAAACTGAATAGAAGTACAATTTTTTAATCTAATGTAATCATGTACCCACACGTTATTATTTTTTGAATCTATTAAAGCATATATCATATTAAATATTTGGCAAAAATAGAATGAACTTTACATAATCCATCGTCGTTCCGCTGAAAGTGCACCATTTAGAAAAATATACAAGTTCCGAGAAAATCGTACCGACCAGGTTTCTGATTACCCCGTAAGCACACCGTGAAAAATACTAATTGCATACTTCGCCGGCGTCACGGCGAGCGTACACATTTCGCATCTTTCGTAGGAGAGTTTTCATACGAGCAAGCATTGCTTCATGCTTGGCATGCCATACACTCCTGAAGAGGAAGGCGACAATTAAGGCACTGCGCCTTCTGTCTGCCTGTTTCGCTACTACAAATGTTTAGCGCGTCCCCAATTAACGGTGTTACCTTTTGAAAGGTGCACCTATTGTACCGTATGCATGTGACACAGGAAGAATACGAAAGTGCACGTTGATAGCTGTGGGTGGGTAAGGAAAGAAGAGAGGAAAAACAATAGAGGAAGACGAGCATTCCAGGTGTAATCTGTATGTGAACGCGGCCCAACCCTTGCTCCACCAAGCGGAGCCACCTGCTAAATAGCCTTAGCACAATCGCGATGACCTATGGCGTTTGTCAAAATTCTACAGCTGCGGTTCACCTTACCGAATGCTGTGGTAAGATTTGATTCGTATTCTCCAATAAAATCCAATTAAACTGTGAATTCTTACTTGCAATGAAAACATTCTAAGGTAATAGAAAGAAAAAAAATTAAATAAAAATTCAATTTCTCGTCTCCACAACTTTGTCTTTCAGCAATTGACAAAATGCATAAAATCAAGTGTCGAAAAATCTAGAACATTGTTTTCCAAGTTCTTTTAAAACTATGTAAATTTACACAAATTCTTTGATCATTCCATATTACAGATACATATTGTTGCAAAATGGAGTATTAGGTTATAACAAGGAATACTCATATTCGAAAAAATCATTTTACTACATACTACTACTACTACTACTACTATATTTATTCATTTATTTATTTTATTGTATATTTCTAAAATTACTTTCGAATAAATTTACATGATGTTAAACAATTTCTATTCAATGAAGTACATTTACATAGCTAGTATGAGGATTGAATTTAACGTGTCGTAAGTTTATTTTCCATTTTCTGGAAGTGTCAGCGAAAAAGAGAGAGAATTTCTTTCGATTCGCCTGGAAGCGTGAAAATTTGCATAAATTTTCATAGTCTACATATAACTATTCAATCAAGCGAAATCTTCTTTTATCGTCGCATGATTCGCCAACGAATAAATCATTCATTCTATTTGCGACAATACGATACCGGGATGTGGTTCATGTTCGATGAATCCTATGTTCCAGAGATTGGTGTCTACGTAGAACTGCAGCAGAGCTGATATTGAAATAGAATCACGCCCCCGACAGGGCGCCCCTGATCGGGCTACGTTCCATCTCAAGGGTCTTACACGCTTCAAGGTAGCGTACGTACGTGCCACAGCCACCTCGATTCTTCTATCTACTACCGTGTATTTTCACCGGGTTGCACGACCGTTGCACTCCTTCATTTTCTTGTATGTGGAAGCGCGGGAAGCATCCCTGCAAAAATCAAACTAGTAATTGATACATGCAACCGAGCGGTCGTGCACACCTATTATTTCGGACGATGTCCATGCGTCACGCATTCCATCTACACAGAACCACGAAAGTATTCACCTGAAATCTTTAACGCTTTGAATAATGTGTCTACATTACGAATTCCACAGTGTGCTGATTCCAGTAGGGAGAAACAAGTGTCGTGATTACACGTGTATAATTTGAAAGGTACATGTCTCGATGTATGTGAAAAGGGATCCCATGGAAATCACCGACACAAATTTCCCCGACTCGGTTTTTACCGACTCCAGATTTGAACAACAATAACTTTTACCGACAACATCTTTAACCGAAAACGATTTTGATCGATAACGAATTTAATCGATAACGGATTTGATCGGCAACGTTTTTAGATTCGTTGTCGGTTAAAGGCGTTGTCGGCCAAAGTTCCAGAGGGGCAGTTCCAGAGGTCATTTGAAACAACATTTTCAGTTACAAGAAACAGGACACGAGAGGGACCGCTGTAAGACTAGAATTTATGGCAATCACATGTTTCGGTTTTCCTATAGACTGGTACGTAGAAAAAATGGTCTGTCCTTTTTCTCTACAAGAGATAGTAGCGTGGCGTTTATGAGTCTCTATCGTTCTATACCTCCCTTAAGAAACTCTCTAAAAGAAGGACAAACGAAGTTTTGCTATGTGATTGTCATAAACTTTAGTCTTACAGCGTTTTCTCTCGCAGCCTGTTTTTTGTTTGACCACCCCGTCCTTCAAAATCAGTTTGGTTCAAACCGCGATAGAGGAAGCAGAGTTGTCTACCACGAGTTGTGCAGTTCCTCTCCGAATGGCACAGTGAAACACAATTTCGAAGCAGCAACTGCATTCACTGTTTGATCTTGTTTGAGACTTGTTCACTGTTTCATCGCAGCGCGATACCAACGCTACGCTCAGTGAAACCTGCCACCGAACTGCTTTCGCCATGGCCGCGCTCTGGTTAGTTCGTGTTTTTTTTTGTTAATAACTCCTTAACAAAACAGAGACAGACATTTTTGCAAATAAAAATGTAACTGCTAATGACCATAAGTTAAAACGTTTAACTTTTCTGAATGTAATATTTAGATTGCAGATTTTTCTGCAAAATAAAATTTGTCTTTCTTTCTATTTTCAACAATTTTAATAAATCGCGACTAACAGTTAACAATTCGGTCTTGAATTCCTCGCACTAGAATGCGAGTGAAAATTTTCGTCAAATTGTATAATTTTACATTCAGAAAAGTTTAAAATTTTTGGTTCGCTGAGTAAAAGTTTGCCGAAACATTTTTGTTTTTGGGTGTGCCACTTATATCGTATGCAGACACTCATGTATTGTTTACTACTCCCGTGATCTCTTACCAGAAATGTTAAATGTCTGGAAGGGTACTTGGACAATATTAATTTAGTGATGATACATTTTTGGATTTAATTATATCTTTATGAAAATTCTATCGACGTATTTATAACACTTTTCTAATTGAAATCATACCAAGCGTAATAGAATTGGGATCATATTTACTTAGAACACAATGCACAGTAGAGCCTCGATTGTCCCTATTAATCAGTGGAACATGAGTGTTCGCATAATGTAACAGTTACCTAGTTACCGTGCTAGATTAAATCGTTACTGATCTGTACAATGAATCGTGTTCTATATGGATCGCTTTAGATTGAACTATTTACATTCGAAACACGTATTCGGATAATGGAGAATTCAGGTATTGTCTGTTCCAATAATGGAGGTTCCACTGAATCATCAATTGAACATGCAAACATGCTGCGAATTGTGTTATGCTTGGTATCATTTTAATTAAAAAATGTCATGAATATGTTGATAAAAGTTTCGTGAGAAAATGATCGAAAACAGAAGAGTTCAGTCAAAAGTGGAGTTGCGTTATTATTGCGGTAAACCCTTAAATTTCATTAAAAACCATAACATGAATAGTACAAATAAAAATGTAAAATTTACTTGATTTAACCCTCATCCGTCCCACGTGTCAATTTGACACAGTTTTTCCGAAATAAGTTATGCTGTTCTGTTATTTGTGTACGTAAAGCCCAAAACTTCGTGCCTTTAATTTTTTAAATGCGAAACACAACAGAAGAATTTAAGATGTAAATGTTAACCCATCAGTTTTTTAATAAAAAAGAATAAATGTTTACTTTGTTATGTGAGTTATCTTTTACCAGTGTGTCAATTTGACACCGAGGGACAGATTCGGTTCGTGAAATGAGGGACGAATGAGAGTTAAATGTTCTGAACTAATTTTAATGCTAATGCAATATCACTTAAACTTATTATTAACACTTTATCGAACACGTAATAATGTTGATTGCTTATTGTTAAAAATGGAACGAAAAATGCATAAAAAATTTTGCAAATTCTTTAATTTAAACTTCCGACGAAACCGTCACCGAAAATCGTATTCAATTTGACGGAAGATTGCGGCATCCGTAGATAAAGTGTTAAAAGCTTCTTTAAAGTGCTATGATACTCCCCGATATTATTGCGGTGAGCTTTTGCCGAAGATATTTCCCACGTAACAGCCAGGAGACCGTTCGCAATGATTCCACGGTTATTTACATAGACGAAGAACGGGATGGTTTGGTGGGGGCGACTTGTAAATTGCAAGAAGACCGGCAGCTCCGAGTAATTTAAATCAGAGGATACGTGTATTACCATCGATATCGCGCAGATGTGCACCGAGATATGCATTCACTTGCGGTGGAAGTTCGTGGTCGCAGCAAATCCTCGCTCAATTTACGATGTTACAGACGAAGATTTTCTGTTATCCCTACCCGCCATTGCTACCTCGCCATCCCGCCTATTATCTACAACCTTCCCAATCTTTTGCTTTGCTTCATTCCCCCAACCGCGTGAGAAAACGCATCGGAGGTAATACGTGACACGTGGTTTCGAATCGGCTGTAGCGCCAAGAATGCAATTCGATCAAGAGTTACAAGGGGAAGCATTGTCATGGTCGATATACAATTTCGAGACTCCTAGCTTATTATGACCGTCGGAGGTCTCTGGTGGATGTTACGGAACGATAGTGTCGCGTGCTTCCATGGAAATAAAAAGTTAATCAGTTGCTACTAATGCTGCAATTTAGTTTCTAATTTTCTTCGGGTTTAATCAATGCGACATTCTACTGTGCACGTTGTATTCGAAATTCTGGTGCACGCAGTTTGCTGGTGATTCTAAAATTCGAAATATGTCGACGAAAAGGAATAACATGTTTTTTTTTGTCTGGCACCTCATTCTCGAGAAAATTGAATTTTAACATCGAGCGAATACGCGTGCTAAGTAATAATTATGCATCTGCTCATAAACTACCGAATCTGCTTTTTGTAAATTGGCTATTCAAATTTATTTTTAACAAGGCTCAAAGTGAACAGTGATATTCTGTTTTTCGACACATTTTTTTTCTGTCCCTGCGGAATTTTGATAGAAAGATTTTTAACCCTTAGAAACGTTTTCAAAAAGTGTTCTCATTGAACATAGACGTTTTAGAAGAGTTATCTTGTTATTATTATTATCTTTTTTATTTATTTTCTAAGTGTTACTCTTTATTTAATAATTTTTACAATCTTCACATATCGACAGGTATACTATTTTATAGTTACTATAGAACCCAGAAAATTTGTTATAATATTTTAATAACATGTATATGCTGCTCATTTTTCGTTTCATGGATGAAAAATTCGACTCACTGTCACTTGTACAAATTCAAGTATTAACAGGGCGATAACAAGTTCAAAGGTTTCCCACACAGCAATAAAAAGCAATAAAACAGCAGCGTAATTTCTCTCTGAACATAATTTCTTTTATGACTATGCGGGCGTTTGGGGAAGTAAAATATTTATTTTAGATCGATGGATTTAATGAGCATGGTTATAAATTTTATAGTTAGTGGATTGTAAAGCGTTATAAAAATTTATATGACCAATTTCGTTCAAACTTGACAAGAATATTCAGTGAACGAGTAGACGTCATTCCACAGAAAGGGCTAGAATTACATTACTTATAAATATTGGATGAAGCAGGTGTTGTCTTTCTTCTAAATGCAAAGATAGCAACAATCGTATACATACAAAATTTTTGATTGGTTCTATAAACAATTGAGCACACCTACTTGGCACACCTAAAAGAATTTCAAGAAATAGACAATTTTCATAAAAATTCTAGAACGTGAAAGATCAATATTTCGACAGAAGCATTGAACATTGGGAATTTTGCATGGCAAGCGTTTGTAAGTGTCCCCTCTCATTAGAATCCGCAGTTATCGCATTTCTTAATTTATGAATCAGTGGTGAGGGACGGCGTGGCACAGTGCGGTAATAATTTTTATCGTCGCCCGGTTCCATCCGGTGAACACGGGTAAAGGTGATGATTGAGGCCGATAATAATTTTTATCGTCACCAGGCGAGGTAAATTTGTTTGCCAGGTCGGCACGGCGAGGATGATGATCGCCAGTAGTGTAATCGCCGGGGTAACCGAACGCCGCGTGGAAAGTCCGTGGCAGCCAGAGGGAGGGGGGAGGGAGAGATGTATGTATAACGTGAGCGTGTATGTCACGCGCCGTCACGACCGCAAACACGGCCTCATCTTTCTCTCCGGATCCGTTCCTCTCTTTCCTTCGCCGCGCCGATACACCGGCTCCGGCACCGGGCGCTGCACTGTACTGCACTGGTGCAACAACATACGGATGCATCTGCCGAGGAGATGCCCGAGCAACCCTGAACAAGCCTGGCAGGCCGGTTGCAACCACACGTTCACGTCCGCGTATGTTACGTAGACAAGAACCCCATATACGTCCATATACGAACAGTTTAAGGTGTTATGTTACACAAGAAGACCCGTGATAACCTTTATGGCGGATGAAAGGGTTTTAGAGATCCCTGCCTCTCAGATACTCCCGGCCAAGTATATTCGCGATTAGCTTCACTCGACTTTTCAAACCCTCGTGATTGATGCATCTGCTATGCTACGGGTCACTGCAACTCTGATCCTTGTTCTTCTTTTCTTAAGGGCGTTCACTGCCAGAGTTGGGTATTATTCCAACAACGACTAACGAATGAAATATTATTCGTTAATCCTTTATTCGTTGCACCTCACTACCGATTAGTGACACCGATTCGGACCGAAATGCCGGCGGTAAGTAGTCGTAAGGCAACTGTTGCTCGAGCGTATTTGGTTCGACTCAATGAGACAAATAAGTGTTTTAAACAAGAGCTCATTAATATTTTGCGGTAGATAAATTTCAAAAAAATCTTTAATTTTTAAAATCAATATATATATATTTCGGCCTCTGAATGTAAATCTATTATTCTGGTATACCTATCCTTGTTTGTAATCAATCTTAAGTATTTATTTTGAAAATGTTGTAACTTTAATATGTTTGATTTCACTGTAGTTCTCCATATACATAGGTGCAGCGTATGTTATAATTGGCCTTTTTGTATATTACTCTTTTGTTTTTAATACTGAGTTTCGAGTTTCTTACCATGAGTGAGTATAGATTTTTCATAGTTGCATAAGTTTTCATCATTATGTTTCTAATATGTTCCCTGTATAACAATTTAGAGTCTAATGCAACACCTAGATATTTTACCTTATATTTCATTTGTGCTACTGTGTCATTAATTTTGATCGGAGTCACAATTTTATTTCCGTTTATTTTCCTGAAGAATGCTATTGCTTCTGTTTTGCCTGCATTTAATGTAATTTTTTACTTATTAAAGTAATTTTCTAATTGTGAGACGTGACCACGTTCAACGGGACCACGCTCATTGGTTACTACTGTTATCATACATTATAATATTACTAGAATGCGGATCTTTATGCAAAACAAAAATGGTCTACATCGATTGCACGAAATAGAAACTAAATTGAATAGTATTCTTCCCTCAATGATGTTAATAGAGGAGAGATCTTATATTGGCATATTCAATTTTTAAAATTTTTCAACAATATTGAATTTCATCTTTTCAATTTTCCTATACGTGCATACAGATCCGCAGTTTAATTATTATCTACACCATGTCTCATTCAGGAACAGAATAGGCTTCACCCCAAGCTTAAGTATAATCATTAAATCCCATAGTTTGTTATTAGTTTTCATTAGATTTATTAAATCCGCGAGAGGTTTTACCGGCACGACCAGAAATATGACACTGGTAATTGTGCAGTTCATTGTATATGTAATGGCTCAATGTAATCTGGACGTAGATCATTCATACGAACATACATATATGGGTTCAAGGTGTTATGTTACACGTGCCGGGAGCCCGTTTATCGTAGATAAAACCGTTTAGGTGGTGCTGCTGTTTGCTGTGATAAATGATACTGCAGTTTCTACTCATTATTTACATATGTGATGTGCCCACGCAACATCCCGCCGTTGATCTCTCCGAAATACCAGGACCATCGTATGCGTTTCGCATTAATCATATTCAGGGCTCTTTTTATCCATGTCGTGCCATAACTAAGCCGATTTTACGGAACCAGTAAATATAGAAACGCATCCTTTATGTCTTTGTATTTTGCCTTTGTGTCTGGTATTTTGTGTATATCTTCGGTCTTGCCGTCTTAGACGAAAGTTCCGAAATCTGTCATACTGCGTTGTCATTTAAAAATGTTTTGTAGAACTTATAATATATTTAACCGAGTAAATTATGTATATTTAACTACGAGATAGATTTTCATTGATCAATCATGGTTCAGATAAGTGCAGGCTTACTTATAAGAACACACAGTGTTGTTACTGACGTTGTTTTATTCCGGATACTTAATATGTGTATATTTATTAAGTACAATTTCTGAGCGAAATACAAGCGACAGACGTTATACAAAAAGAAAGTAGTCTAGACAGGACTTGGTAAGATTGATCAGAAGCGAAATGAGACGATATAGATTTGGTTCTGTAAAGTGGGGGTTGTTTTAAGTTTAATGGTGAGTAAGAGATGAATAATAGGGATGAAGTTCAAGGATGAATAATAGAAAATAGAATGTCGAACTGAAGATAGAGAGACGAACTGAAACGCTTAGATTACATGAGTGATTACCAATGCTAGAGAGAATCTTATCGTTGGTATACAACAACGTCATTCCATATAAGTGTAGCAGCTCATACTTCATAACTAAAGGGTCTTCCATTAATAGGTGTCATTTTAAATTTCACGCCATTTGTATTTGTGAAGATTAGAATTGCCAGTTGCCACTGTTCGACACATGGCTAGTATAATTGCAAAATAGAATCGTACATTGTAAAACATTGTTAAATGTAAAAGAAAGAGCGTTTTCTATAATTTATAGTAACACTTCTTTGTGGAAGACCCTGTTTATTAGACACATGTAATAATTATGTTCTATTAACGATCTTATGGCGGAAGATGTTATATACCAAAGTCATTTCATATCTGTAATAGGGCATACATATGTAGATACACAACTTCCTGTTTTTCACCCAACACACATCTCAAAATCTACCAAACTCCAGACGATTTCACCCTTGATTTACTCATCCCTAAACTTTGTCTCATCGTCGACCTCTGTCCCGGCCGCATCATGCTCGAACCTTATCCTAGTTCGTTATCCTCAAACTCTGACTTCACTGTACTAGCCCTTACGATTCCTAAACCAAGCCGCTCAAGTTTATTATAGAACCTACCACATATACCGTTTCCCCTCAACTCCGGGGAGTGATTTCTACGAGAGAACTTTTCTGTGATAGCTTGGCTTTCGTCGTCGACGATTCAGAAACACGGTCACTCTTTATTCTTCTTCACTATAACATTATTAGTTTAAACAAAATTCGAGCAGCGATTCTTTATTAATACAATAGAGAAACATTTCAAATGACGTAGAAATAGTGTAGATATTCTCATCTTCAAGAGGCCGCGTAGGGCCCCGAATTTTAAAGAAATTTATAGATTTATAAATAAAATTTAATGTGTGACGGTGCGAAATTTTTTATTACTTTTATTTTTTGTTAATAAGTTTAGGAGAGTTTTTTTGCAACTTTTATTTCTAACTTGAGTTTGAGGGGCCCAAAATTTTTACCGCTTGGGGAATCCAGTTGACATGAACTGGTCTCCTCTATACACTTGCCTTCATGTCCGAATATCATTAAGACAAAGTTTGAAAGCGATATAAGACTTTCTGTATTCTTAGAATTAATTTGGGCTAAGATTAAAACATAAGCTGTTCATCTCGATTCAAAATCGATGCAAAAGGATGTAAATCATTAACGCGTATAATATTAAATTAATATGAAAAATTTTATATTATTGCAATTTATACAGAAATTTTATTATTATTGAGAATAATACTAAATTAATATGAAAAATGTTATGCTATTGAAATTTATGAAGAAAATTTATTATTATTGAGAGTAATGCTAAATTATTATGAAAAATTTTATATTATTGAAATTTATATAGAAAATTTCTTAGTATTGAGGGTGATACGACTTGAATTGTATTGAAATGGATAAGTGTACTGGTTCGAAGTTGTCGGGTCGTGTTAAATTCACTAACACCGTTAATTGCGGGTAGCTTTTCGTCGTTTTCCGACACAGTGTACTCGGAGATCGAGTATCTGGCCGGGCGTAAGTCGGAATATTTAAGAAGCGGGCACGCACCCATCTTCAGGTGTTAAGTTACCCCCGCAGGCTCGGTCTTGCTCGCTATCGCAGATAAAAGCTCCGTTTCGCCATGGCTGCCGTAGCGGCGGCGGCGATGCTCGACGCGTAAACGTGCGTAACAGCCCGATGAGATACGCCGACCGTTAAACGCGCACATGATATCCAAATAAAATCAGAGGGGAGCCTATGCGAAATAAATATTACGTAGACGATCCTCCGGGATAAGCGAGGCACGAAGGAGAGGCGGGCCGGACTGGGCCGGGTGTGAGAGGCCTTCAGGTCGTGGCCGCGGGAGATACAAATGATATCAGCTCGAAAACCTGCTCGGAGCCACCTTGCCTCCTGGATAGATATACACGATTCGTGTCTTGTTGATTCTTAGGCAGCTAACTGCGCGTGCAGCCACCAGAAAGAAGGATAGACGGATTTTTTGCGGGAAAACCCGAATGGGACGGGAAAGTAGTGATTGATCTACGTGCACGCTAACCTTTCTGTGGCCCGGTCATTGTGGATAAAGGAAACAACGGAGGATTTCTTTTCCGAAAAAATGAATACACCGATTACAAAATTCATGCCTATTGTAACAACTGTCGGAAATAATCTCGGCCGGTGATCTCGACATTCGCGAGATAAATACATGACGCGTCGTGTATCTGGGAATAGGGTATCGCGTCGAGATGCCTCGCGATCGTTCGGCTTTAATTCCTAGATACTTCTTTTTCAGAGTTCTCGGTGCACAGACTCGCCGTGTAATCTGCCTAAACGTCCGTCACTCCTGTGTCCTTTCGTGGGAGTGGAAAGCGAAAGGAATTTCAGAAAATCGCACACCGGCCTAGAGTTCGGTGCAAAACGCTTCGCCAGTAAATAAGGGATATATTGCTTGGGAGGAGAGATTACTACTTGCGAACGACGGCAATTTCTTTCGCGGTTATGTGTACCGTCCGCTGATGGCGGGCTTTTTCGTTTCAACGAACGCGGATTTCCTGTTGCGTTCGTGGATGAACTACTGTGGTGATTTGCCGATTTTTTTGCCTTCTGCATTTTTCTATCCGAGACCGTCTCTCCTGAAAATAAATGCTATTCTTGCGGTATCGTCTCCAATAGAATCAAACAGTTTCAGAGATGTCTTTCTTCTGTATTACAGAAGTAATACAACAGAATTTCCAAATTATTACTATCGTGATTAATCCAGAAATAATTGTTGATAATTACAGAGAGTGGATATATTCGTGGTTAACGAAGTTGTGCGAGCCGCTTAATTGTTTCTGCTCGGCAAGAAAAGTGAGAACGATTCCTCAATATTTCATTGCGTTTAAATTACTCTTCATTAGATGTGTCCTGGCCCGATGTTATCGCGATTCCTCCGCCCATTATTACATAGCAGAAACATCATTAACCATCGTCAAACCGGCATAAATCATTGTCAGGGTAACCGGGCGAATGTTCTTAACTTACAAAGTAACCCACACGTCCAATTAGCGTGTGATGCCTTGATTACACACCTTGTCGGGGAACTGAAAGCACTCACGACAGGCGATTTTAATGATCCTAATTAATAAATCCTTGAAAGCAACGCGACTGTTTATATTCGTGCGAGTCCCCGGCGAAGTACGAAGTGTCCGGGTTTCTGAAGCGTGCATGAGCCTCGGACCCCACGCTGGCCTGGCATCAACATTTTTTACTCCGTCCCGGGGAATAGGTACGCCGGCACGCCGCTCCAGTAATGATGGATTCGAGCGAGTGCCCATTTCGCGCGATCAAACCCGCGTATCGCGATCTCATCACCCGATTAAACGGTAATAAACCTAAATCAAAAGGACCACCATTCGACCCACTCAACAAAATAAAAAACTTTTTCATTGCTCTACTCGTTTCGCGATTCTTATTCTTCTTTTATGTCTCTCGCTGTTTCTGCTGTTCCGATTATTATATTCATCTTTTTCTTCTTCTTCTTGTTCCCTTTCTTCTATTTATTCTTTTATTCATTGTAACCTGCACGATCACGTTTCATTGCTGTATTCTTCTCGTTGTTCTACTTGCTCCTTTCGCTGTACTCGAATCTCTGTTCTTCTTAATGTATTAATTTTTCTGTTCCTTTTATTGTACGCATCTTCTTGTACTTATTCTTGTTACTCTCTTATTGTATTCATTTTTTATACTTCTTACTGTTCCTTTCAACCATGAATTTCTTTAAAATTGAATTGAATAGCAATATTTTATTCTGTCACGAACCTCGTACTAGTTATTTCATCTTCAACGCCCCTGTATGTTTTCATAATTTTTCAATTTGACGATCGCATAAAAATGATGCTTACATATTTATCCGGTAAACTAAGAGAGAACTCTACGTGAAATCGTTTTAGAAGTAAATGTCAGTACACGCAAATCTATGAAGCAGTATTTGTCGCGATATATTTTTACAGGATCTGATTTTATAGGATTCCGTCAATAACGATAAAAATAATAAATAATCTTGTTACATAGAATCGGATTTAAAGCGGAGTGAGCGTTAAAACTAAAGTTTACAAAGCTTGTTGCGCTCGAGAAGCTAGTCCGTGAGTTAGATACTCGGTTATACGTAGACGCCACCATTGGCACGATTATGTGAGGGTGGCATGTACGTGCACGGCGAAATACACTGAAATAGATGTAACACGGGGGGTATATATCTACCGGCAGTAGATATATACCTGGAGCCTCCAAATACACTTTATGAAATTCCATTTTATGGTATCTCGTCGGAGCCGAGGCCTTCGATTTGGTGCTAAGAACTGAAGCAACAGGTGTGACGCTCTAGCCTTCGCGTCGTTGCTCCCAGAAGCTCATGTAATACGTACGTTGTCGAGGCAAATCATTTTAAGAAATCTTTTATTCACCTTGGTTCGGCGGCATGTATAGCTCCCTGTATCTATTATGCCCCTGCATTCGATATCTTGCGCACTGATTTTATTTACAACCTGAGTATCGGAAATTGCGCGGTTTTAGCTTTACACGAGTAAATTTTTCAGCTGGTCAGACACTATATAAAACCTTTTGAACAGTATTACTACGTATGTATATTGATTTACCAAAAATTTTACCCTACATTCTTCAACGAACTTCAAAGAAAAATTTAGTTTTGTTCAAATATGCTTTGTTCTTGTTCTACATTTTATTCGACAACATTTTGTCAGTCTTCACTGCACTGGCTCATTTGGTCATTTACAGACTGCATCTTTATGTGAAATAAAAATTGCCTGTACCAATTGCAAGAACTTATAACGGTTTTACTAAATTGATAATGCTCTATCGATAGTTCGAAATTCTTTAATGAAATTCACATTCTAGATATTTATATTAATATAAATATTATATTTAAAAAGAACAAGAAGGTATTTCAATCAACGTATCACGTCGCTATGGTTAGATAGCAGATTTTATGTTTTTATAATAAAAACGAATAAGTAAAATTTAAAACGGTGAACAAAAATAAATGTATCCTCCTGTTTCTAGTAAACGATTCAGAAAATATTGGTTTTGCGTAAAGATTTATAATCTAATTGTGACACGGAAACTTGTTGAAAGAATAACAGCAAGAGTAGAAGTAAAAATCCTGTATTTGAGATACAATGTAACTGCTCTACAAAAACTATTTATAAGCAGTTACTTAATTATGTACGGATTGTAAATAATTTCCTGAAGATTATCATTTCCTCGTAACTTTTGTATAGTAGTTTCCATCTCAAACACAAAATTTTCTTTTCGTGTTAGGCGTTTATTTATGGGTAAATCGTTTTGTTAATTTGTATAGTGTAGCTAGATAGTTTACATTTGATCGTATTGTTCGATCGAGCTTGCGCGATGTCGTGGAGCCATCGCTGTGCTCATGTCTCGGATCTTTTAAGCGGCGGGCAAACCACTCACGCGGCGCAGCGGACCGCGAAATCGACGCTCACATATGAACCGAGTACGAGAGGTCTTCTGTTCTTCTCTTTTGCTTCTTTATCTCGACGTAGGAACGAAGAAAGAACGGCCGAGCCGTGCACATTCTCCTCTGCCAGATTTCCACGACCTTTTCCCCGCCTTTTCAAATATATTTTAACGCCCGCTTTCACTTCCGGTCTCCTTTGTGCGCTGAAATCCCATCCTTCGAAATCAAAATTTCGCTTGTTTGAATTATAAAGCCGTTTTGTTCGTAATGGAACAGGGCAAATTTTATCTGATCGTTACATGCCACGGAATCGTGACACCCTTCTACTAAGGGGTTACGAAAAACAAATTGCTTTGCCAATATGATTAATTAGAATGGGAAAACGAATCGATATAACCACGACATTGGCATGTTAATGCCGGACTGGAAATAGTGCGAGATATTTAACAATGTTTCATGTAATTTTGCTTGTGTATTAATTAAGTGAAATAATTCAGCAGAAATACCAAATTTTATTTAATGTCGGCATGTTTATGTTTGTTCTATGAGAGTGTGTATTAGGTTGTCCCAAAAGTTTCTTTCGGAATGCGTTCCTTTAATATTGCTAAATAAATATAATGTCCCAAAAGTTGGTTTTAGATTTATGCACATAGTAAAAATTCATGTTGGGAAGTACTGAACTGTTAACATAAAGATTATCGCATTGTTTGTATTTATTTAGCAACATTAAAGGAACACATTCCAAAAGAAACTTTTGGGACAAACGAATATTTACATGAACTTTTTCGGTCTGTATTAGTATGAGCTGAGTTCTCCTATTAAATTTATAAGAATTCAAATCATAGATTCTAAAATGCACACTACTAAATGAACAAAAGTTAAATATTAATTCACAAAAATAACCATCCTTCTCATATAATATCTAACATCATAAATCAACATATGTATTCGGATAAGTAGCCTATACATTTACAATATACATAATTATTTTTGCATAAGTTGAAATCAGCTAATGATACAGATGGCAAACAATTTCTGACCTAAAGTTAACATTTTACATATTTAGAAATTAAGTTTATCACGTGTTTTTAGTTTTGTCATCTCTTAGCAAATGCATTTCTCTTTCTATCAATTTACACAGTGATTTTAAAGTTTCGATAGTTAGTGAATGTACTTATGTTTTAATATTAACAGTCCAACAGAATCATTGTGTTATCAGAAGTTTTAATCAGTAAATTACTATTTTCAATGGAATTTGTGATGCAATTTGACCTTAATTTTATATGTCAAAATTGGAAAAGATAAGTAGTATTTCAACTACGATACCCATTTTTATGTACAAGCAAGTCCCATTCACTAGTAAATACTTTTAGCATTAAAATCTTTAATGCCCCACGAGGCATGCTTATATCTTACAAATTTCATTTATTTGTCAGAATGGCAAATATTATTGATGATAAGTGTTATGAATTCTGTAATGTTATTTTGAATTGTTGCACTATTATCTAATTAACAATGTAACAGTCGAGCACATATTCTTTTACAAAATACATTTGAATAAACAAATATATCCAGGAATGTGTCCACACCAAGCATCTTTACAGTTCCAATAAATGTAAAGTAAAGAATCTAAAATTTGACATTCGGTAGAATTTTTATAAATTTGCGATTATTGCGATTGTAAAGGAGTATTTATGGAAAACATTCCAATAAACCTATTTCGCGCGGAATAAATAACGTTATTTATAATTTTTACAAAATTCTTAGTAAAATGATCACTGATATTGTACCAGTACTTGGCACTCTACGACCTCCAAAAGTCCAAGTTGATAAAAAAAAAATAAAACAAATAAAAAAAAGGAGAAAAAAACCATCTGAATCGGTTTGACGCAATTCAATGGTACTGTGCATCGGTGATATCCTCGAACGTGACGGACTAGAATCGACGCAATTAAAAAAAGAAATGTCTGTGTGAGCATAACGAGGGCAGACGCCGTGTCGTCAGTCGCCGAGAAGGAAGTTCATTCGGAAGACACGTATGCGAACGTTTCATTTGAAAAAAGGGGGGAAAGAAGATAGATTTATGTTTGAACGCCAGGCACCGCCGTGTTCGTGTCGCCCCTGCAGGGAACAGTGACTAAGAAGAAGGGGTGGAAGCCGAACGGGGGAGAGAGACAAAGAGGGAGTTTTAATGTATGCCTACCGAGAGAGGCTATAAAAATCAATACCTCAAATTACCAGGCAGTACTTAATTTTCTTGGAGCAACCAGCCCCGGCACGCTTCCTCTGTATTCCCCTTTGCCGCCGTCGTAGCCCCCTCCCCCTCCACCCGCCCGCCCACTCCTCCTTCCACGAAACTCTGTTCCGTTAGCAGGGAATCGACAAACGAGACGGATTTCCCTGCATTCACGTGCATTTTACTTCCAGTGGGTCCTGCAATTACGCAGCGCGGAAGCATTTTTAAATTTTAAAGGGGAGAAAGCGGTATTAAAAATGCACGAAAGACGACAAGAGCCACTCCTCTTTCTCCGCCCTCTTTCTCTTTTCACCCCCTCTCCCCCCTCCCACCACTTTCCTCTTTTCGCTCTTGTTTCTTTCTTCTCCTCGCCTTTTTTGTCTTAATCATTAAATCGCGGGATAGGCGAACCAATGGTAAATATGAATTACTTATAAATAAGTGCCGATCTCGGATGTTCTTAAAACTCTTATTGAAAGGCAGGAGTTATTGGAGATACGAGTTGTGAGGACGTTCTCCTCTCTGCCTTATTTAATTACATAAATTAAAGTTCATTTATGCTGGAGCGGTATGATATAATTCGTGTATAGCAGAACCGCTGAAAACGCTTCCCGTTGAAACATGGGCTCTCTGTCGTCGTAATCGTGTGTCTCCTTGCAACGTCGCGAGCTCGTATAATGACCACGATTCGCCGTTGATAAAATTTTCACGCGATGAAACTGTGAGCGTCGTTCGTTTCGCATGAATCGAAACGCTACTGAGCCGGAAAGCCCCATTCTGGGTAATACAACAACAAAAGTTAAATGGTCTTAGAAACGAACTTTTGTTGGATTCATGTGTCAGCGAGTATCTTCTTATTGTAAAACAAGCACCTGAAGTAAAGGTTTTCCTGTACATACATTATATAAACATGACAAAAATATTTATTATGTGTATCTGGAAATACGCAAGTATATAAATATTTTATAGTATTTCATTTTAAAATTCCTTCAAGGAGCTCTTACTAACAATTACTTAATTTTTATTAGATATATTAGAACGGTTTCAATCTTCTAGATAATATAGAAGCTACAATTTTTGTTCCCACTATTTCTATGACTCATTTCAATTTTTTATCAATCGGAAATAGCTAGAAATATACTGCATTTCTTAAATTTCAATATCAACTGAGCCTTATATAAATTGGCCCTACTCTTAGGAATACTATGTAAAGAAATATTTTGAAGATTATTTTGGAATAAAATCCACAGTCTAACTATAAATTATGCCTTTGGTTTACTTTAGCCGTATACCTTGCAGAAGAAATATGTTTGCAGTGCTACAAGTGGCACTAATTGACTATGAATTGTAGATTAGGTCCCATCCAGGTTCTGGACTAAATTTGACTACTCTCGCCTAATTCAAACGACTTATTTCTTACTTGTTTCGACTTATTGCTTAAAAACATTTTTCAAAATAGAATATATATGCATCGATTACAGGAAGCAGAAACTAAAAAAAAAAGTTCTTTCTACCTAGAAAAGTTGATTAAATTATATTAATCTACCTCTTGCGTCAACTAGTGCCTGCTCGTTTTTGTCATAAATGTATAAAAATCCGCAATCTAGTAATAAAATATGAATTTAAAATACTGAAATTGGATAGATTATACAGTGAAAACGTCATTATCAAGTAACTAACAGTTGTTACGAATGGAACAAGTGAAACTCGTATGAAACGTACAAAATTCACGCAGCATTCACCGTGCTAATAAATATGATTTTTTATTAACTAGAATCCGCGTCTGGCGTTTTTATCTAGCGACACAAACGTGAAGCTCGTGCACGCGACACGTGTGCGATTTCGCAGCGTAACGCAAATTAATTGCGTTGATCAAAACCGAAAAAAAATCGGTGAAAATAAAATCACGTAGGCCTCGACCCTCTAGTCAGAAGCAAGATTACGACTGAACTCCGGCGGAAGGGTTGGAACCCCACCGCTTGATTTTATTGCCCGCCCTCTCTTCCTTATCCACTCTAGCTTCGTCCTCCAGCTTTCCTTCCTTTCCAAGTCGGAGTCCCTCGTTTCTTTTTCTTCCTTTCCCTTTCGTCGAGTATACTGGTTACCGGTGGTAGGAAAGTTTCCTCTTCGTATTCGGTTATGTGTGTGAGAGAGAGAGAGAGAGAATCTCCGGTATACGTACGCTCCCGTCTACGTGTTGGTGTCTCCGATCAACTGACCCGCGCAAGACTGACCGAAAGAAAGTGTTCCTGCGCCAAAGGTCAAGGCGCTGCACATCCGAAATTAAATGCTGCTAGGGGCATCTCCACGAGTACCGACCGCATAAGGTTTTTCAAATCAGAACAACTTTTTTTTTAATTTCCACCAAACGTCTTCACTTCTTTTTAGCAATTAGAAGTATTGATTTACTGAATGACCTGGCCAAAGAGATTTTGAAAACATTGCAATTAGTAGATCATTATATGAGAAAAAGAACTTAAAATTTTTTTTTATTTTATGATTTATTTATTGGGACTATCATACAAATATACGTCTAATCCAAAAGGTAATAACACAGACAGATGTGGAAATGAAAAATCACTTTTCCCAGAACGCTAGTTTAATCGACAGTTTCTAGGTTGACGGTAGTCGTTACAACCAGAGCAAGTGATTTATTTTGTTCAAGGGCACATGCATATTTTAATATAATTTATCCTTATTCCTTTGCATTTTACGTACCTCCGTGACGAATGAAAAAGATTTTATTACGGCTACAAAGGTCAATTATTTTGCGAATAGTGATATTATTCCAAGAAACACGACGTCTTTTTAATATACGTGCAGATTAGTGATAAACAGACTAAAAACCTGAAAAATTGATTAAAGTAAAAGAAGTTGCAATAAGTGAATCATATACCCATAAATTACTGATGGGGTTATATAATGGCGTTACATTAAACCGCCGTATTAATTCCATAACAACCGAGCATTAAAAATGCGAGACAAATTTGTATTGCCTTTTTAAAATAATTAGACTGAATTTATCAAGACATTGCCTATCACTTTCGGAGAATCCGTGTAAATAAATAAGTGTACATAAAAAATAGCGTTACAAGTGTAAAATAAAGTTTATCGTTTGCCGATTACTAGTTCCAGTGTTAACCAATTAAAAGTGTAACCAGTTGAGACTTGACCAAGCAACATATGGTGTATCGAAGAGTGGCCCTTTCTTCCCCTACAAAGGGCAGCAATTTTCGCGGAGTGCGGGATTCGTTTAGCGTGCAATGAGTCGAAAAGCAAATGAACAGGTCCCAGCCCGGAGTATATACGAGCCATGATCCTACAACGCGAACTGACCACCACTAGATTGCGCTGGTCATGGTTGTTTCGACTCCTCCTGGTTCCCCCTTCACACTATCCCCCTCTCTTTCTCTCGTTGGGTCGGTGTCCCACCTTTTTCTCTTATTTTACGACGGTCTTTCTTTCTCGCCGCTGCCCTCTTCCTCTCGCAGACTATAACACCCTTGTTCCCCCTTTTCACAGAACAGATTCTGGGTTGAAAAAGGAGGAGATCACGGGGGATAGCGAGGGAGAGGGAGAAGGTGGACGACCCGAGAAAAGAGGGAAAACGAGAACGAGGTCCGAGAGGGAAAGTTGTGAGGGTGGGTGATAAATTGATAGTGGACGTGCGCCACGCGCCCTTCTCCAGGCCAACAGACCGACAGACCAGCAGACCGAATGACACCCTCACCCCAATGAACTGCCCCCGACTGTTGATACTCTTCCTGAACTGGAATTAAATGATCTCCACGGTCGTTCGGTCACGTAAGCTATCGCTTTACCGCAGAATCGGGTATATTTGATTGAGAGCATCGTACCCGATAAGGTCAGTCTGCTTTCTTCCAATTGTTGCGCGCCGAGACGCGTCCGAGTCGATCACATGCAATTATTGACATGTTAATTGCCACACCAGTGTCCATAATAATCGTGCTTTATCACAATTTATTTGACACGTTGAATGCCCAGGGGTCATTGGTCACCCTCATACGTTCCTTAGGGTGAAAATTCACCCTTTTACGTTCTTTGTACATATATAGGAAAACGATTAATTCTTTTCTCTCTCTCCGTTGTGAGATTTACTTTTTTAATCTTTTGAGTGTTGGAATGTGACGTTGTAAAGAAAGAATGATTGATACATGTAAAGTGTAAAACAAAAATGTGTGAAATGGTATTCTAGGATCACTTATGCAACTATTTTTTAAGCACGTATGTCAGGGTTAATCGTGATTGCGATAATAATGTCACTGAATATATGTGAATGAAATGGCAACTGGTAACACTTTACCTACCGAAAGCCTATTAATAGGATTTTCAATAATTATGCTGTACCAAAAGAAAGCATAGAAATTTTCTTTTACATTACAATCTTAAATGAAAGTATTAGATGACATTATGGAAGGCGACTTGTTAGATCACAATTAAAATTGCTGTCACTGTTGAAGGTTCCATTAAACAATGTTTAGCCATGAACCATAGATTTTTCAAAATTATGCAATGATCGGTAATGTGTTAAGTGCCATACCCTAATAGAGGTAGTCACCCATTTTGAAAATTATAATTATCCTACGTAATGTATTCGTTGATACGGCATTTGTGACGGTCAGAAATATAATTATACTGCGTTATTAGTGTCGCAAGCAGACTCTCTTTATCTGATTATTTAATTAGCATCCATTGACTATGTAACTCATTTCTCGTCGATTTATTGAATTTAATATTAACTAGTTAGTATTGACAAATATAATTCGTTGTTAAACAATTCCCTTACAAAAGTATTTTAGCTTTCTGCAGAAATGACATGCAGATGATTATTATTTAATATTGGTATCTAGTTAATTAATAAAAGTCGCGACGTAGAGATACGACAAACTTCTATAAACACGTCTCGCTTATGCTCTTTTTAAGGTGGCGCAGCACGCAGTGAATTCTATTCGATCGATAAATCGAAAACTTGATCCACCTTAATGGTGCTCGGGACGCGTTGGATTAATCGACCGTGGAAGATCGTAAAATTATGTCGTAAGATGCGTTACGCGTAGAACCAACGAAAGCTGAAGTTTATAGTCAGAAGTAAAGAGGGGTGAACGGGGCTAGAAAGGGAGAGAGAGAAAGTGGATAGTAAATCCGAGCCCAAGTTTCTGACCTTGTTCAGCTTATTTACATAAAGTATCTTCGAACAGGTGTATTATTCACTATGAAATCATTATCACAAAGTCGATTATTTACAACAGTTATAGAAGTAAAAATGAAACATACGGTAAAATAAAATATTGCTTATCTTATCATTAAGGAAATATTAAAAACGAATCACTGAATTTTGTTCGTGAGATACATTACTGTGCAACAGAAAAAAGCACCCGGCCATATTTAATAGAAAAAGCGTAAAAAATAAAATAAGAACACAGTAAGTTTTGAAAAAGGATTCCGCTATTTAATTCAATAGTTCTATAAATATATGTGTTATTGCGGACTATTTAATATTTAACGTTGTTCAATACAATTTCTACATAGAGATATTGTTTGTGATTATATCTTATAATTATACCGGGTGCCTCTTTCTTTTGCACAGAAGTGTATTTCAGAAAGTGTATTGCGAAATTACAGTGTACCTACGATGAGAGACTGCTCACGTTTTCATCTGATCGAACAAAATATCCCGTTACGTTGTTGGTGCCCATTAGAGCTGAAATTACATATGCCTGTGGAGATGTCACCTGTCTGATATATTTGACTTTTTCTCTCAACGAGATACAATGACAATTATTATAGTAATGCATTTAATAATTTGCTTTCCTGCAATATTTATCCGTGTAAGTTAAAGTTTTTTCTGGATTGTATTAATCATTAACTTAAACCTTGTACTTTATGTAAAATTTAAAGTAGATAGAATTCTATTCTTGTTAAGGAAAAACTATACAAAACATTGCCGAGTTGTTGGAACAAATATTAATCATTATGATGATCTGTTCGACAATGTAGAAATTAAACATCAAAATGACTGATTCCTAATTTTTTTCTTTTACAATTACTGAAATCATGAAAATGTCCTCACGCGAAACTATCGAATGAACTTCCGTATTAAAAATTGTACTATATCTTGCCAACATTACAAAGCAATATACATCATTCGCATTTATAATTTGGGAGTTGTTATCCTAGTGTTAATACTCCACCGACGGAATCCGGGTCTATTTTGACCCAGCGTATGAAAATCGTCCTTTAATTTGCCAGTTTTGTGACGAATTAATGAAATGTTGTTAAAGATGGCAAATGAATATTGCCAATGGTATGTGTTTCTCGACAGGTTAATTAACAGTATATACAAACTCCACAAAATTACGAAAAAGTGTTATGGGAGATGATCCGCCGCCTCTCCTGAAGAAGCGTATAAATTAAAAAGGTATAAATACATAGTGGAAAAATATTGGAGTAACCGTGGTCGTAGCAGCCGAACGAAAGACGCGACTTCCGTTTTAATCAGTACGAATCCAAGTTATTAAAATTCCAGCGGAAATTTTCACGGTTGAATAGAGCCGGGCTAGAGGCGGAACGGGGCGGCCGGGCCAGGACCGTGGACGCAGCTACTGCGTCCAAACGAAAAAGAAGCCCATTCATTCCAATTGACGAAAGATACAGAACGCCCGTCTTGGCCGCATCGGACAGAATATCGGCAAACTAAAAACGTTAATTTATTCAATGGCAAAGGGGCATGAAGACATGAGAGTACTGCACCCCAAGAGATGAGCTTGAGAACGAGGAAGAACAGAGAGAACTCCAGAGGAAGGCTGACTGAGGAAGGACTTTCCTGAGGGTGGAACGAGAGGTGGAGAAGGGTGGCTTAAGGGAGAGGGTGAAGGGGGAGTGGGAGCCGATGAAGGGGTGAAGGGACTTTAGAGTCAAACGAAAGCCTCCGGCAGTTTTTCTACTGGCTTCGCCCGAACTCTTGAATTTCGCAAGTTTTTTTCTTTCTGATTTTTCTAATTAATTATCGGTATTGATTGGTTCTCGATTTGACTGTGGAACGCCTTTGGCTACAGACCGAAGAGATGGAAATGACCGCATAGAATAACCGTAAAAGGGAGGAGAAGCCAAGCGAATTAACTGTCCATGATTTTCCTGGACTCTTGATTAAAGAGTGGCTTTACACTGAAAGCTAAGGAAAGGATTTTCGATACCCAGCCTTTCTTTCTTCGTCGTTCGTCGTCCTCCCTGCTACTTCGGGGAGAAGCGTTCCGGCTGCGTATAGCCTTCAGATTTATGACTTTGCTTCTCATAAGGCCAATATCGTAATGTATCATTTATACTCGTTAGACCTGTAGGGATACATTCAAACTTATTTTTATAAATCGTGGACCTCTGACGTTTTATTCGGAAACAGTATTTTTAACTCATTAAAGCATCATTCAAACATTCTTACAATTGTCGTGGACAATTTTTATTTTGCACACAGAAGTATAGATATTATTTATTTACAGTTTATTTTAACGCGGTTGCATTAACAGCGAGGTAACAACAACAGCAAAAATGAAATAAAAAAACATTTTCTTAGAAGTATTGCACAATAGAAAATTAGTAGTTTTTTCGATCAAATCATATTCACAAAACGTTTATTTTTAAAGGCGTGTTCTAATTAGATAAAGTTTATTAAATTTCATTAATATCGACATTTTCGGCACTGCTAATTATTTCGAAAGTAATGTAGATGCATATTAAATACCGACACGAGACAAGTAATTTTTTATTAAATGAACCGGTAGACCGTCTGCCCGGATCAGTGTACGCCACCCCGTCGCGTCGTAAAAGTGGAGCGGTCACTTTCCATCACGCACGGGCCTTTTCTTTCGATCGGTCATCGCCGGGACAACGTCCAAACAGAGCAGAATGTAGTGCACGCTATCCAGAGAACCGACGATTAACCATTCACGACTTTTTCCTCAAATCCATCTGGCCGCGAGAGCCCGGTGGAAGTTTCTCGGAAGGTGGTCAGTACGTTGTAAGACAGAGGATTGATTGCCTCCGAGGTTTCACGATGAAGCGGCAGGAAGAGAGAACGAAGAGAACGACGGAAGAACCGTGATGGAAAGCAAGAGAGATAACAACAGAGTTAAGCAGAGGGTAGGGGTGTAAGGAAGGTGTGTGCCAGAGCGAGAGGAGGATAGGTGAAACGGTTGAAGGGGTGAGTCAAGGGTGAACCATCGGGCTGAGAATGCGGCCAAAGTACGTGAGCAGGGGAATGACTTGTGGTTGTGTGTCGCAAGATAGGGTTGCTATATACCACGTGCTCTGTTCCTGCGTCCGTTGGTCCGTTCGTTTCTCGCCGTACCGTCCGTTCCTAACCACTTCTCTTCTATCCTCTTCCTTTAAGGTCCTTTCCAAGACTGCCCTAGGAGAGGATGGACGAGGCGGTCGAGGGTGGCTTGCAGGGACCAGCGAGATGTTCTTGCACTTCGGACGGTTTAGTTGTGTGTGCGCACTACCGTCCTGGTGAAATTGTGTGTGAACCCGCACGTGCTTCGTGTGAGTAGCTATACGTATGCACATGTGCACGTGCGCACGTGGCTTCACCTTAGGCCCCCGTACCGCGCAAACGTCTGCAAGAAGGACCAAACGCCGGCCAAGGAATTACGTACCACTACATAGCTCCGCCATTTATTTCGAACAAGAACATTAGCGGCAGCGGATCTATCAGGTGGCACGGACTGCTTAAACGCAACCTGCTGACATGGACAGGTACATATTGCACGGGCACACGTGCCTATCCATCTTCACCTATTCAAGACGTGGAATTTTTACCAGTCAGTCCGTCTTCGCGAGTGTCCTGAATCGATCGTACCTCAAAAGTATTAGAGCCAGCTAATTCGAAAGGTAATTAAACCGCGACTTTCAACTCTGCGCACTTTTAATTAGAATGTTTAACACACAACCGTCGTTGCCTTCGGACCGGTGGATACGAATGATTTGCGTCGTCGAACGCGAAGAAGAGGATAGAGGCGCAGATATAGAGATTGACGAAGAGTTGACGGAATAATCTCCATTCACACGGAACGCGGATCATAGAAAAGCTTTCTCGGTGGATGGACTCGCGGTTACGGTTCTGCACAATAAGTTATTCGTATCTGTTGGAGAGGTATAGAAGTTCACTTTACAGGATGACACCCGTTAAATGCCGTGCCTCGCTATAGGGACTATCGGACAAAGCATGTAAGGAACTCGGATATACACGTACAGGATCTTTCGAAGCGTGTATGCGCATTCGCACGCATACCACCGTAAGCGAAATCTCACGACAAATACACACATGTGAGAAGCACAATAATTACTATAGGTAGTAAGGAGGGTACCCCGCGGGGTAGCTTGGCCAGCAATCGATATATACACACACGCATAGGGGACACGCATACACACACACAGTGCGCTCTCGGTAGTGTGAACACACGCAGCAGTCGAGTGCGCACACCTTTACACGGTTTACATAAGTGAAGTTCCTTGGCCACCACCCTCAGTCACCACCTCTTATATACCCCCTTCCAAGCCAGTGCCACCCTCTCTCTATCCTCCCACGCTACCCTGGCCCTCTTCCTCCTGCTTTCTGCCCAAGCGTTTCTAATTTGCATTCCCCTCCGTTTGCACTCCTCACCCCTTCTCTCGCTTTCTCTCGCACTCTTACCGGCTCGTTCTCTCTCCCTCTCTCGGCTCCCTCTCTATCCATCTCGCTCTGCGCCCCCCTTGCAACCACCCCCGCCTTCTTCTCATCCTACACCTTCAAGCCATCCACCCAACAACCCCGTTGTCCGTCTTGCGAGGTTTCACGCACACGCGTGCTTTCGTTCGTGTACCACGCATACGATGGGAACTCGGAGGGTGAGAAGTGGGGCGGGGGGAGGAGGCGAGACAAAGAGACTACCCTTAACTTCGGGCCAGGGAGTAAGACGGCCAGGGAGTGCGGGCAAGGAGGATGAGGATCGGTCCAGGGCTGCTGCAGTTAGGTTAGGGCTGCCGGTACCTTCTTAATTCCTTTCGTCGGGCTAGCCTGTATACCTATACGCTTTGGATCTTGATCGTTAAAGGTGCCGGGACGAACCGCGTCTTCTATAATTTCCTGGACGGTCCTCTTCGTCCATCCTAATCATATTTTTAACAGAAACACAATCTCCCTTCGAGACGAGATCCTCCCACCCGGTTAATTCGTCGGATACCAAGATTGTATCGATCATTCTGTCGGACGTGTGCCACAACGGCCATACTCCCGAGTTCGTCATTGGACAACGGTCTACATTCTTCGCGCGTCTGCTCTAATATTTCTGATTTCTAATTAGCAAGTCAATTAGCGGGTCGCGGATCGCGCTCTTGCAAATTTATCGTGCTCCCTTTCCGCGGCCTTTTTTGCGCTAACTTCGCCCCCCGGATTATGAATACATAGATGGCGAATTTAATAGTAAGAGTTGCATCGCGCGCTGTCCTGCAGCAGTTCTTGATCCGGAGTTGAGATTTATGTTTGCATAAATTAGAAGTTAGCGATTCGAATTATCGTGACAATACCAATCACGAGTCACGAAACACCGCCGAGTGGCATTCTTGAGTGACACTATCTGAGCCGACCTTGCGTCCAGACCAATATGTATACACGCGTGACTGTATTGTAGGGTGACTCTGTGCCTCGTTTCAGCCCTTACCCACTAGTATATTCTCTAATAAACTATTTGTATGAACACAATGACCAGCACAGAGGTTCACTTCCAATTTGTAGCCTCGTGTCCCCATGCAATATAACACTTATATAAATATATGTAACAATAACAAATATACATTTTCTTTCCTATTCTGTGAAATGATTAATAAAGAATTTGTGATGGCTGGAGCCTTGGTGAAAATCGTCAGGCAAGTGGTTAATAATAACAAGCCTTAAGATGGCTGACTACTAGTCGCAACCCTTTAAAAACGACAGTCGATCGTTGGGTTTTCTGTGTATGATTAACGTTAACTGTGTTTGATGTTAGGTATTTTACCATAACCCGTTGCTGATTTGGACTTTTCGATATTTCTTATAGCTGTGTTCAAATTGTAGAGTGTAATCAGTAGTTGACCATGTATAATCGATTTTTAAATATTCATCGGAGTCAGTATAGTGTGCTGATGTCGATGTTAAATGACCGACTATAGGAACGATTACCCTATTTGAAGGGGAACGAAAAAATATCGAGAAACATCCTGTAATTAAAGTAAAACTGATGCACACAGTATTGGCCGAATACGGAAGGCCTTCGGATAGGACAATGGCAGCAATGAAGATAAAGAAGGGTCGTGGCGGGCATAATTCCGAAGTGCGTTAAGAGATCCAGCTGACTGACGTATCTGTTAGGGATGGATGGCAGTAAGGGTTACGAGCATCACTCATCAGTAGCGGCCATATTGCCTGCCGGTACCCCCAACCCTTCGCGGGGAGCGCGAGCCCTGATAATTCTCCAACCCCCTTGCGCGTTCTATCTCCCTTTCTTGAGGCTGTTCTTCTCGCTCGCTCGGCTGTTCGCTCGCCTGCTCACCCTTAGTGCCTTAGTCTTACCGGTTTCTTCTCCTTTTCTCCCTTCTTCTTCCAGCAACGCTTCTTCTTCTTATTTAAACCCCAGCGCGCGGTGCCCGGGCTGCTTAATGAGAACCTCCACCTCTTCGTACCACCACCACCACCATCGTCGCCACCACCACCGCTACCACCGCCTCCACCACCGCCGCTCGCCACTCTTGTCCCCTTTCGGCCCCTTTCACCCCCGTTTCAACCCCCGGCAGTCAGCCTTCTCGTTTTCCACCACGCTCTCGTTTCAACCAGTAACGTGGGGTTCACCCAACTCCCGACGTCGAGCTACGACCCTTACACGCGGCCAGCCTGCCACACACGCGAGACATTTTAGACTTTTAATATTGATTATATGATGAAGATGAACGCTTCGACTCGCCAACAATCATGATACACCCGAGCGCGATCATTCCGCGCGTCTTATCTACAGAGCACTCGGTCAATTCACCGGTCAGCTGACGCTGATGACAGCTACTCAAGTTGATCGATGCTGGATCGAAATTTAGTGCGTCCATACGACGAAATACTTCAAAGGTCGCTATCTTCCGAGAACATCCTTTATGCGAGGGAGCAAGATTTCTCATTTTTTACCATCTTGGACGTTCAGTTAGCGAGGACACTGATGAGTAGAACTTTTGGCCAAATGTCTTGAACAATGTGAGATTTGATCGTTACCGTTCAGTTTTGTAACTTTCATGAGCTACTACGTCTGTTCCAATCTTGTGACCATAATTTTGTTGCTTTGCGACCCGCTTATGAAGTATTCATTGTTATAAGCGTGCTGAAGTACATTGTTTTTCGCATATACATCTTGAACTTCGATTACTTGAGCACAACAAACTAAAGTTTTATGTAGTAATGAGATTGGTCTGTTGTGGTTGTGGAAGCTGGGTTTTGATAATTCTATAGATATTAATAAGAGTCGTCTTGAATATTTACTATGATAATAAAGAATTTAATCACAACAGTGCTATGTACATAGTTGCTAAGTTTGGGAACATCTTTTAAATTTCATTTATGTTTTTGTGTAAACAAATGTAACAAAACGTCATCATAACTTATTCAATTATAATTGGCAGCTTAAATCCATCAAATTTGCAAAATCGTTGTTTTGTTTCTTAAGGTGTCAGTCTTTTGAATCTGATAGAACACTTCAAAAAAATCATATACAATGGAATTATTCGGTACAAATATTTATTTTTCAAGTTGAAATAGCTTCAACTGCAAAGAGTTAACTCTAGAAACCAAATACGGAAATTTCATCTCCAAGAAAACATTTTATAAAGGAAAATATTAAAATAAATTTCCAATCTAATTATATATATATAATAATTAATAATAATATAATATAGTATAATATAGTATATTGTATATATATATGTAGGCCGGGATATCAAAAGACCTTGTGTAAATGCTAGGGAAAGTTCACCGAGAGTTTTAGAAATTAAGCTCGTATCGTATCTCATTTTTGTCAATAACGACCCCATTGCTATGTTCAGCAGGGTGGCGCGTATTTTAAAGAACCGGGATCGTTGACTTTCGGCTTTCGTGATGTGTACGACCCCCCCCCCCCCTTACGTTAAATTTGGTCTAGGAGGAGTTATTACCGTTTCGTGTGTAGTTAACCAAATCAGAGTTTCAATCTGATTTGTACGTCCTGACCATTGATTACATTTGGACGAATTAGGTCACATGTAAATGAAACACATAAATCTTTCCTTTCCCTTTCTTGACTCTTTTCGAATTGTTTGGGAGCACACCGTACGGTACCGGCAGACACGACCAAAGTCATTCGCGTTCAACCATTCATTAAGTGCCACATGATAATGGTCATTTGATTTCAATCGTGCAATGCCTTTTACAACAGAACACGGCTTTGTTGTCCACATTATATTTCAAATATTCACTACCTATTTTGCATGCATTGTTGGACACATAACGCAACAGTCTTACGGTACAATCTTTTTTAATTTATGAATTTATGAAATCTATGTATATATAAAAATTAAATACTGTTCGTTGGTAAGCGTATCACTTGAGAACGGCTGGACCGATTTGACTAATTAAAAAAAAATGTTCGTAATAGTCCGAATAAGGTTTTTAGGGACAGAATAATAGGAAAAGCTACCCGGAAATATGGAAAATTCGGGAAAAAATGAAAGAAGGTTTTTACTCCTATAAATAATATAATAAATTGAATATTCAATAGTTTTTTAGTGAGAGTTAGTCCAGTGAAAATAGCTCCTATTGATAACACATAGTGGAAGTGACCAATTACATAATAAGAATAGTGTAATATAATATCATTTGAAGAATTGTTTACAACAAAAACCAGTTATAATTTTTTCATAAAAATATGAAGATAACTTTGCGAGTAAAAGTTTACCAAAGTGAAAAAAAGCCCTAGCCCTAATAAATTAACAAACAAAATATCGCTCATTCTATTTTCAGCGAATCATGAGCTGTCGCGTGATATAATTGTAAGGCACACTATATACATATATACATATTTTTATAACATACTTATCAGTTGTTACACGTGACGTAAAGTGTATGGTTACCACTGCAGATAAGAGTATAAAATAAGCACTAGTATAAACAAGTCTCGAAGTATAAATATACATTCGTATTATTATGTTATTGTATTACATTTTTCCGAAGTATGGAAACGTCATAGTCTGAGAAAATAGCAAATTTTCAGGATGTATTCCTCCTTTTAATTTACATTTTGAATTAACAATTCATTTTCATTAACATGTCACGTTTCAAAGAAACACATCTTAGAACACAAACTGATTAAATATTTTACAGTATTTACAACAGGAAAATAAGTGAATGTTTAACTTGAGAAACGTAAGGGACTTCCTTACATGATAAACAAAGCACAAATTGACTATTGTTATTAGTGACACAAATATGTGCTTTAATTATATTCATCTGTACACGATCAATTAACAAAATCTATTAATGCTTATTACATGGATACAGATGAAAAAATGATACAGTTATGAGAGGAGATAATAGAATAATGTACACACAGAATAAAAGTTTGACACAGATCTACAGATACAAGAGTCACGAAGAATATCTTTCTCTGTCCACCTACTTGCATAGCACAATATATCTAGGACATATTTACGACTGTTTTCTCTGTTGGCAATTGATCAGCAGGCTAACGGTTCATTGTATAGCATACCAATAAATAACTAACGTTTTTCCTTGGCTCAGGATCTACCTCTACAATCGTACGAGAAGATTTTCGCTGCAGGAATGTGATCGATGACACGGAGGAACAGCATGAAAGCAGTTATCAGACTTTCGACACGAAAATTTCTGCAAACCGTTCGCTGCTCATAAATCTACTCTCAATTGCTCTAATATGAATCCATCCTACAGAAACAATTCGATTAGGCTACTGCTCTTCATGGTAAGTACACGATGTAACTTGAAATTACTATAATGATGATGTATTAGATAGCAATACAACATAATTTTATCTTGAACTAAGCGATTGAACAACTTACAATTCGCGAGTAAGTTTCATAAATTAAATAATAATACTTCTACCGTGTTTCTTGATTCTTATTTTAATTAATTTCTTAATTTAATTTAACGCGTGTATTTACATTTTCATTTCAACGTTATATATTGCTAGCCATAATAACATACATACTCCTACACTTCTTAATTTTCAATTTTCAATTATACTTATATTTGCAATATTACTTCGAAATACAGTTAATTGAATACATTAGGAATGCATAACTTTTTGTAAACAAGCGTAATAGAAAAGTGAGAAAGAAGTATCCATTGTTTACAGCAATGCGATAACAAAACAAATTATACTGCATTCGTCAAACAGACACGTTCTTTGTCGCCACCCTAACGTTCATTGTACCTCGCGTCGCTTCTGCGGAGAAGCTATTTTCTCCACTGTACATGGATAACTTTTCCCACAGTTATGTTAATTTTCATTGATTCGCCATGTTACCCGGACAATGATATCCGTCAGCAACAATGGCATGCGATTCGAACATCTAATTCAACTACGTCGCGAGGAAGAAAAATATAAACGATACACAAAGATAATACAAGAGAAGCATGGGGCATCGACAAAGGATCGTTTGATATGGATTCAGCAGATCGATTCGGATGCAAGATTCAAAAGCCGAGCGGGGAAATCGTTCGTGAAACTCGTCGGGACGCGGAAAAATCGCTAACAAGCAGCGGCTGTTTCGCAACGGTCTGCCAAAATCGCGGGAAAAGAAGCCGGCCCGGTACAAGCGGAGCAATTTACCGTATTAAAATCTGCGTAGCAACATCGTTCTACGTTCGCTTCTGGTCTAATCGCGACGCTAAGGCATCCCCCGTCCGCTAAAAGCCGGTCTCTGCATATATACATACATTCGCAGGCTATTACAGGGACGACATTTGTATTTCTTTGTGTCGGGCAAAGCGAATAATAGAATGAACGTGGATTAAGACTGTACGGATAAGATCATTTCAAGGATCCACTCGAAAGGCAGGACCATTGTCCCGATCGAAACGATCTACTAACCGATCGTCTCCTCCTCGCTCGTCAACCCTCTCTTCGTTTCCCTCCCCCGGCGCAACTCTTTCGCTGTCCTTCTCTCTAGATACCGATAACCACCGTATCCCTCTGCCTATGGTCTCATCTCAGCCGTGCAGTCACGTCTTCAAGGGAGCACGACGAAGAGGGACCGAGAGAGAATCTGAGCCGAGATGAGGAAAAAGAGGGAGTAAGAGAGAAAAATGGAGGGAGATGAAGAGGGCGAGAGAGAGAGACAGAGTGATGGAGATAGAGAGGGAAAAGGAGAAAGAACCGACGAAAGCTTAAAGGACAGAAAGAAAGAGTAAAGAAGACAGAGGGATAGACAGAGGATAGTGGACGGGGGTGGTAAGGAGCGAAGACAGAGGGGAAAGAAGCGAACCGGAGCGAGAAAGAACGAAGGGGGGAGTCGCGTTCGGTAGAAGAAGGAAAGACGAACGGCCGGTGGGTCGTTATTTTTGTGCCTGCTTCGTCTTTAATTTCTCCCCTCCTTTTGCGCCACGGCGCGGACGCCGCGACGCCGAGCAGAGGAGCCGTGGCTGGTTGGTGTGCGGTTGTCTTAGTTCGTATGCATATCTCAGTGCCTCACATATTGATTCAGGGCGTCATTACGCGTCTTAGCTCGGCCCACTCCCACCACCGCCTAAACCACCCTCCTCCTCATCCACCTACTCCACAAACCTCCACCTTCACCTCTTCCTCCTTCTTCACCTCCAGTCCTCCTGTGGCTCTCCTTCGCCGACCCAACCACCCACCTACCCTTGCTCGAACCTTTACTACCCCCAGCTGGAAGAATCTTCTTGCAGACCGGTCCTTCCTCCCTCCAACCCTCCTTGCTTAACGACACGCAAATCTCTCTGTCTCCCTCTCTCTTTCTTTCTTTCTTCTCCGCGTCTACGTGTCTTTGGCCCTCCGTTTCTCCTTCCCCTTCTCTCTCACCCTATCTCTCTCTATCTCTCTCACTCTTTCTCTTTCCTTCGATCCCCACCCCCGTCTCTCGCATGTTTGCGTGTTGTATTGTTCTCCCGTACACGTGTCCACGAACACATGTGTGGCCCCCCGCGAAACGCGAACACACGTATCTCGTAAAGGACACGCGGAGCACGGAACGCGGAACCATAATCGATATCCGATTAATTTGGGTCGAGAAGAAATCTCTCAGCCAGAGTTCCTTTTCGTGGCAAAGACGATGGTTCGTCTTTGGCGACCAGCGAGAAACTCGATCGCTCCTTGGGGCCGCGGATGCATTAGAACAGCGACGAGATATTGTTGTGCGCTTTTAATATCCGAAGACGACGATGATTACGTATACTAGACACTGCATAGGCTCCCTCCACTTCTTCGCGATAGATTGGAGCTTCTGTTCGGCCGGCTTTGAGCGCTACTTCAGGTAGGATCGATCGATGATCCAGGACGAGCGAAAATCTGGGACCGTGTCGTGATCTCGTAGACAGTAGTTCGAAGCTGTAATTGATCAGACCGGGAAAATCGGAACAGTAGATTGGGACGCTAACGGTGATGCTGATCTGGTTACTTGTCTATCTTGAAGGGTCCTAACAGCAACAAATTGTAAGTTTATATATACTAGAGTAAATACACTATGAATCTTGTGGATTTATGATAAAAATGTGTAGCCCCAATATGAGACCGTAGGATGATTAAAAGAATTGATTAGTATCAATATAGTACTTTCGACGTACTAAAGCTATTAAAGAAAGAAACTTCTACATGGCTAATAAGTTTGTGCAGTCAATTTTTTTTTTTTTTTTTAAATCCGCTGTCTAGTGATTATATAAATAAGTAGACAGCGGATTTCATGCATTTAGGACAAAAATGGATAGGAGAACATTCAAACAATTTAGAACTAGTGTTATGTTATTTTGAACATATTGCATCTATTACGAAAGAAAATTAATTTGTATTTTACACTAGGTTTTTGCAATCGAGCAGAGAACTTTCATTTTGCATTAAAATCTGCTGTCTAATAATAAGATGATAATCACAATAAAAGGTTTTAATCAAATTAAATATTTTCAGTAGTGTTCGAATTATATTTGGGAAACTGGATTCATTCGTTTTATTGTTTATTGAGAAATATAAATTGTATACTAGCAGAGTTATTTTGTACCAAGTAATTTATATTCTATTGTTGCGACTATCTACATGATAGTTATACATTTATTATATGAGACTGTGATTATTGAAATCAATTTGTGTAGATTTACATAGCTGTTTTAATATTTCATCGGTTCAATTGAATTTCATCTTCTACGTTTCAATTCAAAGGTGCCATGGTATTCGAAAAGTTGTTTACTATACAAAAATAAACGGTATTATAATTTGTGTTATTTCCGTTTACAGGGAACTTTCTGTCGACATTTTATATAAACTTGTAACGTAAAAAGGTAAACAGTTTAATGTAAATAAATGATTTACATGCACCATGCACCTAACGCCATCTGCCTGTAAATTCCTGCAGTGAAAATACTGTTGGTGGAATCGGTATTGTCAGGAATGTATGGTAAATTTTTAAAAATGTCTATTAAAATATGATACTTCGTAAAGAAGAAAAAGGAAAATTATTTGTTTTACTCCCGCTTGTTATTTCTGCAATATAAAAAACCTATGACCATAAAATGTTAGCGGAGAGGATATGAGAGTGCTCACGCCCGAGATTAAGGTGCCTCCGATATAGTGCTGCCTCCACGCCAACTTTTAGCTTGGATCAGATCCCACATCTACGTTTAGCTCGGATCAGATCCCACATCTACGTTTTGCTTGGATCAGATCCTATACTCACGTTTAGACAGGACACCAACCAGGTACAGTAACATATTTTTTATATGCGCGACATTGTCTTAATGTCGCAAACTATACCCCCGAAACTATCCCAGCCGTCTTCCTTTGAACAATTCAATTTACAGTACACATTTAATTTCTTTTGAATACCTTCATAAACGGCATAATATTTTTCCACAGTAATTAAAAATACTTCCCTTGTGCTTTCTCTGTACTTATGTAATATAATAATTTGATTCATATCACATAGTTTCATCAATGTCTCAATTTAACTTTCATACACTTTCTCGAGTAAACATTTCACTAGACAGTACAATTTCTTATTTTTTGTACAATTTATGTTTTATAACCAGTCAAGTTAAAGTTTAAAAGCAAAATGTAAGGGAACTTCGATAACTTGCGCAAATACTTCTGAGAAACATATGGGAGATAAAGCAAAATTGAATAGTATTGTTTTTAATCATACAGGTTCCATTAACGCCTTACACTATAACATCGAGTCAAACTTGCTATGAGAATTGTGAACAGAATCTAATAAATATGCGTATAAGGAAATTAATAAATTTCCTTTAAACCAAAATAAAATTCTATATTGTTGTTGTTAATGTACACTCATTGGAAAACACATATAGGTGTACAGTAAATATACATTTTCTTCTTCTAGAAAATTATGAACTACAAACTAGTTTTAATGACTGCCACCGTGAAATAATTCATAATACAGGGAATTAAGTATCCGTGACATCATTGTACAAAGATTACTCAAAATTTTTTCTGCGATATGTTTCCATACAAACTTACATCCGGTAAAATAAATTTCGAATGAAAGTTGATGGTTTGGTTCGACTTCGTCCGATGCAAAATCTTCAACCTGTTTTGGTCCGTTCGGCTCTGATTCGGCTCGCTTGGATCCACTTTACTCAGACCGGCTCTAGTTTTCTTTGGCTCTCTTTCTCTGTTTTTTTCTCTCTCTCTCTCTCTCTGTGTGTGTGTGTCTTGACTACTTCAATCTGTGTTAGTGTTTTCGAACTCGTCCTATCAAGCTGCTATTTGCTCGAACCCGTTTGTACTCTCTTTAGTCCCTTCTTAGAATGTTTATAGAATGAGAGTTGATAGTCAGAAGGTAGGAGCTATTTGGTACACAGGTACAAAGGTCTATAAAACCAAGTTTTAGTGACGAGAGATTCCACCCACTCTAGCCTACTTTGATTTACCCGGACCTGGTTCGGTCAGTCATACTCCTTCTCCTGCCCACGTCTTCGTACTCTAAACACTTTGGGCTCGACTTCTACTGACAGTTCTTTATTCCTGATCTGAACATTACTACATTCCTCTTACCAACACTGAATGTTAGACATTACTGCCAAGAGACACTGTCCTCGGTATCAAAATTATTCCTTGGTATCAAGTCCTTTGGTATCAAATTAATGCACTGCTCGTAATTAGACTACGGATTGTATGCATTTATGACAAAAATGTGTAAGTGCAATTTAATACAGACAAAATTAGACAACATTAGGAGAATTTCGGACCTCGCTGTTAATGCGATCACTTTAAAATAAATAATAAATAATTTCCGGCTGTACAATCATCATTATCATCAACAGTGTGTTTCCCCCTTTTAAAATATTGGAATATCCTACGTTGAACATAAAACATTTAAATAACTATATTTGAAAATCATTTCAGTGACACGTGAATATTCTGGGTACCTTGACATCTTATTAAAGCTTAATTTATCGTTGTTCCAGGAACAAAAGTAGAAAAAAGAGTCCGAAGTATAATTTGTGTTTATATTACCATATTTTAAGAATCTTTGTCCACGATCTGATAGAAGGATATTTCTTGCTTACGTTATATCCTATTCGTGTCTGGAGTTCAGTTTTATTTTAGAAAAACGATGTGCATATGTATTTCATGCGAAAATTTATCATTATATGGTAAAATATCTCTGTTTCACGTCGACAATAACCTCGAGACTATAGTTTTATTATAGTAGGTTAATCCTGAAACACGTATCCCCTATTTTGGATCAAAGATCACACACCCAAATTTACATTAAAATTAACTAACACTAAATACGAGAAACTGCAAAAAAATCAAATTTTTAATATATTGTTTAAACAAAAAACGTTTGTTAAAACTTTTATGCACGACTACATTGTCCATTAGAAAACACACAATTCAAAAAAAAAATCAAATTTTTTCGACCACTGGTTTCCGAGATATCTCAAAAATATGGTTCCTCACCCCCAACTTTGAGGGCTGTTTTCACCCCTTCAGAGTGGATGGTTGCCGATAAAAAAAAACACGTGTCAAATATTTTTCGAAGAACTATATCTAACGTAAGTTTCATCAAG
>CM052329.1:21698351-21851526 GCA_028455615.1 Lasioglossum zephyrum | reverse complement strand
AGTCGCTATTGAGGAACAAAATGGCTTACACATGAGAATGGTGCACGGTAACTGAAATCGTTGGTATTCTGCCAACTTTACCAGTTTTTTATGTTTCATAGTTAGCAGAAAGCTATGCCTGTGCATACATACACGTTTATTATGGTAACGCAAAATGAACCTGATTAGCCTGATTTCGAATGAACCAACCTAAATTCATTAATTTCCTATGAATAATTTTAACTTTGAACTTTTTGTTTTACATTTGCACCGAATTGCCATTTGTTTAATCTGTGGTAAACTTTCCTTGATTTACACATTAGTTAAATTTTTTGTTAATCTCGGTTATGATTTTTTACTCTATCTTTCACTCTTAGAATTTTATTTTGTGTCGACCTTCATATTTCCTAAATAGGAAGGTTGCAGTGTTCGTATGGAGATACTAACACCATCACCAACCCTGTCTTGCTCTGCAATCCTGTTTTACCTCCACTCTTCTGCATTGTGCACATTTGTTGGCCCTGAAATTATAAATACATGTGAGTATGTAATAAATGAAAAAGAAAATGTACAATACTTTATATTAAAAATTCGCCTCTTTCCGGAACTCATCAAACAAGTTTTACTCTCTTACTTCGGGTAGAAAGATGACTGTTGATGAAAAGATTAGTATCGACAATCCTTTCTGTCTGCAGCAAATGTGTGCACCATTAATTGTAAAAGATGTTACTATGTTTATCCAATCGTGTTTGTTGTTAAATATTATTTAGTTACCCAATACTGCTGTGCATTTTCAATTCTTATTCCGTTAAGTGGGTTCGATGACTCACACGTTCACTTTTTCTTTAAACAATATGGATTATACTTCTGGGATAAAAAATTCCTTCGGTAATGTATAGTACAATACCTGAACTTAGTTATTAATTCGTGCGAGTAAAATGTTAAAAAATTATGCATATAATTTTATTATACGCTTCTAGAAACCTTGTTCCTGAGGTTTCCCGTCTATTTATAACTATAATATATCGAATTGTAGCCGATATAGCAGTGTGTGTAATATGAATGATATTTTGAATCCTACGTGGAATCAGAGATACATAAGAGACGAGTAGAAAACAAGAGGAGAGTATAATTATAAATTCAAACAAGAAACGCTGATTCAATAGAGTATGCAAAAATAGTAATTTAAACATTGTTATGGAATTGAGAACGAATGTTCCAAGCAAGTTTATATCCCGCCGCTGGGAAAATACGTCGCAAATAATGCACAAATGCATTGGGAAAGGTTAAACTTTGGTATAACATTGTCATAATACACTCCGTGCTATCTTTTATATGTATAATATCGTATGTAATGAAATAGTAAGCTTGTACAATAGCTTATTTTGTTTCCTCACGAATAAGATTTGAAAAATTCAGAACATCATTGAATTTATCGTACAATAAGAAGAATTTCACCATCCGAGCTGAGTTCTTTGGACACTGATTTCACATTCCCGTTGTGTAATAAGACTGACAGGGGAAGGGTTACAAAGAGCAGCTTATCGGCTAACTAATTAAAAGTCTCTGGTTAACGAGCATTGACCTGCAACATCAACAGGAAACATTTAAAAGCGAAACTTCACACGACTCTCTACTGTGCCAATGTGTCATTCGACCCCTTAATAAAATTAGTTACAGTGTTAACGAGGTGTTACAACGAGGTGTTAAATCATAATAAAACAACTGAAAAAAATCGTACGTCAAGTTCTTTGGTGTTGTAAAGGAGAGATTCCAATCTTCAAATCTACGGAGGATTTACACAAGAAAGATGTGTTTTAACGTTTTTCGACACGCACCGACTGGTAACATTTTCGAGAGAAAACAAGATTTCAGTTTTCCACCTATCACGTCGTGCAAGATTGCTTTAGACAAAAGTTAATGGTCTGTGAAAGTAGAAGCTTCCAGCTTTCAAATGAGTCCTTTATTATTCTACTATTTCTTTAACGAAATTATCGTAGTTCAGATATTGATAATTTTCCAAGACTCAGATATTTCGAGTACTTTTTTAGGTCCACTCTACATATGTACAGTAATTTATTACGTATACACGTAATAAAACGAGTACTGTAATTCTGAACATTGGTATCACAGATTTCGTGATATCGTTATTCACGTCAATCACATGAATAATATAATATTCATTAAAATTTACGAGTGTAGACATGCGTCGTCGTAGCCTATACTTTGACCTAACCTGCAGACAAATAGACGTCACCAGCATGCCTATAAAACAAGTAAAAACCTATAAAAAATTTTATATATAGCCGTCATTCTTGAACCGGACACTTGTGAGTGATTTAGGAGGGAGATTATTTGATTACAGAGATCTTTTACTCCCTCTTTCTATGCACAGTATATTTCCATTTCAAATACAATGTAACCTTCAAATGATCTTGAAGCAGTTGCTTATGCCGTGTCCCCAGGTCAATTGACTCGAATTCAGGGGAATACAGTATCGGATTAGTCACGTGATCGAGGTTTCGAGGTTTAGCGGAAGCGTGGGAGAATAACGACGTAGAAGGGGAAGGCTAGAGTTTGAGACAATTTCATTTTATATTTTATACCATGTACACTTTCTGATAAAGCATAAAAGAACAATAAATGTAATTATTTCATCGGTTTTTAGCAAAACATTACAAGATTCTTAATAGGTAACATAAGCGTTTAGAATATGAATACTTTCACTGGATTATTCATACAATTGTTTTAATTATTCTTAGTCCATACGGTATTCCAAAAATCTTCAACACAATTATCAGATTCAACAAATTTAGATTTGGTATAGCAGGTTATAGATGATCAGATTTGAAGCCAAGTTCAGTATCACTGAAAGAACCTCGGTACCAATTAATAATTATATAATTTATATTTGAAAATGTTTTATCGAACATCAATTAGTGCGAAATCTATTTCCTGGTGGGGCAGAGTTCCTACAGTGCCTAAAGCACTGGTAGCAGGTTTTAGTAACCTCATTGACGTCACATACGAAACATCGACGTTGACCTTCCATGACCTTGATTTTGAGCACATTCCCGCACAGTGAAGATTTAGAAAGGCGACAATGACCTTGATAACTTTGAAAACTTCAGGAATTCGTTTTTTATTACACTTTTTCTCGTATCAACCGGTATACCCCGGGAAATTAAACCTTACGCAAGACTCGGGGTCTACAGAATTAATCTATACACTTCAACAAGAAAATTATAGTGAAAACTAAATTTAGTTGTCATACTTTTTTCATTTATGTATATTGATGTTTATACTGCAATAATAGAATTAGCTACGTAGAATTAATTGTTGAAGTGAAGGAATATTATTATCCAAAAAGACATTTTTCAATTTATAAGTGTGAGTTGATGAACAATTCAATACTTGAGGAATTTTCCAACAATTTTTAATTTCATCTACTCAATTTTGCTGTAAATGCATAAAGATCTACAGTCTACTCATGAGATACCCAGGTATTTTTGCTCTACCCGGGTGTCTCGTGGAAACTCGGATACCCCGACAAAGGTACTAGCTCTAGTTCATATAATATGCATTTATGCACCACGTATCCATTAATTTAAATCTTTTGTCATATATTCACGTCAATCACTTGCACGAGCATAAAATAATAAGTTCTTTACCACTTATTTTATAGACCATTAACAGCATAATTAAACATAGCTCAAAAACAGATAGGAAAAATTAATACAAGAAAATCCTATTCGCGCGTGTGAATTTATAATGTTGAAAAGGTCGAGCTGTAAGATGTAAGACTTCATTTCGTTGACATGTTATATAAAATGTTTCACAGATTCGAATGTTGTACTTTCCTATTAACATACATAGGGGCATTTAGAATGAGCAAAGAGAACGAACACGATAATCATAAGATAAATATGCGAAATAGTAGAGCTGACATTGAAGAAATGATATACCTCCAAACAGTTGAAAAATAAGAAAAATTCAGCCATTCATTTGAATAGAAAATTGCATTTTAAAAAATTATTGTTATATGATATTTAAGTAGATTTATTTTTTTAAAAATTGAACTCAATATCTTGAACTAGCATAACATGGCAGTATCCATACATTTTCAAGATGCAATAGAAGAAATATTGGGTTGGCAAGGAAGTAATTTCGGTATTTTATGGTGAAATAAAACCGAATTTTTTTATTCAAGCGATGTACTTTAATCAATAAAATATTTTCTTATTAATTCTTTTTGGCGAAAGATCATCGAACGGAAGGAAAAATATCTTATTCATTAAAGTTGATTGCTAGAATAAATAAATTAGGCTCTATTTCATCTTAAAATACCGAAATGATTTCCTTGCCAACCCAATAGATAACAAAAATATAATAAAATTATTAAGGGTGTTAGAGAAATAGGCTTAGGTGTGTGTATAATACGAGAGAAAGGAACAAAAGACATACACGTACTGAGAATCGTGAGGAGAAAGCTTTCACGAGAGTAAGGTAAACATGGATTGTTTAGTATAAATTAGAAGAATGGGTGCCTAAGTGAAAAGTTATCTTTTGCTTCTGCAGGCAAAGTTAGTATGCTACTAACATATTGAAATTGATTACGACGTCAGTATATTATATATATATATATATATATATATATATATATATATATATATATATATAATATTTATGTACGTATAGTGATTATTATATACTACGTATAGTGATTCATAATAATTAATGTATGTTTAAACATAATGAATAGATTACTTTAATGAATACATTGATGAAAACTGGATGTTTTATTTCAAATTTTAGTTTGAAAAGGCGATATGTGCTAATAACTGAAGAGTGGTTGTGAAGAGTGGTTTAATAAACAAATATGATTGAAAATATAAACGAGTTTAGAATGAACAATATGAAAATGAGATTGTGAAATTTCCATGACCAAACATTCCGATTTTACTTTTTTACTTTATAACTTTACAAGTTATTGAACTACGCTAATTCTAGAAATTAATTATTCATTATGTTGTGCGCATGCACTGTGATGCAAAGAATACGATATCGGAAGACTGGAACTATTTGATTTATTACACACATGTATATCCATCATTAAATGGGTTTTATCTATTAATTTCTAATAAACTGAATTGTATAAAATTACGAATAAATTATTATCGAATATATTTGCATAAATTAGTTAGAACAATCAACAATTTATACATTATATAACATATCGATTTCTTTAAGCATTATTTATGAACCGGTAAATGATCAGTCGTTATTTACTTAATATACAGTACCTAAATAAGAATTAGCATCTAAAATAACTAGCAATCTGTTGGTTATGTCAACAAATGTTTTAATGTTGACGTTAATTTTTAACGTTCAAGGTCGAGTCAAGGTCACCTAATTAAATCTCCGAATTCATCTTTTTATCGATATCAAGATAATTGTAGATTATCTAAAAACTACGGGTGATCTAAACATCTTAGAAAATATGAAAGATAAAAAATTTGACTCTATCCATCCAATGAATCTTTTGATATACAACAATCAAAATAATTTTATAACACGCATAAAATAATATATGGTGAGAATTGTGCATTTGTTTATATTAATAGGTACAATATTTTACGGAAGTTTTACGCCATTTGTTGTTTGTTGTCAGGACATTGAACGATCCATGGGCATCTCTTGTGTTCATTATATTCTTTTTGAAAGAAGGCATATGATTAAATATGAACTTGATCATTGAATAGGTCAAGAATATGTGAAGAATGGACGTTGAAAACTTTTTCAATAAAATAGACGATTACGTAAGCCTTGCAACGTTACTGCGGAAAATTCTTTTCAGACATGTGAATCACATCAGTCAACAAAGTCCTCTACGTTACAAAGGTTATATGAAAAATATATGTTTATTAATGAATTTCTAGTCGTATGACAGCGTTAAGAGAGAGAGTAGGATTCTTATCTAGTCTTTAAAACCAACTGTGACCCTGTCGGATTGTAATTGTAGCACTTTACTTTCAAAAATAACGTTCTTCAGAAAAAATCGTAGACACTGCTAAATTCAGAAAAATTGTTATCGCTACAAAACGTTACTTTTTCAACAAACAACTTGTTATAGGTCTATCAAATGTAAACATTGACTTCATCAATTTTGATAATATTTCTATTATAACATTAAAACTTTATTCAAATTTATTTATTTCATTTTATAAGTATCTCCTAAAAATTTAATGAAGAAACATTTCCAATCGTGAGTGAAAATGGTTTATATCATATTTCAAAATTCTAGGTATGTTTATTATTGTTCCACAGTATGTGTGAAAATGAAATGTAGATATATTTCAACATATTTTCCTTGAAAATTAAATATTTTTCCTTATAATGTCAGAATAGATAATTAGGAATTTGCTTTTCAATAAAAATACACCACAGTTTATGCATGAAAAGAATTTTTACATGTCTGTGTTTTCGAAATATTGCTTATTTAGAATGGTAATTAAAGAAATTTGCATACCACTACATTTTTTATTTGCTGACTGAAGAAAATCTGAATACAGAAGGCACACCTTTATGTTCAAATGTGTGACGTGGACGTGAAATATGATAAACGTCATAATATTCTGAGAATAATAGAAGGCTTTCATAATATTGACAATTTGTGCATAACTGATAGAAAAGTTATAATATGTATATATCGGTGGTAATGGAATTTCAAAAATTTGGTAAAATTCATATACATAATAATATTCGAATATAACCTTTTGAGTCAACATTATTAACCAAAACTATCAAAATAGACTTCAATTTTTTATAATAGAGATTTATTACAAGAATTACAAATATGATAAGGATTGAATTTATCCAAATTTCAATCGATTTTTACACTAATTGGTACGTACTCGAATCAAGTCACTAAAAGATTTCTCAAGAAAATATTTCTACAATTTCTACTATTACTTATTGTACTATATAACGTTACTATTGTAGCGATCTATTAAAACCCAACAGTATAAGATCGTGCATGGAAAATTTCCCGACTGACGTACGTCCGGATAGCCGATCTTGCAGTTCATTAAGATTTTAGCACTATTTGGAAGACTGCGGGTATAACAATTTAGGTAATTGGATTCGTTTTGATTTCAGCTACAATATTATAAAGTCAAAAATATTTATTGATCTTTAACAATTAAGGGTGACTTACAATTTGTAGACCGCTAAATGTTGATTAACTTTTGTTGAAAACATTTTTTGTCTTCCTTATCGGAGTCGTCTTAAAATTCATGTTTGTTTTCAAATAAACAATAATCCACAATGGTATTCATAAAATGTTGATGTTTTAAAATGTTTGTTCAAATTGTAACGTATAAGATGTGGTATATAGGAAATGCTGTCACTCAGGTCACTGTGTGACGCGTCCGCCGGTGGCATAGTTCACCGGTGAGTTGAACCTTAGGCACAGCTAATTAAATGAAAATTCTCGGTCCGCGGTTGAGTGGTAGCGGTGGCAACGAGGAGCAACCGTGACCAACGACGCAGCGATGATCAGCGGCCAATCTCTTTTCACAATTATCGTGTAAAGTGCAGAGCCGCGGAGGTTGCCGCAACGCGTGGCGTGCAGACGACAGGGGGCACCTATCCGGCTGGTTGCTCCTACCATTGGTTTTTATCCCCGCGAGGAGTCATTACTTTTTTCGTGAGTGGAGGAACGTGTTATCGAGAGGAACGACGAAGGGAAAGTTCTGGCGGCGCTGGACAGTCGCTGGCAACCAGTTTATAAGATTCGACGCAGGGTGCCGTGAAACAAGGTGAACGGGTTTTACGATCGCATTGTATGTGCAGCCTGCCGATCAGCGTCTCGAGCCGATGCAATTTTTCGTCATTCGCTCTCTCGGCAACCGGCACTTTCCGACAAAGCGTCTAACTCAGCACCCGGTCATTCGCGGAAAATCAGTCACGAGTCTCTCGAGGTGTGTGTTCACCGCATTCCTTCGGTACTTTTGCTCCTCAGCGATTTTTCGGTGCTGACACCGGTGCCAGTGCAATCGGCGACATCGATCGCTAGTGCGAGTGTCGGTGCTTTATGAAGCAGCCAACGCAATTGTGTCGAAACCCAACGAAACCAGAAGACCTGTCCGTCATATCTGAAACGGTAAATACTGGCCAGCATCCTGTCCGGCGACCATCGTCGGGGCTAGGGATCGTGCATGCAGAAAACTGGTATCTCGTGAGTGGTTCAGAGTTCCGCCGGGACGCTGAGACGCTTCACCGATCAGGTAAATTCCTCGAACGTAGTCGTGTAAAGCGAAGTGAATCATTAAATCTGCGTTTCCGTTGCTCAATTAATCGTCTACGACGGAAAACAAACTCCGAACATCTTGAAAATACTTCTTCGATCCAATAGATAAATCAACGGAGAAGTGTTTCGAAAGACTACTCGGTTTCAGATGTTTCGCGCCCATTTTGAACGTGATCAACTAAAGACTTAAATATTTTTCTAAAATAATTTTATATAAAGTGCTTTATGGAAAATAAGAATTTTTTGTTACCGGAGACCGAAGCCCAATTCTTTTATAATTTTAATAATAAATTCAATAGTTTCTACTGTTTCAAATAGTAACACTCAATTTTTCTAACACGTTCGTCAGTATCGACGCTGGGAACTGTCAAAGTTTGACAGGAGAAGAGAACTGCCATCTTGCCAGGACGTTTTAAACTAATGATAGACTGTGTTCAAGCATTTATAACAAAAATATTGCCTTCAGTTTGTTTAATTGGTTAAAAAGAGAAATTTTACACAAAGATCAGCAGTCTAATGATAGCGTTACAAGATTTCGACTTTGACATTGAAACAATGTGAAATATCGTCATTTTTTTCAATTGATCAGCATTATTAACAGTATAAACACATTTTTATTTAACTGCCGCTTACACTTAAAGTACTAAATGTTTATCTTGCACAAAGATCCGCAGTCTACTAATGCATAAATCGTCGATATTTAAACTGTGACAATTTCGTTGAAAATCATAGTAAAACAACGAACCTAGTCTAATTTTAAAGCTTGAACCTCCTACTTTCATTAACTTCATTCATTTTTGTCTAAAGCAATCTTGCATGACGTGACAGGTGGAAAACTGAAGTCATGTTTTTTCTAAAACATGCTACCACTGGAAGCTTTTCTAAAGATATTAAAACATTTCTCTCGTATACAAATCTTCCATAGATTTCAACATTGAAGTCTCCCTTTTACGACGACACCAAAGAACTTGATGTACGATTTTTTAAAATTATTTTATTAAGATGTAAATGAAAGGTGTATGCAGCCAACTTTACAAGTGACATAATACATATACACCAAGGACTTTACAGAGCTGAACTTGATCCTCACGTTTGTTCGATAAAACAGTGAAAATAAATCTTATATCAATTTTCAAGGTCTCGTTGTAAGTGGAAGGCATCAATCTTCCAATCTGTGGAACATCCAATCACGACAAAATCTTTTTAATGTTTTTACAGGGGTTCCTATTTATAGCATTTTTGAGGAAAAATGGATCTTCAGTTTTTCGTCTGCTGTATCGCGTAAAAATAGCTTGGAGGAACGTGAATAATGATGTACGACAGTAGAAACTTGAAAAATGAGTTGGCTTTATGCGTGTATGAATGTTTTTGTACGAAATTACAACAGATTGAACATCGTCAATTAGTTTTTGGTAAAAGACTTTCAATAATTACAACCAGTACAGCATAAACATTCGTAGCTACCAATATAGCGACAGTTATCTTTTTCAAAAATGGCACGCATCGGTCAAACACCTGTTGCAATGAAGGCTCCGTTCGTTCGACATGACGTGTCTGCATAAAACTGTTCTACATATACTTTATAAGGATAAACAGTCTACATGTTAATCTACACGACTAAGGTTACTTGAATAAACTATAAAATTAACAAAATTGATTTCTGTACTAAATATTTACTAAATTTTTCTATAAAAGTATAAATTGTCAGGTTGAAGTAACAGAAATGTATGCAGCATTAAACGATTAAAACCTATAAAAGTTTAGTAAATCAAAATTCAAAATGTTTTAATTTAACAAAGACCGAAACGTCACACGACTCAATAAAATTTAAACGTTTAGTCAGACAATGATTCACGTCTTCCAATAACGATTACAAATTGCAACTCGACAGACTGCGAATATAGTATAAAAAGTAATTTTTAGTGATAGCTAATCTTCTCACGATACAAACGACAACACTGTCTCCTATGCAAAAGACCAGTCTAACGCGAGCGTACGTATCGCGTCGGCGTGAAATTTCATACTGAACACCGATAAAACATTACTATGGAATCATCAATAAACGTTCTTGTCTACCGAGCTATTTAAGATTTCTCGGGAGAGAAGCAACGAGCGTGCTCGCCGAGCGTGCAACAAACATTCGATTACCTCGAGAAACTAACGTGAGATTAATTGAAGAATACTTTTGTCGATTGGCAACGACGACTGACAAATGACCGCTTCTCCATTCAAGCGGTTTCATTTATGAAACCGGCGAGCACGATTCATGGAAAACGAGAAACGGAAAGAGTAATGTCCGGAGAATGTAGGCCTTCGTAATGGGAGATGTGGCCGCGCGTGAAAGTAATTGTAGAATTCGGTGCAAAAACCGAATCTTTAACATGGTTAGGTCCAGTTATGCGCAACTGCCTAGTCGGCGTGTTATGTCAATACGCTGAGATGTAGGATAGACAAAGACTTTCTCTCAGCGCTTTCTCTGATCCGTAGTTCACGATCAAAGAACTACGTTCATGGGAACAGAGACCGAGGCATTAAGTCTTGTGGTAAGATAGAGTCGTAAAAAATATATCGGAATCCTTCACGTGTGTACCGTTAAAAATCTCCATTACTGATGAGTCTGCTATTTGCTAGATACTCGTGGAAACATATCGTCTGTCGATTCGAGTTATAGAGAGTCAAATTCCTTTATTACATTACTAGACTGCGGGGTTTCATGTATTTTTAAAGCAACTGGTTGGCTGAAATATAAAACAGTAAAAGATTAGACAAATATTGTTGTGTTTTCAATGTAAAAAAATCTATTCAGGTGTACAATCAATTTTTATTTAACTCCTGCTGTCCAAATAAAAGAATGCAATCATAAATACGTTCACCAAAATCACATGTACGAGTGTAATAATAACATGGATTAATTATATAATTATAATAATTTAATCATTACTTTTGTCGCCTCATGTTACGCATTACTGTACTTTAAATTGCTCATTACAGCTAAATTGCATGTGCTGCAATCACATTACAGACATTATATAAATACTCGAGTTAGCACAGTGCACCACACAAGTTAAAGCTGAAGAACATCTCTTTTGATAGTTACGATTCCCAAGATATTTCATTATTTTTTCCTACATATTTCTACATTTATCCACTTTTAATATTCCATATTTTGTTTAATCCATTCTACTTTAAATGATTTTACATAAGTGCATAATTTACATGTGTATAATATCAATGACCTGTGTGTGCATCAATATAGTATTATTGATCACTATAAAATAATCTTTGTTATAAATGTCTGTGTAGTAAACATTATAATACATTATTGCAATATACTATTTTAATATATCAATGTATTATACATAACACAATATTATTTTGTATATTATCAATTAATAAAATAGTTAGTACAAATAGTAAATATTTTACTGCTCATAATCTTTGATCTTATTACTACAAGAACATGTTTGAACCTTGTGAGATTATAATTTATCACTAAATCATTGAATTTCCAAAACTGAATGATTTTTTTATTCAATTCTATTGACATGTTTTTCGAATGTTGCGAATTTTGTTAAGAATCAACGTCTAATCAGCTTCGCTGAAGAAAGTACATATACTATTTTATTTATTCCAGAGAAATGCCTGCGATAAAACTTTTCGGACGGAAATGGCTAGCCGCTACCGATGATTTAGTTTATCCGGGCTTATTCGAAATTTTCATTCGCACAGTATGGTAAGTAACGTTCATCTTACTTGCATTTCAATTAGGATTCACTGATTCTTTTCGAATTGCATTATTAATGCTTGATCTGCATATGTTTGTTTATGTGTTAACTCGAATAAAATGTAGTTGCATTTCTGTTTTTTCGAAATAAACGAAACATTTTCTGTAAAAATATTAGCCTTGTTTTTTTTTGAAAATGGGATAAACAATCTCAGTTTTTCCACTAAGCTAAATGGAGCAGTTTACTACTAAACGATATGTAATGAAAATTTTTAAAAAATTGTGTTTAGTCACAATTACAGAAAAAAACAGTAGAAGTTACTTTATACAACTTTTTTATTTGAGTTTGTAACGAAAAGTTTACATGCTAAAAATTTCATCAAAGTTGATTAAACAGTTCATGAGTTAGAAACGATTAAAAATGGTGAGAAATGTAACCGTAGATTGGTGTTAACTATATAAATTAAAATGCAATTAAACGTAATGTAATCTTTTATGACGTCACATTAGCAAACTCGTGATTTGATAAAATTCTCTTGCCTTTTACGTTCTTTTACACGCAACGTAGGAATACGCTCGTGCATGTTGACGTATCTCGTCAAGCCAGTAATCTTTTTTTCTGGAACATGCTATTGGTGTTGATTGATTGATAAATTAACGACATTTATTCTATTCGTACATGTGTAGGGAGTAAATATTTCTGCTGTTCATATAGCACTTCTTAGAGTAGCACTGGTTAGAGCAGAAAATTCATAAATCAAAAATTTTGGTTTTCCTTTCAAAATGAAATTCTTGTAAAACAACTTCTAAATTCATATTCGAGCTGCTTCAATCTTTCAAACAAGGGCAAACTTATGATTGTACTATTTGTTTCAACGAAATGATCACAATACAAATATCCAACAATTTTCGAGAATCAGAAATAGTATTTTATGAAATAGACCTGATGCAAAACAGTTTTCGCCAATCAATTTCTCAAAATCACATACGAAATTAATTTACAAAAAATATTATACAAAATTCCACTAGCATTCTCAACATCGATTAAGTAATTGGGTTTATTATAACTAAATTTTGTGGGACATATATAATCAAGGACTAGAAAGCAAGAAGGGAAAGTTGAGTGTAGACCATAAACAATAATTTCGCTATCGAACTGCAATTATTCCGAACTTGAACTCTGTATCGATACCACCTGTGCTTCGTTTTATATTCAAACAAAACTGACAAGTTGAAAACATGTAAAAAAAAGAGTTGTACACACATTCATCTTCGGAATCATGACCAACTTTCCCGGTATTAATATATCAATTTTTTGAGCAGACACTTATTTCATTCCTTGGGCGATCGAGACTTGTAATTTACATGCATAATTGCTTCAAAAGTAATTTATCCCCTGTCAAAATGTTCTTGTTAATATCACGTGATGAGTCTGACAGCTGTCTGACTTTGATGCGTTTAACTGCAAATAAGATCTGCGTACATACCATACAAACTACCACAATTTCTTGTTGTTGGTAATAAGGAAACCGCAATTATAGCCAGTATTACTATACAGAGTGTCTCACGTAATTGAGACCACCAGAATATCTTCTATAACATTGACAAATTACACAATTTTTAATGTGTAATTTGAAAGATATCAAGTGGTCAGTATCCCCCAGGGATTTGTTTCTTAAATATTGTTCTTTCTCGTAGTTTAAAAAATACATTCAAATATGTGCTGTACCAGTTCAAATGATCTTGAACTCCAAAGATAGTATTAATTAAGTGATTTAATAAATTTAGCGTTCAAATACTTTTTGGATCTACTGTATTTGCGGATATCCTATTTTCTAATTGAATATTTACGAATCTATTTACTGATTCCTTATTACCGATAAAATGTATTGCACCAAAGAAATGATCGCAGTACCTAAAATTTCAATCTAATTTGCTATAATTGATTCTGTTTACACAGGTTTATCCTGATTGGCATTGCCTGCGCTCGATACTATCAGTACACATGGAGCTGTCGATTGGGCGGCGATTTGGTTCGCGTGTTCCTTCTGGGACAACTGACATATCTTGTCCTGACCATACTTTTCATGCTTCTAATCGTCAGACACAGTGCGAAAGGATCTATCATGGAAACGCAGGCTCGCAAATACGTGGAGCCGCTTCTGACAGTTAAGTGAGTACATACAACATTTTAATATGACACGGTAATTATCGTATCGAAGATGACGTGAATATATTAACACGCCGGATGTTCATTTAAATTACTTATTGATTCGGGCAATTTATCCGCGGATTAAACGACGTGTCCTAGCATTTTCGTTTCACCGGAGCACCGTTGACGAACGATTCGTTGAAATGCACTTTGCTCACCTTTTTTCATTCTATTTTAATTATACGTTCCGGTGACGCAATTTCTCTTCGTGCTGCAACAATACGTATATGAAATGAAGCTCGTAACAGCAGAATTTTCTCGAAATAAAGCTTATTGAACACAGTAAGCGTATCATCGCAATATTTTGTAAAAAAATAACGAGTTTAATATGTATAAAATATTATCGTCAAGTGGACATTATTAATCTGATACAGGTGTTGATTATTGATAAGTTTCTGGGATTATACTGCAGAATTTTTACTTTTGTATCCAGATTAGGTTCAAGTGTAATTTGCTTCCTTCTAATTGGACAATTAGTGTTGTTCACGGAACTATTTGTTCTGTACGACGTTTTATCGTTCCGTGTGTACTTTTGCTTCTTTCTCTAGAGGTTTTCATTACTTTCCTTTTCCAAATTACGCACTACTTTCCACCTACGTTACAAGATACACGCAAGTTGAGCGGCTAAACAATTTTCTTGCGTGTGATAATCTAATTGTTCGTATTTACTTAGCTAGTGTTACGGTCTACTACTTTAGTGCATGAGATACGTAATAGGATTAAACAACTATTGAATACATACATTGGTATACTATGAACAGTTGCACAATACATGGTTAATTCAAAAAGGAAAACCACAGTGTATCATGTAACAGTGACTGACCAGTTACTAAAGTGAAATTTATAGCCTCAATTTTGCGAAACATCTGTCACTAATGTGCTATATCAAAACTAGGTTCTGCGCTTAAGAAGCCACTTATTTCCTGCAAAATGTAGGAACCTATTTATTCCTTTACAAAAACAGTAATTCAGCATGACATAAAGAAATATTTATGTAATAATACTTACGCAAGATTTGATAAAAGAATATTACAACCATTCTAATGTGCATAGATACATATCGTGTGCGTCGGGGAATGTGGAATATGGTGTATAATCGAATCCGGTTACCTATGTTTCCTTAAATGTATTTAAACTATTTCCATAAAAGAGGAAGAAAGAAAGAGAAAATAGCAAACATTTTCTGCATTTTCTAATGCTGTTACTGTTGGTAATTAGGTTCATCACTCGTTCGAAATTTGGAACTAATTGAATCATTATTAAAATTTTTAATTTTCTTTATGATGTGTTTTTTATGACTGATTTGATACTTTTAATTTTTAATTATTAATTATTAAATTTTGTGATTATTAAATAACTCGTTATATACAATTATGTAATAATTATTAAACTGTGAATTTGTTCGCAAATTGTAAAATTTTCAACAGTAATTGTAAAAGATAGAAATAATATAAAAATGAACTTCCTCTCTTAATAAACTTAATATCCACAATATGCATTTCACCGATTCAGCTCTATCAAAAGTTCATAAAGTGTGTAGTCTAATGATTATATAATGCTATGTAACGAGAAAAACGTATAAGAAAATCATCAAATCTGTTGGTTCACATAATCAAAAATATGTAAGAATGCGTATACTCGTATATAGTAAAAAAAAATAAAAGTAACAGTGAAAGGTTTAGTCCTTCGCAATAACCATTATGCTGTAAACGGGGACGGTTGGCAAACGGTGCCAAACTTTTTACCGACAATGTAGCTAACATTAGGTTGATGCAAAGATAATTGCGGTTTCTGTTCTTGCATTTTCTGGTTATACAGAGTGAACCACAGTAATATTCGAACACTTGTAAAAGGACGACAACTTTTTGTAATATCAGATCATACGCGCGCGACTTGGATTATCTTTTTTAAAGTTAAAATTAAGTGAGAAAGAAATTCTGAAAACATTGAAATTGGTCGAAATCACAAAGAAAATAATACAAGTTGTTGACAACTTTTCTTTGTGGGTCAATGTGGAAAATTGAAAAAGTACATTTTGTACATCAAACTCTAACAGGATCGCTTTAGAAAAATTGCTGACGTTTAATCCAATGAAAACCTAATGTTTTAACCAATCTAAAACTACGTTAAAATATACATTATTCGTAACACTGCAATGCTACTTTCGTTGATCGTTTATATTTTCACGATTCCACAGGATATTGCTGCTTCTGCCCGAGATAGGATGGAACATTTTAGGAAGTATTTGGATGTTCGGTGGTAGCGTAGAATGCGGATATGATCATTACACCACGACCGTTGTTCAAGGACTGGTGTTTTTCGACTGGATCCTCATAGGACTGACTATTTTCGGCCTAGCGTTGATTTTTGATCCGCTAGGCTCGATTGAGAACAAAAATCTCGAAAGTTTGGCTGAACACAGTAAGGTGTCCAGCATTTGGTTGCGTAGATTCAAGTTTCTCTGGTGGATGCGAAAAGACGAGAGCGCTAATGAGACCTTTCAACATATCGCTGGTGAGACATAGGTACGGCTGGCCTGGAAAGAGTCCTGCCGCATTGGAGTTGTAACAATGTTGCTTCGTAAACCCCCTATGACTCCTCTCGGAATTCGTGGGACTCGAAATGTTACTAACCCTCTCCAATGGCGATGCCTACGTTTGTTTCAATGCAATATTTCAAAGAGCATGTCTAGTCAGTCAAAACAGAACAATCTCGAACATCTAAAACGAAGTGTCTTCCATTTAGAAGACTCATTATACATTTCGCGCTGTTATTTTTTTCTAAAGATTAGAGTTGTCACTCTTCGACACACGGTTAGAAAAATTATAAAAAATATAACAGCGTTTTTTTATAACTTAAAATAAAACACAGTCTTAATGAAAGAGCCTGTAGAATAAAATATTTAAAATTAGTTCAGATTTCGATTTGTTTTGAGATGTTAGAAGAATCAGTTTACGTATTGTATAAAATCTTCGAGAAAATTGTATTTGGTTAAAATCGCGAAGAATATACATAGTAAACGTCGTAATAACTCGCCACAACGTTACTAAATTTCGACGAAACTGTGCATACGTATTTAACCCATAAGCATTCAACTTTTTACAACAATTTTTAAATTGATTGAAAAAGAATTGGGTAACTAATCACTTAAATTAAATCTTTCTTCATTTGTTCTTCCGGCTATTGTATATTAACTTGTCGAATATGCTCAATCACAGTATCCACAACAATATAAAAAGAAGTGAATTCAGAGTATTGCGTAATAGGCTACACCTAATCGTGTTTGTTCTTTTATCTTACAATGTAGAGTTAATGCTTATTACACGATTCTCGGTATTGCAATTTCCGGTGATGCATAAACGAAGACCTCGGTTCTAATTAGAAGTTGAAGTTGAGTGAAACTCTTACATAGATTAAACTCCCGACAACATATTGCTTTCAACATGTGCTTTTAACTATTATTTAAGGAACGTCTTTACTACATTTTACATATTTTACTGTATGTTTTAGCAGAAACATGTGAAGGCGACTACAATTATACACTCACAATGAGTATTCATGTATTAGAAACTCATTCTAACCTGTTGCATTCAAAAACTTTGAACTTTACCTTGTAACAACTTCTTCGAAAGCACGCTTGTTCCACCGTCACGAGAAAATTCTCGAATATTCTAAATTACGTAAACTTTGCTTCTACATTTATTAATTCATGAACGACTTGCTACGTGTAGGAATTTCATGCAGATCACTAAACGATTTCTGAATTGAACTAAGCTATTTCCGTCTTTGGATACATCGACTATGCAGTAAGAAGAAATGTTCATGAATAAATGTCTTAAAACAGTGAGAGAATTAAAATATCTCATGAATTTTTCCAGTTGATTAACCTCTCTCGCATATCACGCTCTCAAATATGCAAATAGTTTTCAAATACCGAATTTCAACAATGATTCACTATTGTGGGATTTCATCTCGTGCATACCACAATATAACATATATTAATAGACCAACAATTTCGTAATAATCACGTAACACTTTCTTTCTTTACACTTCCTTTAAAACTAATATTATGTGAATAATATATGCATATAAAGAAATATCGAATTAATATTAAAAATTGGCTCTATTACCTAACTCTGACAGACTCTTTGAATCAAACATTTGTTATTCTCTTAACATATTTTCTTTCGTATAAACTCATATAAAACGTTGTCATCCTTTTGTCTCGATGTTAAATAACTAAATTTTGTTCGTTTTCAATTTTCTTCCATTACGAAAATGATATACCTATTGATTAATATAATAACAAATTCATTTTTTTAGGTATGATTAGTGCCCTGTTCCGAGGAACAGATTTGGTTCCTTCAGACGTAGTGGCAGGATTGATTTTGCTAAGGATACGTCAGAAACGAGAAATCCACGAACTTCGTCGACTGAATCTCTTAGTTAATCCAGTAACCACATCAGGTACACATTTTTATTATAAAACGTATAAATAAATTTAATACCAATCTTTATACCAAATTTAATTGTATTATTATTAAACATGTTAGACTTTTTGTTGTCTTTAATGGAACAGCTATTAATTTAAATTAATCGGCAGAAAGTAGATACATAATAATTAGTAATCTAAATTATAGATCACTAACAAAATGTGAAAAGATTTACTATCAGAAAGTTTTGCCGTTAGTCTGGGACATTTCTTCACGTGTGATATATTGAACAAATGTATACGTTTTATGGAAGTAATGACGGCAATTTATACATTTCTTTTTATTATAGATGAGTCTGTCATCTTCGCTAATACACCTAGTTGGATGTCCTTGGAGTCCGCTTTTCATTACATGAAGCTATCAACAGCATGCTATGGATGGTTATATGTACTTTATCGACACACATGCACCGGATGTTTTCATGTTATACAGCATTTAACCTGTTGTTCCTGTTTTCGGTAAATATGCAAAACGTTAAGAAGTTTGCGATATAACCCAGATTCTCTTCTTACGCGCAGCATTTTAAACGATTGCGAATAACGAGTACTTTTGAAGCTATAGTGACGCCCATTAATATTCGGACATTCTTAAAAAGATGATAACTTTTTAAATATTTTACCATACGCTGTGAACTTTTTTAGGAAGCTAGAGCAATTAGTTTGCTACAGGATGTGAAAAAAATTTTTGTCAAAACTTGCATTTGTACGGAATTGTAGAAAAAATACTAAAAGTTGCATTCTACAACTTTTTTATGTGGACCTATAATTGAAAATTTAAAAACTACGTGTTGTAGATCTGTGTCAATTATATGCATTGTGAAAGTTTTATCAAAATCGGTTGATGCGGAAAAAACAACTGGCATTAATACAACTAAAAATGTATTTAATATATAAATCTATTAAAAATGTATTAAATATATAAAGCTTTTGCCAGAAAAAATTGATTATACTGAGACAGTTGAATACTTTTATCAACTAGCAATTCGTTTACAGACGAAAAAGAACTGCGATCAACGGTGACAATTGTTGCTACTGCTACTTAGCCGGACTGAAATACTTATCAGACTTATCCGTAGACGACATTTTGTATGCCTCATTTAAAAATCATTTATGCGAGGTTCGTATTTACTTTCTCCGATTGTAATGCTTTGACTAAAAGGTTATTCTATCTGTATAATTATTTCTAGATACCATTCTGTGTCGTCGTAGATCACAAAACAAACAGTATCGTCATTGTTATACGAGGCACTCTATCGTTACGTGATTTACTTACGGATATTGCCGCGGATTCCGACGTTTTTGAATGCGAAGGTCTTCCACCGGGATCGATGGTAAATATTAGATCAAGAAAATCAAACATTTATTATTTTAAACAGTTTTCGTAAATACTGAGTTATTTGAATATTATTTACACGAATCATCGACATATCTACGATTCATCGGACAATAATTTAACAAACAAATTGTAGTACATGGATTGCTCCAATGTTATTTAATGAGATTTTAAATTGGCTGAATAATAATAACTCAGAGATAATATTAATGCCGCGTCCCCCTTAATGAAATTAATTTCCTCGTGTAATAATTTAATTTTCAACTAATGTGAGTTATTGTGCCTAAAGTACATAATTGTATATCTCTGAATATTTCTCTTCTCCAGGAAAAATTAATTTCTTAATATTCTAAAAAATGATAATTGCTATTGCGAAATTGAGCAGGTATTATTTTCCCCGTTCAAAAATCCCTTGAGAACGTTATCAATTAAAAGAATTTTCACATTATTTAATTATGTAAAAACTTTAACATATCCACAAATGTTTACCCGTAGGCTCACAGAGGTATGATAATAGGAGCAAAGGTAATTTTGAGGCAACTGAAGGAACACAAGATTTTGGAACGAGCATTTAACACGCACCCTAACTATGAATTAATGATTACAGGTAAATTAAAATATTGTTAAATTAAAATAAAATTTCGTTACATCGTTGTTTTTCACCTAAATAATTTTAAATATTAATAATTTTTTCGATTCTAAATGTAAAGTCGAGTATTCAAAAAAGAAATGTTAAAAAGTGGCTTCTGAAATCATTTTAAACGTACATGATGCAATACTAAAACTAAGTCTACGTTACGATATAATGTGCAAAAGAATTCCTCTAAAATGATGTTCACTTTATTTGTTTAAAAATACTGGTAAACTAAATAATTATGCAACGGAACTATGACAATTACTCTCGCCTATAATTATATACCGTTGTTTTAAGCAAAGTAAAAACTTTTCAGGTCATAGCCTAGGTGCTGGCATTGGCATTCTCTTAGGGTTTTTATTGAGGACTCAGTATCCAAACTTGAAGGTCTATGCATTCGCTACACCAGGTAAGAGTTCCATGTAATAATCTTAAATTATTGTTAGAAATTCCTTGGTGATTTTGATAATTCTTAACTAGAACGAAACAATTCTCCCTAGCTGGCCTCCTTTCACGAGAAGTTGCCAAAATCTCAGAAGAATTTGTCCTCACAATAGGAGTTGGTGACGATTTCGTGATGAGACTGAGCGTTGACAGTACAGAAAACTTCAGAACATCTTTACTCATGACGCTCCGAGCTTGCCGATTACCCAAAGTAATTAATTAGATTATACAGTCACAACTAAGATTAGAAAAATATGAGAATCATTTACACTTTCGTCTGCCTCGCCAACGAGAATACATTCTTATTGAATTATACAAATTTAATCAGGGGAAAATATTTATCTTTATGTATTTCAATCTCATTGGGAAAAAATACCACAGTAAAACGTATACCCGCAGTGATAATTACATTTGCCCTAAGTAGAATGTGAATCTTCCCCTAAAGTAGAATCTTCTACAGAGATTAAACGGGAGCTCGTATGGTAAACAATACATCGTTCGATTAATATATTAAAATGTCACCAGAAATTAAAAGCGTTACTTCGGCTATGAAAATTCATGAAAATTTATTAAAATTCAGATTTTTAAAGTATTGTTTGTGTATATATGGTTTATGATGGCATATTCCTATAAGTCTTCATGTTATGCAGAAAGAATAACAAAGTTTTTTTGCAAATACGCAATTCTTCAAAAAAATACGAATTTATGAAAAATAAATCATAATAGACAAATTAGTTAGTTTTTGCTACCATGACGTCTTTCGTGTGCATCAAGCGAAGCGGTTTACATTTACATACACGTAATCTTTCTGAATATATTAAACGACATAATATGTGAAGGGTAGGGCACAATCGTGAATATTCCAAACTCTTATGTCAACGAGACGAAATTATGTGGATATTTTTAATGTTAAGCTTTAACATTAATTTAAGAATCTAAATAAATTATCGTAATTATCTTATCATGGAACGTTTGCTTTTCTCAGTATAGAGTGGTCCTGAATGGATTGGGCTATATTTTGTTTGGAATACCAGAAAAGGATCTTAACAAAACTTGGAGTACATGCAATGTAATAAGTACATCAGCTGGACAATCGCCGTTGCTCAGCGAACGCGATGCCGTGAGAGTTGAGGTAAATATTTGCCCGCCATTTTTCACTATTTTTCAATATTACATTATTCGATGTATTCAGAAAATATCAAGGAAAACTTGTGAATACCAAAACACACGTGGTTTGGAACCCACACTAATAAAAAAAAACTGTAGGTCCCGTCGCGAAATAACCTTAACAAAGAATTGAAAGCGACGTAAAATAAATTTTTAAAAAATACCAAAGCAGTTAAGATATTTTGAATACTTGAGGAAAAAGGACTTCTAGAACAAAAGTATATAGTACACTACTTCGTACAAAAGAATGAAGCACCCGAACATATTTGATAGAAAAGCGTAAAAAATCAAATACGAATACAGTAAGCTTTGAAACAGGATTCTGCTATTTTATTGAACAGTTTTAAGAATATATATGTGTATAGAATAAATCAATCATTGTACAATACCATTTCTACATAAAGATATGGTTTGTCATTGTATCTTATAATTATACTAAGCGCTTCTTTCTTTTGCACAACAGTGTACATATATGGTATACATAGATGATACGGTGACATCTTGTTTTAATATTCCATCAAAATAATCTACTTAGAATAAATTATTATTTATATATTGTTTCAAATTTTGTAAAGTGTCCCAAAAATATAATTTTGGTATCACTGACTATAAATGCTTCTCTACATGCTCTGATAAAAAGAAAAGAAATTTTCAGCTTCCAAATATTAATTAGACTATTCAAAATGCTTTTGAATGCAAAAAGTGAATATTTAACAATTACAATTGAAGCTTTTTAAAAATTACATTAGTTATTATCTAATTGACTAATGTTGCATCAATCTTGTTGGATTTTGTAAATTCAAATTGGAGATCATAAACAGGTTGCTATGAAAAAATTGTTGTATTATACTACGACAACGATAGATTGCAGATAGCTGCATAAGTTTATCGCTAGATGCTCTATGTGCATAGTTAATGATGAAGAACTAATTTGGCTACCTTTTTCCATTGAACACATGCATTTACCGACTAATATTCACATTGCCTTGCAGGAAGATAATATTTATGATCCAGACATTGCGAGGCGAAGGTTCTCGAAGGTGAGACTGTATGCCGGCGGAAAAATACTTCACGTCACTAAAATCAAATCAGAGGGAAAAGAGTCGGAAGGAAAAAGGTGCGACATTGACTTAATTTTCTTATCTGTCTTCCTACTTATTTATTTTTTGACATACTGATTGCTGCAGTAGTAATCTGTAACCTTCGTTTGTCTCGTCAATGAGATCATGGTGATCAACTGATCAATAGCATTCATTATCATAAGTTGAATGCCATTCATACACAATACTGTAACTAACACAAAACTACAATGAACTAGTAATCTATTTTATGGATCTCACATTTTCGTAAGCATCGAAATACTACAATATATCACTTTTTTTCTTACAGCAAAAAGGACAGTACAAAAGAAAAAAAATACGAGATGCGATGGGCGCAACCGGAAGAATTTGTTGATTTGATCGTAATGCCACGGATGTTGCTAGATCATTTGCCAGAATCCATAGAACATGCTATCAAGACCTTATTGGAACAGCAAAATGATCTGCCATATTACATTGATCCATGATCGAATCCAAAGAATAAGTTCTTCTAACATTGACGAAAGATGAGACATGGAGAATACATGCTCAAAGATCAACAAAATTTATTTAATTTCATCTAACTTACTTATTTAATTTTTATACGCGTATGTTGTCGATGTATTATAATGTAAGTCTAATATTTTGCCTTGAAAAGGAATTATGTGTGTTGTAATTTATGCTACTTTTTAGACTGCGATATAGTAAAGTTTACATTTCTGTATTTATGGTACATTTTCATGATTTATTTGTAAATATCTTTTCTACAACTCCCTTTAATTTTAATTTAATCATTTCATATTTTACTTAAATTTAAATGTAGTTTTAAAGTACAGTTATTACACAGAACCAATGTATGTTTCTCATATAAATATGTACTGCACGTAACAAAAATTTACACAATATATAAAAATAAAAATTCGTTTTCTTAAAAATCTGTATTGAAAACTGCACGTTACCAATCGTAGGTATAGTATTTACCTACTGTCAGTGCACTCGCCAGATAACACATGTAATTAACAAAATTTTGCACCGGAGAAGTTAGAAACCCACAAACATAATTAACCTTCGGTTGGAGATAATTAATTTGGCAAATTTAATGCACCAAAAAGTAGAAAATTAATTTTTGATAAAATGTGTTTCCACTTATTTAGCCGATCAAATTATTTTATTTAAAACGAAAGAATTTTCATTTCTCAATCTACTAAAAAAGAAGGTATATAATACCAGCATACACGAGGGATGTTAATAGATCAATAACCCAATAAGTTTCTTTGTCAAACGTTCGTATGGTTGTAGAGCCTCGTTACCAATTTTGTGTCGCGTTCTGCGTTACTGACAACTCACTTTTATATTTAATTTCTATTGCCAATGTATATAAAATGATTTAGAGATAATTAACACATAAGGAACTGTATAATTGTGGCATCTTGTCATAGAAACACAAAGACTTAGAAACAAATATTAGATCGAGAAAAATAATTGAAAAAGTAGAAACTCCAACTTTGATCCGATACATTTTTTTTAACATTATATACCATGATGTTTTATAATAATTATATCGCCCCAGACTGAAAATTATAAAATAAAAAAACAATCTGTACACATGTATACATATACTTTCAAAACGATTCGAGAATTTTAAATAAAACAAATAAATAATTCGCTTAAATACAGTATGGTAAACGTTCACAAAAGGGGACCAGCTCCGATGATCTTCATCTTCACGTATGTAATATTTCAAGGCCAAGATCATCGGAGCTGGGTCACCATTTGTATCATCGTCAACATTTACCCGCGCTATTAATTTAAATTAAAATTATGATAAATAATCTTGATTTCTACCGAATTACAAAATATGGGAACGGTGCTCACCACACAAGAAGATCCTTATATTGCGTCGTATAGTTCGCACAAGATCTGAGAAAGGCTTGGAGATAACGAAACGCACGTATTTTCACTTTCACTTTCGCGATTATAATGAGTCGCGGTCGGACCCTTGGGATTGTGAACGAAGGGGGTGGGGGTAAACCGCCGAATATTGGCGATAACCTCAGATGATTGACGACGTGATGATTTTCCTAAAATTATGCTTTAATACTACAAATCTTTTGTCCTTGAGTTTTGCTTTTAATATTGTAAACCTTAAATTACCAACACTAAAACATCGTCTGAAATATCTACTTAACTTGGAGTACGTTCGGTGCAGAATGTAACAATTCATGATAATCGATCTCATCGACGCGATGTTAACAATCTCCCGTTGGTGTCTAGATGGTTCCGTGACGATTTTCCCGTTCACCGACAAGAATCTCCTCAGTGGTCTTCTGTACCGACGAGATCACGTCGCTGGCCTTCTACTTTTTACTCTAGCCAGAATGCATCTTAGAGGACGTAAGAAAACACCGAATTATTCGAGTGACACGATCTCCCATAAGGCTGGCAATCTTTAACAGTATCGCGTCGGTGTCAATATGAACAAAATTGACTCAAATTTAAGAACTATCGGTAAAGTTGAATGCTACTTAACTCTGCACGGGCATGAACGAAATCCATGTGTGCCCATAAGATTCCAGAATCCATTATCAATTGTGTGTAATGGTCGACCATACCAATTGTAATTAACATTGCATCCATGCGCCATTGATAATAAGAATTAAGATAAAAAACTGTTACTACAAATACAATTTCTGTATGACTGAAAATGGATTGAATCACTAGCAATCGCGTGTTAACCCCGACAGGTGTATTGTTAACACACAAGCAATATCGTAGTTACAATGTAATAAACTATTTATGTTCGACATTTGCTATTTAACCATCTGTGACCATTCAGCTTGATGTAATTTTAGAGGTCTACGTTCTTCAACATAGAGGGCGCAAGATTACTGATTTTCAGAAACATATTTGGCATTCCGCATCGTCTAACGCAAAGCCGCGTGAGCTGATTGTGGTCCACTACACATGCGATGAACAAACTATGTCTGGTGAGTATTAAATTTTCTTTGTAAGCAATATTACGAAGCGAATGGTGCCACAGAAAAAGAGAAAAGATTTTCTTTAGATTTTTTCGGAGTAGAGTTCTCTGAATAGTCATAGTTTCGTTACTCTAGATTTCAACGGAGCCACAATAGGGTAATCACTGCTCATACCTGGCATACTTCTACATCTCGTCGATGTAACGAGACACCAAGCACAGATATAAAACGCAAACTGCGGACACGAAATAGTAAAACATAAAATAAAATCGTAAAACATCGAGCATGGGCAGATACCGCGAAACAAGGAATGTAGAATATGATTCATTACAAACAAGGATATAAGTGTAATTAATGATCAAAAAATTTCTTCACGTAATAAGTACACTGTGTAATGTTTGGTGTCGTTTCAATTAGAAGAATGTCACAAATAATATCGGTAAGAGTATTCTTACGGATCTAAACAAATCCTTTCGCAGACATATTTCTAAAGATACGTGCTTGATGATAATGCATAAAATACGATTTCCTTTTACAGGTTATAGATTAGAAGACTCACTTTAAAGCTCATTGCAAGCGGCGACGGTGGCAGGTGCGACGACGGCTCGCGGGGCGAATCGTTTGTGAACGATCCTTTCAGAGGTTTATTTACGTGTAGGAACGGTATTGGTATCGGTATCGGTATCACACGATTAAACACGTTGTTACAAAGTTTCGACGCCCGGGGGAGAACACGCGAAGCTCCCGTCTATCAGATCGATTGGAAACCTCCAGCCAAATTATATATCGTCTGAAATATTGGACAGTTGGAACGACTATTTGGGTCACTTGATTCGTGACCTGATCATTTTAAAGGATCCGCTGTCGATTGACACATTTCACTGCAGCACCGCGTGATCTCTGTTTGCGCTGCGCGCCATATGGACAGAACAGTTAATATTTTTTTTTCTATTCCTCCTCGCAACTCCGCCGCGGCATTGTGATGAAACGAAGACGATCGATAAGAGTCTCCTTTGAACATACAATCACAGAAATGCTTTCAGTTACCTCGCACCGTCCATACATTTCTAAGATTGAATTTTTTCACGGACCGCTCCGCTGTTCGAAATAAAAACTATCTCCCTATCGATCGAAGAACAGTTAAAATAATTTCCTCGGAACAGCTGCCAGTATCTCTCAAGTGGGAACACGAAGGAAAGCCTCGTTTTACGAAACCAATCCAATAATGACAACTGGACTGTGGATATTTATGAAAAATCTTAGTTCTCTGCGTTAATTGCAAAAAATAAGGGGTGGAAACAAGTGTCTTTCATCCTTTAGTAAGATGGAAATAATACGTTTTTGGAATCTTTGTATCTTGGTACTACAGTATTTTATCCTTATAAGTCCCCAGCACGGGTCTGCCGAGGGACTTATATGAAGGGTTAGAGATTTGAAATTTTGGGGGGTTATCTCTCTTTCAACCTAAACCCAATGTTTTTTCCACACAATTTTAATAAAAATCCAGGGTAGGGCCGATTCACCATTCTTAGTCTGCTAGACCCTTTATGCGATTTCAGTGTAAGTTGAAAATACAAAATCGAAGTTTTTAACTGACCGAGAACAATTTCATTTGGAAGTGTCGCTCGCGCGGGTACACCGAATTAATTTTCGAGCTACATAATGAACATTACCGGTGTCACGATAAGTACTTCATTTATTAATGACATCAGTGGTTTATATTTCCATTATTAGACGAATTATTGAATTCGGTGTGCCTGTTAACGCACACAAATCCTACCCTCGATAAATCAGGCAGTTGCGAATTGTTGCAACGACGCTTTAATGCTTTAATTGCTCGGAAACTTGCATGATAGTAAATTATGTTGTTTGCCGCAGAAACAAAAATTGTCAGTCTTTGGTTTTACAAGATGGGATAATATCTTGAACAAAATTTATAAATATCAATCAAATGTAATAAGCGTCGTTTTACTTTAACACATTTTTTATAAAAGGACAGAACTGAACACTTTTATCGATGTAAAAGAAGTAACTAACCGAAAACTGAATTGCAAAACGATTATTCTAAATCAGTACGGAAAATAAATGACCTCATTGTAGAGTCAATACACTTATTATAGACGTATTAAATATGCACTTGTAATGACATTATTATAAATGGCCGTTAAAACAATTGTTCCTTTCACAGCACCCTCCCAAACGCACTGAGCATTCACCTCAACGATTTCAGAAAATATTTCGCAACGATACCGGCTACCTTCTTATCGCATGTTTTACCACATCCCCGGATCCGCTGGTTCTAATTAAACCGCGTTGAATACATTTCGGGCAACATGAACGAATCATTAATTTCGTTGATTGCAAGAAGCACGGTAGGCAAAGACAGTTCATATTTCTCTATGCTAGCCGGCCGGTCGTATCCCCCCTGGTGCACGATGGTGGCAAGTGACGAAGAAAAGCAGTCGTTAAGAGTGTTCGCGTTTCTTTCTTACTCTTCCCGTGAACGAGCTGGCTACAAAGACTGAGAATAGGTGGAGGAAGAACAAGAAAAAGGTGAGGAGGAGGTAGGGAAGAAGAAGACGAAGAAGAAGAAGAAGTAGCGAAGAAGTCGTAAGGGCGGTGGATGAAACAGCAAGTAGGGCGAGTACTGAAACGTGTCTATGTGCGTGGGATACTTATTTAGCAGAAACTCCACCTCACGGGTCCGTCCGTTCACGTCTCTCGTGCTGTCCCTCTTTGTCTCAATGGCTCCGTATATATCTCGGAATACTAATGACGTAGCAAGAAAATCCTGCTGGCGGTAACCTTCGGGATAGCCGGGCATCAGTGCCTAGCGGCAGGGCAGGTAACCTGGAAAGTTTTCCCTTCACGTGCCAACTCCCGAGGTCTTCGTAGCCGCTTCGAACGCGTCTCCGTAAACGGCGTAACGTCCGTAGCGTTTCATAAATTAGAAGGAACATTCCTCCAGAGAGACAAACCCTGCCCCGAAACTCGCCGCAGAAACGGAAGACGTACTCGCCTTACCCTTAGACCGGTTATGGCCGTAGGGGGAATACGATTGTTTCGCATTGGCATACGTAAAACCGGCTACGAACGAACCGCAGAAACATCGCGGCCGTGTACACGATCCCCTCGTAACGATACACCAAATTGCACCGGCCATCACGACCGCTGTGCCGCTTTGTATGAGCGGTTCGACCTGCGAATTAATTAACCGCGATACATTTTGCGGCCGCGGATGAGAATCGGCGTGAGATATACAACTTGGCTCCGGAAACGTATCCATTGTTCTACTGGGATCCTAGGCTGTGCTGCTTAAACGCTCTGTCAGGAAATATTGCAAAATATGCAGCGAAGATTAACATTCTGTTCGACGGAATTGAAGGTGCTGCTTAAATATGGATACGACTCCACTCGCGGGTAATTTAAGAAACAAAATACAATGGGAAATACGTACTGGACGTAAACGTGTTAGTTTATGTTCAAGAAATATTTGTGTTAACTAATTTTTGTTAATATTTCAATTGATAATTGATACAATTTTATACGACACGAGTTTTGGGCTACTTCAAACAACGACAAACAGTATTTTTATCTACAAGAAAACTCGAAGGAAATAAAACTGTAGGAAACTTCATTACGATTTCTAGTTTTATAGTATCAAAAATTATAATTGAATAATTTTCTTGTTTCGTTCCATTGTATTCTAAAAAAACTTTTAGGCACAGCCTATATGGTGAACACATTTTTTTAATGGTGGATGATTTCGAAGACTATCACGTTTTTTTTTCTTTTGACATGGAACAGTGGCTTTGCAAAATTTATACGTATAGTAAGGCCTTACACCTAAATAATGTATATTTTATTGCTACATACATAGCGGCAAGGGTTGCGAACACGGCACAACTTATTAACATGAAACTCGCATAGAACAGAAATTGCATCATAAACCCTATCATAAACATTAAAATTAAAGTACGTTCGTGAACATAAGTCATCAGAGTGAAATGCACAGCGCAACAGTCGATCGTTAAATAAATGTACCGAATTGCACAGAGACGATGGGTAATAATTCCGAGCATAACATTGTTGCCAGATTAAATTAATATAACAAATATTGCATCAACGAAAACACTAGTACAATATCTACATTTAAAGTTTCATGATATTTTGCTTTAATTTTCCATTACAATTCAATACGCCGTTTATACGATCAATAATGTGATTATTCAATTGTTTACCTTGTAATTAAGTTACAAACACCGTATACCGTACACAGAATGTATTATAATATGTACACACGTATGTATTTACATATAGAAGTCAGTTATAAAAATTTACGTTCATGGAAAAATCTGGAATACTAGAAGCGAAGAAGAATTAATTCATGTAATTTAGAGCCTTGCTGATTAGCTAATATAATTTATTAGCTGATAATTGGACTGAGAATTTTATAAATTTATAATAAAAATAATTAGGTGAAATACAAAACTGTGAAGACATTACTAGAACTTAAATGTATTATTATATCATGCTCAGCTTACCCAGCTGATTGAACCAACAAGAAGAAAATTTTCATTTTGTATCAAGATCTACAAGTAATCGCATTTCTAACGTCCATGGACGAATAAAATTTCTCAATTGATTCAATCTTCCGATAAAAATGATTAATGATCTTGGAGTATTTAAATAGATAAAGTATTTAAATAGGTAAAAATAGATAAATATATGATTGTATTGCATTCGGTTTTGATAACATGGTATGGTGACCCGGATCGACGTTTACGTATATTTATCGCAAAAAGCTCGGCCGCTAGATTCGCTTGTAAATTAATGTCATTTGGAAAGTTCTCTAAACCGGACTTAAGAAACGAATTCCGGCGATTCATTGGAAGGAAAGAAAAAGCGTATCTGTTCGGAGGAGCCTTTCGCGATTCCACGTAAGTCGAGTTAACGAAACTATTCGGCCCGGGCGTAGTTAGAAAGTACATGCAGTTCGACATTCAATTTCTGTCCCCGAGACGATTTGTCCATCACCGGGAAAGGGTGGAACGACGACTTTCTCGCTCGGATTCCATATCGTGCCCAACGACTCGTATCTGTTAGGTAAGTTTCGCTTGCCGCGAAAACTAAGTACGAAGTATAAGCGGGCTTTAAAAGCGAGGAATTGAACTCGAGTTGCGATGGGAACCTCTCTCGCCTAGCTTCAGGAAATCTGATACGGTTCTCGCGGTAGGTATCGCAAAAACTTCTCTCCTCTCCAAGTTTTCTACTTGCCCCACCGCCACGGCGAAATACTTTCTATCATCCGAACAAACGTTTCGGGCTACAATCCTGCGCAGAGGCACCCGTACCGTAGATAAGGTACCCGCTCAGCTATTATCTACATTGCTTATTGTCCGAAGCTTCCGCGAAATTAACTGAGAACTCGCCATTCAATCGGTTGATAGCGTAATTGTTTTCCCATTTCTCCTACCCAATGAACATTCCCCCCCGCCCTTCACCTGTTTCTTTTTTTTCAGGCGATAGATAGGAACAGAAAAAAACAACGTCAGAGAAACGGATTGCCGTTAATTAAAGTACTCATCCACGAAATCTGCTCGGTACACGCGATAAATCTCATTCGATCAAGTTCAGCCCTTCGCCGAATCTTTATTGTGACCCGTTGGACGGAGGATTGTTCATAAATCATCGTAAGAATGTCCGAAGTACGATCCTAGATTGTGAAAAGTTCTCGTTTCCTTTGGAGAAAATGATAGGGCAGGTATCCGGGATGCCGGAGAGTTTTCTAGAAATTCGTGTATCTTCTTGGATACCCGTTTCACCTATAGCCCGACTCATCGCGACGGCCAAATCATTTCGCCCTACTTAGGGCGCGATCGCAAAGAACAAACTGCAGGTCGTTAATGCTGCACGCGCGGAGATGCATATTCCTCTGCAGACCAGGCAGATCTAACACGCTGTCCAACACCAAAAATATTTTCATATAATTATTCCGTGGATCTTACTGAGCTTTATGCGCTGATTCCGAATCTAGCCTTAATCTTTTTCATACACGCGCAGTTTTTGAGAAACATGACTTTAAAGAAAAATGTATTTGTCAAATTTAAACAAATATTGTGATGTTACTTTAAAAGACAGTGAATTGTTCTTTACAGCAAAAGATTCTCTAGAGTTTCCCGAATACAGTGATGTCCAATACTATTACATTATGATTGTTTAAACATGTTTAAATATGTTGTTTCGGTGCGGCGAATCGTTTGAACATGTTAAAACAATCATAATGTATTGCACATCACTGTATTCGGGAAACTCTAGAGAATCTTTTGCTGTAAAGAACAATTCACTGGCGTTTAAAATAACATCACAATATTTGGTTAAAGTTGACAAATACGTTTTTTTCTTCAAAGTCATGTTTCTCAAAAACTGTGCACGCATGAGTTAAATTATGATCAGATTCGGAATCAGCACAAAAAACTCTATAAGATCCACCCAACAGTTATTTGGAAACATGAGAAAAGTTGAAATTTGTTGGACAGTGTTACTGCTTCGATTCGACTACATACTGCGATTCATGCTTCGATCGTACTTTATTTGAATTTATCATGAAATAATAATATGTGTAAGCATTTTATTTTATTCAGAAATAAAATCGATAGCATTTGGTACGTATTACTGCGGGCGAAAAAGATCCGTGTATGTACCTCGCATGTTGGTCTCGCCAACGAGAATACATTCGCATTGAATCGAACAAATTGATTCGGGGCAAAATATTTATCTTCGCGTATTTTAATACCGTAATAGGTACATTTACCCTACACATTTTTAACGATGGAATCTATTGGACAACGCAAAGAAAAGACGAAAATGCTTTCAACCGTAATAACGAGCGACGTGATAGAGGATCCAAAATTAAAGACACACAACGTGCGCACGCATATGAACATCAAGACTGGAAATCGGGAGGATATTGCTCTGTCTTGTTTGCTGGAAATCGCTAATCAGAGCTGTCCTACGTAAGTGCGTTACCGGGAGGTCAAAGCAGTTTTAATTAAAACACGCCGTACGTTTTCATTAAAACACCGCGTTCTGCGTGACACGTACGTGGTTTATGCGAGGAAAAAAATGAATATCGCGCAACGGCTACGGTATCCTGTCCGTGATACCGGAATACTGAAAAACGAGGTAAAATTGAGAAATACCAGGAGGGATGATACGTATATGTCAACGTGTTTATTTATGTGTTAGGTCGTGCAATAAGTCGCTCGAATTTTCGTGACACACACATACACAGTAAATGTGAAAGCCTGAAGGTCCGCTTATTGCTGCTCTATTTCAAAAAGCAAACTGAAATTGCTAATAGTAAAAATACCGTCACTGGGAAATCAGAATAATGTAGGAATCAAAGAAATTTGCAAGCTATTTGCAATACCGGTAGCATGGCGTCATGTCTCCAACGTTTCTTTGAGATCGTTACTTGGGGAAAGTAACCCTCGTTAATCCCTCGTTAAAGCGATCTCTCGTTAAAGCGAGTGGAATAAATCAATTTCTTCTTGTTTCAAAAAATGTACCTTGAGTGTGATACTCAGTATGCAAAACACCGGCAAGCCAATTACAGTAACTTGCATGGCCTTCTTTTAAAGAGATACGTATCAGGAACTAATGCTGTTAAAATCAGCCTATTTAATCCTTGTTCGCCAATTCTCGATTTTTGCTAGCCTAACATATTTTTCATTGTACTATATGCTATTGTTTATTTATAAAAAAATTTCTGAGACAGTATAAATATTATTGAATCACACATTATCGCCCATTATCTTAAATTTACCATTTCTGGTTAGACGTGATTATAACGTGTGAGCGATGTTATTCCAATTGTTTAGCACACGTCTCTTCTTTCCCAATCGTTCATCATTTCCTAACCATCCATTACTCGTATTATCGAACTACAGTAGAACCTCAGTTATCCGCACACGTCGGAACACAAGCCCGTTCGGATAACAAAGGCTCCTCCTCCCACTCCCGGCTCTTATTTGTTCCGATAACAGAGGTCGACGTTCGGATGATAGAAGTTTGTTGTTTTCGTACATAAAGGTCGTGCGACCGTCCGCAACAGTCCGCGTTTTCTCCTTTGTTGAAATCGGTGCGTGAAAGTCAGTGAAAGATGAGCCTAACACGACAAATGCCGTTTGTTCTTCTCTAAATTTCGTTTGGACTGTAGTAGTAAGCTTTTGTTTATACCCTACAATTCGACACAATAAAATTTTGCAAAAACTTTAACAGTTTATATCTCAATAACTATTTGTTTGCGACATATGGTTCCTTTCAAACTTTTTCTCTTCTCGATGAGTAGAAGACGTTGCGAAAAAACTTTAACGAGGATTTTCTTTGTTAGAAACAATTTTGCGGCAAGTTTCTCTTACAAATGTCTACCGATCCAAATGTGTAGATTCACCCCTAGGGCGGATGACCATTACTTTTTACACACCCTGTGTACATAGTATCTCCGTAATTGTATCGTCCGGTCAGCCGAGCGACAGTTCTAGTAGAGGTGCAAAATTCTTTAAGTGTGCCAAACGTAGAGAAGGATACCGATTGAACAAGAACGAGCGGACGAAGTTAGACGTTTCGACTCTCTGCTTCTCTTTCCTTTCCGTTCGCCGACCTCTTTCACGCCCGAAACTTTAATCGCTTATTATACAAGTAAGTATATCGGTGTTTGGTGTTATTTTAATGAGAAAAATGAGACGAATACGATGGCAATAGTTTAATAAAAATAATCAAAAATTAGAAAAGTTTGAAATATTATGCTTCGCTCGCATTCGTGCGAGTCTCACCGATACTTGACTCCTCGCTGGTTCAGTCGTCGAGCATGTTTATGACTTGACTGGTTCCAAGAGGGATCTCCCCAGCGCTGGTGATAAAATTTTAACAGTTACGGTGGAGACCTGTGCGACAGTTACGGAGACAATACTGTACGCGTTCAAATATCTAACACTACTGTTTGAATAGTAGAAGCTCGATTAAGAGAGTTCATGTGTACGAAGTTCAGTATTAATTGGTTTCTATAAAGGAGGTTCTACTGTACCGAAATTTTTTCATTGAGAACAGTGTTCTTATAAAAATTTCGTGCCCCGTACGAGTCGCGATTTATGACGCCATGTGACTCGAGCAGTTATGGCTGAAGCAGAGAAGAACTGTAAAATACTATGGTTATTTGTGGAAGCGTGCACTTTCGTGCGATTTTTGCCTTCGCCTCTCTGTATACGATTCTTCTTCACGAAAACCCTCAAAGGCGGAGGGGCTATACGTCTGCCGACGATAGCACGGGATCTGTTCTGTCGGGAACTCTCGGCCGTTCCTCCGCCCCCGAAGTGTATCCCGGCCTCTTTCCGCTTTCGCGTTAACCCTCCGTCCACTATCACCTAACCGTACCCACCTATACTGCAAACCCTCGCCGACCCAACACCAGGAAACGCCGTACTATCCAAGGCCAGCCAGGGTCGCCTAGCTAAGTCGCCAAAAGCTTCGGCTCCCTGTGGAATTTAGCTTCCTTCATGCCGAAGACCGGCGTATTGCGTGGCATCCCCTAGTGTCGGCGATGCACTTCGATCCGGTGGGATTGAGCCTCGTAAAATTCGATTTGCGTAGACAGTATGACGCTTCACCGTAACGTGTGGCATTTAAGAACACGCCGATCCTCCAACGATCATTACGTCAGTAGTCCTCAACCTTTTTTTCTTAAACTACCCACTGCGATGAGTTAGAACAGAAGACTTAAAGTGTACGTGAATGTGAAGATTTACAACTAATAAAACTTCGTAACTCATAGTGCTCTAATAGAAACGTTCACGGTATCTCACTACCCGGCATTGGATATCGCGAAAACAGTGTTAACTCGGATTTGGGAATTCGTGTTCGGGATCATCAACTCGACACTCCCCGGTTATTTTATTCTTCGTGCGCCAAAACTAGCCTGTTGTTAGTTGCTAATCGCAGCAACAGTTCCCGGAGCAGAGTGGTTTAGGTCCACTCTCGTTTCGGGAGCTTAATCCGAAGACGATTTCGCAACTTTCGCGGTGCTGGGGCCAGAGGACGGAAGGGGGTGGATTCGCAGTTTCAAAAGTTATAACGAGGACGCTTTGACTTTTGATGAGAATCGCTCGGACAACGGTCCGATCCTGGCTGCCGTTCCGAAAATTGAAACGGACTTTCCGCTAATTTTCATCGTTCCCCGTTCAATCCAATCTTATCATTTTATTCCGATTACCGCCATCGCCTGTGTGACGCCGCTAATTAACTCCCTACGTATGCTGTTCGCAAGTGGCACGGCGAAAAGGGAGGCTGACGCTTCGCGACATGCTCTTAGCGTCAGGGGCGACTTAAGTCCCTTGAAGCTAGCTGCTCTAGCTACCTTCATCTATTATAAGTCACCGGTTTTATCATCGTTCGCGTCAGCCCCCGTTAAATAATTTCGATTAACCTGAAACAAAAAAAGATGACAACCGAGCAACACCAATAAAAACCGAAGCAGAAGTGACACGTCGCGATACAAATGTTCCGGGATAGGGTCGAGAGCGACGGGGAGCGCGCGATGCGCTGCGTAAACTCATTTACATGAAAAGAATGTAGATCGTTCAGGACAGAGCAATTTAGACGATCGCTATACATAACTCCGACGTATCGGTGCGCGTTTTAAAAGTAGACAGCTCGCTCGACTTCCGTTAAATCGCGCTCACAATCAGTCGTTGCAATCGACGAATTGCGGTTGTGCCGCCCCTGGGATACTTTCGGCCTGGGGGCGCAGAGGGGAATAACCGGTGACTCCCCTCTACAGAAGAGCCAGCTTGTCGGACGGCGAGTTCGCAAAGTTGTATGCGTGCATACATCTCTACGAGTTGTCGGCTGTGGAAGTCGAGTGGTCGGTTGGGTGTGCCTGTGTAGGTGTGCATCTTCGAATAACCGTGATCAGTGTACGGAGTATACGGATAGAACGTTCGAACGTGTGCTGGTGTAGGCGTATAGTGCATCCATCGGTCGACAGCGGCGTTGCAATCGGCCCCATGCGTCTCACGGCACAGACTCCGCGCAGCCGTAGCGCCATCGTGTTTCGCTCTCAGCTACTTTCTCGGCACGGTGGTGTGTGGTGCGGCCCGTGATCAGGCGACGGCGACAGTTTGCCCTCCGTGCCTGGACGGGGCGGGTGTGATTACATTCGTCGTTGCGCCGGACCACGTTCCCGAGGCTCTATCGCGTGAAAAATAAGTGACTTTTGACAGCTCTCTTGCGTTTTGCCTTCGTTCAGATATCACCACCGACCGTAACACCTCGATCCGTGTTCGAATTCGACACATGAGGAGGAAACTCATCGCTGCCGGATCGGAAGAGAACGACGAAACAACCAGCAGGACCGGTAGCCGATCGAGGAATGAGACCGCGCGATACGACTGTCCGCAATCGCACGTCGGTACGCGCGATACATATGACGCGATGATCCCCGAGGTGTCACTCCCATCCGTCTTGACTACGTTACACGTGAATTCTCGCCGTCCTCTGTCCGGTAGCTGCTAGTGTGTATTCTATACGGTGTGAGAGCGAAGTGTCTCGCGAGCTCCGAGCCGAAAGCAAAATATTAAGAGGCGGGCGAGGGGAAAAGGGTTGTTTTGGTTGTTTTGTCACGCGCGCTCGTCGCACGAAAGTCATGGGTGATGTGTGCAAGCTAGTTAGTGACCAGCTCGTGGAGGATACACCCGCGAACAGAAGAAAAATCGACCTGACCACACCGCTCGCCGAGGTAAGTCTCTCGACTTATCTTCTCGTTAGTTACGTTCACGTTCCTCTGTGTTTGTCATTCGTTCATGTACTTACCGCGTCCCATGTCTCCTCTTCTTCTTCTTCTCCTTCCTCTTCTGCTGCTGCTGGAGCTGCTGCTGCTGCTGGAGCCGGAGCCAGTCTCGATCTTGGAAGGTTACGGATTGGATCACGGCCGCAGGCATAGACAGAGAGAGGGGATGGGGGCAATGCTGGAGGGAACATAACGGAGGATGAGAGAACGAGAGGGAAAGAGATGAACGCCATTGTGGTGTATCAATGCTTTTCGTTTTCTTCCTATTCTTCGTCGGTGGCTGTCCTTGTCTGGACCCTGCCCGCGCTTTCTACTCGGCTTTGTAGCTATTTCTTCCTTTCACCTAGTTACACTGGATAAAGAAGTTGCTGCCATTTCGCTCTTTTTTCTACCTACTATTTACCTTTATCTCCTTCTCTCTCGGACTCTGTCTTTGTCTCTGTTTTGGTCGGGAAGATGACATTACAAGTCTCGCGGTGAATGTGCGTGCGACTAGCGTGTTCGGATTTTCGAATGATGCAGTCGTAGGATACCCTAGGGCCCTTATTGTTTCCATTTGACGGTGTTATAATTCTTACCTATGACCAAGAATGCACAGGCGTTAATATTACATGTTGTGAGAAGTCTTCGGTACACAGTATTCGATATAAATAGTTTGTTCAGTGCAAAGAATGTGACGAAGATAGAGAACTAATGCGTCCGAAATGGAGCATAAGTTTTCTACTGTCAAAATTGCTAACTTAAATTGAAGTAGAAGCGTAATCAGTAAATATCCTGAAAATCCAGATAACTGTGGTACAGAAAAGATTTCTGGTTGTCCTTATCCCTACGTTGGCTTATCTCAAAAGCGTGCAATTTTAATCCTATCTTCGGATTCGAAAATTTCCTCTGGACGAATTGCCGGAGATGAAGATGAGTGGTAGCGAAGTCGTGATTTGGGACGGTACAGGCTACAACAGGAAGCGGATATTAAGTTTATTTCTGACAAAATGAACATCTAGAAACATTCAGATATTATTAAGGAGCAAATATGTAAACATGACTCTAGAATAGCACGGGTCTTAATTTCATATTTGATTCCAAGACAATTGTTAACTCTCGACGACTTGAAACAATGCGTAAAACAAAACTCTGCCCAAACGAATTGCTTGTGTGATAAAACAACAAATGAGGTTCTACAAAATATTGAATATTAAAAAGAAGATAAATTCTTTTGGTACATTCTATTTTTTAAACGCATATTTTTATAGATAAATCCTGGCGAAGCAACATGTTAACTTTCCGAATAGAAAGACAAGAAATTCCATTTATGTATACTGAATAAAAATCAACAAATTAATATGGTGTCGTATCTTTTTGTCCTCGGCTGTAATAAAGTTTGACGTGACTCGCGTTTGAATGTTGCGTGCACACGGGTCACAGATTAAGCCCCGGGATCGTCTTTTTTGGCGCGATCGAATTGTCAGTCGCGACGGCGAGAGCGGATCCGTGGGTAAAGACTGCTCGAAAGTGTCAAACTCAGCTGACGGAGAGCGTGCTCGAGATATTCGATACGATTCATCGATCATTGAAACGGACGGTGTTTCGTAGCTTCGAACTATGGAACGCTCTCCGTTCTTAATTTATTTTTCAAACTGCTTTTCTCCGATGGTTTCTTTCATAAATGTTTTTTCATCAGTCGAGAGGTTGAATAATACGGCATTGTCAAGTGTCGAGAACGTATTTGTTTGACATTGGTCCCACGTAATCGAATTGTTATGATTTCTTAATTGTTACCGCGTGCTCGTTAAAGACCGTGTCTTAAATTAATTGATTATGCAATAAAATATACATTTATTTGTTCACTGTATAGAACACCAGTTTTGCATTAAACTTCTCAACTAAGAAAGTTGTTGCTATTTAGGAAACTTTTTATGAGCTAATAATAAATTGTAAATCTTAATACTAAAATTGAAGATGAACTGTATGATTTTCACTTAATCTTTAAAGCTGTTAAGTATTAATCCAGGGGGTTCAGTAGTTAAATGTCGAAGTTCCTGTAAAGAGAGAAAGAGGATTTACAGTATTATAGGATAAACTAATTTATATCCATGCATTTTCTCTTTTCAAGACTTCGAGTTATACACAATAAATTGTTCTTAAGTAACAGTTAAAATGTAGAGTTATTATGAAAGAGAAGTAGGAGCTAAACGTTAATTTAGTAACATAACGTGAAAGTTGTAAAAACTGACGTGAATTTATTACGTTCTTCATCACTAGAGTACGAATTTTATGCATCTGCTGCGATCTTGATTGGCTACAATAATAAAAATCTCGATATTCGTACGATCAAAAATTTACTACACTTCCATAAAGTTCTGATTTAATTTCGACGTTTAAGGAAACTGTTAAAGCACATTTTATTAAATTGTACCTACATAAAAACCCACTGTCCATCATTCAATCTCGATGCACGTTTACTTCAGGAAGACGTGAAATTGTTGTTTTAGACAAATACTACTAAAATGATGTATTATTTGGGCTTATTGTCAAATATAAAATACGAAACTGTACACCTCTGCGTGAAAATTGTAATGAAATTTAATTATACAAAGCAATACGATACTTTTTAATATTTGCAACCGTGAAAAAAAATAATAGGCACTGCCACAAAAATGTTTTAAATGCTTGGGGGCTATTTAAATGAAAATAAAATATATTAATTTTTATATTTTCACTGTGTATATTTTCCACATTGAAAATATGAATAATACTGATAGACGCTCGATTAGTTTGATCAAACAATGTTCGCCAAGGGTAGTAGATTTATAGTTACATCCATAAGGAGGAGCGGTCCAATCTACTCGGACCGCTTAATAAAAATGTCTGTATCCACCGTAAAAAAATGTGACTGATCGTAATTCGGTGTATTTATCGCTCTAATTTAGCTGAATAACAGCGTCGAGGCAATTCGTATCACGGCTGCCGTTTCTCATATTTTCACGGCAGCGATATCACTTACATCTTTCGTCTCCGATCTCCGGGTAGAGTTTCTTAATCGTTCACTCTACAACATTATTCATCGATCCTTGATTCCCCGCAACAGAGTATATCCCGGCACATGGTGTATTCGTGACCGGCCGTTCAAAAAGCGATAACTCTCCGGGCATAGCGTAAAAAGGCATAATATAATAGTTTGCGCTAAGCGATCCGAGATTGCGAGGAGGCATGCAAAGTATCTCAAGTAGCCGGAGTTATTCGAGGCTTACGATTGCGTTTTCAAATTACTGTACTCCGTTTCCTTGGCGCGGTTGTCGCGCGAGCAAAGCAGAGCAGAGCAGCGCGGTGAAGAGAAGAGAAGAGCAGAGTGGGTAGTCGAGGGTGGTCCGGGGGAGATCTTGTTTCTTAACGGCGCATAATAATTATCGTGTTGTCGCATACCGGCGCAGCTTCAAGAAGTTTATTATACCGGCGGAACGGAACACCGGGACTCTCGTTGAATATTCGACCAGGTAGGGGGATGGGGTTGCATTGTGAATTCCGCGGAGCGATCGTCAAAAATTGGACGGGCAGGAACAACGCTTCTCGCCCGTCACTCGGGAACAACCCCGTAATCCTGCCGATCAAATATTAATCTGGATGGTGTTCAGTGTTCGGTTAACAATAGCGCGGGATTCGTCTTGCGTTATATCAATATTAATTGCCTCATCACCGTGTTATCGGCACCTCGGAGAGTTCCGCCCGCGGTAGGAAAACGTGTACTCGAAACCTCGGGGCCTCCAGGCCTGGAAGAATGTTAATTACCAGGAGGACGATAAGCATATTCAATCAGCCTCTGTGTGTGCCTGCGCTCTCTCTATCTTTTTTTTTATTTTTTTTCACCGTACGCGCCGTATTCCGAATTAACGAGCGCCCGGACCGTTTGATCAACGCGAATCGAATATTCTCAGAGGTGTTCGCGTCGAGTGCCTTGTAAAAATACAACCAGGCGAAATTTGCGAAGTGCAAATACGTGATCCGTATCTCCGTTACGGCGGCAGCACCCATTTATTCGGCAGAAGTGAACGAGAGCACCGTGTATCGCTTAGTTCGGTGATAAACACGTACGCGCGGTTCTGTTGGACCGTATACAGTGACCAGATAACGATTGACTGGTACGTACGTATCGTATTACCCAGTCTGATACGACTTTTCGGATAGTGATACATAATATGATCCACGCTTATTAAGCCGCATTCCCAGCGACTAACACTATCGCAAGACGCGCGGCGCGTTCGAAAGCCCATTTTTCTGCATAAAATTCTGTTACTCGAAAATGATAGGCGATACGAGAAAATATAACGTGAAAGAGAGAGTAGACGATATTGTAGTGACCTTGAACAGCTCCGTAGAGATTACAATTGAAATTTTTAGTGGATATCTATATTTTTGAATAAACTATTAACGATTTTAATAACTTGAAAATAATATGTCGGTTCTTTTATCTTTGCAATAGTATTCTGGGATTTCTCATGCACAAATACTTTACGGAGTTTCTTTAGGAACTTTTGAAAGCTTGCATAATTTAGTCATAATTTGTGCCCTTAATCAATTTTTTAACTAACTTGGTTACATGCATTCTAAAGATAAATGTTTGCGCTTCCCAAATAAAAACTAGCTTTTCAATTGGAAACGTAGTTCGAGTGCAACAAATAGAAATCGTTCTTTTATTTAAATAAAAATTGATTTCCATTCGAACTCCGGTGCAACTAACGAGAAAAAAGGTACTCGTATGACGTTCGTGTAATTAAAACTAGAAAAAATATACGATGACGTACGACTTCAAAAGTTTCGACTTACGAGGGAACAACGGGAATTGATAAATCGATATCGCTGAACAAGCCAAGGTATGTTATAGCACTTGAGGTACTAAGTAAGGACATAAACATTTTACGGGCCACCTCTTGGGTACAACAGAGAAAACCATCTCCTTTAGTTGACGTTAATCAGTCCTGTATTGGCGAACACCTCCCTGAAGAGCTGATTATAAGAAGATAATACTGGAGTAGTAGACATTTCTCTATTGGCGTATAACAGTCAATGATTGATATTGAAAATTACGAAAAATCTGTAAGAAAATTTGCCCATACTTTACTTTTCTCTACATTTGTATTTTAATGTCATTCATGTTGCAATATTTTGGATCTTTAGTTTTTTGCTATTTTCATTTTCGAGTTAAGCAAATCAAATTATTTCCATTGATCTGACGTAAACTCAGTTTATCGAAAGAAACATTATTCACGAGGATTTCAAACATTCAAATTAAAAAGTTCATGTTCTTTTCACTGAAAAATGGCCACAGCGAAAAGATAGCATCGCGGCAGTAAAAGCTGTAATATACACGTGGTGATAAAAAAAGCAGAATGTGTCCGTATCTTTTACTGTTTTGTTAGAGGCGCTTAATAGATTAAATTTACCACACCCTTCTCGTAAAGTATGACAAAGAGAAGCGGAATTATCTGTGTGCGTGTGTTCATAATTTAATTAAAAATATAGAAACATCTAACATTTATGACATCATTCAAAAGGAAGAACTTGTATCAAACTCGCATCAGAAAAAATTATGGTGCTGAATTGCTTTTCGTAGATTCTTTGGATTGTTCTATCTGATAACACACTCGTGAAATGTTTCTTGCCTCGCTCATTACTCCAGTACGATAATGTACTATTGGCCGTTTATGGTAGTCTGCCATCGACGTATCCTTTCACTTGGTTCCCTTGTTACTATAACGTCTTAAAAAATTTGTCATTTTAATTATCGAATGCATGTAAAAGCTTTAGTCTTTTCCAATTGTTTACGCATAATAACTAGGTTGCGATTTGTATGCGTTCAGATGTTAACAAAATTGAGTAGACAATGCAAGATTTTAAGAATTCATTTTTATGAATTGACATTTTTATTCAATTTTTATGCCGCTTCTACTTCTTGCAATTGACTTAGTTCATTTTTATTTTCTTAAAAATCCATGGTCTCAGCCTAAAATCAGCTTATAAACGTGAGTGATTGTAATGGTTATGCAATAATTAACATTGTTAGGAACGTCTCTAGATCGCCAACTTCATTGTCGATTATCCACCTAAATATCTCGTGTGTATAAATAAAATAAAATTGAGGGAATAACTAAAACTTTCGCACACACCTAACACAACTAAAGTCTGATAATCCATTCAGATATAATACGTTCTCATGGTTTCCTGTGGACTATCTGATTACGACACGCGCAAAGCAGTAGAGCGATAGAACGAACATCTGTCTTTTTTTCCGCTTCATTTTCCTTCATAGATCGGCAGCTGCGTAGTTCTCGATTTTTTCTCAACACCACTACGCTCTGTTCAGCCAACAGCGTGATACAAATTCATTTGACAGTTATGGCACAGAGTGAGCATATCAAATAAGTTGACTTTTAATGTGTAAACTTTTCTGCACTCTTATTTCGAATTTATGTTGTCAACCTACCTGTGGACCGAATATCGAAAAAGTCTTTAGTTAAAATACGCGATACCCTTATTAGTGAAAGCACACGAATTTTCAACTCGATCGGCTACTGAGAAAAAGGAACATGAGTGCCCAAAAACGTGATTTTAGGAGAAGCACATTTACACATTGATAGGATCTATAATTTTTCTATTCGGTATTAAAAAATTCTCTAATGTAAATACACCAAAAATTTGAAGTTGATAGCTGCCGTAGGCGCCTAGAAACAGGAGCACAAAACTTATTTTTTATGTACTGAACAAAATGGCTACTCCCCTAAAGCTCGTCGGTAATTAGTCCAAATTCCTGGGCAGCAGACACGCAACTTTCAAACCCGAAGAAATCAGCTGCATGATATGAAAGATCGCTGGACAAAGTTGCATGATCAGAAAATCAATTGACTCGCCTCCGCACAATAGCGGCGCGGTATGAACGCGCCTTTAGATTTTTAGACGTTTCTTATCAGCTGCCGAAGGCCTCGCGCGTAACCGTGAATTAGGTTAACTGAGACTAATTCCTGTCCGCACACGCTAACGCCCGGGATAATAGAATTAACGCATGGGAAGGGCTCCCTTCTTTTTTTCCCGGTTCCCTCCCGGGGGAAAATTACACCTGAACCTCAGGGGTAAATAGAAATGAAATGGAACGAAATGATGGCGTATTATCTCGCATTAACGCACGCAGTGGCACCCCACGGGGTCGGGGTCGGTGCGTATGCCGCGCGCATATGTCACTTATAAGCTTTCCGCATTGAAGATTCCACGTTTAAGACCGCACATGGCGCTCCCGTGATTGTCACTTCGTGGGGCCTTTGTAGCGTTGGAATCGTAATTTTAATAACGCGCAATTAGTGGCCGAGGGCCGGCAGGTTTCCACCCATCTGTTTAAAAGACTTCGAAAAATTACGTTGGCATTTTTATACGAGGAAACCTATTAGATTAATAAGCAACGTGTGGTCTATATTGCATTCGTAGAAACTTTTGATTACGTTAACGCACACCTCAATACTAGAGCTACCGAGCACTAAAAGTGATTAATTTGCACTGACAAGATCGAATTTATCGAGACTTTATATCATTCTTGTTATAAAATATGTAGGACGGAATAAATAAATGTAAACAATGATCGTCTACATTTTTTACCAGCTATTGTAGAATACAGAATCTGAAATCCACCATTTTGCCGGGTCTGATTGTTCTAGTTTTAATTGGTCAAACAGAATTATTTTGAAAATTTAACCCTTTCAGGACGAATATCGATTATCATCAGTATGCATTTAATTCCTAAAACTGTAAATGTATAAAGGCTACTTCACTTTACGTTTCTTGAATATTATAAAACGATTAATTTTCTTGTATCTGTGCTGTGAGAGATGTAGTCTTTGAAATGTGACGTTACAAATGAATCACAATTTGTTGAGTTACACTGTAAAACAAAAATGAGCGTAATATTATTTGGGGTTGTTTTGTGCAACTATTTTCGAGGAGCGTATGAGGATTAATAAAATACAAAATTGAAAAGTTAAGAGAAGTAGACGTAGCATTGAAAGAGTTAACAATCCCGTAAAGTTTAAGAGACAAAATAATAAATCGAGGTACTCCAAAGCTCATATATATTCTAATAATCCGGCTGACAGCGTTTCCAACGTTTGTCGCGATTAGTTCAACGATTCAGTGACGCAGTGTTATAATTTACGGTTCGAAATGGTAATATAGACACGTTAATAACATGTGTATACACACGGTATTCGACAGCATCGCTACTATTCATCGTTGAAACGTTGCCTGGGGAAGATTACCGATAGTGTATTACGGTGCAGTTTATTACGAAGTGGCAGTTTAATCGTAAGACTAATTAAATTATCTTACATTAGTTGCTCATCAACCTACACTCTGATAATTATTCGCATGTGAGTTATAAAAGTGGGTGGAAAGGGGGAATGCGCATTAATATGTTAGTTAAATTAATTTATAATATTTGCCCCTGTTGTGGCTTGCGGCATCTACACATGACCGGTCCAGTATTCACCATGATGTTTTCAGCAATATTAATGATATTGGAAAACATTTTTCCGAACCTTATCGTATAAAACTACCATTTATAACTCCTGATTAAACAAATTCAATTCCGTATAGGATTCGGGAAATCGAGATTACTTTCAATTTTATTTGAAAAAATTTACAGCTACTATGTAAGTAACGTAAAATAACGTAAAATAATTGGAGCAGTAGCTCTCATAGGCTTTATCAAATGAAATAATTTTTTCCTCAAACACTTCTCTTAATTTCTCCATTAATTGCAATTGAGATACTGATACTTGACACGAAATATTAAAAGCCTAACGCGGTGGGCTATAGCGATGGTCAACTGACGGGGTCCTACTGTATTGAGGTATCTTTTATACACGATAAACAATACCTCTGTTTTTAAAGAGTACATTTTAAAGGCTTCCCATGTTATTGCAGTTATTATTTATATATCAGTGGTAAATATTTTGATTGGGGAGAACTGCAACCTGGAATTGATTACAAAGAAAACGTTGACTATTTTGAAATACAATACTGGAAAGCGGCATCGAATAAAATTCAACATGTTTTTTTTATATTTCCATTGTTATTGTTTTTCTGTCAACAGGTGAAATATATACTTTCGTATTTTCTTTTCTCCTTGACAGACTTCGCTTTCTCAGATTTCGACCACTCAAAAAACAAATGAACAAAAGCATGAGCAGAGTGGTTTCTTGAAATTTCACAGTTTGCTCGAACTTTCAACAATTTTCATTTATGTAAAATATTTTAGTATTCATTATCATTGTTTATTAAACTGGTGGCTAGATTTCTTAGTGGGCGAACACTGTTTGCTACGTACGGAATTTTTATTTGTTACAAACAGTAGTAAATAACAGAAGAAATGATGATGTATTGGAAATGTCATATGATCCCACATTTCTAAATGCGTGAAACATTTTTGTTTAATATGTAATTCATACTGTTGGTAATGTTCCCTCTTGATTTTAAACACAATTCCCAGAATGCATCTTGCTGAAACGAAATCATCCCAACTGTTATTCAATTTCTTGCTATCCATTTTCCATCTGTAATTATAATTCCCTTGCAAAATCGATTTTTCATTCTGTATCCTACTTAATATCAATTTTGTATTTCACATGTGGTATCCCCTTTCTGTGTAAACTAATCTACGTTTGATGTTCGATAAAAAGAGTTAGATTACATGTACACATATATAATTAGTGTCGTCATTCGTACGCATGACATTTGAGTTATCTGGGTTCGACCAAGCTATCAGGGAATCCTGAAAAAAAGGTATGTTCTCTTCCAAGTGAATGACCACGCATGACCCCTTAAGGGATACAATTACGCGGTCATTGAACAATCTACTCGGCAGGAAGTTAAAAAGCTTACCTTTCCCTTTGGTGTAGCTTTCCATAAATTAGGTGAAAATAGGCAAGCAGGGAATACTACGGTATCCACGGCTGGCAGCAGCGTGCACGCGGCTAAGAGAGTCAGCCTACCTACGTGTCGAAGTACTCGCCGAGGACAAGCTAGACCGGTACTACCGCTTTTTCTCCTCTTTCCTCGTTCCTCGCGCGGTCTCTGTTCTTCGTACACACACAGCACTTCACACACATAACTTCGTACACAGAGAAAAGGCCCGTCCATTCTTTCTTCGGCAGCCAGCTCGGTCCCTTTTTCAATGGACGTCGCTGCTCAACCAATGTGCAGAAGCTCTCTCGCTGTGTTCGACCGCCTTTCCTGCTACTCCGGGGCACAATAATTATCGCGGAACGACGATTTGGTTACGAGTTCGATATCTCGGATGCGCTCCGTTGCACGCGCAACCAATATCGTTGTCCTCGGAGGGAACGTCAAAAGTATATGCGCCTGCTTTCGCTGCTGGTACGCTCAAACTTCGTCTTATCGACTTTGAACGTATCGTCTTTGACCCGTATTCGGAATGCAAGGCCGAGGATGCTGCAAGTTTTGGAACTGTGGCATTATTGCGGTTACCGTTTCAATTAGACGCTATCTTGATTCCACTCCAATCACGATTTGACCTCCAACTTTTTCTTTGACTGGATTATTCCAATCTCGGGTTCGCCGGGAATCGAGTTTAATTATTAATGCGGTTACGAGGTTCTGTGATCATTGACCTGCTGATATGCTTCTGGTTAGCTGGTATTCAAATTAGATGTTGCCAAATCGGTTTAGAAACCTTTCAGGTTCCTTTCGCTTGTGTTGATACTGATATTTAAATCAGACTCTATTGGATCATTTTAACAACACTTATGCTTTGCTATTTCTATGATTTTTATTCGATTAGAATGTCTGTTTAAAGAACAGTTATTCCGTTCGAAGTGAACTATTCAATTATCTTCGAAAACATTTCAATGAAAACTTTGTTTAGGGACACACATTTTATTTAGCTAGATATTTGGTCCATTCTGATCAAGACTTGTGTCTGATAAGACTCGAGCGAAGTAAACGAGTAAAGGATTGAAACAACTGAAGAATATAAAACAACAGAACAAAGGAAAATTGTAATGGTTTAGTCGCGGCCTGCTTAACACTAACCGAAAGTTACTATTTTACGTTTCTTTACAAGAATAACAAGAATGTATCTAGTCAAATCTCTAGCTATTCTTTTGACGATAATAATACCCAAAGTAAAGTAAAAACATTAGAACCCGTAAACCTAGTGGTAAAAAATTAGACGTAACTTTCGAAACACCTGAACTGTTTACCATAATAACCGAGGTTCCGAGATACCGAGCGGAATCAAATCCAAGGCGAGTTCCGACGAACTTATGTTTCTTATATTCCCCATGGTCACGATAAACTTCGCTAATGGGGAAGCCAATACCGAATGAAGATTTATTGTCGGTGAATACAAGCCGTCGCGTTCTCGTTTACCCGCGCATACATATATACGTGGCGGCAGCGAGTCTCGAGACGTCGTCGAACGCCGATAAAAAAAGGAGAATTCGAAAATTTCAGATGGAAGTTATTAGACTTCATCAATATCGAATCCGTTCGTCTGTGTAAAGACTTTGCTTTCTCCCATTTCTATATTGGTTTCTCCCCAGACCCGGCCATTGGCCTGGGGTCTGAGGGCTGTGCGGTCTCATAGCGAGTAGGCAAGAAAGAGCAGTTGAAAAATTTGAATAGCTGAACTCCTGGAGCTCATAAATCTGGAACAATTTCACGATAAAGGAATTCCTTCCTTCTCTTCCTTTTTCCATCGATTCGCCTTTTTCCTTGCTCCACGGCCGGTTTAAGTATGATTCTGGCCGCGCGAACGCGAAGGCATTCAATGCGAGAACTTTCGTTTGTTTTATAATGAACGATTGATTCCGAACTCTCCGTTGCCGACGGCGGTGGTGATAGTGGTAGTGGCGGTGGCATTTCAATTCCTACTTTCGTTGGGATCTTAATCCCGCCATGAAAATATGTAGTGGCAACTCCCCCGCCCCCCCCCGCTCACTATTCATCGTCAGTTGAATAGCTTGCCAGTTATCCGTCTCTTTGTTCCGTTTTAGTTTTTGGCACGAACGGATCGGACCGTCTGAAAAACAAAATGTATCTTCGAGCAGTTAATATAGATTCGAAACGATATTCGATAACGCGGTAGCATACCCGCCACGCGAGAAGACATAAATTCCGAACCTGTAAGCACCCCTCTCGGCGCAATACCATCCGCGACATCATGAAGAGTATTCACTTTCGGTGTACACATAAATTCTCCGCCGAATATTTCCCTATTTACACCAATTCTCTGCCGTTCCGCCGGTTTAAACACGCCATATTTACAGCTCTTTCGAATAATCCTGCTGCGAGGGGCGCGAGAACGCCGTAGGAACGCCGACTGTGCAGCTGCCTAGGGGGGGTGCATCTACACGGATCATTGTAATCTCGGATAAACTGCATTTTGATAAACGAGTGTCCATCAGAGAACGAAATACCGTGGCCTTGTAAACGCGCCGGGATTTACGGCGAATCGCGGAAGTAAGTCTAAGCACCACCATGATTCCTGGATTAAATCCCTCGATGAGAGACCGTGATCAATGTTGCAGGAGAAACGGAAATCGACCGATCGGATATCGCACTGGTAATCGAGGATTTTTCGATTGTCTGGTGACCGATTTCGACCATTTTACCCTGCGGCACATCGGTGAAACGTTTCTCGAAATTGTTCAACGCTGAACAAAATAATAAAACACTTTATAGTGATATCTAAATTTTGGTAGCTACAGTGAACCACAGTAACATTCGGACTCTTTTAAAAAGTTTTATAAAAAAAAATTAAACCGATTTCGAAACGCACTAAAAAATATGAAGTAATCTCTATTTTATAAAATATTAAATACAATAGAATCTTTTTACAAATATAGGAAAATAATCATTTCGTACCTTTAAATACAATATGAAATACATAAATATGTAAAGTGTCTTATCATTTCGACCAGCACTGTAATGCAAATTCGAGCATAATCGTCATTGTGCTCTACCGCTTATAGCTTGGCTAGCTTAACACACAATGTGACTGATCTAGACTACACATAAATTCCCGAAGTGCAAATAGTACGAAGATCATCACAAAGGTAATCGTGAAGATAATCACGAAGGTAGTCACAAAGGTACATATAAGGATGGATATTGTAGACATTAGGGCGAATCCCATTCCTGCTTTCTGTAAGATTTAAATCTCTGAGATGGATAGTTTTGATTAACTTTTATTATCATTTGAAGGCTTTTTAAGATATTTATTTCATTTCCACATAAATAAATGGAGACATGCAACCTGTGTCATCAGCTTGTAATTTTTTGCGATCAGTATACATGGTTACCTATATTTTTTATGTGGAGATGCTACGTTTTTAAATTATTGGTAATTTAAAGAGTATTGTTTGAATTCTTATTATTTAAGAAATGGATACTTGATTGGTATTATTTACGAGATTGAAGATAGAATAAATATTGAAGAGCACAGGCACATTTTAATTTTTACATATAATTTCATTAATTATGCTGTGCTTCCAACTAAAATGTCTTTAACGAAAGTTTCCGTTAAAACGTTGCATTTATTAATAGTTTGCTCGGATCAGAAAATGTAGTAGTCATAAACTTGCGGTTATTTTCTGATCAATTGAAAATCTGAACAGTTCCGTTCGATCCTTATTTTTTGCAGATTGTAGAAATGTAGAATTGATTGGACTTTCTCGATGTCAGGAAGAAAATTGGCATGTTCAATTATGACACAGGTTGTCGATGCGTCTAGTCTGGACGACACGTTTTTTCGGACTATAGCTTCTCTTTTAGCTCACCTTCTCTTTTCCCCCCTTCTTTCATTTCACCCTTTTCCGGGCAGTGCGGTGCATGGAAGCGCACCTACATACGTACAGTGCGTGCACGTCGTTCTGGGAGCTCATTAATGTTTTCAAGATGGGGACGTGGCCCCTTTGACCTTTTAGAAAACGACTATACAGACGAAAAAGCAAAGCATGAGCAAGTGAAGCCCGAGGAGAAAAGTAAAAGCATGTCTGAAATCTCTGAAGGACACTACACGCCGCACTTTGACCCCGGCGCGCACGCAATGAAAGGGTACGTCTCCTGAAAATACTAATGACCGATGTTGCCTCCTTAATTAAGATGTGTCTCGTTACTGTTCCCGCTCCTGTCTGATAATATTTCGCGGAAAACTATTGTGTTCAAAGTTCACGGAACAACCTCGTCGCGCAGAAACGTCAGGTCGGTTCGTTTCAGTATAATGTCATGTGTAGACATTAATTTCGCGTACTTTGAAAATATATTTACCTTCTGTTTTACGGAAATATACATTTTTCAATCCTCATCAGTTTACTTAAATATATTTAAATTAAATATATATTCCACCCTTTAGACATCTGATCAATTTTCTTCCAACAAAAAGTACGATTTCGGTGGAATGGAATCATCGACACCTTTATGCACCTTTTCCAATATTTTAAAATATGCGAACTTCCCAGCTTAAGTCACAGACGACATAAAAGCATGTTTCTTTAATTAGTTTCATTTCATTAATTTTATTCAACACGTCAAAAACTTCAAGAACTTTTTCAACACGTACAGTGTCTATATTAAAATAGAGAATACCATGTTCACCATGCTTTGAAAAATCGATTTTGAAAAATTAATTGTGTTGTTCATGTGTAGCTAGACAGAGGATATTTATGCAAAATAAAAATGTTCTACTTGAACTGCAACAAACTGTTTTAGATTACACTTACCATTTTTGTTATGAACACATCAAATCCGGTGTGTATAGTATACAAACCGAGATTGTATTCGAAGTGTTAAAAAGGTTGCGTATATAATAAACTTTGATATACCATATTAAAAAGTCGCAGAACATTTTCTAGCCTTGATTTCTTCGCCTAATGATTGAAATTTATCGTGCGCAGGCATTCGTCGTATTTTCCGTGTCATTTGTACAGTAATCTCCCGACGCGACCGGGATTCGTTCGTCTTACGTAACATGCTCCGAAGATACGGTGGGAATTCCGTGGGAACACATTTTTCTGCGACCCGGTGCTCGCGATATTAAAGTTCGACAGGATACGGGTGAGTTTTTCGCATCTTTGAATGCCACCCGCTATGACTGCGCCATCCAGGTAGGTACTCTGTCGCCAGGACACGTTTATTTGGCCCGGCTGCAAACGAATTTCTCGAATATCTCCTCGCTGATGTCACCCCTTGTGTCTGGATGGCTCGTTCTGTAACCCTGCTTTATGCGCCGGAACCTGGCGTGAGATATCTCGTATTTCGATCTCGAGCGACCGCAAATGTCCCGCAGCGTTGTTATTCCGTTTTCTCGTTCCTTCAGTGTTAGTGCCTAGGCGCTTGCAAACACCGGGACCGCGGGATGTCTGGAAAGGATTGCCGGTTCCGATTTTCTTCGACATACGAAACTAAAGACACCACGAAGCGTTTGTCCGATCCCCTGTGTCCCGGATATTTCTTCTACACCGGGGAATGACAATACGCGCGTAATTCGGTTATTCGAGCACTTCGAACGGAGCTCTATACTCCCCTGCCATATCGATTTTTCGTTTAACCGATGCTGCTCTCTCTCACTCTCTCTCTCTCTTCGCTCCCCCGTCTCTCTCTCTCTCTCTCTCTCTCTCTCTCTCTCTCTCTCTCTCTCTCTCTCTCTCTCTCCCTCGTCAGATAAGTCGTGTTTCATGCGCGACGTTACCTCGATTCCGACGACTGTCGCGTTCCAGCGCGGATTTCCGCGTTGTCGGACGTATATCGCACAAATTAAGCGGTCCATTCGGTGCGCGGATCTTTGAACGTCCGAACAACAGCGTTTCCGGATCGATTATCCAGTTCGCGAGCGGTAACAAGGACTGGCAGTTTGCATCTATCGTTATAACTACGGGTTGCATCGGAAAGCTGTATACCAGCCGGAAAATCGGTGATCCCGTACGAAAAACTGAATCGAAAATGTGGAGCTGGCCATTTCTGTCCTCGTTTCGAAATTGAATTTTTCATGAAATTGAATTTCTGATTCGTAGGAATTGACCTGTTTTAAATCTTACTGTCAGCGATCAATTTTAACGCCGTATGCTTCACTATTTTCCAAACAGTACGCAACGCATAATTATTTACCGAAAAGTTATAAATAACAAGCATTAAATTTGAAATGCTGCAAACAATAATATTCGTCACCTGTAACACGATCATTTATGTTCCCAGTAGGAGCGTGAGGTTATCACATTTCTATGTTTGAATTGTAAAATGTTTAAAATGAGAAAGTACTAGTTTCTCGAAAATGGAAAGACAAACAAGAAAATCTTAAATTCCGTGTTTCACTTATTTTTGTATATAGGATAATTCCTTGTAGATTGTACCACCTGTGTTTAGTCAAGAGTTAGCAAAGTGCACGTGTACTTTGCAAATGTTCAAATTTGAACTTCTAGGAAACGAGGTCTCGAAACTTCGGCTTTTTGATACAATTTCCGATATCTTAAACAACATTCCATACGTTTCACCGAGTTCCAGGAAAAAGTTCAATGATGTTTTCTGGTCTAATTAACACTAGAGATCTAACACGAATTAAAATTACTTATATTCAGAATTGTTTGTTTTATGAGAAATAAAAATAGTTTCAAGTCTCAGCGAATCCACTTTCATAATATTACAGGAAATTAAAAACGAGAGACTTGAACTTCTGCGCCACTTATTTCGCTGACTTACATTACAAACCGACTTTTAACCAGCTGAATTGACAATTCCTCTCACAATGTGACGGCTCCTTTGGCCAAGTTTATTACAGACAGACCACTGTCTAAAAAATATATAAAAAAACTTTTTAAAAACCATGCTTATATTAGATGGACTAAGAAGGAGAAAATAATTTTCTTAGATATTTGTGACTACATAAATAAAAGCGTGAAGCGCTAATCTAATATATTAATGTAACCTTCGTGGGCGGTTCACGCTTTTATTTATAGTCACTAATATCTAAAAAAATTATTTTCTTTTACATATCTAAAAAGGTTCTTTTACATATCTTTTTATTTTCTACTTTTTAGTCTTTACTACCAAGCGTATTTAATAAGGCCCGGGTTCGATTCCCGCTGAGATTTTTTTCATCTCCTAAACGCACATTAAAAAAAATTTTAATATTGCATTGTCATCCAGTTATGAGCTACGTTTAAAGTTTCCAGTCTCTACCTTAGCGGAAAGTGGTTTAAAATTCGATTACAAGATTTGATACACGTCAAGCTAATATAAGCGTGGCAAAAATCGCAGAATTGCTTGCTTGCGAGGTCTGAATGAAATTTGCAGGCAACAATCGTCGGAGGCATCGGAGGTCATCTATGCACTATTATCAGCTGTGAACGATGTAACGGTTTCAGGTTCGTGATCAGTATCTCAGGTACAGCGGGCGACTGTCTCCCACTCTCTTTCGCCTTTGCTGCCGTTCTTTGCTCCCGCTCATTCCACGACTGATTGGGAGCACATGCCACCTATAACACGGCTGTCTCGGCTGTTAACAATTTTGGCACGACTCCCTGGAGGCGGCCCTCGTGTCCAGCTTCTGCCCAGACTCCCTTTTCGTTCATTCGTTTCATTCGCCTCTACTGTTGCGGTCCGACGTCTACCTCGCTACCCAAGTTTCTCTCGTTCAGCCGGCAATACAAACGTTTGATACGCGTGCAGGTGTGTGTACACGTGTGTGTATGTGTTCCCAGTGTTTACGAGGTGGCTGGGGATGTTTCGAGTAATTTCATGTGTTGTTTCTGGACGTCATCGGGCAGTACGTGAGGAAAATGTTCGAGAAGGGTTATTAACGCTTTCGCAGCTATAAAGAGCAGAACAGAAAGAGAGAGGGAGAGAGAAAGGGCTGGTGTATCGCGATATCAAGGGACACATTTGAGCAACATTCTGACGTTGTTCAATTAAGGCATTAACTGAACAAGCTCGACGCCCGTTAAAACTTGAGCGCGTTTAAAAATTCGGGCCAGTTGTTTACGGAGGAGGAGGAGTCGTGTACGATAATATAATATGCACTTACACGCGAGCATGCCTCCATGTATATGCATAATGAATGTGAAACCTGGCCGGAGTTATGACTCCTTTTTATGCAAACATGAATACACGATAATCTGCATTCATACATTTGCAAGACTCGGCTGCTCATCTTTTTTAATAGAACTATTTGTTTCGTTTACATCGACTAATTAGTTTCGGACATGTGAAAGGATTTCTATTTTTGAAAGTGGTTGGTTAGAGCCGAGACTTTTGCAACAAGTTGGTATTACGTAAGTTTTAATAAGTGGACTCTACCGGTCAGTATTATGTTATGCAATGTATATTTATATGTAGACTACGTGGACAAGAATTTTTTCCTTTAATAAATTCGAAAAATCGGAAACAGTGTAATATTCTTGAGTTTTTCTTATATCTGTCTTGCATTTTATCTGGTTCTTCTCATGAGCGCATAGGATAAGCCCGAGCATAAAATAGCAGTCTACCGATTAACTTAGCTGTCGGTTTGGTACCGTTGGAAGCAATGTGTATTTACAAGTAGACTACGTGAACATAAATTTTTTCCTTTAATAACTTCGAATTTTACCAGGTTCTACTCGTGAGTACACATAATAAGCATAAAATAGCAGTCTACTGATTAGTTTAGCTTTTAATTATGTGCCGCTGAAACATTGTTTCAAATTAGGTATGGGTTTCGTGGAGATCGAACCATTTTGTAAAACCTATGGAACAAAGTTGTCAAGAAAGAAATCGCCGAACTAATAACGGAGGGAATGAAGTTTCGTTGAATTTTAGTTTCTTTAAACTGCTCTATAAACATGTAAATTTTCAGAAAGTTCGGCTGTCTATGAATCAGAGATCAGCATGGGTTACGCAGTTAGCAAAGATAAATGAAATAAGATAACATATGTAATCTCGCGCAGGAATGTATGACTTATTCCAAGCTTGCGCAACCTACTTATTCGGCCGTAACCGATATTCGTATTACGATTCGGTGCAGCAAACACTTGCAGAAAATCACTGGATTAGCATAAAGATCGTTATCGCGATACAAATTGCAATTCCTGCTGTTTGAACCAACTGAATTTATAGAGCATCTACTTCTGCAACACGGGTTCGCACGGTTCGTTGCACCTTGTTGGAAAGTGTTTCCTAGGTTTCGTTTTTCGATTCAAGTTTCTACACACGGGCGCAGAGTTGTGTCCCCGCGCTACCTTCCCCCTCTACGACGCTATTCCCCTTCCGTCGCGGCCCAATCACGTGAATCGTTTCGTCATGCATGTGGTATACAGTACTGGCAGAGGGAGGGTAACTTTTTCCCTCCCCTGGCCACTCTGCACAGGCGCACAGTGGAGTCGTGACCCCTAAAACCTGGCAGAAACTCGAAATAGGAAAATTCAAGAATTCTCGATTACCCGCCAGTGAATTAAAAGCTGTTTTCGACAAAATGTAAAACTCATTTTGATGTTTTAAATGTTAAAATGTATTTTTAATTTCATATTTTTTCCGACTTTTCTAGCCAAATATCCCACTGTGAGGCGTGCAATTTCTGCGGGCCTTATGTTCGAATCGTTTTGACGCGATTACTGTTTATTCCCAGCAAATAGGAAAGGTATTGTTTACGGTATGATTAATCATAGTCGTGGCAAATATAAGCTGATAAGATAATTGCGGCACGTCTGCAATATCCTCGTGTTGTTTCGATACCTATCCTCGGTATTGTAATTGCAGGGTGTGTTTCTAGGCCGTTGAAATTCACTTGCGTTCCCCGCAACGCCACCGTGCCGCGATCGCGTTATAAATTAGTTAGCGAAACAATGGAGCCGCGTTTCCAATGGTTCGATCGTTCTTCACTCGTGCGTGCTTCCTTTTTTTTCCTCGTTTTTGGAAATTGCAACGCGAGCTCAGCGGATCCGCCTCGTAACGCGAAATTAAATGGCCGGGGAGACGGCTGGTTTTACCGTAACTCGCAGTCGACTAAAGTTTCGAGTGATTCATGCTACGGTTCCACAGATAATGCGACTCAAAACCGTCACGTCCATGCATTCCGACGCGTTGATACTCTCAGCTCCCGAGCTACTTTCCATAAGCACGCGAATACTCTCTCTTTCCCTCTCTCTCTCTCCCTCTTTCTCATTCTCTCTCCCGAAAACTTTTTACTCTTTGTCCCCTGGAGTTGAATTTAGTTAAAACTTTGAGACATTAGTCCGGTTTTTGCCGGTGACCCTGCCACCCAATAACTCGTGCGTTTCCAATTCTCTGGCTGAACATTTCATCTTGAAGTAATTTTGTTTAACGATCTCCCGCCAGCAGGAATCCCAAAATTTTCGAGTATTCTTTCGTTCTCTTTCGTTCGTTCTTACTTATCATTCGTCGTTCTCGGGATGCATCGATCTTTACTTCGGAGAAGAACAGTCGTTAACCTTTCGTGGCCCCGAGCGTTTTCGATCTCTTATTTGAAGATCTTCGCGAAAATATGTAGTTTCATTACTGCCGGACTGCGGATTTTTAAAGGGAAATGAAAATGATCTGCATTCATTACAAGATACAGGAGTTATGGACATTTATTCCTTTTTCTAATAATTTCCATGAGTTGAAAGTAATATTATACAACACCAAGATGATGTTTAAATGGGTTTGTATTAGACGCAATTTAAATATCGCTATTAAAAAGGTGCAATTCAAAACATCACTATTAAAAAGATGCAACTCAAACATTACTATTGAAAGTACTGAAAATATTGAATACGGATGTTTGAATTGCATATGATATGAATCCCTTTACACATCATCGTGAATTAAAATAATAAAATGTAATCAATAGGATGTCACGCATTGAAATGTATAAAAAAACTGTGTAGATCAGCTCAAAACATTAGCAATAAAATACGAATCTATTAAAATGTCGGTACCGGGTCGACACAGATCTACAAAGCGTCAACTAATCACTTGGATAGCTTCAAACAGTATAAAAAATGGTTCTGATGGATAAATGTTTTCCAAAAAATATATTTGCAATTAATTGCCACGATATTTCGAAGATTGCGACCTTCGGTAGATGTGACACTGTCGTTTCAACTAGAACATATTTTCAGTGGATATTTTTTATGAATCTTTTTCGCATGTTCGAAATTGTTTGTTACCTACTTACCAGTTCTACTTTCGCTAAATGCAAAGCACTCGTATGAAAAATGTTATTCTACGTTTTCGACTAATTGTTTTTTGTATCACCAATTGTCGATCACCCTGTATAATATGAAATATTGATAATAGACATCATCGCGAACTTTCGATCACGACTTTGAACGCGTATTTACGTAATCCGAGGCGAGGAACGATCGATCGCGGCTCCCCTTGAGCGAAGCTTAGTTTCGAAATGGGAAATCGTTTTTCGGGCCGTTTGATTAAAAAGTATTGGATTAAAAAGTTTCTTCTCACTTAGCCTGGTATCGATGGAGCGTGCACCGTCGAGGCGTTAAGCCACCGAGCGATATAAAGTTGCTGCGTGACCCGATATAACCGATTCTCCCCCGTTATCTTCCGATACTCTGCTCTCCGCATTCTCGAGGTTAGTTGTGATATAACATGCACCATCTACATCTACATAGTAGGTCACTGCCTCTTGTTTTCCACGAATGATATTCGGCGTTACCGTGTCGCTAACCTCGGCCGAAACTGCGCGGAATTAGACATTGGCATTGTTCCAGCGTAACGACTTCATCGTTCAGCAGCGCCGCGCAAGAAAATATTAACGACATTACTCTTAACAAGATGACAGTATCTCGACGACAATTTGATCGGTTTTTATCCTCCGGACCTTTATTTTCTTTCCAGAAAAAGATGGCCCGGGATCTACCTCGTAGACATTTATGTATAACCGAACTGCGGATCTTTATGGAAATCACCGTTTTCATAGATTATTTTGCTAAGGATGGAGCCAAGAGAACGCTTATTTTGGTGGCTGGAAGGTTTCTTGGATTGCAGTCAAGTGAAAATGCTCTTGACTTCTATTTCGATGTATTTTTCTTGGATTTTACAAAGGATTCTGCTGGCTGATTGATCTGATTACTAATCGATCGTACACCATTCTTATGGTAGTATTAATATTTACGATGTATTTCTATTTATTAGATCGATTCTTTCGCAATTTTTAATATTGTAGGATTTAAGTCGTCAATAAAATAGCACGTCCGTAAACACAAACGATTTAATATTTACTTTTAAATATAACAGATACAATTAATAAAATTGTCTCGTTTAAATCTCCGTCTCAGATCGAACACGTCTTTACTTTTTCAAACGTCATACCAGAATAATAATAAATCGCATATTACAAATCTGAAGAACGTAATAATCATAATAACAAATATCGAATCGTCGCGTCGTTACAGTTACTAGTGACGCGACATTCGACGGAATTCTCGTCGCTCGGAGACGACTTCTCCCTACAATAGTTAAGTCCCTTGGTTGGGGCCTCTCAAACGCTTGCTTCCCTCACCAACCTCTCTTTCATTGAGTGCGTCCTTTCTAGGGCTGTAACTTTTCCGAAGCTTCGAAGGATTCGAATTCTTCCAAGTGCTCGAAATTTCAGTCTTCCAAACGTATGAATTTTTTGCCCCATATAAAAAAACTGCGTGCCACTTACACCGGAACCCTCGAGAAGCACAGTCTCGTAAATTGGTTCAGTGTACACAATATAAATACATTCCGTCCTGTGACTTTCAAATAAAAAATATTTCAAATAATCAATCAAAATAATTCTCAATTACATATAAATGGCACAAACGTTTCCCTTGGAATAAAGAATGCGTTATACACAGGCTCGCATTTCCACTTACATTGCATCACACGCAACAAGTTTAGGTATGACATAAATAATAGTTTGGAACCAGAGCATGCACACATCTACAAACCATAAAATCTAGTGATCTATTTTTTGGCCACGCTTCAAAGAGTTTATTTAGTTGCAGACAAAATATCGTCGACACCGATGTAATATTTCCTTAGTAATACGTGCAGAGGAAATATGATTCGTTTGATTTTTATTGCACGTCGATCACATTGTTTTAATGACTCGTTTTAATTAAATATAACGGCCGACCGATGCAAACATTACTGACAGAAAAGATTTCCAGTAGCTTCTTCACTGAGACCACACGAATAATTGGATTGAATTACACGTGGCGTTCTGGGCTCGACACTAAAATTACAAGTGGAGATAATACTGTTGCAAACTTTGTAAAACATTCCGTTATAAATGTATCGCGGACTGTTAATCGTTAATTTACAAAAGTTCTTTGAAATTATGTTATCTACGTTGTAGAGTAAAATATTTAGTTATCTCTTTGATTCTGCACAATACAAATGCTAAAGAATTAATTAAAAAATCGTTACATTTGAATAAATGCATATGGTACATGATGCATATAATTATTTAAAATTGAAATTTCTTCTCTTTTGTAATAACCTTTCTAGAACGACATTTATTCTGAAATATTTTTATAAATTATTATGGAACATAGAAGAAGAAGGCAAACTTTTAGATACACTTTTCACGATACTTGAGGATACATTCTAGTCTTTTCAGTGCGTAGAATTTCATTTTATGTAATACACATACCGTGTAGAACGTAGAGAGCCAGCAAACACACCCAGGTCAATATTTCCACAAGCGAATAGCGAATGATGATATTCAGCATGACGATAAGCTAGATTGTTATAAGCCACTTTGTGCCAATAATTGATGTCGACTGTCACAAGGACGTATGTTATATCAAGATAATCCGAAAGCCAACATTTTTAACAGCTTGCAGCGCGAACGGTAACTGCACACCTTCCTCGCTCTCGTTAATCCCGGATATATGTTTTTTATTCGTTTAATCGAATAATAACGTGGTTGCTCTAACTTTATATCATTAAATCATCAAGTTTATCATGTGATGCATTGCTTCATATCGAAATCGTTAATTCCTAAATCAGAATTTAAACACTAAGTGTTGGATTGTTACATAAATACGTTGGGCTACATCGGTATCTTTCTTTTATTTATCAATGGATCACATAACTGTATCGAATCAATCCAATTATCTTTTCAATCGTGGTACATTTACAACGAATCATGACTGAATCGTTAAAATTAGAACAATTTATATTTGCAACCAAACGAATTTATAATGAGATTCTTGGAATCTAAAAGGCATCTGAATGTATTCGAAATATGTAGTTCGCGTAATCGCGAATCTATCTACGTTTTCCACACTCTCAACTTGAACCAGCATTTTAAAAGCATCATCTTAGTTAGATTACAAGGACTAATCTAATTTGGTGACAGCGTAGTTGGGAGCAATAAAATTAGCGTGGTCGGAAAAAATCCTTTAACGACACTATGAAAAGGATACTCTAATTATAAAGTTTATGGAAGATCAGACAGCATATTCAATGAAAAACAAATCACAATAATAAACAGAATCCGGTTATGATGCTCGATAAAAATGAGATCAAGTACACAATAGTGAAAACATTTGAGAAATTAAAAAATACTGTTTTCTCATTTCCAACCCATTAACATGATTAGGAACAAAAACAAATGTCCATTTGTTGCGTATAATAGTTCCTATATGTTGTGATCGATACATTTCGCATAAAAATTTGCTTTTAATCAAAAACAGACATACGAACTTTTCACGAAGAGAAAGTGACTAGGAATATTCATCAGCGCAAACGGTCTAATCAGAACAATGGCTTGGCCGATTCAAACATGTAAATAGATAATCCATTGTAGGAGACGTAATGAACAAACACTATCCCGCGTAATACATACTAATTAAAACCGTAAGCTAAAGAGGTCGAGTTCTCGGCGGCTAATTCAGCGCCGTTCCCGTAAATTTTCTCGGAAGCTTTTCTGCCTTAATGATCGCTGCCGTCGAGAAGCATTTCGTCCCCGTATTTTGGAACGCGTTCCCAGCAGTTGATCGTGATAGAATGAAAATTTGATGAAGACGCTGAGAGAGAGAGAGAGAGAGATACCGATGGTGGTAGGGGCGGAGAGGGGTTGAGAATGCATCGTATTAAACGACGCTTGCAACGAGCAACAGTCGTGACGGCAGTATTGCACTTTGTTTTTCTTGTTTTTCTCTTTTTTTGTGTATATTTCATCATCCGGCGCAAAAAGGAAGCGCGAGAAAGGAAAGTCAGAAGCGGCTGACATTGTTAGCAGGCGTTGTAGCGACGCACGTTTCTCCTGACAAAAGTAATACGGACGCGCGTTCTATTCCATTTACGTATGCTGTATCTCTGTGAACTTCTCGTTTCAAGGTTTCTATCTCCGCCAGTGCCACAGATCGCCGCGCCACGGCCTCCGTTATAGTATAGTGTATTGAAAACTTCCGACGAAGGTACCACTCTTCCACCACCACTCTTTGCGTCCTCTCGCACTTTTGCTCGCGTGTGCGCGGCTTCGGTCTTGCTCATTATGCACCGATTCTCTCTTCGTTTGCAATCCGGCGGCAAACCCTTCTCCTCTTCCCTTCGTTCCTGCTCTCTCTCTCTCCCGCGGAGGGGGCGAGTGTGTCTCTCTTTGCATTTTTCATTTCCCCTACCGACCGGTGCGGTGCTGCTTCTAACCATCGGACCCGCGTGCAAGCTCGTTCTTCTTCCTTTGTTTTCAACTTTCTCTGACTTTCCACCCCCGGCATGCCCCCAGTTCGGTCTGCTTCTCTTTCTCTGTCGTTGGCGTTCTTTGTGGAAAAGCGGCATTAATTACGACTGTGCGGAGAGCCGTAGACGAAAGTCCGTTACGTTACGAGGCGAAGGCGGCGGCATTCCTGTATCCGAAAGTTTGTGCTTTCTGTGCCAGCAATTAACAACGCGTCTCGCGGACAGACTCCCACCGGCCGAGACCAGGAACAAGCAAAGGGTGCGACCGGCGATAGGGGTGCACGCAGAGCCTGGTCTTTTTTTTCGAAATAGGATGTTCACGCTCGTTTACGTGCTCACTTTTCTTTTCCGTTCTTCCCGGCGCGCTTCGCTGCCCCGTTATAATTTGATGACTCGAAACAAATGTGCGACTACTGTTTTCTGAAGGGGATAGGCACACCACGTAACTAGCAAATAACTAGAATCTTACTACATTTTGTGTCGAAATATAGGTTTGCGGGCTACCGTTATTTGTCCTTATACGCGCATATTTTGAGCTGCACAAGGGTTCACTTGATAGAGGAAAGTTCATCGCACTGCGCTGTGCCCCATCATATGAGTCAAAAAAGTTTTTGTAACAGAAAAATGAGTCCAAAGTAGAGGAAACACATCGAGAAAAATACCAGCAGATTCCGATGCATTTTTTTCTGTCACAAAAAGACTTTTTTGACTTATATGATGGGGCACAGCGCACTGCGGTGAACCTTTCTCTATCAAATGAACCCTTGTGCAGCTCAAAATATGCTCGTATAAGGACAGATAACGGAAGCCCCTAGAGCCAATTTTGGTTCAGCTAGTTAGACCAGATGACGCCTAATCAGGACTATCAACGTGGATTCGTAATAAAAAAAGTATATAGTGCTTGAATCCACTCGGATCTATTAATAGCAATAAAGATATTAATTTAAAAAAACGTGGAATCATAGCAAAATTGAAGCGTTATGATGATACATATGTATATTTATCAGTGTTACTATAAAAAAACTTTTTTTCCACGCGGAGATTGATTACATTGATAAATACCCTAGAATAGGTATGCCTACCCCCTTAAGAGTTTCTTTGGGCCGACGGATTGATAGAAGAAGGCGGAAGCTGGGCTGCGTTCTTACTTCGACGACGGTGACTTCCTCGACAATGTTTAAATTCATACTATTTACCAAATATATCTTTTTATCGATATACATTACGATCTTCCACAGAGGTACAAGCTTCCGTAATACGTTTACGCACACGTTTCTGCGTCTGAATTAGAATATTCCTAATGATAATTTCAATAAAATAATACTTGCGATGCAATGTTTCCCATACAGCGTAATAATCTGTTTGTTTTTTATTGCGTATTGCAGGATGAGGCGCAATCGAGGTCACCAACCGCGTGTCATTTCCCTTAAGTTACCTGGAAAGTATTAACATCGCCGATGTATCATTCGAATAAAATTACTTGAAAATATTTATGCAATATTTTACTAACAACAAGCATACTGACTGAATAAAGAAACGTTTTATTCGAACACACCGTGTACTATTTTCTTTTCATTTTCTCGCATCTCGAATACCACCCGTTTCTTGCACGGCGAGCCGAGACTACCCCGTTCGAGAAATTTCTTGAAATTAATGGAACGCTTATTCCCGACGAAATCGTTCTTGTACACCGCGCTGGTAGAACAAGGTTACGCTTTCAAGTTATCTAATAATAGGGAACGCGTGGTTGGTGTTTTGCTTTTTACGATTCGACGATATCGTTGCTTGCGGGAACACGTGTCGGCGTTCCTTTGAGCACCTCGAAAAAGCCCAGCGCGAAGTCCGTGGTGTCTGGGCGTTTATATGGGTAGAAAGCGCGAAAAACAAGAACCACGTCGTCCGTGTTTCACTCCCGTGGTCCCCCATCCCCCCCGCCCCCTCCGAAATGCACTTTCCTCCTATTACTTCTTGTTCCCTTTTTGCGCGACTGCATTCTCGTAATTTGTGCTCATGCCGGGATATAAACCGTCGTCTCTTTGACTGCTCTGTCGAACGAAACACAGGAAACGGGCGAGGCCTTGAAGTGACGAAAAGTGGAATTCTCGTCGTCTGTTCTGAAGAACGATACGCCTTGAACGCGCAGATTCTTAAACCTCCACGAGCGGAAAACACGCTCGTAGCTACGACGCGCCGCGGCGCGGCGGGCCACGCGGTGCAACAAGCTTCTCCCCCAGCTTTCGAAACTGAAACATCGCTGTAATCATCGTTCCACAGCAGACGGGATAAAAACGAACACACTGTTTTGCCATCGCCGTTTGCCAACCCCCGCGCAATTATAATTCCTCGAGGCGCTCGCTGGAGTCCCGGTCTACTTAGGATTTGCCGACTCTTTTGTTTACTACGGTATTACACGGTTCTCTTTTTTGCGCGATCGTAACGTTGCAATTTTCAAGTAGTCCCGAGAAATTTCAATCCAACTGAATTCTGTGTTATTTGATGCTAAATACTTTAACTGCTGATTCGAATAGCTACGATCTTCTTTTATTTCAGTTTCTTAACACATATCCGCGACTACCTGATTAAAATTTGTCGTTTCGTCATTGGTCTTTCATTTTATTCAGTTATAATTATAATGGTATACGAAACAGTAAAGTTTCAGAGCAATTAACGACTAGGGGAGATCGGGGCTAAAAGTACCCGAGGTAAGTTGTTCCGATCATTATTTAGAAAAATAGTAGAAGAACGCGCGAAGAAGAAGTCTGTCTGTTTAAGAAGTAAAATTTTCTCACGGTTTTTGTGTACAGATAATTGTAAATATTATAATGTAAATGCATATTTGAACGTAATCATTTATCTTTCTAATTATGGTTAAAGTTTATAAAACTATCATTTCTTTTAGTTTAGTCGAGTCTTAAGTATCGAGATTAAGTCCATATGAAATTCATACTTGTTGAAGTGAGCTAATGAATTAGGTTAAACCGCCCGAGGACTACAATATAAGTACACATCGTCCAACGAATTTTAGATAGTGCAAAGTAAGTTTACAAAGTAATAATTAAATAAATGTAATGGTGAAGTTTGGATGGATTCATGTTAACTGTAGCATCCTTTATCTAAACTTTGAGAAAAAGCGGAACAGTTGCATATTATTACATTACAAAGTGTACTCGCGTTTATTAATGTACAGACGCCAACTGATTCGAAAATAAATTCACATACACTGCAACAGATCCAGGAATTCGAAATTATCAGAACTCGAGACGAATATTTCTACTAGTTATCAATATTAGTTAAATCAAGCAAGTTAGAAAAATAAATTGTTCGAAAAATATTCAATAAGTTCAGCCTTCATTTCTTAATTTAATTCGGTCATTTATAAATATGGGGAGTATGCATTAATAATATTTTCTGTAGTAAAATTTTTGGCGACATTAATCAATTCAAGAAAATTAGAAACGAATTGGTCGTGAAATATTCATTAATTTAAATGCTCCTTTCTATCGATCGTATATTTGTTTATAAAAGATGTATTAATGCTCTCGGCGCACTGGTTCGATCAATTTTTACTTAGAAGCAATTCTCAATTAGCATTGAAGATGATCTGAACATAGATCGAAACGTCGAAATTTGAACTTGATAAATTACAGAATTGCTTCTAAGTAAAAATTGAATAATAATTTTTTGTTTAGTAATTTACAGACGTAATTATTAATTTTCTTGAGGATTATCTGAACATCGTTCGAAACGTCGAAATTTGCAGAATTGCTTCCAAGTAAAAATTGATCGAATCAGTGCGTCGAGAGCATTAATACATCTTTTATTCGCTAATTTATATATGTATGTATAATATATAACACATAGTAAGGTTTGCATTTTCGACAGTATAGATTGTAGAGCATCGGATAATGAATATTTCTTAATTTCATTACTGCTAAGTTTCCCGGGTTAAACATTTATTTACGAATCTAGGTTCTGCGGATATTTATGAAATAGACAGAAGAATGCCTCTCATTTTTTCCAAGAGTTAATCGCCAGTCCGTAAAAAACCGCCGCTAGTTTATCAGTCGACACAATGCAATATTGTAAATTACATGCAACACCGGGAAATGAAAAGAAAATGCTGCGGAAGATTACGGTGACTGAGGGTTTGGGCCGTAATCCAGTTTATGGATTCGGTCTTGTTTGCAGAGGCAAGCCGCCTCACGGAACAATACTCACGGGATGCAAAGTTCTTATGCATCATGCTGAAAGAAAACAGAAAGTTATTCGTCCATATGAATATTCATGACTGTCGTAAGAATAGAAATCTCCGGCGGGAGAAGCGAGAGAAGCGAGAGAAGCGCGCGAGCGGTAGTTAGAAACATTCTGACATTAAAAGCTGAAATTAGCTGCGGGGACCGTGCACCTCGAACGTAACGTTGAGAAGTAAATAGTTCATGCAGCTTGTAGAATCGTATAAGAACAAGCATCACCCGGTACTCCAAAGACGGCAGTAAATCATCAAACAGCTTAAGGACTGGCTTCCCTCGGCTGCTGTACATATGAATATAAATTGCTACACAGACGCGCGACCCCTCTTATGCTAGCTCCATGGTATTATTTCCGTACTTTGGGCGACAACGTGTAATCACAATAACGCCAAATTAAAATATTACTTCTCCGACATCACTAATTTCCAAATCATAAATTTAGTCGCATTCGACATAAAAATTAGGCGCCACAACATCGACTCATGATGATAATTTCATTTTCTTGTAGTTTATTTGCCGCATTTATTGAAAATAAAGTATATTGAACTTCGTTCACTACATTTATCGAAAATGGAGGATGCCGAACTTTCTGTATTCTTGGAATTTATTAGCAGACTGGTGCAGTAGATATTTTTTCGCGTTCCGGAAGCGTACCGCGGAAAAATTGAAGGGTACTGCATTCCACGCGATCGGCCCTCTGATGCATTATTATTCTTCTGTTTGCAATGCATACGAATTGTTGTTGTATTCGCATTGTACGTAATATTGCATAATACCGTGACACAGCCAAGGCCGGCCGATAGAGAAGGTTTTTCAGAGCAGATTGTATCGGTTTCTTCTTAGCATATTCCGGTACGGTTCTCGCTACAGTGCACTTCGGTAATTTGCGCGGCGGCGCGAAATCAATAAGAAACAGGAAACTCGAATAGACGACGACTTACCGGGTGTTTTCAACTGTAACAGTAAGTTCCATTCACGCGCGCTCTTTTTACCCGATATATATACATGTATATATTATATATATATCCCCTCATAGATTTCATATTCCATCGCGGGAGCTAGCGGGCGGCAAGAAAGAATTCGGTGCGAACTACATTTTTCCGCCCAACCCTCTCGCCGACACGGATGAAATATATTCCATACCCATATCGGTACGATTCTATTCATATTCGATTCCTTCCCGTTAGACTTTTATCAATTATAGAGTGTATTTACGCCCGCGCAACTGTCATTACGCAACACCGACGTTCAGTATAGTATTCTCGTCGCGATCGAGTTCTGTTCACTTGAACACACACGGCCGATCGGTTGAAATTCGAAACCTCGATTATTATCGCTATTTCCATCATAATTAAAGGCAGTAAGTTGCTTTGCTTTTAATTAATCCCTTGGCATTTAATATCGAGACACACTCAGGATTATGCATCTACAGAAACGAATAGATGAAACACTATCCCCGGCAAAAATTATTCGATCGAACAAATCGAGGGTCTATCAATGCAGTATTCAAATGAAAAAAATAAATATATTTGTTTTCTCACAACGTATACAAAGTGGGCACATGAGATACTGACTTAAGGAGAGGTTTAATCAGCCCAAAACTAACGGAACATTTTTGTGGCAATGTCTATCGTGATTTTTATTAGAGCTCTTTATTGAGGAATATTAAATAGTGTTTTTTAACATTCACAATTTTAATTGAATATTTTCTACTAGGGGTAGTACAAAACTGTCAAGATATCAAAAGAATATCGGGATCGTGTTATAAACAAAAATGAACGATGAATGGCAAGAATGGAGGCTTTTAGACGGGAAATGAGTGCAGTGAGAATTTCGATGGAACGTTTGTAACTGCGGGCTACAATGGACCCAGATCGCGGCGTCCGAGGGATGGCATCACCTGCATTCGAAAGAACCGATCTCCAAGTAAATGGGTTACGTTCTTCATGTATTATTGTACACAGAAGCGCTTGGAGGTTGGAGCCCGAATTTGAGAACACCCCGTGCAAGGCACGCACGGGTAAATACAGATATTTCAGAAGCTGGGTCCTCCATTTTATTGAACGCCGAACGGAAATGTCTACGGATGCAGCTATTAGAGCCCGCGGCGCGATTTCCTCAATCTCTTCTATCCCGTTCCATTCGTAGTTCGAGCGAGGCTCTGTCAGTGTCTCGTTTACGGATCGCGGCAACAAGACACGTCGAAACTTCTAACCACCATCCGTTCAGAGGAAATAACATTAATTACTCGACAGACAAAACTCCGCGACGCGATGTACGGAACACGGCGCGGCGGCAGATAGTTTGCGCTTTCTGTTTAGCAATTAACAACATTCGCGCTGGATTCGGTCGCGAGAGGTGAAAGAGAGGGTGAAAGGGTTTAACGATGGGGGGCGGCGGCGGTGCAACGGGAAACGCGGGGGTGGTTGTCGCAGGCCGACACATACCTTTCTTCCTTCAAACACGTTTTTATCCTCGTTACTTTTTCTTTTCACGTTTCTTTCCGCGGCGTCTCCGAACCCAGTCCAGAAGCCTCCATCCCCCTCCCTCCTGCCCCCTCTCTCACCCCTTTAACGCCAGTAATTTACCCGTAGCACGAAATAAACCGCCGTTACCTTGACTACTCCCTTGCCGGGTATTTCCGTGAGTTTCCACGGTTGCGTTTTTATCGCATTGTATCGCGCCGTGCCATCGCGACGACGACGACGACGGCGACGTCGACTGCTACTACCACGTCGAAAACACCGACCAAGAGGGTGGTTTTCGTTCGTTTGTTTGTTTGCTTGTTTGTTTTGGTTTCCTTCCATCGCGACGCACCACCTTTTTGGTGCTTAGCTGAGACGAAGGTGCGCGCGCTCCATTGTACTCCACGATCCACCGGAAGTTTTCATGTTTTCATCTAACCGGAGTTTCAAATGTAGTTCATGTCTCCGTTTAGACCTCCGGTTTCCTCTTATGATAATAGTCGTGGTTTGTTGTCGAAAATGGACGAACTGTTAGGGAACCATTAAAACGAGTTTAATGCCCGCGCGTCGCGTGCAATACACATTTTATTACGAAGTATAAATGGCTTCTTACCTCGATAAAAGTGGCAAAGGGTGTTTGAAAAATAGGACAAGCTGTATTTAGAATGCGTTCCTGTATATGCAGGGTGTCCGATTGGGAAGTAATTCTACGCGTAAAAGTGAGTCGAAACGCGAAAAGTCGAGAAACAAGCTTAAAGACGGGTTCGCGTGATTTAGTATGCAAGAAGTAGACTCAGTAGGTGATGATCAGACGCATCTCAGCCGCTTCCTATTAGCACGCGTATTACCTACTTCTTCCCTAAATTATCAAACTCGATTTATTCGGAAACGAAGAGGCAAATAAATTTTTATTCTTTATTTTCGACAGGACGAAAAATTGATTTAATTAAGCTTCCTTCGTAGCTTCATTCTTCATTCTAACGTTTTTATTTCGTTGACAAAAACTGTTCGTTAGATCATGCTTCGCTATATTGAATAAATAGCAGCGTAATAATGAAGATATTAAGTAAAGTTCATGCATAATCAAGATGAAACCTTAATAGCCGCGGTGATCATTAGCATAAACTAAAGCGCACCACTTCAAATAATCTTCAAGCAGAGATAGTTCTGAATGCGCTAAAAATTTCAATTAACTTTCTTAATGTAACTTGTAAAACAACTTACTATTTTATTTCAAATTAATATAGCAAATTTTCGAACTTGATAAAAGAAAACTGAACAAAATTATAGCTGCACTTGGAACAGAAAATAGATTATACTGTGCAGCATTTGACAATGGTGAAAGCATGTTCACAATATCTATTATCAAAGTATTTTACACAATGCAATATATCGTCTTAAGAAATATGAAAAAGTAATTCGTCACAAGAAGGATACAAATTCTCCGAATATAATGGTATGCGTTATACCTAATTTTAACCTTTTGCACTCGGAGCTATTTTAACTGGAAAATTAAACATTTCTTCCGATCTAGAATATATTCATACCTTACGATTTTTGAAATTTTATGGATATGAAATTGGTAAAATACCTTATACCGTACCTAAATGTTTAGTAATTGATTAGGTACCGATATATTTAATAATGTAAACAATATTTTGAAGAATAGTACAGCAATTTTTAGTGGTGCCTCAGAGGGGACAGCTGAGTGCAAAGGGTTAAGTATCTACATGCACAAATGTGTGCCATTAATAGCAAACATGTTGATGTAACGTACGTTCAAAAAAGCTTTCTCTTCAAAAAGTGTTTACTTGCAACAACAACAAATTGTACGCACGCGAAAGTCAGCGCTACGTCATCTAATTTTTAGCGAACAATTGCATGATTGTCGAAACTGCTCGAGTTTGTGCTGCGAACCGAGGAGCAACATAGTTCGAGTCATTGGTCGCAGATTAATCGCGTGGCTTTCTCTTGCTACATTAACAGTCCAGAGGGTCTATGGTATAGCTACACTCGCTTGTTATCACAAGCGAATAACACGTGAAATTGGAATTTACTCTCGAACTTTGATTTCACAATTCTCGTCGCGCAACTTTAAAATTAATTTGGTCCGCGACGATTGTTTTAAAACAGGATGCAATTCATTTACAGAGGACAACTGACGACGAATTGTTCCCCGTTACTCGCGATAAGAATGTTCTTGCTCTGGAGAGTTAGCTACACCCGAAACGATAAAAGTGTGGTTCCATTTGAGGATTTCTTTTGTGCATACAATTACGTTCCATTGAGGAATTGCTACTGTTGGTTGAAAAATGATTTCTGAGATAAAAAAATCATCCACATCAGATATTCACAGTACTAAATAATTATAAATAACTACACAGTTTTCTCTGAATATGGTTCTTTCGTGACTATACAAAATCGTCATCTCTGCAAATCCTTTAACAAGTATAACTTTTATAAAGAATACTTTAAGTACAGCATATCTGTACAAACATATTTGAAAATTTCTACTTTAAAAAATTTGTTACACCTCTTGTAATAAACTAATTGCTCCAACTTCTCAAAAAATATCCAAGTGTATGATTCGATATTAAAAAAGTTATCGTTCTTTTAAACGTGTCCGAATATTACTGTGGTTCACTGTATTGTCCCGCAACATGTTGAATTGAAATGGAACAGGTTTCGGATGTTAAACGTAAAAGCAGAAGCTCCGAGGATTCCCGGCAAGTTTCGACGCTTGGAGTACAAAGAACCCCAACAATGGTGAGTGATGCGCTGTAACAAAATCTGGGGTTTAATCTGTACATTAAAAAACGTAATGCAGGCATCGCTTGCGTACAGTTGAACGCGTTATCTCGTTAGGGAAAGCTCGGCAACGCTCCGCAAGATGGTTTCTATTGTCATATACGTCCACCGGCAGGATGTACCGCGTTCCATTCTTAATCCATTAGCCGCTTAATCTCGCCTCGCAACATTTACATGTTTCCGCGGGACGAGCGGATGTAAAGTTTCGGCGGGTGCTATCGTATTTTCATCAGGCCTGGAAGTAGTCAGTGCTGTCTGTGTCTATCTGTTTCTATCTGTTTCCCTTTGCCTTCGCACGCGCGAGAGAGAGAGAGAGAGAGCCCACGACGAGGACAACGAGGACGACGTCGACGGCGACGACGATAACCTCGGCGACTAGGCGCGACGTCGAGTTTCACATTTGCACAATACATAAATACGTAATTCAAACTGGAGAGACCAGCCTTCGGGCTCTACTTTTGTTAATTCCATCCCGTCTGCGACACTCTAGCCACCGGGAAAACAGCCGCGATCGTGATACCGCGGGTAACATGTGTGCAAATGATCGTTCGCTGTGAATCATTTTAATTTCGTTGATGGAACCGATTTATCGGACGCTCGAACGGCGAAGCGGTGGTTTTATGTGAAAGACTTCAGAGTCTTTCGTGACGTGAAATAGTTCGCGATATCTTTGTAGGAACCTGCACGCTATGTCTTCTCTCTCGGCACTGTTTTCTCGCTGCCGTTTAATTACGCTTTTGTGTACCCAAGTCGATCTGTACTCAACATTTAATTTAATTGCCTTAATCACCTGCTCTGACGACGTGCGAGTTATTTACTTGTGACGTTACTGTTCGAGGGTGTTTAATTCTGATTTATATTTCGAAATCTTTTCACTTCAATCCTTTTTCTACGGTGTATGCACAGTCTTTAATAAAAAATATGATTTCTAGAGTCATATGAAGCCAGTCCAATTTTCTCGTATTAATTTATTAGAACCATGGTACTTTAGTTTTATATTTCTTTTTGTAATATGGTACTACTGGATGTTATTTTTCCTTTGTTTGTTGTCTATTAATAACTATATTTTTCTACTAGTATTTTAAGTAACTGGTATTTTTTACAATTAAATTTTAAAGGATCTATTATCATGAGGTTGCACTTACTTTTCATCATGATAAAAATTAGATATAATTTAAAAGTACTATTGCATTATTTTAAAAAAAACCATGAAGAACAGAAATTAATGTCTATGTTCACCCATTTTGAAATTCAAACACTGTTTATTAGTGCAATGCATTTATTGTTTAATGATTGATCTAAAATCGAGCTTTTCAGTATTTTACAAATATGCTAAATGTTTGTGGAAATTGAATTGTAATTTTTCTGCTGGTGTAAAATATTTGGAAACTGCAAGGTGTTAATAATGTATACTATAGATCATGTCTTTATATAGAACGGTGAACACGGATAACCTGGTAAACTCGTTTTTATTGCCTGTATTGTACTTTACTGCGGTCGCGTTTTTCTGAGTTTTCTGTGTGCGTGATTTGAGTCTCTTATATTTCTCGTGATCTCGCGAGTTATGTCTTCCGCATCATTGTGATTGGTGTTTCACTAAGATCTAGCAGCGTAGTCTCTGTTATTAATCTCCAATAAATACAGAGGTGTTAAATCTAAAAGATATTTTCGACTAAATGTGTTCAACACAACCTACTCTATTGCGATTTAAAATAATGTTAAGTAATAACGAATAGAAGCAATGCCATCTCTACACGAAAAACTAAATGATTTTTCGAGCGATCTAATAGTAAGTAAATAACACGAAACTATTTACCGATGAAAGTAGATAATGGTAGCGGACGAACGGTGGAATACGGCTTATCAATGCTTCGAAATAATTATCGTGATAAGATTTTGCGATTCGCGTGCATAAATGCGATTAGGGGAGTTAAATCGGTGCTAATTCAGACAAATCCCTGGTAGCGTGATCAGCTTATTGCCTCTCGAATCACACGGTTTATATGTGGGGGACAAACCGGCAAATGTACAGAGAGTGATATATCCTGGTGTACGTGGAACTTGTGTCTGATCAAAGGCCGGAAGGTCGACAGTGGTACTTCGTTTGTTCGATTTAACGACGCGCCGTTAATTAATTCAGTCTCTTCGATGCTAACAAGTACAGAATGTTTGGAGGAACTGTCAGAGAGAAAGAGAGAGAGAGAGAGAGAGAAGAGAGAGAGAGATGAGTCCTCCGGCATGCGCAAAATCAAACGGCCGCTACACATCGGTGGCAAAACTACAATAAAGGTGAAACTACGACTTGAGACCGAAATCGAAAACTGCGGTGGAAATTCAACCCGTCACGGACTGCCGCTGATGCTTTCACTATGACGACTCCGGGATCTCGAATAAACCGAGTTTATGTCCCCACTCTTGTCCTCTACCGTTAATGTCATATACAAACTATGGCATTCGAAGACGAAACGCTTGTCATGGTTTCTTGTTAGGAAACAGGTGAATGGAACTGGTTATGATCCGAGCGCCTGCCTTTCACACGAATCTGCTCTTCAGATCGAGAATCTGTTAATTAATAAATTAATCACTCTCGTAATAAATGTCTCCAAGAAATGAAAATAATTTTTCATATCAGGATGTTTGCACATACAGTAGGACCTCGATTATCCACACCTCCGATGTGCAAAGTCTTTAGTATCCCAACATGCTTCAGATGTTGCTCAATCTATTTATTCTGCAAAGTTTTAATTATATTTATATCTGATGGAACTTAATTAGTTTTAAATTGAGTACATTTTAAATGAATTGCATTCTTGCAGTACTTTTCTTTTCGTGCAATTATGCAGGCTGTTTTATGATGCATGTTGGAAACCTAATGAAGATGTCGAGATGATTTTTTCAAGCCTCATCACGCGAAGGGATCTTTTATAATGTGTCAACAAAAAGCCGAGTGACACTTCACGTGGCAGCAACTTCAATTTTTCAAGTGAAATGCGCAGTGAATTTCAAAAACAGAAAGTGACTTTTTTAGCTAAAGTACAATACTTTGTGCGAGAGATACTTACTAAATTGAGTACTTGCTGCTGTAAATGTTTTTCAAGCTTTGGTACTATCTATAGTGCAAATTGAAATATTTCAAGCATCTTTTTCATTAGCACCTCTTCATTAATTTGTATAATTTTTAGAACATTTATATTAATTTATGTATCGAGACCATGGTTTCATAAATTCCGCCGTTGTTCGTACAACAATAAATTTAAACATCATTTTTAATAACAGGATTGAATGGCATTGCCGTATCTTTAAGCAGACAGTTAAAATTTAATTACAATTCCAAGCCTGCAACTGCAAACGAAAGACTTGTTATTGTACTGCGGATTTTATGCAATTATAGCAAAACTGGGTAGGTGCAATTTAAAATATTAGCTTGTCAAGAAAGAAATTTTATTCCTTTGTTTTAATTACAATTTTATACCAACAAATATTAACTTTAATTTAATATTTAACTAATTAAATCATGGCATTATATGTATTGGTATAAAATTGCAATTAAAACAAAGAAAAAAAAATCCTGCATTTCTTTCATTATAACCTAATAGAATAAAGATTAAGAGAATTTAGAAACATGAATTTACTATGTTCAACGTATTAAAATTATTACAAAATGAAAGAATATTTTATGTAGCTTCTCCTTCTTAAAGTTAATGCAGAAAATTTTTATTTTGCATAAAGATCCACAGTCTACTTATTATAAACAATTTTTGCGGCAAGTTTCTTTTGCAAATGATCTAGAATGTGTAGATTCACCCCAAGGATGGATAACTATTACTTTTTGTACACCGTGTTCCTACCGATCGGAAAAGCAGGCGGGATAAACAGTTGCATTATTTCCCTCGCAGGCATCTATTACCATAAGCGATCGCAGCTGGAACGCCAGCCGGTAGACTCGCAATGGATTGGCATGTAAAAGGTTCACTGTAGGTTCACAAGTTGACGCGCTTGTGTAGAAGCGTTACTTGCACCTAGAACGGCACTGGGAAGCGTGTCAGGTATTAAGTGGAAAAAATCGGCAATTCCCTAACGCGTGGAACGACGCGCGGTGACTGTTCCGGCGATAACAATTTGCCTCCGCGTGACAAGAATTGGCGTTGGCTGATACTGTGCTGCTGCAACAGGACGCCCCGGACACGAATCACACAGGCACTTGAGTGCGAATTGTTATCACGCGGGTAGTTACCGTGGTTGTTATCTAGTTAGCAACAAATCTTTTTCGTCCTCACCGTCGTCTCTGTCGTCTTCGTCGTCGTCGTCCTTGGTATAGATGCAGCCACGTTGCGGCAAACCGCCTCGAAGCGATACATATCTGAAAACGAGTGGGGGCAAGACGTGAGTCGAAAATCGTGTACGGCATAACTCTTCGTATTTACCGTGGAGGATGCAGATATTCGCGAGCAAACATACATCAGTTGCGCATACAGAGGAGTACACAGACCTGTGTACGTACAAATATGCACGGGAATCGCCGGTGTTCCCTGGAAATCGGTATCCAGCCTGTATTCTTGACGACTCGATCATTCACCGAAATTCTCATCGTCGTTGTCTGCGTTTACCGCGATAGCTTAAGGGCATGTTCCAGTTTAGAACGTACCATATTTTCAGCTAACTTCGCGATCGTTTGCACCGTGAAACTGTGCAATTTTAGTATTGGAATGTTTCCACTGTGCTTTATACATATGTTAATCAAATCTTTTACACATATCGAAAATCGAAATTGACCTTCTTGTAGAGATTTAATGAAAATTTTCGATTAAATATCTATTTAATTGTTATCCAACTTATTCACCCTTTTTCAGAAAAGCTTTTCGTAATCACTTATTTCGATAACAATTTGGTATCAACGAAGAAACTTTGTTGATTTTCTTAATATGCTGTGCGTACAAACAAATGACCAAGCTTTGTAAAAGTAAAAATAAGAAAACAACAACGTTATTAACCCTTCACTGCATGATTCTTTTAATTGGGATGAAATAATTGAAGGGATGTCAGTTTTTGTATTTTATTTAAGGGAAAAATATTAAAAAGAATTGAAACAATATTTTTGGAAAAATTAATATAAATGAACATAGTAAGAAAACACATTCTTAGTTTACTATATACCAGATTTGTTAACTGTATCAGATGCAGTGAAGGGTTAAAATTTCGTTTATAATTAATGATCGTGTATCAGAAAAAGTATCATTTGTAGAAAACGTGTTACGGGATTTCGGAGATTCTACCTCGCCGGTCAAGGATTAAATAGAATTAATTTGTCCTGACACCGGTAGTGGGCGTGTTAATTGCGCCGCGACGGTTTAAATGAAATAAAGTGAAATAAAGGAGAGATAAGAAAAAAAGAATGTTCCTCGCAAATAGAGGGCCGAGAGTGCAACTGCTGAAAGTCTGCCGGTAATTTTTCCAAGTGGTATGTAGCGTTGTCTCGCAAATTTAACAATTTTTAAGCAATCCTCAATAACTCCAGCTAGCGTGCCTCGTTGACCCCCCGAACCAGGCAATAAACGTTGACCGTTACCAGCCGACGACATATGAACGTAGCCGCGGTCATTTCGTACCGTAATTTCCAGGAACCGCAGCCTCGTCCACTCCCAACAGTAATTTCAAATCTCGACCAATATGTTCAGACCTCCTAACTGCTAGCGTCAATAATTCGCGAATTCTCACCCGCAACCCCTTCACCAAACTACAGTTTTTAAGATTTTAAGTGAATGTTCCTGTGCTGTGATCAGTTTGCGGTAACATTACTACCACTGCTTATCCTTCATCGACAAAATGTACGAAGCGTAACTTGCACTACGTTGTTGAGAAAATAAATTCACCTGAAGTCTATTGTAAAAGGGCCTAAGAAGGGATGGGCAGTCAGTCCGAGCCAACCAAGCTAGTCACAGCTCTCAAACCTTCTTTATTTCTAACTGTTTTTAACTCTGTTTTAATGTTTCAATAGTTCAATGAAGTATAATATTGTGTTATATGCGAACAGTACCAATATACAACTGGTAGATGTTTATTTCATAGTGCAGTGGAGTTTAAATAAACTTAATATTTAAAGTCGTATTTGATCTCTTAACCTCGTCATCCTAACAAAAAGATTTTGATCCTGTTTTTTTTGGATCCCATGGAAATCACCGACACTAATATCACCGACCACATTTCGACGATGAATTTGATCGACAACGAATCTAAAATCGTTGGCGGTTAAAGGCGTTGTCGGCTAAAGTAGTTGTCGGTCAAATCTGGAATCGGTGAAATGTGTCGGTGATTTCCATGGGACCTGTTTTTTGAGTAAAATTACCTGTGTAATTATCTTCGAGTTTGCTACCCGGCCCTTTTAAAAAAAAAGTTTGCCGACTCCTGCTCTTACATAATCAAAGTATCGTTCCTCTATTTCGAGATAGAGCAGATCGAGAGCGGCGGGATATGCGATAGAATATCAGTGTCTACGTCAAGGAGAAAAAATATGTTTTGAAGACACGAGATGAAAATCGTGTACGACGCAAGTTTCCGTATCTAGCACGGAAATACGGATATTCCGGCGTGCACATCGCTGCACATGGGACATTAGGTACATAGAAAATATACAGGTAGATCCGCGGAACACGCTCCAAGTTCATCCCTACGGCGTATGTTTCCTAACATGATCATTCTCTTACTGTGAGTGCACCTTCCTGGTCCGTCTTTCCATGCATTTTCTTTGTGCCACGCCGCACGGTTTTCATTCAGATGTTTCCTCTTATCAATGTACATCGATGATATGGTATACAGACACCAATGCCTTCAATTTACATTCGAATCGAATTTGAATAGCATCTTGATCAAATCCTTTCCATATATGTGCGTACTGTGTCGACTGCGTGCTTAATAGTCGCCATTGTTATTTAGATAAATCATCTATCAGCTATTTACAACCCTTGTACACAAATAAAACTTATAGTGACAGATCAAATTATTAGATCCATCTGGATAAATAGATTTTACATTAAAGAGACGATTCTATATTGAAACAATCAATTCTTTTATTTAATTTATACTGTTATACACTGAAATGTTACCATTTTTCTATTGAGTTCTAACTGACCTAACAGACGTTGTCCTGTCCAAATTTCAATAAACTTGTTCGTGATCGTTTTAAGAATCTGTGGAAAGCTATTGGAAATGTGCAAACGAAGTAAAAATAAGAAGAAAACGTATATCTGAGTGATCAATTGTATCTATTAACGATTGTGGCCATGGATATTCAATTTAAGGTGGAGTACATTCGGAAGTACGCCAATGGGAAAGAAATCAATTCTATTAACAGTACATCGCTGAAATGTTGGAAACGTGTGATGTGCCTGGAATGTGACTTGGAAGTATGCAATTTTGTTTCAAAATTTAAGTCAGAATTTCATGTCAACCAAATGATTTATTTTCTTCAATTAAATTTTAAATCACAATCAATCTCGAGGTGTTTTATTTACATTTCGACTTCGATTGCAAGATCGATGTTAAAGTAAATAATCACAACAAAGAAATGCTTTATTTCGATTAGTTTGCTGTGACATCACCATTTTGTTCATTGCAATGCTTTATGATACACGACATTTTTTGTTTTGTAGTCTGCTGCGTAACCAAACAAACCTGATAGTTTTCCGACCTAAAAAACCTTATTCGGACTATTACGAAATTTTTTTTAAATTAGCCAAATCGGTCCAGCAGTTTTCAACTAATGCGCTCACCAACAAATAGCATTTAATTTTTATTTATACAGATAGATTAATATTTGGAAATTACAACTGAACATTTAGCAGAACTGTAAAGACATACTGTTGAAATTATTAGTTAACAAATTGATTATTAATTCACCATGTATTGAAAACTCACTCATTTACTAGTAATCACAATGGATAGTAATTTGTGGATTTAAAGTGTATAACAAAAATGGATGGATCGTTGTTATAGTCTCTATTATGCAACTATCATTGAAGAACATATGAGAATTTTATATTCAGTGTGGCAGAGAATGAATTACTTGATGTATCGGATGGTCGAATATCGAGCGTAGAATAAGTTTAAAGGAAGTTTGGATCTAACATAGAAAGTGAAAACCACAGACCGCGAGACCTGTTTTTCCTATCGTTCCAAGCGACGCTACCTAATTGATAAGGGTAGTTGTACTTTTGTGTCAAAGATACAGTGCCCGTTCTGCCGGACAACGGAACGATGTGATGCAGAGAAGCATTTGAGAGCATGCAATTTAGGGGGACACATAAGGTGCTCGGCAAACAAGTTGCAAACTGCATCACATCGAGTTCGCGCAGTATTTACCATTGAGATGCAGATACCCGTATGCAAACACGCAGAACCTGTAAACAAGGTGGAGACACATGCGCGAGACTTCGAATTACTGGGTTGGTGACTAGCCCCCATGATGTACTTTTCCTAACTTCGTTATCCCATTCTCATTGTGTCGCTGCACGGCTAACTTCTTCCTACTGATTACGTGATCCGAGGAATTTTGATACGGCAGTAGACCAATAACCACTAGCAATTGCATAATTATTTCTAGCATGTTATCTAGCTACGACATAATCTACACTCTGCCTTAGTAAATCTAATGCTAATGGCACTGCAATCATGTCTTCTTTTTAAATAATTGCTGACAAAGATTTTTACAGCTGTTCTTATAAATGATACTTAATGTGTATATTTGATTAATTCAAGAAACAGAAGCAAATTTGGCAACTCAGGTTTAGGACACATGTAATTCGAGTTGTTGTACACCAAATTGCCAATAGGTTTCATAAAAAATCAGTTCTGCTAACAGTAACAAGAAATATTCATATTTACTTTTCCATGACGAGGTAAAATTACAATTTTTGGTATGAATAGTTATGATTATTCGATAGCGTGTAACTGTGTCTTCGAAATAAATTACAAGTCGCCCTTCAGTTGCACTATAGCCTCTTCTAACTTTGTTACAATACTCTAAGTAACGAAGCATTGCGTTCATTCATGTATTTTTCTACTACACATAGATATTTCAATAGTTTATAATCTTTCTCGTCCTTTTCACTTAGAGAAATAAAAAAATCATCATATTAGATGGCTCGTCTGTGTTTCCCTCCTTTTTAATGGACAAAGGTATACCTATAAGTTCTTGTTCGATCAAACTCTGAGGGTAGTACAAGGCAATATTGGGTAACATGATTTTCAGCCTAATTGAATTCCAGGTAAAGTGGGACTATACGCTCGGAAATTCTGTAACCCTTATTTGTGAAATATTCGCGAACGTATAAATCCGATCAGTTATATCGAGTTTAATAATCAGGCCGTTTATTCCGATAACCTAAATAACTAAAAGATTTATAGTGTTTATAAAAGTCTGAGTAATACGATCCTAAATTCTACAATTTTACCTTTATCGAAAATATCGAAAGCATAACCAAATTAATAAATTTTCAGCAAATTACTGTTATTTTATCATTTGATTTACACGCTCGTTTCGAGAACATTAATTATCATTTTAAATATGTATAATGATATACTTTTCCATTTCTATTCAACTACATTGTTAAAATTAAATTAAAATTGCTACCATCTTGCGTAATAAAAAGTTCATGTACTTGTCAAGAATTTATAACGCCGATACCATAAAGCGTGAAAGTGCACTCTATTTTCGATGTTGCACTTTTGTACTAGGAAACATTTCGCAATATCCTTTAATAGCAGCTCTGGAACTTCTGGCGTACTAACCGCACACGAAATGCACATCTGCATGCCCACGATTCAGAAATTGTTTTGGCATTTTGAAGATCGCGAACAGTTATTTCACAAACCAGTACAAAGCTGAAATTAACTTCGTAGTGAATTGTGTAATTTGCGGTTGTACAGAATCATGTGCAAAAATAGCAAACATATCTCGTATCAACACACAACATAAACACTATGTGTCTCGTCTTATCAGATGTTGAACTCACTATCAGAGAGTACGGTGTTATCGTGCTCGTCGCGTATTATATTTCTGTTTCAACGTGTTCATGAACCATTTGTGAACGTTTTATTCTAATAAAACATTTTGGTTCTATGTATATAAAATTCCTTCTATAATAAATTCTACATAGAATTTAGAAGCAGTTAAACGTGATCAATTTTTAAACAGATAAATTTTACAAACTATGAGCATTGTGAAGTTTTATCGAATGAAATCGCTGTAAAATCCACAAATCTATATGGTAGTTCTAGAAACGGTTGTTACAGCACGTGGTCTTTCCCAAGGAACATTTGCATGTATCGTAACAAGGGGTTTAATCCGCGGCGCAAATAAATCCGGAGCGGCAGATTGTGGGACGCGAAATTCGGCGACTCATCCGTGCAATAATTAGGCGTGTCCGTTGTGTTAAGAAGACCACGTGATACTTGTACGTAACGCTGCGCTCAGTTTCCCCCGTATTTACCCTCGAGATGCAGATACCCTTCCGTGCAAACATGCATCACCGCGGAAACACGGCGAGGGCGAAGGCGAAGGGTGTGGCGGGCGGGCACGTACATCCCAGGCATCCTTTCGAGTTTTCGAATCGCGTTGAAGAGCAGACTCCACGGTGTACTTTTCCTAACTTCATTATACCGCGTCGCGGGCACCGGCGTGCTTGTTTGTGCACTCGTTACATCGGTTTGCTTGCACCTTTATCCACCCCTATCACGATTTTCGCCCTCTCGTCAGTATGCTAACGCATTCCGTCGTTCGTTCCGCAACCGAAGAGAATGGATAAAAGGGACGCGGGGCTGGTTTAGGCGACACAGAAGCGGGACGGGGCAGAAAAAAATTTTGTCAAATCGAAGCAGCCCCGCGGCATGGTATACATAATACATGCGAATAATATTAGTCTGCGCCGACGAAACGACGCTTTTTCACGAGGTCGTTGATGCGCCGGCGCTCCCATACGCGCATTTTCATGGGGCTTCTTTCCTTTCTGCCTTATTTTCGCAACTCGCGCAGCACCGCGCCGCGATTTTTCCCGCGACCGTCAACCGTATTAATTTTCGCGTTCTCGTCGCATGCAAACTTCTACCTTCGCGCACGCGACCTCCGTTACCCCCCGCGCGCGCGTTCGGGCTTATCGTTATCACAGCCTCGCGAACTCCTGGCGTCCACTGTGATAGCCGAGCGTGGAAATCAGGGAACTTGTAACTGAAATTACTTTTTATGTTCTCAATACCTGTCGCACGCGCGATAGAGTCGCGATTATCGGAACGGCGCACAGTGTTCGTTGCTGTAAACTGTAGAGGATTCTTATAGAACATATTAACCCTCATCCGTCCCTCGTGTCAATCTGACACAGTTTCCTGAAATAAGTTATATTGTTCTCTTCTTTTTAGGTAAATTTTCTAGAACCTTTATGTGACTTTTATTTTTTTAATGTGGAACGCATAACCGAAAAACCGAAGATGTGAATGTTAACTCGTCAATTTGACTAAAAAAACATTGAAATTTTTTTTATTTTGTGTCATTGTGCCAATTTGACGCCCAGGGGCAGATTCAGTTCGTAAAATGAGGGTTAAGATGATCGATGGAAAAATACAATTTTGTACAAAAAGTTTAGATAATCTGAATTTTTTGTTGTCGTTTGTTGTCGTATAGTTATCGAAACACTTTTGTTTCAGGAATTTTTTGTCAGTTTATCGGAGTGTGGGGAAAGACATTTTGTTTATCAAAGATTCGCGGCGCACGTACGTGACTGATGTAGGAGTCGATTTGTTAAATAGTGCAATACTGTAAAAAATAAGATGTATAGATGATATGTGTTGGCAATGAAATTCCCACATTTAGTACACAAGTACGGGAACTCTGAATATTGGCACTGTTTCAAGCATCTCGCAAGACTTTTAAAGGAGTATCGTTAGTTCTAGTCAGGTTTTAAGCACGTTTTAATTATGGCAATGTTTTAAAATAAGTACTTAGTAAAATACTATTAGGACATACAAGGATTGAAATAAATACCAATTCTTCTAAAGGTGCTTACCAAAGAATTCATTTTTATAAGAAACACCTGCAAACAATCATTTGCATATTTTTTATTGCTTACCATATGTTTATTATACTTGTACGTCTGTGACGGAAAAACTTGGGGTTTCACCGATAGCAATAAGAAAAACAATTTTATTGTAATTCGTTAAACTTTGGTTAAACTATGATCTGGTTTGTGTCGAGTCTTCAAACTTCCGTTCATTTTGAAAGCACTACGGGGTAGAAAGGGTACATCAGATTTCGAAGCCCTCCATTTTGTCCGGATAGAGATGAATGAATGCGAGGAATCGTTTTGCCAGTCGTTACAGTATGAATGGATCGGTAGTTATGATATTACCACGAAGAAAGATTTCTCGGGAACGGTGCTCCCGAGAAATTTTATTGAACGATAGCGTTTATTGCTCCTGTTATTGACAGTGTTATGAAACGAGTCACTGTAACTTAGCATTTCTCTGCGAGGAATTCGGTCTGAATACAAGATCGTGCGGGATTCGTTTTATGTTCACTTGCAAATAAGCACGTACACGTACTGAATAGCGTGGGATTTATTTGACAAAAAACTATAATTTTCTAAAAATTTCACTGAGCTTGATACGAGCCATTTTAACACTAAACCTACCGAGTATTAAAAGCGATTAAAATGTTTCAGCTTATGAAAATTACAAGGCTCTATTTATTTAAATTTTGTTCAATTTTGAGTAAAATATGTGCTTGGATGAATGAATTTCCATGCAAGCAACTAAATAATTTCAATAATTGTAAAATGAAAAACATAAAACCGGTCATTTGAACGGCAGTGGTAGTAGGTTTAGTGTTAATTTGCCAAATCAGTTGACTGTACAAAATGAAAAGTAGAGATGTATGTATACGTATAGATTTATTTTTGAATATTATTTTCAAATTTAATTGAGCTGTGGCATGGAACGTAATTATTAAGGTTTAGTTTAAAGTTTAAATAGAAGTCTAGCACTCTTTACCAATGAATGCATAAAATCTTGAAAGGTGATTAATCGTTTTGAACATGGCTCATATCCAGCCGTATGATCAAAATTAGTCCATTAATATTTGTCATACTAGTCATTTGTATTTTGTAGTGAATGGGCGACTGTTTCTCTAGATCGAAATTAAAATAATCCATGACCATTGGCGAAAGGTGAAATCATAATTTATCAGATAAATATAAGAAAGAATAGAAAGATGAACAGAGAAAAAAATGTCAGTCAGATTCGTGTATTTACATAATTTCATTTAGAGGTTGATATACTTTATGTATCCCAATATAATACTATATATGTTATTAGCGAAAGCTGTAGCGTATAATTATATATAGCTGCCACTAATTGTACATGTTAATAATAGGAAACATAGTTGAACGTTCAAAACCGCAATATGGTCTCCAAATTACAAGTATAATAATCGAATCGTGGAATTTTATATGAATTGGGATTGTGATCCAATTATTTTGACAAACAAAAATCGGGTAAATTCTGAGTTTGTTTCTTACTGGTTTCAGTAATTAACTTTCCATTATCAATATTTCATATAAAACTATTATATTTAACAATAAGGTGGATGTAAAAATTATAAATATTATTTAAACGTAGCAATATTCCGCATGTGTATATTAAAGAAACCAGAGTATTTTTCCTGAGGGAGAAATTTTTCACGCAAACAGTAGCAGTCGCTTTCTGGATAAAACAGAGGATTTTGATCTAAAGTGACTGGGCTCACAAGAACCGAACTTATTGCGAAACTTGGCATTAATTACGATACGATCAAATACCCGTGTACGCTCTACAACAGATTCCAAGCTAGCATAGAATTACAGTTGGTCACGAAAGTATGCAAACACTTGCAATCATACACGATAATGAACATTGCCAGCGACTGAACTTTTTAACATATAAACCTGGCGTTATGTTACCTTAACGACAATCAAAGTGATTTCATTGAACACTAGCAATTATCGTAATTGGATAGTGTGCTCGCATTGAATTTACAATTTATCAGTTGTTTAATGAAAGGAAATTCATGCCACGTTCATGAAATATTAAAATGCTGTGTTTAAATCATGTATGTATCACTTCATTATAACCCTTGACGAGTTTAAACAGTGAATTACAGCAATGGCATAAACAGAGAGTTAATAGTATAAATAAATAGCAGTATTAGTAGCAGATAATAGTAGTATAAACATAATGGTTTAACAAAAATCCAGAACCATAAAATTGCCGATTATACTAAAGTTTTCAAAGTTATCACGTTTATATTAAAATGTTAATTGCATCTCATCGTAATTATTAATGTGTATTTTGTTCGGATTATGCGAACGTGTTAGAAAGAAATGTGAAACATTCGAAGAAAATCCATATTTCGTATTGAAGTTTTAAACATACCAGTTTTATAAAAATTCAGTAATAAGATATGGTTTGAAACCATTGTTATTAATTGTTTCAGAAATTTTTATACTAAAAAAAGTATAAAACTGACGTTTTGGCTCTGAATGATTTTTTTCACTTCGTTCCTATTTCACAAGGAGAACCACCAGATCGACACGTGAAACAGTTTCAAGGATACATTTCCGCGAACGCCGCATGCCAAATCCATCACTGTCTCTGCAGAATCTGATCAATTAAGGCTTCCGTATGCACATCTCGGAAAGAAGGAAGATGGAATCCGATGACGCGGCGCGTTAGGCTCTTTGTTACGAAACAGATCGTTCTCATTCTGCTCGTTAACGAGCCTTGGATCCACGTTTCAAGAACGAAATAGCAATACCAGCGCGATTGCCGAGCGATATTCGCGAGCCGTGTGTTGCGTTCTAATCGAACACGTTTTGCATCCCGTGGCATTCTTGCGTAACGATCGTTTGAATCTTTCATCAAAGACTTGGCACCCACGTACTCTCTCCCTTTGACTGGAACAGTTTTACGTGCCATCACTGGCAAACTGTCAGTTCTGTGCCTCGGCGTTAATATCGTGATTTTTATTACGGAAGCGTCTGGAAAATAGAATTTCTGCTATTACCGATGGTGTTTCAAAGTGCCGGATGTTTGCTTTATAAGGATTGCTACAGAAACTGATCGAACAGTTCGTTAAGTGATAACTATGTACATACATAGATGCTTAATGAAATATTACATTTTATTTTAAAAGCGACGTTAAATTTATTTATAAAAAAGAAAACTCCGTATGTGCAACTAGAAAAGTTGCTGCGTATGGTTCGCATGTTCCGAAAGTATAAATTGTGTGAAGGAATGAGTGTTTGTTAATAATAGATAGCCCTCGCATAGAACATTAAAATGTTTTGTAAAATGTACATCGTATTATGCGAGCCTGATAGAAATTCAATATTCTAAATTGTTGAAATTATAAATACTAGTAATTTAAGCAAAATATAAAATGGAAAAATAAAGATTAAATAATTTCAAGACTGTGTTGTTCGAGTATTGCTTCGTATGAGAATTGTTAAATCTTTAGTGCACCAAATTCTCATGATGAGTCCTGTGGATCGATAACGTCGAATCAAAATGAATTGTCAGATATTATTATGATTTTGTCAACGAAATTGAAGCAATCGTTTCCGGAATGTCTATAAAGCCATCGAATGAAATTCATGCTCGCATAGATGACTGAAATCCATCAATGTTCGTAGTACGTATTTCGAGATTTTCGCCGATTCTCGTATATTAAAGAGAATATGTAATTACATACTAAACGCGAGTTGGCGCTGAACGAGCTGCACCCGATGTCACGGCTAAATTAAAATTAAAAAAGAAAAATCGAGCGTACACCGATTGTCTATATCATGAATGCATGCAAATTCCTCCAATATTAAAACGGTACTTTGAACCGTTGCACTTGCAGCGAATCGAGTTTCAGGTTTAGGTTTGTAATAGTATGGTTACCAATTAACCTTCTATTTGGGCGCAACTGTACCAAATTTATACACATCTCTGGCTGTTTGTTAATCCAGTATTAATAATTTTAATATATGAACAGTAATGCAACAATATTCACAAACTCTACTGACGTCCTCACTACTTCGTGTTTCACTTATCCACTTTTGACACAAGTTCATAAAATTAGCAGTTTAGTTTTTATTCAACAGAATTTACATGATGTAATCGTTTTGACATATTATACTTGATTGTTTACTTTTTCGATACATTATCAAGCTGTGTAAAAATGATTTTTTTTAATGCATTCTCTTTTATTTTTTTTTTACCAAATACACAATTATACCAATTATTTTTAGATATCATGAGATATTTTACGAAGACGAAAATAACCGTGCTAGCGAAGTGGCACGAAAAAGATGGGATTGTTGACTGAGGGAATTTACAAAATAAAATTCAACAATCCAACACGAACAGATTCATGAAAAACATAATATCTTGTTTTCGGTAAAATATACGATTACTTAATTCACGTTTTAGGTATTTTTGCACACCGTGGAAAGTAAAAACATGACGATGGACACAGGATGCTCCTCAATAACACCTGAAACTTATGCGCACGCGATTACCTTCAGAGTCCCATCTTCATCGAGATTTCACGATGTCCCACGTTACTGTTCCATATTGCCCGCACTTATCCTACGCTTGGCTGAGATATTCATCGCGTTTTTCCGCTCGTTTGAATTGCTGAAGTGCAAGAAAATTTAATAAACAAATGTCAAGTTTTGAAAACGGTGCGCGGCAACCTTGTCCCGGTTTCGCGCAAATCGACCGAGTTCATCGCGAATTGAATGGCCGCGAAGAAATCCGAGCGCGCCGCTCCTCGTCGGCTCGTCGGCGGTAATGAATAGCTTCTTCGTGTTTCCCGACGATGAATTAAAAATTAATCCCCCCCGCCTCGGACTCCAGTTACTTCCAATGAGGAGCATTATATTTACTGCGAGCGATTATTAACGCGGTAACGATGTTGCGAAACGACCCGGCACACCGGACAGGCAAACTTTTATTCCCCGTTGAAACCTATTCTTCATCCGGTAATATATCGAGGACCCAATAGAATCTTAATTTCACGACCGTAAATTTCCCATCGTGCGACTCAGTAACTTATCATTTTCAGGTAAGCTCTCCCCGTTGTCGTCACTACCCCCAACCCATGTCGTTTCTTCGAGCACTTCATGCCGCTAATAACATTCTAACAGGCCTCAGTTACGTATCATAAGAACTTACCTTATCGCTCCACTCCACGTTTCTAATCCCGTAACACTCAACCTATTCTCGTAACTTCTAATCTCTACCTTTATTGTCATAGCCCGAGGCTCTCTGGTCCCAGCCGCAATATATTTTAATAAATTGCCGGTCTCCCTTCCGAAAGCCTTTTCAAATCCTCAGCCCCCGGTTCGGCGATATCGCCAGTTTTGCGAAGGGTTTCGAACGGTCCCCTACCTCCGACAGAAAACAATAGTTAATTCGCCCTTTTGTACAAGTTCCATTTTAATTCGACATGCACGGGGTGGGTCTCTTCATTGTATTATCTTAATTTAGTCATCGACTACTTGTATACAGACATTTTTTAATGAAAGTTATTTTTACAGCAAACGACCTATACGTTGTTATTCTCTATCTTTTTCATAGAAAATTGTAATCATACGGAAAAGATAACACTGTAAAAAGTTGCACTGTTTTTCAATAGTACACAACAATCTGTGTTATTCGTATTTACTCAATTTCTCGAAGAATACTGTAAATATAAAATTTTTTTTTAAGCTCTATCGTGTAATTTTTTAATACTTCATGTCATGGAAATATGCACAATGTGTAACATTTCACCCTGAGGTTTATAAAAATATTAAATGTTGAGTAAAATATTACTAAAGTATACGAGATTAAAAACGAAGTGTGTGGAGAATGAAGAATTTTTCAGAGATATTCTGTAATTAATCTTTAATGTAAGTAATGATAAAAAAGGTACAATATTCTTCGATAAATTGTTGTAAAGTCTAAAATGTTGAAATATCGATATATTATTTACTATTTCCAATTTATGAAAATTATTAAAAGAACACTTCTGTTACTTGCAACGGATGTAGAAAATTTATATTATGCCAAAAATTGGGCAGTCTACTCATCACACTGATGGGTTATTGATCGCCTATGAACAGATCTATCAGTAAAAATGGTAATTTGAATAATGCATTCTTGTGCATATTTTCATTAAATAATGTGGGAAAATTTATGCATGTTCTAGTAAAATTTCAATTTTCAATGGTTTTGATTGAATTTATTAATCAAATTAGTACGTGCATACATTGGTTATTGGCTGTATACATTTACCGAATTGACACGTCTTTTGTAACGTATAATATTAAATCATCGCTATCAACGTAATGCGTTCAAACACGCCTGATATGTTTGACCGTGATTATATAAATTAAAATTATCAATAGGTTAACACCTATGTATTTAGAGAACGTTAACGTGACATTTACCGAGTGTAAAAATGTTTGAAATGTTTATTACTGATAGTTATTCAGGTCTATGAATGTTTAGAGATGAGGTACATCGATATTGTTTATATTTTATAAATGTCTAAAGATATAATGCAAAAATTACTGTAACTGTAAAAAAAACAAAAATATTGCAATATTTAATCATTCAATTCTCTATAAAATTTATTGATTTTATAACAATTGTCCTTGAGCAATACTGCAAATTTTGTGAAAAATTTTGCATGTAGATTAAATTGCCTACACAAAAGGAATATCTTCATAAAAACTGGAAATCACAAATAATTCTAAATGCCAAACAATGCAAATCATTAATAAGATTATATGAATACAGTTCACATAAAATGAGAATTAACGCGTATAAAAGTTTTAATGCACAATTGTGTCCCATTGTAGTTTAGAAACATTGTAGACTTGAATTGCACGACTAATGCCAGTTCCGCCCATCAATTGTTGGAATCGTTTAACTTTCCTATCTTTCAGCTTATGTTGTCGTTTTATCTTGGAAACGTACCGGTAACAGTGCTGTCTCAACGAACTGTTCTATTATTTTTATTGTCTTGCAGACCGTAAATTTGTATGTCGAAATCAGACGCATCGCGTTTCCTGTAAATGTTATACGAAATTGTATCTTCCGAATGCATTTTGCTTCAGCGAACTAATGTTTCCTCCAAAGGGAAATTATAAAAGCATTGCTTTTGGTACAAATTTGAAGTTTTGAAAATATAAAACCGTCACTTAATGAAGGGAAATCAGAGAAATTAATTTCAATATTTATCGTGTACCTGTTTTAATTGTTCGCAACATTAAATAATTGCGGTTAGAAAAATGACAAATGTTCTGTTGTTTCAAATATTATTATAAAGATTTGAATTGTTATTAGTAGAAACCGATTAAAATATACTGAATGTTTGATTTTGATTTACATTATCGTTTGCAATTTTCTCTACGAACAGAAAGCTCTTTGTCTTTAAACAGAAAATTTCTTCATTCATACGCGTGGTCTTACTTTTGATATATTTTATTATTGAGACAAACGAAATAGTTATTGTGGAAAATCAGAGACAAGAGAATCATTTTTAAATGTTGTTGCACCCACTAAAGAGAGTGTGTTCGAAATTAATTAATTACACTGTTACTTTATAAATCTACTTTATCAGGATGTGTTCCAGGGCTTCCCATCCAGAAAATTTGATACGCGTGAATCTGGTATGTGCGTTGGCAACGTTTATAGAATTTTCACTCCATTTAATTAATTATAATTTCTGTTTAGCTCAGGCCGCATTGCTCTCTCTCTCTCTCTCTCTCTCTCTCTCTCTCTCTCTCTTTCTCTTCCTCTCGCCCTTCTGACATTTGTGTAAAGTATGAGATTTTTAAACAGTTCGCTGAAATCTCTGTACTTAATTTTATTAAGATATTAGTTTAATCTAAAAATTCTAGTGGAATACAATTTGCCCCAATTTGGTTTTCAGAGTATAAAGCTCCGACGTCAATCAAACAGTTTAACTCCCATACCGTCCTCAGAAATACTAGAATAATACTTAATCCATTCTTGTCTTACATGTGACGTTTTAAATCAACAGACTATGCTTCAATATGTGTGTTGTAAAAACTGAACTGCAGATTTTATTCACTTGCAGTAAAAATGGATAGGTAACTGTTAAGATATTGAAAGAATTTAAAAATATCTTTAAACCATTATAGATTCATAAAATTGTTGAAAGAAAAATTTCTACGTTGTTTTATTTTCTATAAATATCTACAGTCTCGTAACAACAATGTAGATGGGTAGTGTTCATCTATCAAACTAATGGAAATAAAAAATTACATGATCCATTTAAAAAGAAAAACTAAATTAATCATCATATTTTCTATAGACTTCCATGTAGAAATAAATTAATACACCAAGTAGCTGTCCTTTGAAATAAAACAAATTATGTTTCTAAAGTAACCAATAATCATATTTAAACATTAAAACTGGGACACCCAGTATACATTAAGTATGACAGGAAACGACATGACTTCAGTATGGGATGACCTAACGTTTCTGGGAAGCGCACGTGGACTAAACAGAGATGTAAAACGTCTTCGCGACAAGATTTCTATTTATTTACACGTACGCCACAGTCGTGTGGATACGTATTAAATGTCGATCAAAAATGATTTTAATCCTTTCGTCACGTTTGATCGCCATTTATTGAGCAACGATGAGAATATGTCGAAACGAGATCGAGGAGCAGACCAACATCATGAGTAATTAAACGAAATGGGCGACGAACTTTGAGGACTTTGAAAACTCTCGTCGTAAATTGCGCGTACCGACGATTACATCGAGTGCTCGGTGTGTTGGTCGCCGACACCAAGGCCGACACCATCTTTACCAAGAAAAACGACTCGCAAATATTAAACCGAACACTCACAACCTTGCGAATCTGGCTGGACAAAATTTTGGAAGACAGAGAAAGATAAAAGATAGCGGTGAAAATGTGACACAAAATAGTCATTTGGCTTTATTCGTCAAAATTGCGATACTATGCCTATTGGATCCCATGGAAATCATCGATACAAATTTCCCCGACATTTCACGCGACACCAGATTTGACCGACGATTACTTTGGCCGACAAAGCCTTTAACCGACAACGATTATAACCGACAGCTAATCTAAAATCGTTGTCGGTAAAATTCGTCGTCGGTTAAAGGTGTTATCGGACAAATCTGGAGTCGGTGTAATGTTGTGGGTACAAACCGTGTCGGGGAAATTTGTGTCGGTGATTTCCATGGAACCCATCTATATGATGGTTACCAAAACGGTGATTAACAATGATGTCTGTAATGTTTTTTCATTTGCATTATTCTTTTTGGAAAGGAAGGTGAGCTTCAATTTTTTTAAATGGAATGCCGTGTAGTTCTTACGTCATACGAAAGCACGTGCCTAAAAGAATTTATTTATATACGACAATGAAGGATTTAATGCATTTATGACAACGATTAGCGGATGCAATTTGAAATAGTAGAAAGATTAAAAAAATTTCAGTATATTGATATGCTGAGTATAGAATATTGATAAATAATTAAATAAAGAAAGACAATCTCACGTGGTTTCTGCTTTTTGCAACTGAGGTATACAATTTTCACCTTGCATCCAAGATCCACAGTCTATTCTCTGATGAAGTATCGTCTTCCAGCTGAACGCCGGAATCGTTAGAACAATCAGGAAAAGTGTCGGCACATAATTCACTCAAAAGTTTTTCACTGCAGCTTGGAACTTTTGCCATACCAAAAAATGGGTGGAAGAAATCAGAGGTATTGCACATCACGTTTCTGCAGATACTGACTGAACAACTGAGGAAAGGGTACGCGTAGCAAAGAGAAAAAGTATGGACGGCCGGAATAAAAAGCGAGTCGTAAAGTGGATCGTCTTATCCCGCACCTTTTATAATCTGAGCCTAACTGAGATAACTATGGAAAAATCGCACTTTTAAAACTCTGCGTTAAACTAATGAACTATATGAATTAATGAAAGTTAGAATAGCAGTAAACTTGTGACCGGTCAGCAAAGTGTTAATCACATTTTTATCAAAGTTTTAAATCAGTTTCTGTTAATTAGACTTATAAGTATGATTAAATCATGTAGAAGTGGATCGTTGCAGCGGTGAATTAACTAGCCAATTGGAATGAAAAGAATACAAAGAAACAAGTTGGTCACAGGACCAGTCTTTCGTGTTTCTTTCTCCAAGATATTTATTATAAAGTTATTATAGAATTTAGTTATTTCAGGCCTACTTCAGTAAGTTGTAATCAAAATTGAAAGATTTGAATGACCGTTGGATGACCTTTGGTTTTATTTGCGATTCATAGCACCGGCTACAATATTGCTATAACATTGGCTTACAACGGTACCGGGCGTTTCAAAACATTGCACAACAATCGGGGGACGAGAAAGGATTACACCGAGCCGAAACAAATATTACGACTCGCGCAAATGCTCCGTTCGAATATTGCACGAGAAATAAAACGATCGTTGCACAGCCGGATTGAAGCGGCGGTAACAGAAGCTTCTACCTTCGCGAATCCATCAAAACTCGTAACGCGCCTGTGATCGATTTTTTTTCTATTGGTCTCAAATTTATTGGTGGAGGGATGCAAGAAAGTAGCGCACTGTGGTTGACTCTAGTCAGAAAGAGGATAAAAAACAATGTAGCTTCAAATCTTGTAAAAGTATATATTGAATTAGGTACCCAAATATTTAAGAGTATGTCTGATCTCATTATTGATCATTACTATCTATTTCTTTTTAAGCAGATTATACATGTCTACAATGGTCCTGTTTCGTATAGTTTTTAAGACTCGTTTCATTTATTTATCGATTATTCATTTTTCCTCGTGTCTTTCACGAGTTAAATTTCTTATACTTCAATCTATATAAATAAAAATTAAATGCTGTTCGTTGGTAAGCGCATCACTTGAGAACGGCTGGACCGATTTGGCTAATTTAAAAAAAAATGCTCCTAATAGTTCGAATAAGGTTTTTAGGGATAGAAAAATTGGAAAAGTTGCCCGAAAAAATTGAAAATTCAGCAAAAAATGAAAGTGCTTTTCCAGAATTTCAGCGCCGTACTGCTAATAAAATTCATCTCGCATGTAAAAATTTCCCCTTGGCGTATTTCTGAATGTACTCCTCCTTAAATTGAATATCCAATTTTCTACGTGTATACCATACATGTAATGACCACGTAATTCATGGACTGTTTATGACAAGTGGAACACAACATTTAAACAAGATTTTTCACCGGACCAATACGATGTGAAATGTATTGAACGTCTACAATGATTAACAGGAATGTATGGTATTTCTTTGATAGCTTTGCGTATGTCGTATGCAATATTCGGTTTTTGACGTTGCATTTCGTTATCAACGTCAATCCATAGCATCTCCGGTGACTGAGCAGACCACTTTGTGATGTTCAATTTTTCTTTTTTCAAAAACATGTGCACAACACGTGCTGTATGCTTTCGATCGTTATCTACCCGGTAGATTCAATTTCTAGGCATTTTGTTTTCAGCGAATGGAAGGAAAACATTTGTTATTGAAATATAGATAACTCTCTACACAGCACCGGAAAAATTGCGATGTTACGCGAATTGTTACTGAAAATTCGAACAGATAGCACGCGGTTGGTGACTGCAAGAAATATGTTTATTAAATGTATCAGTAATTGTCGAAGGTTTACATCAGCGTTAATTAATGCAGCTTCGCCACATGTGTCATGTGGTATACCGACTGTGTCCTCAATTCTCTAACCATGTTAGAACGAAATCGTGTTGGAGGTTGTAGGAATATAGCGTTGTATGGGGTTACCAGCGCGTTGATATATGAATATGTACTTTTTTCCGACTTCGCAATGCGATTTAACGCTCCCCGGAACTAGAAAGGGGTTTGACAAATATCTTGCTATTGGAACAATCTAGCCAGTCGAAGTGATTTTAAATTTCACATTTTGCAATCACTCAAATCAGAAAGACGCTTTGTGGGAAATTACTGTGTAAACTTATTTTTCATTATATCTGGTATTAAAAATTCTTCAAAGTATTTTATAAATAATAAATAAATAGTGTGTACAAATATCTATCAATACTATGTAAAAATCGTACAAACATAATGTACATGTAAATAATAATTTAAAATATTTATTTCTATTTTTTTGTACAATGAAACATGGTTATAGAACAAATCCGCGTGTAATACACGACGTCGCTCGAAAATAGCTAGAGAATTAGGGAAATCCTGCGTATAACAGCGCATTTGTATGGAAAGGATCATAAAATTCAAGGGAGAACTCCACGAAAGTGCGTCGGTGGCCCCATAGCGCGAAATTTATAAAGATCTTTCTCAAAAAAGTAAAGAAGCGAGTATAACAACCTCCTTGAAAAAATATGGAGAGCATAGAAATATAGATGCCGCGGAGATAAGCTGGAAAAAGATGGATATTTTGTAACGCAGAAAACAGTTTCGTATAGCAGTGTTCACCAATGTTGAAAAATTACTATGCATCGAAATCTCCTTAAATATTTAAATCGAGTTGACCCGAATAGCGTTTCACCTCGGAGCGTGACGGATCACACTCATTCAGTGTGATGTCGATAATTTACGAATGGGAATTGCGATTGGGCTCGCACACGGTAGCAGTTAAGGTATATTTTTGTAGCAACCTAGTAGCAAGATACTACAACTTCGCGAAGACTGTTAGTAGAACAAATGTCGGCAGCAAACCGGTTAAACCGCTGCATCGCTTCCGAAGCATAGTGGCCGATACGGAATGTTCAAAGTTGCGCAGGGAAGTGACTATTTTTCGTTTCCCGTGGTTCGATCCATTTAAGTGCACTCCACGTAACGTGTACGAGCACAGTGTGTCTTCTCCGTTGGCTGCACTTCGCCGTTCTCAACAATGAGCCTCATAGGCAGTGCAAGACTCCGTTACGAGGAAAATATTTAAACGAGAGAAATATTCGGCTGTTCATCGTCTCGCCCGTATGCTTTTCTTTTGCGTCGAGTCCGAGAGCGTAGCTCGCGGTCAAGATAAACTGGCTCGTACGTCCGTTTGCGTATATTCCTAAGGGACGACGCGACGTACTCTGGTAATGACTCGCGGCCCTTTCAATGCGCAGCCGTTTCTTAGAATTATTGCCAGTGACGATCTGGCCCCCGGAAACCCCTTCGGCATCCGCGGCGCCGGCCCATTGGAAAGTAATGTATCAGGTTAACTGTTTCTTCAATCGAAGATATACGATTCGAAAGGGTTAAATGGGACTTGGGGATTTGTGTGTAATCGCCGGACGGCAGAGAGCAGTCGCGAGAGATTGGGGGGCCGAAAACTTTCCGGGTTACTGCGACAACTTTTCTATTTCCGCGTCTAATAGCTTCGAGGAAGAATTCCGCTTGGCTAGTAAACCAACGCCCGACCCTGATGCGAGACGGTATCGACGACGCGCCCCTGCGATCGCGAATTGATTTTCGCTTGTTAGTGTCACCGGGAAACACGATACCCGCTGCTGTTCTCGCTCCTAGCTGAAACTGGATAAACCGATCCTTCCGCTTGTCAGCCAGAAACGTTTACGACACTTAAATGAACCTACAGAATTATCAAGATAGGACTATAGATCTCCGATAGCTAACTTACTACAGCCATATTTGTTTTTCTTCCTCTCCAGATTTTACTAGTCGGTTATTGTCGTTTTGTCATGGAAAAATATACGATCAGCGTGTAGAAATTGTTACAATTGGCGATGAGAAATTACGAAACGAAATTATTTGTAAAACAATTTTTATCAAACGAAAGGAAAAGAGGGGTCTAAAAAGTCGCTCAATGTTGTCCTAGTGTCGGGAATAGCTTAAGAGCACCTCGATCAAATTATACGGCGAACTTTTCTATGTGACAAAGCTATTAATAGACTACTAGATCTTTGTGCAAAATAAAAATGTGCTACCTCAATTGCAACAAACTGGAGCAAAATAGAAATTGATTTTCCTCTATAATAGGCTTACTAGGTTGAACATAATACAATAACAGACAAGAATAGGTTCATGCAATTTTTAATCGAACAAGAAGTAATTCAAGACAAATTGTGGCAAGTGCAATAAATCAATGAGATTTGATCGCGAAGAAGATAAAACAGAGATTAACTTCACCTATATCTCATCCAAACTTTAGTTATCCTAACTCTAACCTGGACAGTCGTGATACCGTAAATTACTAGCCCAGACGTACTTAAGGTCTTGTGTTTTGCGATTGGAGAAAAACTTTCTTCAAATCATAGGTTTTACTAGATGATCATTCCTCTACAAGTACAACCTGTGGCAAAAAAATTCCGATCAGGCTTGATTATATGTAATTAATAATTAGTAAAACTAATAAGAACAATAAGTAATTATAAAATATTTAAGGATAAACTCCCTCTACTTTCTGACTAGTTTCAACAATATGAAATAATATTTTAGAACTATGAAACGTAAATATTTCTAGTCGATTGCATATTATCGAGCCTGATCGAAAAACATTTTCCACATCACGTATAGTATCAGACAAGTAGATGTTCCTAGAAATATCGGATGTTACGCCTCTTTGATTGGCTTGCATCTTGAGAGCGTCGGAGATGAGAGTGAGAAATATTAATCCGTTACAGTATCATGACCCATATGCATGCCCATACGATGAATTATGAGTAGAATAAAGAGAAAAAGGTCTAAGAAACAGTTCTGAGAAGCTATGGGAGTGAGCTCATGAATATTTAGCGAATATACGTTCAGGACTGAAACGTGTTCCTTTTTCTACAGGTATACGAACGAATTTAAAAAAAGAGACTAGCGTATTAAAATCGTAATGTTTTAAATGTAATCTCGCCTTTGTCAAAAGCATTACTTGGTACACAGTAGTCTGTGGTGCACACTCTCAAGTAAACAGACTTGATCCGTAAACAAACACAAATGTCTTAGAATATTTATTCTCAAGTAATGTTCCTAAAATGATTGATTTGAGAATATAAAAATCAGATACTCAATAATACTTACAATCGATGTGAAAACTACTATATCAATTGTAATCGATTCTAGGTAATACATAAATGATAGAATATTAGTATTATTAACATCGATATCTTCATCGATATTATTATACTACGTTTTTATTTTTACCAAATAAATTGCTTTAGTTTTACCCATTTTTTGTGGTCGCCGAGTGTGCGACCAACGTGTTAACCAATTCGTGTAATGTCCTAGCTTTTTGTGTCACATTCTACGATCAGAGTTTAGCTTTCCATGTACTCGGTGCTCATCCTCTGTAGCATTTAGCCGCACAAGTATACACGTAACTTGTAGAATTCGTAGTACCTAATGGTGTTGTGCCTTCATTAGAAATGCAGGCAACAACAAAAGCTACAATTTCAAATGTCGGAGTGCCGCTGCGCATTACTTTCGGTGCAATTTTCCAAATTAAGTTATTCAAGTTCTCGTTATAATTTTGATTCAACATAGCAACACATCTCCGTAACAATCCTTCTACGCTCTGCACTTCCTAAATAGTCGTTGTGTTACATAGAAAATTTACAAAGTCCGAACATCTCTCATCAGCACTTGGCAATGCGTAAGCAATATTCACTGAGCACACTTCGCTTCTGTATAATATCCGTATTTTCAATATTCCAGCGAATTTCCATTCGAAATTTTAGGATGATAACCTCGACATTGTTACACACATGTATATATTATATATTCATCTAGTACCATTGAAATTGGTTTACGTAGAAAAAAAATCCAGCTGGAATAGAAATATGCCGTTTTGTAAAACGGACGACCGCTTCATTCATATATTCTGCTCTATGTAATTTAATATCTGGACTGCGAAAGTGTATGCAAAGTTATATGTATTTTCGTAGGCAAATTTGCAAAACGCGAGGTTCAATGAAATTGAATCTCTCACGGACATGGTACCGGTATTATTAAATATTGTACGAGGATGTATTAAATGCTGTTTAACCGTCCACGCGGTTGTCTAATTCTTCATATCTAGACACTACAAATAGATAAAGTTCCGCAGTTCTCGACGAAAGTACTGGCAACAAATTAAAACCACGGAGTCTCTCGAACTATTTCTAATTACACACGATATGAATCACTTTCGAGCTCTATAAGCCAACTATTCAGCAAAATTAAATGAAGTCCAAATGAAGTCACGCTGAATTATTCACGCCCGAGTACTGTCTAATTAGTGCAATTAAACGAGCTTTTCATGTTAACGAAACGCCCGCTTCTCCCTCTCTATCTTCTTTTATTCTAACTAAATTATACAGTAATTAGAAGAACGATCCTTTTTGTAGCAGGCGCTGCGCGAACCTAACACGCGTACAACTTCAAAGTAAAAATTACCCAAACACAGGCGAAGGTACACGAACGTATTTAACATAGGCTATTTGTAAGGTGGAGAATTTTCACTCATTATTTTCCCCTGTCCACCCACCCGTCTATACATTCCCACGCAGACCAAACTCATGTTTACAAAGTGCGTACTTATATTTCGAACGGTGTTCCTTTCGATCCTCCACTGCCGAGCAACATATTTCCGGGAGAAGAAAATCGATTCCGGACACTTGGGCAACGACGTCGGTTAGTACCAGAAGAAGTGTCGTAACTCCTAATTCCGAGCAGCCATGGGTGGGAACGCACGTAACGTCGTATTTTCTGTGGCGCAGATGCGTTGCCTCTCCTCGGTGTCCTGGTCTCTGCACACGATCTAGCAAAAGGAGGATCCAGCAGAACGGGCTAAGTTTCGCGGCGTGTCTATTGTACGTCCTCGCGACGAACCCGCCAGAGAGTACTATAATTGGTCTACGATGGCGCGCGTTATAGCGAATATTAGCGCAAAAGTTTGGGTTTATAGTGCCTTCTGTTGCTCTCCGTTCTCTTCAGTTTTCGCTGCATGCATTTTGCACGTCTCGTTATATCCTTTAGCTAATTTGTAGATTCATTGTGTACAGAGACATATTCGTTCATCTCGTTAGGGGACGAGCACAGGGATAAATGCCCAGAAATCATTTTTCTCAGGTATTTATCTCATAAAGCAACACATGCCAGTAGTGGGGACATTTACAGTTCAGACTTTTGGGACATTTATGGATAAAATACTGTACCCACACACACACACACACACACACAACAATCGCGCGAGACAAGCCACTCAAAGCTCGAGCGAATATTCATAGTCATAGATACCCATAATTTATCGAGTGGTCCTCGAAGTAATCGACAGCATCTTGCGCGCAATACTCTGCACCGAGGTGAGGCAGAGAGAAAGGGAAAAGTTTTCAGGTGTCGATCGAAAGGTGTGTTATCGGTCGGGGAAATCATTTTGTTCCGCTCACCTGGCTTGGCGGCGTAATTGCTGGGGCGCGATGCTTTGATGAATCAATCAGTCGTCTGGTGCAGTCGCGCGCAACTGCAGCCTCTGCAATTCAAATGAGAGTTTTCTTGAGACGCGTGTCACCAGCCTGCCAACGGCTATACTCGCGCAGAGGTCAGGCCGCTCTGTGGAATCATTAACTCGCGCGACTTCGACACACACACGAACACGAACACGCGCGTGTACGGACAGCTACACACGAGTCTTGATAAAGCGAGTTCCCGTTATCACGCAGCACGTTTCAGCACGGCGTCTATTAGCGGCAAGCTAGAAGCTTCAATTTATGCCATTAACGCTTCTTTTTCGCGCGCCGTTACGATCCGGCAAGCATTTCAGGCAGCCCCGCCATCCCGACCCGAGTTTACCCTCTGTTGTTGCGAATCATTTATTCCGTTTCAATGGCGAGCGCTCGATGCATCGAATTAACTAGGCGAAACGCGGCGACAAAAAGGATTTTAGAGCGGTCCGGGCCGGGTCCGGGCCCGTGACACCCCCGTTCATCCGTCTTTTGCCATTTTCGATAAAAGCCTGCGCGTGTCCCTATTGAAAAAAAAATCATTTCGAGACAAATTGTTAGGCGACGAGAGAGCGCCGACCAAATTCGATTTCAAGATGGTAATGGCCAATGCGTGTGAAAAACGATTTTTACGCGGCGGCATTTTCGCCGTGTAAGAAGAGGAGTTTAACGATGTCCATTTGTTGCGTTGTCTGTATCGCGTTGCAAAAGGGGACGAAGAATTTTGAGGGGATGAATGGAAAATCCGTGTTGCTGCGCCGCGATGTGACAAGTCTCGTGCGTGCGGAATGATTGCAATAAAAAACGCGGGGTATCAAGATTTATAGGAACTAGCTGCACTTTGGTTTGTTACTGCGACCCTTTGCTAACGTTCATATACGTGTTCTCATTGTTTTTTCTGCAACTCGAATTATTCAAATAGAATTATCTCCTCTTGATATGTTTCGACAATTTGAAAGATTTACCAAAACATTGCAATTTTAATGGTTACTGAGAACTGTGAAAGATTACGAGGAAAATAGAAAGAATTCTCTCCTCTCCAACTGCAGAATGCATTTTTTAATTGTATATTTAATTACTGCCGCAGGCTTTTTTATTGAGAAATAGAGTATAGAATGCATATGTAGTCTCTATACAAAAAAGAAAATAATTGAATAACACGCATTAAATTTTGTGGCGGTGATAACGGTACTTCGAAAAACATCAAAGCTACAGAAAAATGATTTCGACGAAAGTTTTAAGCCACGAAGCAGCACCTAAAAGCCTCAGCTACCTGTGCCTATGCACAAGCCATTCTCAAGATACGAACTGTCAAAGTTCATGTACAAAGTTCGACCGAGAAGCCTTCCTCCGATGTACACGGGGTAATGTTAATGCCTGCGGCATGTCAACTTTGACACTTTATATCTCACGAATGGCTTGCGCAAAAGATGTAGATAGGTATTACTTCGAAAACGTCTTAATGGCACAACTACAGAGCTATGCAATAAGTATTAAGAGTTCAACCGAAACCTTTCTAAAACTTTCCGGATCCATTGCGAGATTAAATGAACATCAGCATGATCTTCCCTGGCACTTCACAGTCTATGGTTCTCGTGTAAAATTTCTTTTCTTCTTTTATATGCTTTGTAATATAAACATAATTATTATAAATACATGTATAATGTATATAAACACCAATGTACACGATAATAAAACTTATTATTACACACAGCGTAATACATTCCGTTACAAAGAATCTGTTTTATCACTTTGAGTGTAATTCCATTTCACTCCGAACATTATCTGATACACAAACCATTATTTACGTTCGTACAGTTTCCTACAAATCATTCTTTCAAGTCTTTTTCGGAAACGAACGAGCGGGAGAACACTTTATCTTGAGTAATTTCCCGAACTAAAACACAAAGCATTTCTTGAAATATTACTGTTGTGGCGAACACGCATCTTTCTATACCTAGAAAGACGAAGGGACTTACTTTTGAAAAAGCTTTGCAAAAAGTGTCGTTCCATTTCGAAAAAGACTCGTGCAGCTGCAATTCCAGATATTTCGTTGCAGCTCGAATTTATCGAGAAAATAGCTGAATAAAAAGGCATTTCTTAGATTGTACGTTGTAATATCAAACTTTTCTCTTTCGTACACATTTCTATCCAACTTCAATCTCGTGTTGGCTTGCGGATTTATCTCCGTTGTGTTGAATACTTTGTAACAGTATTCTTTATAAAATGTCTGGTGTTAGGTTTTAGTGGAAACGCTATTAAAATATTCTGAATGTTGCACATTCACAGAATCATGAATCCTCAATTTTTAGTACTTTTAGTAGACTATAGTTTACTAGCTTAATGCTTCATATTCTTTTTATTATTCAAGTCGAGTACAATTCTTCAAAAAGTTATAGCCATTTGAACTCATACACATATATTATGTTTCTTTAAATTTTCAGCTTTATTTGTTCCAACTTCTCAACAACTTCTAGCATTTTACCACGCTTTTCTCTGTAATTCCGAATAATTGACATTTCTACAAGTCACGTAGTCAATTAATTATTCTCTCTGCTCAAAAAGCATCCAAGTCGTATGATCTGGTATTAAAAAGGATATCGTCCTTTTGGTGGTGTCCGATTATTACTGTAGTTCATTGTACGTACACCATATGACAGAAGCCGAGCTCCAAATCTTCGTCACAGAATCAGCCGAGTGAGCTGCGCACCTAAAGCACATATCGGATGACAAAGTTACGCGAAACAGCTCCCATAACGTAACCTTCGTCGTACGCGTTAAGGGCCGAGTCGAATACCATTATGACAGCCGGTGCCATCCGTCGCAATTATGTGACACACCCTCTACACGCCACTTATCTTCCTCATAACTCAATACCTCGACGCTGAGCGGCGCCGACGTCTCGCTATCATCGTATAAGACGATTACAAGCTCATCCGGGGTTCTCCCAGCGGAGTCACAGGAAGTCGGATCAAAAAGAGCAAGCAAAGAAGAGAAAAAGGATCGGCTCGATCAAAACTATCCCTACGCGAGTGTATATTCTATGGTGGTGCAGAGGAGGGAGGGAGGGAGGATGGGGGGTGTAGAGAGTTCCGTTCGTCTTGTGCATCTCTAATGCGACGGTACTTCCGAAGTGGGCGTTGCACACGTACGACAAAATTTATGGTGTAAGCTCCTTCGAATCGACGTGCGCTTTGCTGAAATTCTCAAGTGATCAGCGCGTAGGAAGTTCGCCGGATATTCCCGAATCTCTAATGCAATTCACGTAGAGACTAGTGCGCCTGTGGGAAATGTAGCTGGCCGGGGGGCCGCGCTGGCTCTCTGTGTGCGTGCCCGTCGATGTGTTCCGGTGAGAGAGGGAGGGAGGGAGAGAGGGTCGGTTCACGGCAACCCCCGGCAAGAAAGCTGTAAAGCGAGGAATAATCATTTTCGCGGTAGTGATAGTCCGGGATCCCGCAGTAAAAAAGTTAACCGCGCCAGGACCGAGTTTCCCTCGTTGTTACGATCCCCGTGCTGTACCTTGCCTGCGGAGTTATCGTCGCGAGGCAGTTCCAGAATAAAATACGGGTGGGATCCTGACGAGCTTCCGGGGCGCGATTCGGTAATAGGGTGCTGAAATATTGCTGAACCACTCGAACGAGATAGCGTGTGCACGGCTGCTCCGATAAGCGGAACACTTTTCCTCCTGGATACGAAAGAGAGAACGAACACGCAATTTGAAACGATCAAAACGGGTTTCGGCTGACGTACCATCTAGCCCACCCACACCCTACCCTATCGTTCCTGAATCAAGACGAACGTTTGTATTAACGGGAAAATGCGATTCCATTGCCGGAGTCATAAACATCGAATTTATCTATGGTAACTCTTTAATAGGTTCCTCCATCGGGACTGTTCATGGGTGTGCTCTCTTCAAACCTCACCTACGGTATACCATGCTACACATCTTCTTGCCAGCAGGGGACGATATTCCCGTTTCCGTATAGAGCGCAAACACATGCGGCAGGCGTCTATCATCGACTATTAAACTTCGGGCACAGAGTCGCAGCGACGTTTGCAGTAAAGTCGGGATCAGTGCAACTTAACCGAGTCTTACTCGTATAATTTTCTTGCTTGCTGCCTCGTCTTCGGCATTGTCGGTGTATCTAGGTCTCCCGTCTTACCTAACAAACATTCAGGTGCCTTTGGCAAATCCCGGATTTCCTACTTATCGCTGACAACGAGATTGTTTCGGTGCACCACACCAGTGGTCGAGACAACCCTTAAAAGAACAATTTTTCATGTAGGGAATCTAAAAAATTTTCTTGTGAAACATTAGTAGTACAATGTAACTTGCAATACTACAAATAATCTTTACTAAACAATTTTGCCGATAGTCAATAAATGATAAGTTACGAATTAAATCTTGTTATTCTGTTCAATTGTGCTTACGAGAATCAGTAACTTTTTCTTCTTTCCAAATAATTTACTTTATATAAATACATTTACATGTAGAGCTGCCGATCTTTATAAAATAAAATGTGTAAGCCCATGAAAATATTAAGATTCCAATATTAATTTTCACAGGATTTAATGTGCCTGCATTTGTACTAACTAGATTTTCCCGAACCATTTGTCTTCCTCTTCAATTAATTAGAAATAAAACAGCGGGTGTTGCCCGAAGTAGCATAAATATCGTTTAATAAAACTCGCTAAACTATGAAACTTGATCCTCGGGAACATCAAAACTGTGTACGCGTATATTAAATTAGACGCCCGTTGCTAAACACCTCGTTTCTCATATGGTCCAGACATCTTTCCTTATTTATGATGAAATAAGAGGCTGTTAACAGGCTTTTTTGTACGCTCTGCCACACAGGAAACAGATGGGTGCCTGAGAAGTACTACTTACGTGAGAATTCGTTTCTTCCTCCACTTTGACACGGCCGGTTTTGTATCACAGGAAGCTGCTAGCTAATGAGAAACATTTGCTAAGTGTCCGTAGCACTAGTTTCATCAGGGTCCAACTTGTGCTACCATACTTTATAAAATTAGTGTACTTTATTGTAATAACGAACACCCCTTCTGGTAGGTTAGGTTAGGCCCTCTTACATCTGTTGCATTTCGTTATAAAATATTCCGTGAAGTTCTAAATAATTCTCATGAGTCCCACTTATTTGACAGCGACTCACCCCAAAAATTAGGTGTTTTTTTTTGCAAAAATAACGTCTCTATTAGTAAATATTTTCCGATTTATAAAATTGTAAGTCCGATGAAAAATAGACACATCGTTTTATATTGCTGGAGTGAGCGAATGATACAGAAATCATAAATTTATACACGTGCGATATGGTTTTCACAAATCCCCTCAATCTTGAAAGGGTCGAAACAGATCATAATCTTTATGGACAAGGTTCGGCGAACAAGAGGGGTAAGACAAATCAGTATTGACTACATTTTGGCAGATTTTGCGATTTTGTCTGCATAGAAAATTCTACTAGTGCTCCAATCTACTCTTGCTGACTATTTTAAACTGTTTTATCGTCAAGCACATAATAATCACGAGAGGCCAAGAAAATAACAAAAATTTTATTCTACCTGTCTTTCGTTATGTCTTTCTAATAGTTGAGAGGTCAACCACCTGAAGGGTTAACAAAACAATTTTCAAGAACTTGTTGTATACCCGATATCCTGTGTAAACGCCAACTCATCACGATAACCAAGTCACTAAAACTAACCCTTAGACCTTGTCCCTTCCGCGTCATACCTTCGACAATGCATCTTTTCCACTCTCTTCCACATTCTCCTCTCCAAAATAGGTTATACATACATAGAACTGCCGAAACAGTAGTAGGGCACTTTTACTCTTGCGAAATTGTTGTCTAAGTAAGTGTTCATGCATAAAAAGTGTTGTACTCGATTTCTAAACACGGAATCCAACAAACTCACTGAAAGCGCGTTTCGGATTTTCGTTCGGAATGCTCAATTAAAAGGGCGCGACACCGCGTAAAACGATAACGAGTACCGCTTCAAAGTATCTAGTAAGACAAGACCCGGCTAAAACGAAACAAAACCATTCGGGTCCTTTAAGGATACCCGGTCGTTAGTTAAACTGAAAGCACTTGGTGCGTTTCCTGTCGGTTTACTCTGGGAACAGAGGATTTACGGATGCTTTAAAGTGGACGATCAGGAGGATTCCTTCCGTATCGATTCCCGCGGCTATCATAAAGGATCGAAGAGAAGAGAGACAAAGAGATAGAGAGAGAGAGAAAGAGAGAGGTATTCTTGGTGCACGCGTATCAGCCGGACGTCGCTCTTGGAACAATCTGTTTGACTGACACGCGGCGGAATTGAGCTTAATGGATTTCGGGTAATTACTTTTCCCTTTGAAAGACGCTGCCTCGTAGAAGAAGCAAAAAAAATGGCGCATAAAGGTCGGTTTACCCGCAAGCGGTTCGAGTGTTATAAAAGCCGTCGAAAGGCAAAAGAGAAAGAGAGAGAGAGAGAAGAGGTTCCATTGGGGCGTGTCTGAAACCGCGAGAACTGGATCCCGTACCTAGTTACCCTAAAACATCATATGATGGCGGCTTTCAGATGACTAGCCCGGGCCCAGGCGACGGGAGTAAAAGGGATCGCCTGCGATGGCCACGCTCGCGCACCCCGCAGAGTGGATATAAAGCGAGAGCACTCAGTGCGTTTCCTGTCGGAGCGCTCCGGAAGCGCAAGACACACATGTCGAGGCGAATACCGGCGTAGATTTCTCGCACGTGTTAGTACCGCGTGGCCGCATAAAAGGCTGTTCGTCCTGGAGCCGTTTGAAAAGTCCTTAAATTTTAATGTATAGCTCTCTAAGTCTCGCTGTTGTGCCCGCTATAAGGGATAAATGGGCGGGGAAAGAGACGAAAGGCAAGGGACGAGGGCGGCCCAGGGGGTGAATGGATACCTTGAGCATTATCCCCGTACGCGGTCGGGTTTGCATTAAACGAGCAATAGTGAATACGACGCAACGAAAAAAAAGAAAAAAATAAAAGCCCCTCAACGGAGGTTGTAAAGCCGGAGGAGATGGGATACTGCTATTGCTATTGCTACTGTTGCAGCCGGAGGAGGGTCGTCCCGACGAAGATGAGGACGCTATGAATGGCGATGAGTGGCGGGTAAAAGTTCGGGATCTTGTAAAATGAAGCCTTGGAAACAGTCCAGACAATTCCTGACCGCGGATTGAGATTTCATCGGAGATGCGTGGAGCACAGTTTGCGAAAACAGCGTACACAGTACACGTGCCCGATTCGAGATTACCGGCTTCCTGTAGTTTTGCGGGTTTGCGAGAGAAGAAGAATCTTCGCTGCCTCTTGATTTCACTTTTCCAGCGTAGATCTTCCGGCCAATCATCGAGCATTTCAGTCTTCTCTAATTAAGTTGGCCACGTCGCTATTTTCGTTCATCGGTCTGTTCGATTTTTCGAACGCGTTTCGCTTGTTGTTAGTTGGACACGATATCATGGAGAGAGATCAGCCGAGTTCTCTGATACGAATCGTACATTTCATCCTGCTTGAATCTCGGGAGAAGTCCAACGATGGCGAAACGTCGAGCAGCGAAATATCGTATTCGAACGGGGTCATATCCACCTTTTGCCGTCCCGATAAAATTAAATCCAATTGCAGGACGATTCCAGGCTAGATCCAAGTCGCTTGAATTCACTGCCCATAAAAATCGCATTCCCGCTAATTCTTACGGATCGGGGGTAACGGAACGGCAGGGAAGAATCCTACGCGAAAAAGAAGCGATCCTCGCGACATTTAGCTCGCATTTACGCTCCTTTATGGAGGCGTCTCGGACCGGGGCGGAGGTATAAAAACTGGGACTTATCTTTATATGGTCTCTGATATCAACACCTCCACCCCGGTCCGTCTGTATAAGCCGATTACGTCCAGCTTTCACATTCTGCTGCTCAGTTCCATCAATTCTCATTGTCGGCCAGCGGAACTCGTACGCTCGTTCGAAACGCCACTCGCGAAACACCAAAAGCTTTGGCCGTTTGCACGGACATTTACAGTAGTTTCACGTTATGTGTACACAAATCTCCTTCCGTATTATTCCTTTGAAAACAAGGCGAGTTAACTCGCCCAGAAGCTTCTTTAATGGTGATGGAAATCTAAGAGACTTGGTTAACCCTGTGAATTAGATTTTTATTGTTATGTTACAAACTGTACGGAACGTTGAAATGCGACCCATAGAATATCTTCTTTTATTTTGGCAAAGTAGACAATTTTTTATGCGGAATTTGATTGGTTTCATTAAGCTTCCTGTCGTAGTTTTCGAGGTCACTGATGTTTTCTCTTAAATCACTGCATATATGTATTTCCGTCTGAACTCCGAAGACGAAGGTTACACTTAAATTTCGTTTGTAAGAAGAATGCATCGTCTTTTTAACTATGACCATAAATCAACTCGAGTAATACAAACCGAATATTATTTTTAAAAATTGTCTCAGTAGAGGGTTTAAAATTCTTGCAGAACATCATACCCATTCGGATATTATAAATTTTATTCTGGGCGCACGGTTCGTTCATTTTTCTACATAACAAATAGTTATTTTATAGGAATATATATATATATATCTATTACATAGAATTGTATCCATTCTCAATAAATAAACTATAAAATAGCGGCTATAAAATATAAATTCGTGCTCTACATGTTTCAGGAAACATGCGCGCTTCTAACGTCCTAGTTTCTGAAATACAATAGCAATTCCTGTGTCACGAATTTCACGGTGAGACGCAATCCTCAACTGATCTGTTAGGCAAGCGAACCTTTTTGGGCACAACTCCTATGCAGGTCATCCCGTAAAGAATTTTCATCTCGGCGGGCATGACGGTAGGCGATAACACCTAATTCCAATCTTGATTGTGTACCTCGAGCAATTCTGATTTACCAAATATGGGTCGTCTAAAAAGTATCTTACTTTTGCATGTCGCATCTCATATGTATATGTCATATGTCGTATCTCAAGTACTGGTTAACATATTTTTACATGTATTACCTTTCAAGATTTCTTGTTCACCATCCTGCAAGTATAATACAATGATTTTTTTCAGGGTTGAGATTGGTGTTAGTTTCTCTTCCTACATTTTAGTACAGTTTCTGAATATAATAGGATTGAAGTAGATTTTATACTCGTTCGTGTCTCTTTATTTGTAGGTTTTACAAAAACTTACAAAATCGCCATGCAGACATCTAGTTCGCATAAAGAATGCACGCGAAACATTTCTGGGAAGCTGTAGGTATGCTGCTCTTGGCGTAAAACGGGATTTTATTTCTTAGAAAAAAGAGTAGTACAAAGTCACTGTGTAGGACGCGGCACGAACTGTAGAGACAACTCTGATATGTAAATTTTTAGAACATTTTTATGTAATAAAAAACGTACGTATGCATAGAAACAGAAAATGAGACATAATTAATGTTCATGTACTTGTTTTAACATGTGCTCCTAGTATTCGCCGAAAATACACTTTAATGTACCTGAAATTTGTCCTGAAGAAAGAACCCTTCATTTATAAATATATTTTCACAACGCTTAATGTTACAATCATGTTTTTTTTTTATTTGCAGGTATGTTCACTGTGATCCAATTCGAGACTCGTATGGTCAAGTAACTGGGTAATCGTATATGTTTTATCCATTTTTTAATGTTCCTATTGCTTGGTTATATTAATTCACGTTTACAAAAAGAAAGTTACAAAATTTCTGTATTGTACACAATATATATTTAACCCTTGCACTCCTTTGTCGAAATATGAACTTTAAATTATTACAAAACATAAAGTTTTCATTTGGTTGAAGATTTATACACTTGAACTTGTTTTATATAATGTAGCTATGGAATAAATATTTTGTTCTATCTCAGCAACCGTATTTTTTTCATTATATATGTATACATATATTGTATACATATTAACTTGTGACTAATTAAGTGCTGGAGTTGTTGGTGTATTATACGAGTCACGAGGCTGGGGTGCAAAATGTTAACTAATACAATTAATATTCTCGAATTCAAGTTAACATTTGTAGCTAACTTCATGTAAACTTCTAACAAATATTCAACTTTGTAGTGCAGAATTTGTGAAGTGAAATACTGCGTGAATCGCTTCATAGAGCTGCTTTCGTGTGATTTGCCCGAAAAAAGATTTCGATCGCGTGAAATAATTGATCCAGTATAACTATCGAAACCACTCCGCATGAAACGAGTAAGATAATCTTGAAGACTATTTAAAAGAGCGATTAGAAACGTAATCGTGTCAAAAGCTCCCTGAACCGTGTGTGAGTCAGCCGAAAAAGGTTTCGATCGGTCGGCTAACAGCGGAATAATTTCCGGTGATTACTTTAGGCGGTTTACCACCCGGTATAGTTATCTAAATAGCGTATCGCGATCTTGCTCATTACGCGGATGTTTCTGAATCCATGCTGAATCGCTGTAACGAGGTAGAACGGTGTATTTAACGACACCGCCGCCAATACATCCGCAAAATCTCGTTTGCCGCCCTTAAACGATCGCGTCCCCCGTGCTCGGTGCTCGCGAACCGCGTATCCGTACTCACGCTCGCCTATCCGCGTCTGGAATCCTTTGTTTCTTGATAGCGGCATATCCGCGCGTATATCTGTGCTACTAGCTTTTGTTACGAAAATGTTAGGCGTCTAGCTGCAGATCTTTTATTCTCTTTTACGAGGATTTCCTGTAGCGTAACGAGCGCGGACGGTTGACGTACGCCGCCCCCGCCGTTTCGCCGGTTTATCCACCGGGATTTTCGTCGGCCCAGCTACGCTTCGCAACTCTTTCGCTCGTATCTGCTGAAATGGGAACACAAGCAGCCGGCCGACTCCTCTCTACGAATATGCTTGCGTTCGTTTTTAATTTACTGTTTCATCGCCGGCCGCCCTGACCTATCCTCTCGCCCACACATCCCTACCTCCCGGTCCTCCACGTTATCGTTTCGGTTGGTTTTTAATTTGGAGAGGATAAGTGGTCTGTTTCATTCGGCAAATTTTGTTATCTCCCCCGAAGCAAACTATGTATAAATTGCTTCACTGCCGCGCGGCGTTGCATACTAGTAATTGCTGTATTGAGCAATCGAGTTTCATCATCCCGAATTCTGACGATAATTATTCACTTTGGGGTAGCGTTGCCCTATGTGCATGAGTCGAACAGTCTGAAGTCACGTCTTGTTCTGTCAACCGAGTCTATGCTCCCGAAATTAGGGAATTAAGTAGTTTCGTTTTGAAACTCTTGATGTAGGAATTACTGTCTGTCCCACAAAAAACTGACTACGCGCGTCTCTGGAAATATTAATGCCTTGCACACGAAGCCATTTTGACTCCTGCACTCCGACATTTCATGTGGAATATTTTCGTTACATATGACCTATTTCATTTTGTCCATGTGAAATCGACTCGTACTAACCTCGAGCATTTAGCAGTTTGATAAGGTTAAAGATTAAAGTTTTGAATAATGTTAATTTTTAATAATGCCCCAGAAGGGACAGTTATGTCCAAAGGGTTAAATGAGTTGTTCTTAAGAAGTCTAATGTATATTCTTCGCGTATAAGGGAAACGTAATTCTCGCCTCTTGCAATTGATGAGGAAAATGTTTATTTTGCATGAAGATCCACGATTTTCCAATCGTTCTTTTTTTCTTTTTTTAGTATGCAAATCTTGTTTTTGAAGCATGCGAAGCAGGTGTATTTATGAGTCACAGTTTATAAATTAGTCCTCGACCGGGACTAACCGAAGTTAGGTAGATGAAGGATGGACTGGCGCGAGGAATTTGATTTCCTGGAAGCGATGATCCGTTGGGATTTCTCGAAAAGAGGACCAGAGTCATTAAGAACTGCCCCACGGTCGAGACTATCAAATGTAAATACATATGTCGGATTTACGAGAGGCGTGTAGGGACCTACCACCTTTATAAATTAGTTTCTTTGTTACAAATTATTCCAGTCCATGTCCACAGTCAAACAACAATCACTTAACCGGTTTAGCGAGGATTTAAATTCAATCGTGGAGTTATATTTAATAACATTTCACAAATTTTATTTGCGTGCACTGTTTTCTGTAATTATTTTACTAAATGCCATTGTAAATTGAAAGCTCGCGTTACAAACATAACGGAAAGATCATTGCTGTTATTATGTAAATATGCTCTGAATCAATATTTAATAAATATTGCTCTTTTTTCGTTATTAATTAAGAAATCATTTCGGACGTTTGAATTTCAACGACGCCGTTTGTTGTTTCGTTGATTCAATTATGGTATGAACTAATATAAACATCGATCAATTCTTTTATTTCTGTGAATGAATAACAAATATTAGTTAATGCTAATTTTACTAATTTCGTCAGCGCGTTTAAAATCAATTTAACAACTGTATAATGTGTTATAATAACGACATAATGTGTCTCTTACTCTCTTTAATCAATTATGGTATGCATCAACAGTACATGTTATGAAAATGTTCATTTTGAGAAACACTGTCATTATTAATTTGGTGCATGTGAAATATTCGATTTGATAAAGATCGGAGTTCTGTTGTCCTGTTGATTAACGAGAAGGATATTATAGTTATACACATAATAAAAAGCTTGAAGTTTGTGTGAGCAAATGAGATTGGCAAGTACACGTCAAATTTGGTAATTCTGATAAATTTAGTAAGAATGAGGTAATCGAAAAAAAAATCAAATCGCGAAAGAAGGTCATATTCAACAAAACAGACATTATAAATAATGCTAACGCTATTCTTGGATAGGAAGACTTCGTGGTTATCTAAAAATTGACGAGGATTGTAAAAATTCGCCGTTTCGAAAAAAAAACAGATTTTTTTCAAAAATAAATAAATGCACTCGTTCAGAGATGGCAGATATACATTAATAACGATGGCGCATATTTCCATTAATAAACATTGCATTTAGTAAAAACATAGTCGGTTTACATCAAAGGATATTTCATATGCATCAACCTATCACACTTATTGGCATATTCAATCGGCAGCTGGTTGAAACTAATCAACAGGAAATTCCTTCTTGTAAATGTCATATGCGAACGATATTATCAAGTTTTCATCATAGAGGCCATCGATAGTCAGTTGAACACATGCATCGGGAGTGAACGTCAGCGGCGAGAGAGTCACGATATCAGGATCAAGTAGTGCTCGTAAAATCGTTGAGTATGTCGATCGTGCCGACGTAAAAATATGCTTCCGTTGCTGGTGACTGCAGTCGACACCTGTACGGAAGCGTACATTGAATGCCTCGCTATTAATATGCAGTCGTACGGACGATTAAACGTGGGTTCACGGCGGCCTAGCCAATAATTATTTGCGGCATAGTTGCGTTGCTCCGATGTCCAAAACCGCATTCGACGCTCCATCGTCAGCTGCATGGTCGCGTCGACGCGCGCGCGATTCGACAGTATTACTCTCTGCGTAATATTTTCGTTGCTCTTCTTCACACGATCAAATTTAAAATACACTGTCGAACGAAATTATAAAACATCTTCGGATTTTCCAGACTGAAGACTTAACATCTTCTTTGTTAATACGATACGTCTGATTTTAGAATTCAAATATTCTGATGCGTTTTAATAAAGAAATGCTACGACAGTCTACAAGTTCATTATACATCATTTCGACATTCTCAAAGCTGATTCTCAAAATCCTATTATCAATTTTAATTTGAGTATTCAATTTATATTTATGTTTATTATTATTTATGTCATATTTTGTATGATTTTGATTAGAAAAATGCCACAAATATGGTCATCGAAGTCCCATAAAAAAAATAATGAAAAATAGAGAAGTTGAAAATTCTGATTAGGCGGGCTCACCAATATAACCAAGCCGCATGGTGACATATTTCTCGACGACCGAGGCCTCTCAAGCTTCATGGCCCCTCAAGGGGGTACACCTGCCGTAATGGGGATAGATCTGGGACATTTACAGGTCAGACTTTTGGGACATTTATGGATAAAATACTGTACTATGCAAGTCCAATACTACGATTTTTGTTTAAACTGAAAACTTTCTATAATACATTCAATCTATGAAAACACGTTTCGTATGGTATGCAATTCGGGTTAACATAAATGCCGTATTAAGCTGCGTTAATTTTCAGAATGTCTTATAATATCGTCATTGTATTGTGTCCGCTGCGATTCACAAGCGAATCATCGGAGTCAGTCAGTATCTATGTTTGGGTTCGATGCGTCGCGAACAGTCGGCTTTATTTAGTTTCAAATATCTATATCCGCGAGCAAACGCGGAACACCGCCGCTTGATAACTATCTGATTCGATTACTTCGGAACGCGCTCGCGCGCGCAAGCCTGCGAGCTCGATTATTCTAAATGACGCGACCGTCGATTTCCATGATAATCGCGCGCGCGTGTCCAAATACCGAGGACGGTGGAACCAGAGAAATACGGAGAACGAGGACAATCATAAAAGCTTTTAATGATCAGAGCCCCTCATTGAAATGCTGGTTTTTCATGTGTTCAGAAATATCGGACGAAGTTCGATGAATTAAAACCGTCCCGGCCTCCATGTTCCACCGACGTTGTTATAATTTCTTTCCCTTGTTCCGGGACGGCTGCCGCGTAACAAATTATTTTTATCACCAAGTTCCCCTGGTGATGCGTGCCGTACAACTTTATAATTAATCGTTCAAGTACGTTCAACTATCCTTAACGCGTTCATCGGCAACTTACAACCTCCAGACAGTCTAACAAAATCAAAGTAATTTAGTTGATGAAACTAAAACTGGCGAAAGTTAAATTTACTTGTAAAAATTGTCTGCGCTAATTTTAAGAAACGAGAGCCAAATAAAATTGTTGTTCTTTGTTTAATAATTTGTATAAGATGAGAATAATAAGTGCATGTTTTGAAATTCTTTGAATAAATGCGTAAAATCTGATTCATCGATTATACGGACTTATATGAGCAATTTAAAATGAAAGCTCATCTGAAGACACAACACATTTTGAAACGCAAGGGAATTTCAAAGGTAAAAAAAATATGTTTTTCATTATTAAAGAATAGCTCTAAGAGGGTTTGCTCGTAAGAGTCTCTTTAAATGCTTTAATTTCTCCTATTGGTACTTTATACAATCCAGAATATAATTGTGGATCTTCAAGATATTAACTAAGTTCACAGCGTTTCACCTGAATTAAATAACTATGAAAACATAAAATGAGTTAAGTGTAGAAATGTATATTGCTTCTCCAGACAGTTATATCTATGTATTTTTTCATTTCCAAAAGCATCATCTTAATGGTTGATATTATTAATATACTATTTACTAAATCTTTTATATGAAGAAACTTGTGGAACAGCCATTGTATTCATTCGAATAAACTTATTAGTAAATATCTCTTATTTTTAAGGAATTTATTTTCAGAAAGACTGCTTACTGGATAAGGGCCGAAATAAGACACGTTTGAAACTAGTAAAGCTTTCTGCACTACATTAATATTTCATCACAAGTCATAGTGTCCACTGTAGTAATCTGACCTTGTGTAATCAATTTTGAAATATTCGTCAGAGTACGACGTAGAAACGTCCCTGAGGGGCTAATGAGTGGTCCGCGTTGCCGAGGATCCGGCACTACGGATTCGCAAATTCTCCGGCATTATGCCCGCTCGGACCAGTTTTCATCATCTCGTCTAATAGATGTACAATTTCGAGCCACGCCGCATCGCGCGGACAAAGGCCCATCAACTGCGCGTCCCGCCGCACGATTTGCATACAAGGGTTGCAAAAATGACTTCAAAGGGTGGCGGGCGTTCCGCAGGCAGGCAGCCAGTCAGGCAGGCAGGCAGTCTCCGGCATTTCAAGTCCGCGTGGGGCTAATCCGCCCTTAACACATTCCGAAAAAAGGCTTACAGTGTAAACGAGGCAATTAACAAACACCGGCCTCTAATTAGAAGGACTTTAAACCAGTACAGCCCTCCCTCTCCGGTCGCGATACGGGTATTTCATAAACTGCCGGCGTTACTCGATTTAACCGGAAGACTTCGTTTACCCTTTCCCCGGTGCGCGTCACAATTACAAACCCTCTGGCCGATACACCCTCGGCTGGTCCGGCAGCATAGAGTCTCTCAGCGAAGGAGAAGAGCGCTGGCAAAAAATTTCTTTAAACGCTCGCTCATTGGTTATGCGCCAATGAGCACTCAAAGAACGGAGAGGCAATCCAGCAGACACTCGTTTCTTCAGAGGGAGACGGTCCCTGTGCCGCGTCGTCGTCGTCTGTCACCTAAAAGAGTACATACTGAAAGAGGATCGAAAGAGGACCGAGAGGAAGAGGAATCTCCCGCGGAATGTCTCCCGCAGCGAGTTCAACGACGAGGGTTCCTCCTCCTTGTCGTGGCTGCACTCCATCTAGGCAACCATTCCGCGTGTTCTCCCACGGCTTCACGATGCGACGCCACGCCGCGCCGTGCAGCGCACCCTGGCTTCCTCGAAGGGATGCTGCCAATGATATCGCTCCTGGTTCCTCCTCCGTGTGTGCGTACACCACCGTCGACACCAGGGACGCCGGCCAGAGGAGGAGAAGAGGGCAAACGTGGCACGTACTAATGCCCCGACCAGCGACTAAAACGAATGATTTGTGAGGGCGGCTTAAGCTTCGTTACCGCCGCGGCTCGCCCTCGCGGAGAGGTAAATGGAGGTGCGCTGCTAGGTGGTTGCTTTAAAAGCTACCCGTGAGAGCGAGACGGGGAGCTGTGGCCCAACTACGTTCGGTATAATCGAGGAAGCGGGATACACGGGGACAGAGAACCATGGGATAGAGAGAGAGTTGAGGAGGAAAGTCGACGATAGAGAAAGAGGGAGGCTAGGGAGAGGGGCTACACCGGTGAACGGGTATACGCGATAAAAGAGAGATCTGACGATTTTAAACCGAGGAGAGACGAAGAGAACGATTTTAAAGCCTGATAGGGGGCCACGGGGCTGCGGAGAAAGAGAGGGCTAGAGCGAGAAGCGAAAGGTGACGCGGAGGGAGGGAGAGAAGGTTACAGTCCCGTCTCATCTACTTGATTGCATCGCCCGGATTACAGCCAGGCTTTAACGCATCCCCCTCGGGACGCCTAGCGTGAAAACAAAAAGAGAACCCGACCGAGACACGAAAGGAGAAGGTAGGAAAAAAGAGGAGAGGCCGACGAACGGCTTCTTCTTCTTCTTCTTCTTCTTCCCTAGGCTCTCCGCGCCTCGGCAGCGGCGGCGGCTGCTTCGGGTGAAATTCCCCGAGAATAATTTTCACTTCCACCTTCAACGCCATCCCCCCACCTTCGCTCATCTTCGTCTTTTTTTCCTGACTCCCCCGCGCTACCTCGCTCATTCGGTTCTTCTTCTTGTCCGCTGGTGTCGTTATCCCCTTTGAATCTCAGGGCTAAACCTTTTTCCCCGAACGGTAAGCAAAATCAGCTGCACGCGAAATCTTGCGGGTGATGCTAATATAATATGCGCGCCCCGAGAAAGCTCTTTTCTTCTCGCCCTTTCTCTTGCGAGAGTAAAGCCACCTTCTTCGCCTCTCTCTCTCTCTTTTTCGATCTCCCTTTCTCTCTGTGTGACCATCAGCTCAAGCTCGAGGAAATTTCAAAGTGAATTAATTTTTACTGGTCAGCCCCCGTTAGCCGGCTTCCATCAGTTTACTCTCGAACTTCGCGTGCCCAGGCCGTTTAAATACCCACGAATTTCAATTTATCTGTCACGGCCATATGTTTTAATTGTTCTCCTGTTTTCGATCGAAGTGTTAATTGACAGACATGCGTTCGGTTAACTTTCCGCGCTTTAACGAGTCGAATGCGCACCAAGCAGCTGGAGTGAACAGGTTAAATTACACGTTGTTTCAATTATCGTGGCTCGCGCTCTTAGCAGCGACGACGAGGAAATATTCAATAGAGTCGCGTGTGTGTACTCGTTTTATTTATTTGCAAGCGTTTCGGCGGAACATGTATAAAACTTGCTGTTTCATTGGGTCTCCTTTTAGAGCAAAACTATTCTGACAATTCCAAGTTTGTTCAATTTTGTTCGAATGTTCTATTAAAGTATAGCTCGTACAATGATTATTGTGAATAATAATTGTCAATAAATCAAATATTTTTAATACAATGTTATCGTGGCTTACATAAAACAAATGTAACTGTCTTCTATATTATTATCTTCTATGTAACTTCTCGGAAAACCTCAATGGTTCTTCACTCAGTGGTTCTTCATACAAAATAAAAATTTTCTATCTAAATTGCAACAAAATGAAATGAAATAGAAATTTATTTTCTTTTTTAATACGTTTAATAGGTTCAAAACAATGCAGTAGTATTTTTAAATCCTTCTAATATTTTTACTGTCTTAAATTGCACCAACTCACTTTTGTCATAAAAATCCACTATGTAGTCATTATATATGATATGAATGATTGAAAAAGATTAAAACTTTTGCGTACACCTAGTAGATGGTTAATTGGTTGTTGCACGTATCAATTAAGTAATCATCGTGTCCAGTTGACATGCCGAACACAAGTGGAACAAGGCAGCAGAGAATCGACATTTTCACGTTCCCATTCTAGATTTATGCATTTGACCATTCGTGGAATTATAACCGAAGTGTTTCCAGCGTGTGCTCTGGTTCGTGCAAATCTGCCCTCTGTTTACGATCAGGAGCAAAGATTAAAACACTGTGTCCGTGCCAAGTAGGACGACATGCGCCGCACAATGTCGTACATGCGAGCGAGCAACAGTCTTGCTCGTTCTCCTTCGGATTTCGATGATAACAAGAGTTCGATTGTCGCAGACATACTCTCGCAATTGCGTCTACGCTCGCGTTAAACTGCTGTTGAATTATCGATGTCCGTGCTACCGTTAAACATATATATATCTGCGAATTCATTTGCGTGTAACAAATTAATTCGATTAGCATTACACGCATCGATTGTGTTAACTAGGAATAAATAAGAGCAAACCTGCCCGAACTAGGTGCGCGAACTATGTGTGTAACCAGTAGTAACCACTAATAGAATATTAGTACGCAACATCATTAGCGTATATATAAATTTTATACACAAAATGGTCACATCAAAAGTGAAAGATTACAATTTACTATACTTGGCCAAACTTCCGTGAGTGGTAGTGTATGTGACTCCCACTAATATTCAGACACTCTTAAAAAGAGAATAACTGTTTTTAATATTGTACTACATGATTTAAACTTTTTTGGGAAGCTAGAGCAATTAGTTTGCTACAGGATGTGATGAAAAATTTTGTCAAAAATTGGAATTGATCGGAATTGTAGAAAAAATACTAAAAGTTTCCTTTTACAACTTCTTTATGTGGGCCTATATTGAAAATTTAAAACAAGTAGATCTACAAAACGTAGTTTTAAAATTTTCAATTATAAGCCCACATAAAAAAGTTGTAAAATGCAATTTTTAATATTTTTTCTAGAATTACAATTAATTGCAATTTTCGACAAATTTTTTTATCACATTCTGTAGCAAAGTAATTGCTCTAGATTCCCAAAAAAACTTCAAGTCGTATAGAACAATATTAAAAAAATTATTGTCTTTTTAAGAGCGTCCGAATATTAGTGGGAGTCACTGTATACTAACTAGTACAATGCAATAGTCTAAAACGAAGAATGCAATGTGGCCAATATAGTAGTTTAGTTGTCTAGGGTTATAGTGTCGAAGTTATTGTTTATAAGGGCATCCGACTACCCAAATATGCCTCGTGCAACCACTTGTACATAGCGAATACATAACAGACTGCGTCTCCAGCACATTGGCGGGTAAAATCGTGTTAAGGTCGTCAAGTTCGGTGAATCATCGACCTGTATAATTTGTACGAGAGCGGCTAGTATGCTTTGGTCGATAACCCGATACACCATTCCTCGATGTCATTCTGTAAGCGAGTTCGAATTCCGAAGGAAATGCCAAGGATCGGTCGTTGCAAGTTTAGGAACAGCTGCGCCTGCATCCAACCTAACAACTGGATGAAAGCTTCTGCCAGAACTTAAATACATATATCATGTTCTAACGGGATGATGCACAAGCTTAATTTTATATAAGTGTCTGCCATCGTTCGATTTTATGAGGGCCGTTGAATTTTATACGCCGTGTGTTGTTTGTTCCAACTTACAAGGAAAGTTCAGCAAGATATTCAAACAAATTTGAAACTGTGCGTACTATAGATGCGTATAGGATATCGTCCATAATGCAACCCTATTTTGCGTTGTTACCATAAAACAAAGAGAAACTTTTACAAAATGCTGCACTGTTTTATTCTGCCCATTCTACAATGAAAAATTTGGATTAACTAGAAGATCATGGATTTTTTAAAATGTATTACATACTTTCAAAATGTTCTTCTCAATACTGTCATTGAAGTTTGAGCAATAATGCTATCAGTTAGTGGACTGTATTTATATGAAAATTAATATCATGGTATCCCTCAATCACGGACAAAATTGACTAATTTGTTGCAAGACAGTAGCGAGGAAACAACATTTTTAATTAAAAAACTTTGGTAAGACCCTTTATAAGAAGTATCCATCGATTTTCTTTCAATCATAAAAAAAATTAACTTTTTTTGGTAAAGAATTATTGCGCATGAACAGCATTTATGGATCATACAATTAAGAAGAAATTTATTTGCAAGAAGAACGACGATAACTAATGTAGAAACAGTGATTGTGATTAGTCGATACGCCAGAAATTATTTTACATGAATAATATTTGTAAATTGACGAACTGGTGACAAGTTCTTCTTTATTGCCACAAAGAATCTTGACGATGTCCTCGAAATATATTTGGTCTCAGTGAAAGCAAAATTGAGCGTTCGTTCAAGCTGCCTGTTTAATTTATAATACCAATTTCAATATTTGAAATAGTGTCGTTTGTTTTCTCCTAGAAATCAATTTGCGTTTTAATATAACGGTAAACAAGCCATTAAAGTGCCGTGAGTGTAGAATTATAATAACAACTTGCAAACGCAAAATTATAGTTAAATATACCTCTAAGCGGTTCATGTTCACGCAACTCTTCTCAAACAAGGATGATTCTAACAGCAAGCATTTTCCATGATATCCACTTATTTTGGGACAAATAATTGCGGGTTTAACTTTTACACCACGAATTTTAATCGTGTGAAACTTTCGGTTGCACCGATTCAAATGTAATTTAGATTGCCACTACGTTTAATTCCTTTGCAAATGTGCAGTTCGACAAACAGTATGTTATATTATTATTGCAGAGTTTTTGGACATTATTATTTGATACTTGTAATGACTTAACCCTTGGACTTGACTGTTCCTTCTGAGACACTACTGAAAATTACTACAGTAAAAGTTAAAAGGATTACATTACTAAATGTTCTTTTTGTTTAATGAACATTATTATTTGGTTTAATGAACACATGTTCAAGTGTCGTGAAACGTTTACGAACAAATACATTGTGTAATAGGAATCGTAATATGTAACGAAAACATTTTAAATTGATGTGCTAATAATTAATGGTGCAATGTTCAAATTCTGTAGTCGAAATGGCTTCGAGTGCAAAGGGTTAAAATTTAATTATCATTTGGTGGTGTGGCAGAATGGGTTCAGCTGCTAGGTCACCGCACGAGCAAGTCTCGATCAGCCCCTCGACAGACCTTTTCAACAAGGCTCACTTACACAATGCCACTTTCCTCACTCTTTTATAGCTTTGACTCCTCGCATGAATCGCAAACTTCGAAGTTTAGCTCGTGCTCGCGAAAGAGCTCCTTGGACTTGACTGACCTAACACAGTCACTGTGAAAGACCTTTTGTACTCTTCGCTAGATACTGTATTTTTTAATTGTCAAATAATGCCTTCTGTATTGATCAGTAGCAAACCTGTCTATTTAATACTTCATAAAATATTAATCGTTAATTGCCCAGGTGGATTCTGATGCATCTTTTTTTAACTGGACTATTAATTTCGATTAATTTACATTGCAAATCAAAGGGAGGTATGAAAAAAGTCCAGAAACTTTTGCGGAATTAGAGGAATTAAAACTTATGACATTCAAGATTAACTTGAGATTAACATTAAACAAAATCTTGTACACCAGTCTCTTTGAGAAAAGAGACGAGAGGTAGACAGTATCGTACATCATTTTTCAATAAACAAATACCACTATTCGTACGTACAATAAAGGATATGTATGACGCACACCTTATTCAATTTATAAAACTGTACATTTATAAACATCAGATTAATGTAACCTAAAATGAAATTCTAGAAAAGATTTTATTCTTTAATATTTTCTTATCTTGTACTAGGTTTTGGCGGGCATTGATTTCATAAAATACTTACACATATTATTCCATGATAAATTAGAAATGATATTAAAATGAAGTACGATCGAATCGTGATACCACAGTAATTGGTACAGTTAGCCCAGCACGAGCCAAGAGCAAGCCTAATTTTTCGAGGCGGACAAATCGGCACGGACATCAAAGGTGACTAAAGATATTGCGGAGCGCATAACGGCCGGTTGTTGTGGCTACCATTCCAGAGCAATTCGAGGAGCTCGTTCGCCGGTTCTATTCATAGCAGAAATCACAGGGAGCGAAGGTGGCATTATGCGCGCAACAACGCGTATAATCATTCCTCGGAATCAGTACGTTTCTGTTCAATGTCCTGTGATAAAAATGCGAGGGATCGATCGGTCGCAGGTTCAGCAACAGCTGTGGCTTCGTTTCAGGCTGCCCTAACAGCTGGTGCCGAACCTCTCGCGTGTAGGCACGTGCACGACCGTGTTCGGCTCCTTATGCACGTTTATGGCAGATGGCGAGCCGATCGTCGTGAAACGCGCACCGCTCGATGTCTTCGCCGGTATAAAGTATAAACCACGTTACGATACATAATTCGGTCCCGATACATAATTCGGCGAGCATTTGGTCACCGCACTTCCAACCAGTAGCCTCGGCTGCAACATTTTCGCGAAACTGCCACATGTCGGCGCGATGATGTTACGACATTCCTGAAACGTTTCTGCGTCTGACAACGAGCGTTCCTTAACACTTGCGCTCCATTCAGCGGAATTGATCGGGCACGAACAGCCCAGCATTCGTGACCACTCTTAACCTTCTATCTGTGTACTGCTATTCTAATGTTAGCTGGGTACCCGTCGGTAATTGGACGCCACATATTTTTGGAGCTAAATTAAAATGGAATTTTATTGATTTTCACAAGATAAATATACAACTCCTTAAAAATTTGAACATGTCACAGACAGCATTCCTAGAAAAGTTTTATAGAAATTTAACATTCAACTTTTTATTTCCGTTTTTTTTATGTTATTTCCATACACATTACAATGCAGTAAAATGCCCAAAAATGCGGGTAGAATGTCCAAAATTATTACTAGACTGTGGCAGAAGCGACAGACACAGGATCCAAATATTTCTTCCTTCTCTTAGTTATCTTATTAACACGTTATCTATACCTGCGATTATTTATAAAGAAATCTAATAATTTCGTTTGGTATTATTGTATAAACGATTTTTAAGCTTCCATTTGGAACAGCACAATTATTGGGAAGCCTCTTAATAGGCCTCGGATCCGCAATTTACCTTTGATAAAGGTTCAAACGGGAAACGATACGTCAGGCATATTTGCATAACAGCTATTTATTTAAAAATTGATCGAAACCGTTGCGCCGAAAACATTAATTCATAAGTGCTATTTAAATTATTGATATTTTGAATAATGAATTGCAGACGTACAGGTCAGTTATAAATTAAGCTTCGTCCATGAATATTTTAATTTCCAAATGAATAATAAAGTACGAAAGTGACGTATGGAATTTTCAATAAATTTTATTGGAAAATAGACTTCCGTTGATACATAAATTTTTAATCTATTTTCCTTATTGTTTCCTGATGAACAGTTTCCTAATATGTTCTTTATAAAAATTGTTCTATCTTCAGAAAACTTATTTCAAGCTTTTTAAAAATAATAAAGCGTGCGCGTATAAGAGAAATTTAATGAAATTAAAAATTCTTACGACACGCGGTCGGAGAAAGCAATTTGCCCAACATCTGGACGAAATATGCAGTGAACTCTTTTCCAGACGGACACTTTCAACATACTAATAAAGAATTACTCGTTTTGGCAAGATGTGTGGCTGTAAGCTTCTATGTAGTGGCGTACATATGAAAATCCAGTCTCATAAATTTCTATAAGAAAGGAATTACGAAGTTGGAGCGATAAGATACAAGTACCGGATAGAGTACATTTTATACCGAATGAGTTTCGACCAAGCTTACAAATTTTTATTCTACTAAGTTTTCAGTTCTATTAATCTTTTCTCTCTTTTCTAGGTATTTTGGAAAGAACCTTTCACCTACTTAAACTTTCTTGCCAACTGTGTCGCAAACTTTACAAGTGAAAGAAGTCAGAAGAGCCTGTAATAAATATCGGTTTTTAAAACATTTCTTTCTTTTAAAGTATAAATTCGAACTACCTTTATAAACCTTCAAGGTATCTTATGGATAAGGGAAGTACAGTGGCTCTTATATTTCTTTTATAGTCTACATTTAGTTATCTGGCGAAATGTTTACCACGTAAATTAACGTTTAAGATAAAAACAATAGTATCAATGAAATGTGTTTAGTCTTTTCTTTCTCTGAATCTGTCTTGACCAAGGATGAAGAAATAATCAAGTATCTCTGGTCTTTAAAAATATTCTATCCAACTTATATATGTTATCCAACTTATATTGTAGATCTTTTATGCAACGAAATATTAATATTAGAAAATTGTTTTAAATAGTTCTCATGGAATAAATATTATATGATCTGTGTAAATAATATTCCACTTTTTAGAACATTCGTTTAGAAAAAGTATCATTAAAGGAACAAAGTATTCAATATCTCTACGTACATCCTGTAAAAGTATTATCATGAATAGTCTTCAGTATTAGTTACAAAAGCTAAAAACATTTTTAATGTTAACTAAGTATTCGCTACCGTTATAGAAAATTTTAATTCTTCATTTTGTGAATAATTTTTACATTGCAAAAGTTTTATTAGAACCGCTACTGTCAAGAGCTTTTCTGCATCATTTCTAATTGAAATTTGCAATGTAATCAAGTTTTTTAAAAAAAAGTTTCTGTAAATTGAATTTATTAAAAACTTCCATAGCTCTTTGGATCCCAGGCTTTGGCCCGTACTCCGTAAAACTGTGTAAACAAATGGTCAAACGCAGGGTAACGTAACACACACACACAGTAAGTGAAAGCAATCACATCAAACATCAAAATCCGTGCAGGGGGCGAGCAGTTCTTTCATTTTTAAACTAACCAACCAAAAATTCGTTCTAGTAACCGAGCCAATTAAAATACTCCGACCGTAATTGAAACTAGAGTGCCAGGAAAATTTCGTAAAACAAAGACATCAAACGTATTACCTAACCCGCGTGTAACACTTTTCCATTTAAAAGAGATAATCGTTGTCCGCGTTTTCCCGAGCCCGTTTAAATATTTATATTGATCTCAACCTATTTTCCAACAGCTGTGATGTTGCTGGGCCATGTTCACCGACAGGCAGCCTATTTCCGTTGAAAAGGGCTATTGCATTTTAAATCCTCGTGGATCTGTCGGCTTGTATAATTCAAGCACGAAAATCTACGGCTCTCGTGTCGATGATTGTACTTTCTGGAATTCGTTTAACCCTCTCGCAGTTTTGTTCGAGGGCGGAAAGATCGCGCATCTGATGTTTCCAGTCCATCGTACAATTCCGTTCGACACGATATTGGCTAAGAAAAGTTTCGGCTAGTCATAAGAAATAAATATACGCTGAATCTAAAAAATATTTTAACACTACATTTAAATAAAACAAATAAATTTTTACTCATTTAAAAACTCGAAGCTTCTCCTTTCGAAGGACACAGCTCATTTCCTTTGAAAATATTTTCGCATGATATAACTGGTGAGAAATTCAAGACTTATTTTTTCTAAAAAATGCTATAAATTTATGTCTGTGTATGAACATCGAAAAAATTTTTTCGTAGTTGAATTCATCATAAATTCGAAAAATGTTGTACAATCTTTTTTTCACTGTTTTATATGCATATCTTATGATTGCTTACGCAATATTATAATTGTGTTGTGTAACTCACTTTGTAAACGTATTTCGTTGGTCTGTTTTACACGCACAGTTGGTAACACTGCAATTTCACGTTCGTAATTGAATAAAGGATCAAAGAACAGTTGATGTTTGTATTCAATGTAATTGCAGCTGCTGCAAAAACATCATGTGGTTCCTTTCACTTATACCATAAGTGAAAGCAGTTTGGGTAATTGAGAAACAAACGACTTCTTTAATTAGTACAAGGGAACAAACATTCACGAAATATTCTTTTTTGCTGTAAACACTCGTTTTTGTTTAGCAATCCTTACTCATCTAATTCTACTGTACTCGTTCATTTTTCTATACATATTTTTATATTTTAGTTTCGGAAACTGCGCTGTCCTCTTTAAAATTGAAAAACTTGGAACAAACGTATAAACACAATATGTTAAAAACTGTTCATTGATAATTTCCTTCAATGCTGTTCGAAATCAGTTCAATCGCAAATTGGAGGAATTATTCCTTTCCAGACTGCAAGGAAAGGCAAATAATATGCGAAACTATGTCGAAATTTACAGTTTAATTAAATCTCATAGTGCAGTCTGGGATGGCGCTTCAACTGAATGTGGACATAAGGTGTGAGACTTAGTTGGAGATTTAGTTATAGCATAACACTTCATGTGTCTATAACTTAAACAGTAGTTCAGAAACCTAGAATTTCTTAGCACCTTGGAACGATAACGTTGTCAGCTTTAAGTTGAACCCATTAACAAAATAGGATAAAGTAGTAAGTAATACTAGCATATCTACAGCGAATGTGTGTATATGCCACATATATCAAATCGTAAAAACGAAGCTTCTTAGTAAACTTCAAAGACATTTATTGTGAATTAAAAAGAATAAAATGTCTCATTTCATTGTGGGCAATAATTAACAAAAAGAATGCGCCTCGGTTAAAAAGCAGCAGAGAAAAAACTGAACAAACGAAATAGGGTCAACAGGACATCTAGAAGAAACAAGTCTTCTTCTTTCGAAGAATCATACCTTTAAATTGTCCAATTAATATCTCCTTCATATTCCTCTTCTTCAACAAAATCTTACTAAATCCTTTAATTGGTACACCCTTTCCAAAGAAAACAAAATAAATTCTTAAATGAAAGTCTACCTACTCTGAAATTTTCAAAAGGTCTGGTATTCACAAAAAATATGTAGTGTCATTAAAAAAAATAAAGTTGATCATTTCTGAATTTTTTTGAATTGCACTTTGTAGCCGAGTGAAAACTAATTAATTTTGTTTGAAATATTTTTGTATCTGGCCAACAGAAGTGGGACACCGTGAATACGTGTAATACAGCACTGTAAGCAATATCATCCGTTGGACAATAAGTATCTTTCGTAACTCTGATAATTCCATCACCCAGTGTACCTTGGTAAATGGCGCAAAAAACAGGTATTCTCAGACGATTTGGTCAGGAAGTGCCCTTAAATGGCAAAATCCGTCGGGGTGTCGGTGACGGTGGCCACTCGGAGGAACATACTATTATAGCAAGCCTGAGATAATCAGTCGAAGGTGTATTTACGATCAGACAAGGGGATCTTAACCCATTTTTCCGTCGATCGGGATGAGGCTGTTGGTAGTGTGTATGTACGGTATGTACAGCATGTACGTGTGCAGAGATAGCAACGGGTGTTCGTAAGAAAGCAGCAACCAGTCGTAGTTGAGAAAGCAGCGATTCGGTCTTCGAGGCTTGGAGGGTCCGTCCGCTCCGGTGGAAGATCTTATCGACTAATTGGAGCACCATGCGACCGGCAATAGAGAGTCTCTCTCTCCCCTTGGCCCCGCCGATTCTCTTTCGAGAACGGTGTCTCCTCAACTTTAATACAACACCGGCGCGGCGCGGCGCGGCGGCGTCTTCGTCCATCCTCACGAGAAGCGACAGCTACCTAATTACGATCTCTTCTTTTCGTCGGAATTACCAGTCTAGCCGGATTTACGAGAGAGATAAAGGTATTCGGGCGAGTCGCATCAGCGACGCATATATGCGGGAACATGTCCTTGGTTTATCGTTACTGACGAACTTCTCTCTGTCTTGTCCGTCTCTTGCCTATGTGCTGGATACGAACGGCTTCCTGCGAGATCGTATCGACTAATTAGGGAGTCGGGCGAAGTGTCAGGCGGCTCTAGTGTAAAGAAAACGATACCGAAAGCGTAATTATACCGTGGCGCAATGCTGGTGCATTCTATTTCTGGTTCTTCTTCCTTTGCAAGCGCCTGATAGAGATTCTCTTGGAAATTCGAAATGCAATTCCGTATGATCAAGACAGCTTTTTATTATAATGATTATTGTCTTCGGTTTCTGCACGAAACAAATTAAAATCGAATAACTGGTCTAAAATTCAACGAAACGACTTCACTATTTTCGAGATGTTAGAATTAATTGGAAATTACCATTTGTCGAAATTGCGAAGAACAAGTAAAGGTCGCGATTTTTAAACTTTTTATCTGTGTCTATAATGAACATTTTAAATATGCCTTTTATAGATTTTAAAACGATTTCTTTCTAATAATTTAAAAAGAGATTGATAGATTTGGATAATTGTAACGTTACAAGTAGATTGCGGATTTTTATGCAGAATAAAAATTGTCTGCATCGATTGCAAGAGAAAGGAACTAACTTGAATGTTATGTGTTCCCTTAATAATTCTAACAGCGGAGACATCAATTTTTAAATTTTTTAAAAGAAATTCATAAAGATCCGCAGCCTGTGGTAGTTATAAACATTGTTTCTCCACCTGCTTTGCAGCAAACCTCATTTACTACACGTAATTATTACTATCGTGATAACAACAACATGAAATAATAACATATTAGTACAATCTATGTTTTTTAGTACACATTTCACTGTTATCAAACACAGTATTTATACATAAGCGTTAATAATTTAGATTCAAGAAACTCCTAACTCGTTAAATGGTAGGTATTAAATTAGCTAAGTCTTCTTAATGACTGCTATAATGTCTTGTATCTTTTAATCTCTTTTTTATAATCGGGGTCAGTCTTAAGCTCTCGCCTTTTAATAACGAGTTGCGTTCGTGATTGCGATTGCAATCAAAACATTCACTGCAGTTAAGTCGCGTAGTTTACATTCTTTCTGTGAAATTAGTAACGATAAAATGATAACTGTTGCCCGTACAGGTATTAAGAATACCGCGAAAGTTTTGTAATAACATAGCTTATTACATTTATTGTTTTTAAATTACTTCTTGGCGAGCGTACAGGTATAATAATTGCTAGATAATTGCGGCAACTAGTTTTCATCAAAAGCGATACCAGTGATGGTATCAGGGGCTTTCTAAGTTAAACAACGTTTTCTTAAAAAAACACTTATAATTTTTAATAAATAAAATAATTAAAATAGAAAACATTATATTTTTAGAGTCTTCAAACTTCAGTCTTTAACTAAGTGGACAAATGGTTCAATTGATCTTCAGATATGTTATAATAAATGTTTTAAAAGCTAACTTTGTAACTTTGCAAGGTCTTGCAAATTCGGCCAGCAACCGTGTCAGGAATGACCCGAGGCAATTTTTAATTTACTAAGAAAATTGTGAAAGAAAAAATCTAATTTCTCTCAATTTCAATTTTTTTTAGAGTCGTCCGCAAAAATGCAAGTTTGCACCAATTTCCGAAAACTATTAACGAGATATTAACAGTCCCGAATAATTGCATAGTTGTGTTATTTGCGAAGAAACCAGTTATATCTGTGTGACGCATCAGGGCATGCCGACAATTGCTTAATTGTTCCACAGGAGGAATAAGAGTAATCGGTTTATTGCAACGAAATTTTCCGTGCAAAACAGAGGTTCTTCGTTAATGAACAACGTGGTAAGCATGAAATGCGACCCGGCACTGTTGCCCTCCTTTTCTTTATTTTTTCGCTTGCCCGTACCCCTGTTCCTCACGGTGCTCCTCGAATGCAAAAACGACCTCTCCTCATTCAGGTATTACGAACCGCTTCTTTGTGCGCCTTCCGGAGTAACTTCGTGCATCGGTTTCATTGCCGTAAGTAAACAAACCCGAGGATTATCTCGGGGACTCTGGGAATTTGCACGTCGCTGTTTCTAATTCCGCGCGCTTCTTGGATCGGACATAGTTGCGTGCAAATAAACCTCACGCTAGACTGACATCACGTATGGATACCTAACGACCAACGATACGGTCATCCACATCGTTGTTTCGTACGTTTGCACAAAGGATTCATTAGGGTTTACCGTGAATTAACCAGTTTGTAGAAGACTTCTACACTTCCCTCTGTAATTCGTACTGCGAACCACGATGACACAGATTAACAAATTACCCTGCACGATCTTCTCTAAACTAACTTCTACGCAAGGCACATCGTTCATTACGTTAAATGTCGGTTAGATTGTTTCGTATGAAATGTTCCATTTTTTTTAAATTTTTCTAAATGAACTTAGTGATCAAAGTAAGTATCGTTGTAACCAACGTGTAATATCAATGACTTAAAAGTTCCTTAATATTATTGCAGCAATAATTGAATTTTTCGGTTACTCACGTGCTTCGTTTATGCGATTTTCACCACCATCTTGTAGCTTCGGTAAACTTATCGGTGTGCTACCTCCTCTCGGACTTCAATGATCTTGAAATATGTGGTCATGGTCACCATTCTGAACACACAATATGTAATACAGAATAATAATAATATACAATAACAATATTTTAATCAGAGCTTGAATGATGCAAAGGGACCTGTATAATTGGTAATAAAGATCTTCTCAAGTTTTAAGAAGCTATAAGCTCTGAGACTTAAAAGATTATTCAATAAAAAATCGCTAATGGATTTAAACATCAGCAATTACCGAGATATTCTTCAAATCGTAGAGTCATATATTGCACATAGCGATATCTTTATCCTGATAAAAAATGAAGAATAAACAGTGGCGACTCAAGTCAAGTGGAGGCCCTAACGGGTAAAAATTTCGGCCCGTCTAATTCAAGTTAAGAATAGAAGTTGCAAGAAAACTCTTAAAAACTTAATTTTTCGTAAATAAATTGAATTTTTTTGTAAGAACAAATGAATGATGCGAACTCGGGCCCTATGGTAACTCGGGGCCCATTGACGGCTCAAGTCAAGAGGTAAAAATCTTGGGACCATCAAACTCAAGTTAAAAATAAAAGTTACAAGAAAACTCTCCTAAACTTATTAACAAGAAAGAAAAGTAATAAAAAATTTCATACCGTTACACATTAAATAAATTTCTTTGAAATTAGGGGCCCTATGGTATCCGGGGGTCCCACGCGGCTGCTTAGTCCGTTTACCATTAGATCTGCCACTGAGACTGAGATCGCCACTAAAAGTAATTGAACTGCTGTGTGTAGCAATAACAAATAGTCTAGCAAATGGCAAGATCAGTTGACTGTACCATATACAGGGTGTTTCAAGTTATATGTAAATAGTACAATAGTACACATAATAAATTCACACTGATGGTAAATGCTACACGTGGTGTAAAGCTTTTAAAATAGTTGCAAACAATTGAACTTTACATTAGTTTCAAGTGGTAGCCCTGGTCGTCATTGATGTTGGGGTGTGCCATGATCTGTGAAGAGAATCTCTGATCTCTGTGTGCTCTTGTCATTTGGTGGTCAGCAACAGCTGATTGCATCTACCCCAATCAGGTGCACCGCTCATGTTCTTTGACTCCTGCCCTCATGTTCCTCTCAGTTTCACCGATGTAGACTTTTCCGCATGGGCAGATTATCTTATAAGCTCCTGCTGTTGATAGTTGCAGCTGCGGTCCACAGCTTGTGGATCTTCCGCAGCGACGAGCATCTGACCAATTTTATGTCTACAAGTAGGCTGCTCAACCTGTTTTCCAATTGTATCCGTCGTCGTCAATAATGCTCCTCATTTCAAAGAACCTCGTAAAAAACAGCCTCGGCAAAGTTTGATTTCGAAGTTACATATTAATTGAATTTTTTAATCGACGAATTTTTCAAATGGATAGCAGCGTGATGTTTCCGTGTACATGTCTGTTCATTTATGTATCTCGGGTTTGTGTATGTTTGATGGAAACCATCAAGTTTTCTGGTTACCAAAACGGCAAAACTGTTTCTCTTTCCATGCGCACAACAGCTGACGTACACATTGCAACTTTTATTTTATTCTACTATGTTTTTTTCTATTGTTTCTATCGTAAACACGTAATAACGCAAACGATGTTCTATATGCATCTATCGTGGGGCATTCGTTGAATGTTGATGGGAAAATGACATTAAAAAATCATAATATCTTTAGTCTATCTGAAGACGATATTTTACCAGAAACATCTGTATGTCGAAACTGGCCAGACTGAATGTAAATGTCATTTCACTTAAAACAGATAAGAAGTAGGTTAATTGAAAGTTGTTCAATCTTTTCTTTCTCAATCTTTTTGAATTCAGAACAGACTATTCTTCCATAAAATGCTTACACATATTATTATTTCGTGATAAATTAGGAATAATATTAAAATAAAGTACGTTCGAAGCATGATACCACAGTAATGAATACAGTTGGTCAATGAGAACTCGTGGATCGCTAAATGGACCAATGAAAATAATACGAAAGTCTTTGTCTGCCACGTTTCCTGCGAGAAATACTTGTCGATATCATTTTTGAGCTGCGGGCTCATTCAAGGGACGTTGGTGTATGAACCATGACTGAGAAAAGTGAGTGACATTCGGTCAGGCTGTCGTGGGCAACGATTCTGAAGCGCGGACACGTGCGCTCATAAGTCTCAATGCGGCATAAGTACCTATCTACCAGCGATCTTGCTGACCACCATGGAATTCCTGGGAGAGGCTGATATCTCACCCTCGGACATACCTGGAAGGTACATGTAGCCCAGGGAACGATATATGTACACCAGCGCACGCGTCCATATATCTGCCTTACACTCATATAGATTTTTCTTGGCCGTTTTGGAACCCACGGAAAGAGCTCGTGCGAGGCCACTGTGAATTATCCGAGCTATCATAATTTTCCCGTGGTTTTTCCTGTGTTCGCCCCGTATCGATGAGACCATCACCCCCGGTAATTTACAATTACGACCGGGAGTGAAACGAATAAAAACTTTTTCATAAACTCGGTTTCTTAGCGGCGGAACCGATGAATTATTCGCACTGTGAAATCCTGATCGCTCGTGATAAATTCTGCTCGAATACTTCAACGTGTGATTGTACAATTATTCTGATATACGTATCTGATAAATATTATCATTAAATAACACACGTAATATTCGGACGCAATATAAATACGATCGGTTATATTCAGTGTAACTTTTTATTTATTAATAAATTCCTGACTGGAAGTGGCTTCTTTTCAATCACAATTACATGCATACTCACAATGAATCGTAATTACATATTATATTCAGATTTTCAACCGAACAAGTTTATGTTACAACCAAATATTTGAACAAGAATTTGCAATACGTAAGTTTCTCGATCTTCTTTCTGGATTTTCATTTCTTTTATCTTGAGATAGAGTTGAGCGATTTTTTTAAAATAATTTTTTCGTGTTATTTTAAGACTGAAAATTGGAAAATCTATTGGAGTTACATTTCAATTTTTTTGTCTTTCCTTTTTTCTTCATCATCCCTTTCATCCTCGTTGCAATATTAGTTTTCGGCCAGATAATTTTAGAATCTCAACCTTTCTTACTTAACGGGTCCTTAGCCGAGTAGAGCTAATATTGTTACAGCTTCGCCGCTGTCTAATGGATTTATTATTACATATTTCATTTTGGTTATTCTGCTTTTGTTTCACTAGCACATCGATGCAAACTTAGTAAAATTAACTACTCGAATTGCATTTATAAATATCAACATCTCCGAAGTGTCGTGTGGAATGAATATTATGTAAGAAAAATATTGATTTATTTTATATGTTAACGAATACCTTACTATATTAAATCATTCATAGTTTGATCCACTATGATAATTAGAGACATAAACGATAGATTGCGGGTTTTCGTGACAAAAATCAATAGCTACGATACAAAACTGTAGAACGAATGAAAAATTTAACGATATTGTTGTATTATTTTCAAACTTTTCAACAAGCATTTATACTGGATTCTAAAATTGAAAAATTTAATAAAACTTTTGTTTACATGTGTAATTTTTCATCTTTCACGTACGCATATAAATAAACTACAAATGTCAATGATTTATTGTACAAAATAAAATAAATGGAGGTGGAATAGGATGAAAAATGTGATTAACTTTTCGAATGGCGCGCCATGGCGGCTCAATTTGAAGCTGACCCAGTATTACCAAGGAAAATTGTATTTAAAGCAAACGAGATATGAAGTAACGAGTAAAACTGTTTGGATAATGAACCAGTCGCTTTTATTTTTCAGATGTTAGGCGAAAGTGCAAACGAATTACGATTATGGTACAATTAAAGTAACATAATCAACCGTGTTATGTTGCTAATGTAGCGACTGCGAGGAACTGCGTGTTAAATACTCGTAAAAATGTTAGGAACACGTGAAACTGTTACAAACTCTTGGAAAGGGTATTCAACGGTTACGACATGCGAAAAATAAACCGGAAATACGAGGAATGCTTTTCGCTAATGTAGTTTTTATGAAGAAACGAATTGAAATGAGAAATGGAGAAAAACAATGAAATTTCCGTATGATTTTCTCTTAAATTATTTCCAGCTGTCCGAAAGTAAATTTCTACACGTACATTTTATAGTGAGTTTATACAGCAGATTACATTCCAGTTACCGAATATAAACAAGAATAAACAAAAATTTAATGAAACAACTAATATGAATAGAATATTTACAAGAGAATCTAATATGAAAATGTTGTTAATAACGATACGCTAACACTAAATATTATCAAATGTTTAAATCCAACCTAGAATAACCCTATAATTAATAAAGTAAAATGGTTTTAACCATGTAACCATCAACGTTTCAAGATATTAGTTATCTAATATTAGAAGTCTTTAGTTAAAATTCATTTATTTTTAAAATGTACGATCTACCATAATATTTGTAGTGGTACAGAAAACAAATTGTAAATTTTACAATAATGGATTTCAGTAAAATGTAGATATACTTTTATGAACGAGTGCATACAAAAATCCATTTGCCATGCCATTTGCAAGTAAGTGAAATACTTTTAGTCAAATAAAATAATATTTCAAAACTTATTCCACTTCTCAGTTTTGCATACAAGAACATTTGCAGATGTCTGTTAAACATATATGAAAAAAAATGATTAATTAAAACAATCTAATATTTTATTGAAATTAAGAAAAATAATTTTTATAAAAATTTCATTATACGAACAAAAGCAGAAGTATCTGTTTAAATTTAAATAAAATCAAACAAATATTTCAAATAGTACAGAAGTAAATAATTATATAAAATTAACCAATGTAACGACAGATTAGGAAATTATTTTGATTGTTGATTTGTTTTATTTTGATTTTTAGTATTATTTTACTGATTGCCCATCGACGAAGCGTTAACATATAATAAATCTAATGTTTGTAAACGATTTACGTTTATTTCAGGCATAAAAATTTATTGCAATTTCAACACGGAATGTTTGAAAGCTGTTTCTACCATAAACCGTTCTCGCCTGTATTGCACGCAGTAGAAAATACATATGCAAACCTTTTAACAGACAGATATGTGTAAAATAAATGTTTTTAAAGCCAATTGGAATTGTTTCATTGTGCGTAAACTATAGAAAATCGTGACGAAGAATTTATTAAAACTCCAAAGAAGTTAAAATATGTATTATCTCTACTTATAATTACCGATTTCACTTCAGACTAAATAAACAATACAGAATACCTGTTACTATCATTTTAGGTCTCCATTTGTAATTGATTAATTCAATTCTACAAAATTGTCGACAGACATTGTAATAGAACTGTAATAGCTTTTTTTTATTAATATCAGGAATAATATGAATTTCCCCTATTAGATAGGATATCTCACTTTCTATAACTTCTAACTTCTAAAACTACTAAGTATACTTCTAATATAACTAATCTTTCGCGGTTGTTCTCACGTTACTACAATTGGTACAATGTATACATAAAAGCATTTCCTGCAGAAATTTAATAAAATTGAAATGTGAAATTATGAATTCATTAAATGAAAAAATTATTGTGACGAGAGGAGACTTTCATTCATAAAGTGATATTGCAGTGAATGTGGAACAAAAATTGTATACATATAGTACTCTGCTTGTGTAAAACTTCAAATGAAAAGAAACAACTTCAGTTTCTTACTGTGTTTTACAACAAAATGGGGTCTCTGCAAAGCTAATTTGAACGGCGTGAAACACTAGGGACTTCACCTACTTTGAAAATGGACACAGGCAAAATGATTTTGTCAAATCAAATTGAGATTTTTTCCACGCGTAATTACAGTAGTTTAAAGATCAACAATTCTTTGGTTATGACCAAACAATAATGAAATAAGTGAACATAGATAAATATTTGTGTTTATTCCATATTCCAAACGCCAGAGTACGAATTTATGTATGTTGCATACTTTATGTAAACATTTTTTCACCTCGTTATTACACTCTGAAAATTGAATGCTTTTTTTCAAATGTGTACCAGTTTTGGAAGAAAAATATACACGGTGAATCTGGTAACGTGACGATCTCAAATAAACTCGTAAGTTATTTGTTGTACGAAAAAATGTTTCAGACAAAAGTTGCATGGTTTTACATCTGTTTTTCATTACTTTGCTTTTTTATCGAGATACGAGGGTCAGCTTCAGTGTTTCAAATGGAATATCTAATATTTTTGTTCTCAAATTCGGATAAATTATGAAATTCTGCGTAAAAAAGTATTATACAAATCGTGACCTGCGGATATCAGCAGGCAAAAAACTCAAGTGATCATTCATGAGGCAGGTCACGCTATCATCGAAGCTCACTCGAGTCCCGCTGGATGACTGAAACACGACACGCGGCGCATCGTCGTCGACCGCGAAGCGGCCGTTTCAAAACAGCTCTCCCCGTTAAGTACTCGAAAGAAGTGAACGACGTCTCCAGCATTGTGTCAGCGACAAAGAGGTGCGAATATCGGGCCTGAACGGCCACGGGAATTCCTCAAAGCCGTAAGAAAAGGCGTCTGCCCCGAGTGCACCGGTGGCATAGCGGAGCCTCGAGTAAGTAACTGACGCGCGTGCGGGCGAGCTCATGCGTCGAGCGAGCGCACGTCAGTTCAGAATGACAAAAGAGGCATTGTGCTCGCACGTGAGATTTCTGCGAGTCGGGGTAACGCCCCAATCACTATATGTATAACCTGCACGTATAGTTCCACCTAAGAGCGTATAGCGAGGGAGAGAGAGAGAGAGAGAGAGCAAGATAGACATATATAGATATAGATATATATGTATAAGGTACGTATTCTCCGGTGAGCCGGTCTCTTGCTTATCGCATCGGGCCACGACATCCGAGCCGGTGCTCACGTCGGAGCACCTTCGCGAATCCTTCCCGAAATTCTGAAACCTGTTTCTGGCTGATGTCGTCGGCTTGACCCGCTCCTCCAGAAGAGGGACGCGTGCGTGCGTACCGTCATATTCGTCGGGATCAGTTCGCAGACGAATCAAGTTATTCCAAGGCGAGCCGTCCCACCTGCGGGACCCCCATCGCGCCTTGGAATGCAACGATCGGGCTTCGTAATTACTTGGCGACACTTGACCCGGCACGCCGTCGTTGCACCGATCCAACGGTGCGACGATGCAACGGTGCAATGCTGAACAGCTTCGAAAAGTCCGATTCCTCGCGAGACAACAGACCCCGTCTTTCGGTTACGTCTCGATTACGACCGCGGGAACGATATTTCTGCTGCCCCATCGTGCTCCGGTCACGTGTACTCCGTTAAAAGCGACCTGGGATATTGGAAGACGCTCCGGAGTCTGTACTGTGCTAACGGTACCCGAGCTGGTAGACTCGAGTTGTTGATAATTGAAGACTTCTTGATAAATGCTTCCTGCGAGTCGCGATTTTTCAACAACCAAGTCATCGGTGCTGGTTGCTCGCGTGATACGCGGTCAATGAAAGTGCGAGCGTGTGTGTGGGGGCGAATGGAATGGAAAGCAGAGATACAGGTTTTTCAGGGCTGGAAATCATTCGGTTGGAATATAAATGTTATTATTGGGTTGTCGATCTTTATGGGAAATAAAGCTGTTTTTTTTACCCTTTTACTATTATACAGCTGTTAAAAAATAGCATGACATTGTGAGTAGATTGTTCAAATTACTCATATTTTAATATTCAAAAGTAGATGTTATGTTTTTATATTATGTGCAATTCAGTTTTTATTTCATTTAAGACGTAATAGATTGGTTAAAAAAGTATAAATTTCGTGTCATCGTTTTGAAATAACTGCTTAGAAGTGTACATTTATGCATGTAATGAACTAGGATACAATGACAAATAATAGCGTATCTCATAGTGCAATTCTTTTTGTTTCAGGTAAGTGACAAGCAGCAATTATTCCATTCACTCGTTATGTAAGTAACTACTTACTACTTTGCGTTACAAAATAAGCATTTACGATGAATTATTAAAAATTTACACATTATCGGTGTTGAAAATATACTCTGCATTGTGAGTGTAAATTACCCGTTCCAGAAACAGTAATTCAACTTCAATAAATGATCAATAGAAACTGTACAGTGACGTAATAAATAAAAAATCGACCATTAAAATAGCAGTCGCTTGAGTACACCTCGCCTTGAATCAGCCTGCATATCTCGATGTTTCCGATTACTATCTCCACCTTAGTCATCAGGTGAATGAATGGTCATTTCAAAGCCTTCTCTACTTGAATCACCGAGTCCTTCAGTTACATTGTGTTGGATAAGTGCTGCAAGTACATATTGTATAATGTAGGAGTGGGGTTCATAAGCACAACGTAAAGGGTGCAAAAGTACACGGAATAAAATACTTTTTAGGCTTTAATAGAAGATGACAAAATAAAAAAATTAAAAGTAATTTTTTTATTAATTTGTTTAATTGTTTATACTTCTTTTATAATCGTTTATACTTTTATTCAGTATTTTTAGAAAACACAACGAACATTTTTTGATAGGAACCTGCAATATTAAAGGTGGATACAATCTATGTTAGCACTAGATTGCATCATACATACGTTTAATACATTTATGACACTGTAAAGTCATTTTTTTCATATCCCTGCTGTAAAGTACTTTTTACTTCACGAAATAAATTTTTCTTCATTACGACTTTTATAATTTGCGTCCATGACAACACAGGAATACGTGTTTATTATAATTAAGTACCAAATCATGCTGCTCGAGAGTGCAGCATAAATTTCTCAGGTTTTGTTCATACAAGCTAAATATTCCAATGTCATTCTTTGATCATGATTAATCCGCAATAACTACAATGAACCTAGAACCATTATCTGCTCGAAGAATAATATCCGATCAGAACTTTATTTTTAATTTAATTAATAATCATATTGATTGTTCTTCTCTATTTACGCAAATCAATTTTTATGTACCGGAACGTCCACTGAGAACAAGAGCGGGTTTTCAAATACTTAAAGAGAAATCTACTTATGGATTAATTAATCCAATGAATCGCATTGTTGCAAAATCATGCACTATTTATAATCGTATTGATTTTTTCATTGAATCTTTGCAAAATTTTCAAATACAACTACCCAGGATTATATGACAATACCTATCGATTGTACCAGTATTATTTTGATTTTTCTTTTTTTCTTTGTCTTTTTACTATTAGAGAAGTAGTCCTGTATCTATCTCTTTTTTTGTAAACACTTATGTAAAAGGGCTTCTCTGCGTCTATAATAAATAAATAATAAATAATTAGATAGCGGATCTTTATGCAAAATAACAATGTTCTACGTGAGTTACGACAAACTGAAGTGAAATGGAAATTTATTTCCTTTCTTAGCAAATTTAAAAGATTGAAAATAATATAACAGTATTTTTAAATTCTTCTAATATTTTTATCATTTTAAATTACACCTACTCATTTTTGACGTAAATGTATAAAATCCGCTGTCTAGTTCTAACGTCTATTGATCACAGGTTCTGTGATTTTAATAGTAGATACTGTTCGTTGCATTTTACGTTTCATCAGCGAGCAGAACAGATCTTGAACTTCGATCGATATTAATATATCCTCCGATCTAATTGTGCTCGTTTACATTCATACGAAAGCAGTTAAGCAATATGTACAGCAGAAAATACCAGTTCCAAGAACAGATATGCAGTTCATCTTAATTATATGTTACTCGACCAAATACGTGACGTACAACGGAAGGATGCCGTGCAGCATTAAGTTCTAATTCGGTGTAATACTCCCCTTACCCCAATTCCACCACTGTTCCACAGCCCTGGCTAGCAACTGCCGCTTCGAGTTTACGAGAGCGGGTACAGAAGCAATAGTCCCCTGTAATCCTCTGTCTAAAGCTTCTTCAGTCAATATTCTCAATGGTTGGTTAAATAATAAGATTCCAACCCGAACAATAACGTTTCGTAAGTGAGCTCTTGGTATTCGCTCGTAACGACGAGATTGGCAACCGCGTTGTCATGATCCCGACGCGGCGGACCAGCGCGCCATCGGTCTCCTATTCCAGACATTAAGGATCACACTTCAAGGTACACTCAAAGTAGAGCTTAAAGTGTTTCTAGCCCCGGGCAAACCGCAACCGGTTACCAGGGGGACGGTAAATCTGCGCGAAGAACTCGCAACAATGCTCGTCCCTACTGGTTCACGCGTGTCAAATGATTAAAGGACAAACTTTCGATACACGGCGCTCTCCACAAAATTAATTCTTGTGCAATTGCTGGGTCCAATTTCACCCAGAAACAGACCTTTGCTTTTCATAGTTATCTTTCTTTGCTGAAACACAGGGTGGACCACCTAGCGTGAAATTTATGTCATAGTCCTCCTTCCAACTTCCACTTAACTCCACCTTCCGATTCCAAACTCAACTATTTATAATAAATATTCTGTACTGGAAATTTCTCACGTAATATTAACATTTACTGTGCAGATGTAAAACTGAGGAAGAAAAAACACAATGTTCATTTCGTCCCAACTTGTGGACTGCAATGTTAAAATACAGTGAGTCCCACCAATGTTCGGATACTCTTAAAAAGACTAACTTTTTTAATATTACACTATACGATTTCAACTTTTTTCGAAAGCTAGAGCAATTAGTTTGCTACAGCATGTGAAAAAAAAATTTGTCAAAAATTGATCGGAATTGTAGAAAAAAATACCAAACGTTTTTATGTGGGTCTATATTACAATATAGTTTTGTAGATCTGTGTCAATTAAACATATTCTGAAAATTTCGTCAAAATCGGTCGACGTTGCAATGAGCTAAAAACATTTAAAGACGCTAAAAATTGCAAATTTGACGATTTTCTGGCTATAACTGCAGTAAATAGGATTGTTACATTTTTCAGTGCCTGTCGTTTTTTTCGGCGTCAACCGATTTCGATGAAACTTTCACAGTGCACATAATTAACGCAGATCTACAAAAGGTATTTTTTAAATTTTCAATATAGGCCCCCAAGAAAAGTTGTAAAATACAACTTTTAGTATTTTCTCCGTAATTCCAACAACTTGCAAGTTTCTCCAAAAATTTCAGTCACGATTTGCAGCAAACCAATTGTTTTAACTTCTCCAAAAAAATGTTACCATATTTTCAAAAGTGTCCGAATATTCTTCCGCACACATTTTTACAATTACGTGTACAATACAAGTGATTTACTAAAATGTACATTTTATTTTGATATCATATGGATTTTGTCCCTCGTCCTTGCCCTTCGACTCTTTCCCTTGAGTTTCATCCCTCGCATCCAGAAGAATATCCACTATATCTAGTCCTTTCGGCAGGAAGGCGTCCGATCGAAACAGCTCATGCGACCGAAAAAAACTGGCGTGCTATTTGTTCGGCAGAGAGTTGCGTCACGTCCAGGCGTAATATTTGCCCGCGACCGCCGAAAACTCGTCGCTGTTACGTCGTCGAATGTGTTTTATCCTCCCGTGTGGCGATAAATCACGGCGAATTTAACAAACTTCACCGCGCGGCCCGCAATAATACACATATTCCGCGGCAAAATTTATATCCGCGTATTGCGCTGCGTCCTGTCTCGCCAGGCTGCACGCATTCTCCTTTTTTTTTATTTTACCATGGAAAACTGACCCCTCCTCTTTTAGTATTTAATTATTGTTTATCGCGGTTACGCGCGTGACATTCGACGCGATCTCTTCCCGCGCTTTTTCCATCCGCTGCTCTCTTTCGTGGGTACACGGGTGTTCCTGCCTGGCCGAGTCAATCATTCAACGATCGTAAAACAGGCATCACGAAGTCCATGGTAACGTGGATGACTACGGCATTTCCACCGGGCAGTTCTGCCGGCATTTAATTTTCCATTCCCGTGATTCCCGCAATGTTTGTCCCCGTTTTACGGCGGCGATATTAGCCGCCGACGTCATTCAAAACTTAAACAATTTCACGTCCGTGCAAACATTCGATCGGTGTGTCCCGTCCCATTGTCCAGGATAAGTGGTAGGGCCGCGTCTGTTGAACAATAGTTCGTGATCAATCGTTATTGCATTTTTGTTACTGGCCAATATGCCGGATCGTAGGTGTATTCCATAGAAATGCACGGGGCGATTCGGGTGACGGCATCCAGAGACGTGCAATCCTCCGCACGCCGCGCCGTATTTTACCCGTCCCGTTTCGCGAGCATTCGCAGCGCTGCCGCTGCTCGGGGGCCCGGTTTTTTCGTTTTGTTCGCGTTAGTGCGGTTTAAGTGGAAGGCAATTCTCACGCGTCAGTTTTTAGGGTCACGGTCCAATTAGTTGAACGAATTTCAGAACTACACTTGTACCCTTTTTTTCCTGTCTTTGTTCCACAGTACGGCATAGCCGGGCGGAAACGCACCCGCGCGTACGCCTCTATTTTTAATCCCGTTTTGTGCTCGTTCTGCGCTCGTTTTCGATCCTCTTTCGGAGTTTTAATCGGTTTAATTGCTTTGCTTAAAACGCTCGCGGACCAGACTCTGTATCGGGCTCCGCACAGTACACCGTTCGGAATATTACGCTTGATTAGGAGATGTCTATTCACCGCGGATTTTGTTTCCATTTGCGGCGTCCCGTTCTCCTCTCCGATTGTGTTTCTTAATTACCTATTGGAAAGACGTCCGTTTAAACGCATCGATAACGGTGAGACACGATATATTGTCCGACGAATAGCTTAACGATTCTTTCGAGCTTGTTAGACGGTCGCCGGGAACGATCAATAATGTTAGGAAACTCGGTGCATTGACCTTCGATCGGTTAAAAATGCATCGTTGCATATTCAACAAGTTAATTCTATTCCCACTGACTCCGGTCGATACACAGCGTCGCCTTAAACTATTTCACCGAGTAAAAATAACTCCTCTCGCCGTTGCAAGCTGTTATAGAAATCAATTGATCAATCCTCGAAGATCACAGTAAAGCCGCCAGCCAGTTTGCATTGCCAATGTTGTACTTTGTTCGATCATTCTATTCTAAGAACAAGTATATACGTATACGTGTAGTATGTGTGCATTATACAGTGGCCGAAATAATGTTACAATGTAATTAGTAGAACACACAATGCATTTGAATTATTCTTATTAATGTGTTTATTAATCAATATTACAAAAATTTAGAAGTTTTGTGCGAAATAAATATAGGTTCACTTAATCATTTTCTAGTTGGACTTAACAAAATGTTACAAATATAAGTACAAATTAATTATTTGACATGAAAACTCAGTATTTAGTTGATCCTCTGTTGTTTTTATGATCTCAAATATCCTTTGTCTGACAGTTGTCAACTGTCCTTTGATATCGTAACATAAATCGTAGAGCAAGGGGTTAACTATATATCTTGTTTATTTGGTGTTGTACGTTATGTGTGTAAGAGTTCCACGTTACATATGAAGTTTATTTATTATTGATAGAAGCCTAACAGAAACACGATGTAGTGCTAATCGGGAAACCTTGCATGTCATTAGCCAGTAGAGCAGGTGTTGAACTTCTTATTATCAGTATTATCGGAAACCGACATTAGGGTCCTATCAAACCAATAATTTCCTCGATGCGGCTCCTTACGCCCCACTAGCACACGTAGTCGCGTGTCTAATTAGAGTACACGCGTATGATTGCATGAACGGCACACATGAATCAGTTCCGCGAATGATGCATGTTCACTCGGCCCGTTTGTCGAGGTGCATCGCATGGAGTCGCATCGAGTCGCATCGCATGGCATCGTATCGCGGTGACACGAGCCAAGTAATGCCGCATCCTGTTACGCGTTTGATGCACTTTCAAAACAACCCCTTGGTATCTCCACCGGCGGCTCTTACCAGTTGGTCTTCGATTATGCTCCCCGAGGAGCAATCCACGAAATAGCTCTCAGTCGAGATGGTCGAAGTAGCTTGAACGACGGTTAACGGGGTCGTTTACTCGCATTTAAATCGAGCAAAGCATCGTCCGATGACTTGGTAAAGTTCGAGGCTACCGCCGCCACGGCTGCATGTGTTCTGCTTGCCCACGATTTCACCGCTCGGAAGAGTGCACCCATCCGATCAAATTAAATTAACACTTTGGAGACCCTTCAAGTCCGCCAACCGTGATTTCGGGTTCCACGTTGATCGCAGTTTAGATTTCGGAGACTGGGTCGCGGCGATCTACTTCCAGGGGTCATCTCCGATTTGGGCTAGTGGAACAAACCTTCCGATCACTAAGTAACCACCTAACGTAACAGCTCTATACGCTTATCTATCGCAAATTTTCGAGCAACTATTCGAACCAAGTCTCTATTAAATACCACGCCCGCTCGTGCTATAATTGATCTGCAGATCAAAGGCCAGGTGAGCGATGAAATTAAGGAATAGTTAGATAAAAATCTACATAATAATGGCAGAGATTTAATAGAATTTACATCTAGGGTATCCGATAAAAAGATCGCGTGCCAAAATTATAATGTAAATTATTTTAATAATAATTGGAAAAAACTTGGAAATGTATAAAATAGGTGACTACGTAACACTACGTAATTCCGATAACACACCTGGTATTTCTAGAAAGTTACTTCCGAAGTTTAAATACTCTTATGTCGTTATAAAGAATTTCGATACGATCGATATGTTGTAGGTGGCATAATAGATGGTTTCCAACAAACGCAAAAAAAAAATACCAAAATCTTTGAGAACCAACAAATATGCGAGCATGGAAATTGTGAAAGTTGGAAGGAGAGAACTCTATGTGATAAACGTAGTACATACCTAACTGACATCGCAGAGAAAATTGACTCCATTAGAAAGAGATACTTCAGCAAGAAGTTTGACAGACAATTTTTAAAACTTTTCAACGCCACGAGATAGCTCATTATCGCAACAGTAACGTACAAACTACCATCCAAATAATCTTGTTTATCTTGTTGCGCTTTGTTTATTTAGACGCGTTATAAACGCTGAGACCTCAGTTTCTAACAATCGTGTTGCCACTCAACTTTTTCATACAAAAATGAAGAAATTCTGAAAATTTCTATGACCAATCTAACGTTCCTTTTCATTTTAACGAACTGCGAACAGAAATGTAGACGATGAACATTCCGACTTTTTCTCGCACACGTATATCCAAGATTCGTTTCGGAATTCCAGTTTTACACTCGGTACAGTTACAGGAAATTCCTGCTGAAATTAACAATCATCCTTCGCAGAAGCTAGTGAAGGGTTCCGCCTTCCTGAACGAATGAACAAAGCTTATGTGTATCTATCGCGTATTACTAGAAGGTTGAATGAACGTTTCGTGACGGCGAATACGGATCAGCTTTAATACCCAAACGATTCTTCGTTAGTCGCTGTAGAATCGGCACACGCGTGTTCGTTCGCCTGCATTTTTTTTCGATCGGCTTGCTAACGAAACGCCATTCAAACATTTTTTATTTCACTGGTTCTAAGCGCATTATCGAACGTTTATGTGAGGTATTTCTCGGAGATTACCTTGATTTCCTTAGAGAGCTTTCAATTTTAAAGGATTTCCATGCCGAAAGGTTTTACCATTAGTTCTTTCTACCTGACCGTTCCCTATTCATAGTTGTGTTTCGTTTCGATACTTTTGAGTCTTACAAGTAAAATAACAAGATTAAATTATTTCTGAACTTTGAGCAGTTCATATTATAATATCTGCTCTACTAAATGTGTGTATTTAATCATTCACTACGAAAACGTCGTTATAATTTCAATAATTGAGAAATTTAAAAATCTGGAACTCGTCATTCGACTCCGGTGCTGGTAGATATAGTGATCAAACAATTACTTTGCACATTATCGAATATTATTAACACTTGAAACTAGAATTACCGAACTGGTCAAAATTATATGTTTCTGATTTTTCCTTTCACAGTTATAGATATTATAACAGTGATCGAAATTTTTGAGCGAACTTCCTTACTGGAGCATACATTATAATGATAACTGGATCAAATCTGAATAAAAGTGATCTTGGCATTAATAAAGCAATATGTATACACCAGTTGCGTTTAGTATTTGATGGTTTTAATGTTAATGCTATCACAGAATAGATTAATATGTAAACGGATTGCATAAAATTAGAGTATTAAATAGATGTACATTGTTTGAGTATTAAATATGTACATTGTTTGTATGATTGGTTTGTGCAATAGAGAATTAATCATATATTATAATGATTAATAGGAAATTGAAAACTGCGATTCAACGATTTAAAAACTTCAACTTTTCTCACCATTTTTTTAAATGAAGGTTTAACGTCACATCTATATCTAGACACTTAGCGACGAACTTCTATGGTGTTCTTAGATTTTGTGGAGGTGGTTGATTTCTTTAAGGAATTCAATAGTGTTTGTTGTATGTTTTTTTCGGAAGTGAAGGCCGTGTCCAGGTTGATTTCAAATTTTGTGACTTTACTTTACAACAATTTTTGCAACGTATTTTTAACTGAGTAGAATCCATTTGCACGTTGCCTGCCTCAACACATCGACCTCGAATAGCACGGAAAATAATGGCAAGCGTTCTGAATGGCACGATCATAAAACCGTTTCATCTTTCTTTATCATCGTCTACGTACGTACGATCACTCGAGGGAGATTTAATAATGCACCATCACCCCTTTTGTGCTAGGATCTTCGACACCAGACGTTAGGTAGCTATATGCAAAGCACCAGCACCCGTAACAGCTGGTCGTGTTTGCTGATCACCTGTATGCATTTACATGTACGCACACGTGAAACCACATTGAAAGATTTTGGCAAGGGTCAAGCTACTTGCTTACCCGAACGAGATTGCATGACGTTGTTTGTGTAAAATTTTAATCATATTGGAACATCTGGTATACTTTTCGAGGTGATTGTATCCTCGACGAAACAGTTAAGGTTTATTTTATCCTAACCATGAATCAGTAGCATTCATTTCATTCATTGTCTCTGTATTCGAATGAACAGCTAACTACAATTTGCATATTGCGTATAGTATCACGAAAAGATATAAATTTAGTCCCTGTGTCTTACAATTAATGTTAACAACTTTTGCATAAAAATTAACCAGTTATCTATGGAAAATAATTCAGTTTCAATAGCAATCAATTTTGACAGGTTATCTGTGACCCACGAAGAATACGAAAAAAGATTTATTTCACCATAAAAGAAAAAATAATAATAATAAATCGGTAACCAAGAAGAGTCTTCGTGCAGTTGATGAAATAACTATAAATATTATTTTTATTCAAAAATATGTTAATTAGTGTTAAATAAAAGATATTTGTTTGTTTGAACCCATTGAAATGCATGAAACGCGCAGGAAAATCGATTGAAACTCGTTAATATCTAAATTCTGGTAACATTGTAACTATTGATACTAATTTGAAACGGTTTTTCTTGCATTACGATAAGACACTTTGTTCTCGAGATATTGTCGTGTAAAGAAAAAAGTTTTTTTTTTATTAAACTATCTCCTTCCTTTTTGCATAGTATGCCTTTCTCTTTCTCGCACTCGTTACTGACCTAAGCGCCACAAAATGAGGCAGGTCACTTTCTACTATTACTATTAGTGCATACGCACTTTCAAGAAATTATTTATGAATGGAGCCTCTACTCCATTCATCTTACGCGATAACTTTGATCACTTATATCTCGAGAACGAACCGAGATATCGAGCTGGAACAGAATGCATTGGAAAGAGCATCGACACTGCTATCTTTCGCGCGTATTAACGATGATAACATCTTTATCTTTATACTTGTGATATAGTATGAGTCAAACTGTATTAGCACAGGACAAACTTTATTTCAGGAAGCATAAACTATATCATTTAACATTCATATTAATCGTCACAATTTTTTAAAATATAAACATTGACTTTATATCCTCTCTTATCATTTCTGTGGCAAAAATAAAGTAAAAATTAATATTTTGTGTATCTCAACGATGAATTCAAAGCAAAAATTAATTTTTAAAATTATAAATTCTCTTATTTCACCAATGATTGCAGTTTTATTATTTTATTATTTTACTAACTAGCAGTCACATTCGACACTCATCTGAAATTGACAGATAAAGCCTAATATCATGTACCTCACTCTAAAATTCAAGAACAAAATCTTAATTATTTTTGTACCAATTCAATAACTATGTTTTGGTGGTTAGAGTTTCCGCGAAACTGTCATGATCTGTTTCAATGGTGCACTGTACTTTTTCAATCTAGCAACGTAGGGGTCGTTGTACTGCAGAAGTTCGCACACTTCTTATCGGTTCCGGATTGATTACAGCACATTGATTGTTGCAATAATTCTTTGTAGGGTTGTCGGCGTTTCCTGATACACAATATCACTCACTGTTCCCCTCCAAAAAGAAACGAAGCGCTGCGGGCGAACGAGTTGGCCAGAGAATTGGCTTGCACAACCTAGCCGTAGCCATCGATTCAGGAAGATTCTGTTTAGCGTAGCTCATACTGTCCGTGGATAATATGCCGGGCATCCATCATGCTAGGACTGTGCTACTTGCCGAATATTCAGTTATACCAGTTTCTAATAAAATGCTGAGACTGTTCCACGTGTATTTCTCATATTTTCTACCAAGGGGTCGGGCTTGTGATATATCGTCGATTATTTTGTCACCTATGATGCTGTGACGCGGAGTTTATTGGCCTGCAATCAATCCGGATGTGATAAGAAATACACAAACTCCAGCAGTTTCCCGATCCCAGCCTTATGCCAACGCAAATGCACAACACTCGGATCACTTTTTATGACAAGATTAGGGGAGAGTGTTGTACCTTTGACCAATTTTGTTTCTAAGATTTTTTTAAAATTTTCTTTTCAGTGAAAAGTGACATTTCATTGTATGAATCTATACTGTAATGCGTTAGTTATTTTATGTTATTTTTTACCTATTTTGCAAAATCAATACCAACTGGTCGAAAGAACAACATGGTGTTGTACTTTTGAGCAGGGGTTATAGGTTAGGTTAGGCTAGGTTAGTTTAACAGATGGTTGTGATAAAAAAGAAACAATATTATTCTTTCTAGAAAAGAAATAAATCGGAAATATTAAATCATGTTAGGAGTATATTAACTGTTAATGGATTTGTTAACACTTTGCATTCAGTTGTCCCGTCTAAGGCATCACTAAAAACTGCTGTATCATTATTCGAAAATATTGTTTACATTATCAAATGGATCGGTATCCAATGAATTACTAAACATTTGGGTATTGTCTGAGGTATTATATCGATTTCATATCCATAAAATATTCTAGATCGGAAAAAAAATGTTTAATTTTCCAGTCGAAATAGCTCTGAGTGCAAAGGGTTAATAGTTCAATCTTATTAATGTATTTCGTCTTTAAAATGATTTAATGCCCTTATAGTTTCGTATTCCAACTATTAATTTTTGCCACAAATGCATAAAATCCGCAGTCTAACGATTCCTAAAATATTAGGGTTCTATGCATATCGTATATGTAATATATGTAGTATGTTAACGAACGAAGTTCTCTTCTAACTCTGAAAACGA
>CM052329.1:21435946-21698251 GCA_028455615.1 Lasioglossum zephyrum | reverse complement strand
TATGTAGTATGTTAACGAACGAAGTTCTCTTCTAACTCTGAAAACGACGAAGATATTGGAATCAGTCAAAGTTATTACATCGCGTAGTCCTTTAAAGTAAAGGAGGGACGCGAGGTGTTAAATGAGTAATTAATACCGGCTTAATTCTCGCTCACTTCACCACGGCTGGCGTCTAACGACGAGTGACTCACCGGCAGTGAGTACTATTAAACCCAGACCATACAATCTTATCCTGATAAGCATTTTCACCCACAAGACACACTCGAACCTCGTATTCCACGCTCTCACACGTCGCGTGCATTCTCCGAATCTCAGTCACCCGAACTCCACCCTAAACCGTCACACGAAACTCTTCCGTCTTGGTCCAAACACATATCATTCGCATACAACATTCTGATATCTGCTTCACGCGCCGACAATCACTCCTCTCACTGGCTGTTACCATTCACCCTTCTCTGCAGTGCCGGAATATTTTTTCAGCAATGTTTGCAATGTCAATACCGTGGCTCAAATATTCGTTGATACTCAATCGGAACGCCGAGTGATTGAAGAATTCTGCCTATCCTGTCTGCCGTCTTATCGTTCTACCGTTCGATTGAATGATAACTGTGTCTAACCGTTGGCAAGATGGAATCTCAAAATCCTCGCAAATAATAAATATATTAATGCTATCGGCGCACTGGTTCGATCAATTGTTATTTAAAAACACTTTTACATTAATTTCAACGTTTCGATCTTTCTTTAGATCATTTTCAAGAAATAATTGCGTGATCGAACCAGTGCGTCGATAGCATTAATATATTTGTTATTAACAACTCTACGATCAATACATATAAGGAAATATTTATCCTCGCAAATGCTTCGAATTCTTTTCTCAAAATCATTCCAACCAACTTTTTTAAAATCCGTTTTTATCTACTAACATTTATAATAGTACACATAGAAGATACGTCATGAAATTATTTTAACCAATCTTTTTAATCTGTTTTCGACCCAACATCAATACACCCATTCTCAGGAATATTTCAAAATCGTTTACAGAAGGTAAAATGATTAGATGCTACGTGTTTTCGTGCATTATTGCTCGCTGTCTAGAATCGGAACATAGCTAGGTCAATTATAAAAAAAAGTTTAAATTATCGGTAGTTTATTGTAACATATGACGCCGATCATACAGAAGCAAACCGACAATCGATCGTCAGTTCCCGAGGGGTTAAATAACAAGGGGAGCGTAATCGATCCAGGCTTTTGCTCGGAAATATGTGTGACGATTGTAGCCGGCTCATCGAACACGTATCTTACAGTACGGTGATTGATAAAAAGCTTGGGAATGCTGTACGCGCTAGTTCCTCGCGAGCGTATTAGTATCTCCGCAGGCTCCATTGAGAATTGTTATTTGTTCATGGAAGCGGAAAAGGGATATCCTTCCCGGTTCCTGGAATCAACGCGTCGATCGTTCGGGTATTTTTCTGGAGAAAATTGAGGAGGAATCATTGAGTCGACGGCGTTCCCTTTGTGTCGCAAGTAGAATATCGTAAAAGTAGTCGAATTATTCATCGCGCTTTCATCCTGTTCCAATGTAGAAGACGGATACCGGCGTTCTGGTGGAAGGGTCGCGAGCGCTTGTCCGTCCTCCTGTAGGTTCACAGGAGGGTTCTCACACGTTTACGGTGTCTGTCATCGGTATTCGGGAATTCAAACAGAAAGAGAAGCGAGACGACTACGACTACGACGACGACGACGGGCGGAAAGTTTTATTTACTTCAAAAACGCGGCGCCAGGGATCCTTGAGCCAACGCGAAGGGAAAATAAAGTTTTGGCCCGGGGTAGCGAGACGCGGTAAGATGAAGAATCAGAAAAAACTGGAGGGAAGAGTAGTCTCGGCGGTTACCGTTCTCGGTTGGCGAGAAGAGGAACGACAAAAAATCGGGAAGAGTTGAAAAAGTCAATTATCGTGGCAATCCGAGTTACTACTCCGGCTCGTAGAAGCTTGCCAGCTTAGCTAGAGCCGTCGAGACGCGTCGCCTCCGCGTGCGACGGCGCGTGCCACGTGAAACCTGCAAAACCCGACGTAACTCGTCGTTTGCGCACAGCTGAACGTTAAATTATTTCGCCAGGAGCAAGTGGGTTATCCACCAGAGAAGAAGAAGAAGAAGAAGAGAAAGAGAGAGGGAAAGAAGGAAAGAGAGAGAGAGAGAGAGACAGAGAGAGAGAGAGAGAGAAAAAAAGCAGAAGCGAAGCTAAAAGTGACTTCACTCTTTCTGGGCATATACGGCCGCGAAGCGTTACGAATCTCCATGAAAATTAAGTACCACTCTCTTCCCGTATCTATAATTTACCCCCGAGGCACAGAGGGCCGGTGAGATTCTCCCCGGTGTCGACCAGACGAGCAGTTCCTCTTCCGGCGAAGAGCCTTTCGAATTTCGCAACCGGACGAGCTCCCAGCGAAACTCGTGCTACGCGCTTTTCGCGCATTACCGCTCGCAGACACGGTTTAATGCTTGTAATCCTATTAACCGGGCCATTCCGGTGTGAAACCTTCGAAAATTCAAATTCCTTCGCACATTTTTCCGAAACGGAAAGTACCTTCGTTAACACGCTCGCTGCGGCGCGCTGTCGTTCATATTTGCGCGGCGGAAATATTTGTCGAAGTCTCATTGTCTGCCGCGAGAATTTTGTCCGTTTCGCAAGTTTCATTTGTTTCGTTCACAGAAACGATCAACGTTATTAGTCACCACTGTTAGTCTATTGATAATGAAGTTCTCACCTGTAATGTAGATTATTCGAGTATTAATGATTTTGTGGTTGTTCGTACCCGTATGCAAACATTAATAAAAAGTATAATTGCACGAACATATCTTCTCATTGACCACCTTCAAATTAGAATAAATATCACATTTTTCTACTCATTTACGTAAAATGATAAATAAATAACAGTAATAGTGATTTAATATTGATTAGTTGTAATGCATCCTATCTTCTAATCACAAATACTATTCTTTGAATATTTATTATTTGTGAGATTTTGAACTTTAATCGTGAACAAAATTTTTATATTTTAAGTTATTTGAAACTTAAAGTTATATTCAAACTAAAACTTCATCTTTGAAAAAGAGCATTTTTTAGTTTTTCTGATTGAGAAAGTATATTTAAACAATTCTGTGGTCGAATAGCTTCATAGCTCTTTCAGTCTCTGGTTAGATATTACTACTATTACGTTGAATGTGATTTTATACGTTTGGACTATGATTGAAATTCAATTTCGTCTTGTTAAATTGCTGAAATATATTATATTATAAAGAGGATCACGTAGCTTGTAAGAAAGTGAGTTTTTAATCGTGGACAGAGAGAAAACTGATGCTGCCGCAGCTCGGATTTGTGCAGGGGTGAAATATACTCTAGACGTGTAGTCGGTCTGCAGGGCAACTGGACCCAAGGAAGTCGTTCGGTCGGTTAGACCCATCGCCTATCGCGCCACATCTGGTAGTTTATGATACGTCAATCGCTATTAAGCTGGAAGTTAGGACGATAAAAGCGCACGTGTTTACTGATAACGTGCGGTAATAAATTAACTTTCGGGGGTCTGAGTCCAATATTAAGTTGACGAAAGTTGGAATTACCGTTTGGCCGTGTTATCTCGGGAACGCCGAGTTCCAGTTGTCGGTATCATAAACCCGACAGTGTAAAATCTCTAAAGAAGTCGTATTTGCACCGCTGCGATGCGGTGCAACGGTTTCGATACCGAAACCGGTTCTCTGCGGCCGGTGTTTATTATACAACGATAAATATTACACTGTTTCGATGAAATTTTTGCGCACTGCTCGCTCAACTACGGGCGGCAACAGACAGTTCGGCTAACAATCGAAACGAAGAGGGAATTTTATTAAAACGCGTTAGAAGGCGTATCGAGTGTGCCGGTGAAACCTGCCGATGGCGGGAGAAATGCATTGAATCGCGTGCACGAAACTCGCGATAAACCATTTTCCAATTTTCCGCTCGAATCTACCGAAACGCTTTCTCTTCCACGGCTGCTCGCAAAAATTCCTTTCCCTAAGTTCGAGTCCGCGGTATCGGCGGGTTTCACTCGCGATACCGCTGCGCCGCGCCGGCTTGTAATGCACCAGATGCCACCCCGCTGTAGACGCGTTCGATTTTCCACACAATTTTCGTACCAACAGCGGACAGATGGCCCGCGAATCGTATCTATTGCCGCTCAACAATATCAGCCGTCTTCCATCGTATTCTCCTTATGGCTCTCGTACTCCCTAAATCCACCGGCTTCGTTGCGGCAATATCAACTCCCGTTCACCTAACCACCATTCGCGTTCTAACCAAACGGAAAGCGTTACGAAAATATCATTTTATAAAACACGCAACTAGTAGTAGAGTGAAAATCCGTTTGGACCGTCCAAGTTCAATCTTTTTTCCCGAATTCACAAAATGTTAATTTCTTCTCGCAATGGTTACGTTCTTTCGCAAAATCTTTGCTCTTTCGGTTACTTTGTTAGCCAAGGTTTCTGCCTCATTTTCAATCGTTGAGTAAACTTACAGAGATCCGAAGATCACAGCAAACACTTCAGACATTTGCAGTGACGCTTCTTGAGCAATTTCGCGTAATGTCAATGTTGAATGCGAGGCAACACGGATAATGACTCGTCTTCCCGATGTGATAATGTTAGCGGTCTACCAACAATATTGTATTTTCCGTTCATAATGTGCAGGATCTTTTACCAAATTGTATATTATCTTGCGACTTATTTACAATATGTGAGGAGGAGACTCGAAACGACGTAATACGTCTTTATTTGTTCCTTGCTCATTGGGAACTGTCAGTAATCTTTATTTTTAACAAAACTAAAACGTTACGCACATTTGTTAACGAAACACGTATTGCACAAATCGATAAATATATATAACGCATAAATCAATAAAAATATATACAATGGTCAAACAAATCGCATGGCATGCATGCATAAGGAAAACATTCAACATTCTTAAAATTATTAAAAACTTCGGAAACTTATAGAATTATTAATTCATATATTTTTGTAGTTTTTATTTCTATGATAGTCTTCGAGAAATTAGGGATAGCATGTGCTGTCATTTTATCGCGGAGTGTACCAACAGCGGACAGATGGCCCGCGAATCGCATCTATTGCCGCACAACAATATCGGCCGCCACCCGTCGCGTTCTCCTTATGGCTCTCCTGCTCTCTAACTCCACCAGCACCATCCCATCGTTGCCGCAACACCAACCCCCATTCACCTACCCGCGATTCGCATTATACCTTGTATATTGTGGAACTAGCTATATAGAAGCTGGTGCAAATATTTTGTCTGCACGTGCATACACGTATCCCCCCGTGCAAGGTGATTACATACATATGTAGATGCCGCGGATCTAATAATGGAAATTATGTCCGGGGTATACCTGCGACGTAACATGGCGATCTACTTGTGCATACAGGCCCACGGGACACAAAGGAAGTCGCTTCGGAGATTCTGTTTGCGAACTAGTTTTTCATCGAGGCCGCCTCGTTCACCGAACAGAGCTTGCTGTCATTTATTTTTGATTGGAAAAACGTGTTTTTTTCACATACTTGTATATAAATGTTGTCGAGAGAAAATAACTGAAATTACCGTCTCTGCACTTGATCATCGTTACTTGTTATTACTTGGGCGCCCGTTTTCAAAAGGTTTCAATATGAACGTTTTATCATGTATTCTATGTTTTCAGGCCTGATTTATGGTACTTTGCAAAATTATTTCTAAATACATTTCTTAGACGATTTTCAAATTTCATATTTATAGACAATTTATTGTCTATTGCAGATGACCATATACAAGGTTAACTATTTATGCAATGGTGAAGGTCAAGTCTTCCTCAACGTAACACCAGATAGGGTTAAATTCAGCTACTCAACCCTTGTCTGACTTACTAGGTCTTCTTAATCCCTTGCTTTAAAATATCAAGTCAAACACGTAGCGGAGATTTTAACCGAAAATGAAATTCTATTTTCAAGTTATTGACATATAGCCATTATCGATATGAATTATGTGTTTCTCATTGGAAATTAAGATTAACAAAGAAGTTCCAATTGCTGCAATCGTAAAATGAATCATAAGACAAGGGAGTACATGTCGCGTCGTCCACGGTGCTTGTCAGAGAAGCATGCAAACCTCCCACAACAGTGTAAAGACTCGCGATCCCTTAATGGCAACAGCTAAACACTTCACAGCCACCCAGCGCGTGGAACCATAGCGCCCAAAACACATTCGTACGTACCCGGACGCGTATTAACATACTAACCTAGTTGTGTATATATTATAATTATGCAATATATATTATACATACTATACATATGTACACACACAATTACACACGCGTGAGATCGTGGTCCACGAGCATATAAGCACCAGTATATCTAATATCCAAGCCTCCGTAAATACATACCTATACGCACGCGGGCAACGGTATTACGTGCACCCACAACCGATATAGGTCGGTTATAGGTAGAGGGTAATATTCGAGGATGCCGAAAGCACGTTCGTGCGATCGATCTCTTAGTCTGGCCTTTCCTCTTAGCGAGTCTTAGTCCAACACAAGCTCTTTCGGTTCGCGGTGCCGCGCCGCGCCGGTTGCATTCGGGGTTACAGGCTTCAACGTCGCCGGGAGAGAAGCACGACTTGTTTCAGCGGGAAGATGAGGGTAGGAGAGCAAGGTGAAAAGAGAGAGAGAGAGGGGTAGAGAGAAATAGGGGAGAGACAGAGTGACAGGGGTTCGGAACGAGGGTAAGAAGGATAGGAAAAGGGGACCGTTGGCGCGACGAAGCGAGGGTGAAACGAGGAAAAGGAGAGGGCCGGCTCTCTGAGTAGGTATCTCAACTTACGATTGCCCCGGGGGCGTGCACAGAAGTGCAAAGCAATCGTCTCCTGGCCCCGACCTCGTGGCGGCTACGGAGGCGGCTATAGGTTCTTCTGGAAACGGTAACGTATCGAAATACATGCACCGGAAACGTTCGGGCCGGCGTTACTCTTTACTTTTCACGGAGCTCCCGTTACGCCGACGGAATCCTCAACTCGACGCGAACTCTCCCGTTCCTTTTTCTCTTTCTCTCCACCTCCTGTTGGCTAACGTTTAACAGCCGTTTCGAGAGCACCAGACGCCGGCGCCTCTCTCTTGTTTACCCGCACGATGGATGCACGCGCAATTATAGCGGGAAGAAATTGAAATTGCCCGCTCATTCGCCTGCCCTCCTCTACAGATGGTTTAGCCGTTCGGTGCCTCCAGGGAATTTACGTGCGGGAAGGTGCGAAACAGTTGTTCACTGTGGATTTATGATCGGAGATCTGCTGCCGGGGCCGGTTTCCTGTGATATATTGCGCATCGGAAGAGGATGGCGACAGAAATTAGAAAGGAAAATCGGAGCACGACCATCGTTTCTCGTTCCGGGAAAATAGTACGATTTTTCAATGGCCAACAGTGTTTCAAATTATTTTGGTATTTACTAATTCAATTATATACGGTTTGGGACAAAATATGCAGTTCGTAATTTAGAGCTAGTTGCATGACATGTTTTGTATTGAAACAATGAACTTTTAACCCTCCAGTGTACAGGTCAAAAGTATTCAATTTTTTTCGATTTTGTCGCATATCATATTACGGTCCTCCTGCAACAGTTAATTGAAACAGAAGTGATGTCAATGTCTGTCGTGGTTTCAAAGAAAACAGTTTGCAGCACTGTATTTGTTGCACTTGCATTCGCCCTACTGTTTTTCCATCCAGGAACCGAGCATTTATAAACACTTCTCGCAACAGGAAACCAATTTGCATAGTCCAGTTTTAGAAAACTATTTCTATTTTCCCACGAAATATTAAACTTCCGTCACAGTGCTCGCCAGTTACCTTTCCCTTATCGATACTTCGAATTTGACATAGAAACTCCATGAACGTGTTCTGAAGATATCATTGAATATACAGTGGGTGTACGAAGTATTCGTATACCTTTTGAAAAATAGTAATTTTTTCAAAATTGGATTCAACAGCTTGAGTTTTATGTATAAAAGTTATATACATATATACACATTACTGTGCAAAAGAAAGAATAACTCAGTATAATTATAAGATATTGTATAATGAGAAACGATATCGTTATGTAGAAATTGTACAATGACTGATTTATTGCATTTAAAGAATTAGATAGTCCGCAGTAACACATATTTTCAGAACTATTCAATTAAACAGCGGAATCATTTTTCAAAACTTGTGTTCTTATTTGATTTTTTACGCTTTTCTATTAAATATGGCCAGATGCTTCTTTCATTTGCACAGTAGTGTATACATAGATAATTACATATGTTGTCTCCTTTAACATTTACTCAGAAGGTTGGATATAATAGAGAAATTATATTTCATTTGGGATCGCCAAAGAGTGGCATAGTATTCACACTTCTCGAAGTCTGCTTTAAATCTTGGGCACGGGTCTGGCACGATATTGTAAAGTGGTTAAAAGTGTCAAACTGGGGGAACATGAGGTTAGCCACGAGTAACTTGTGTCGCAATGTCGTCGAAGTGGATTCAGAGCGCCTGTAGCCAGACTTGAGACGGTCGAATTCTCCGGAGAATTGGAATATCCATTGAATTTAATCTTATTACGGTTACCTTACTTTGGTCGCAGTAGATACTCGCTGGAAAACAAAGTAATTGTCTGTCGACACAACCCCTTGACTATACGTTCTTCTCGTAACGTATCAGGATACATGGTTGCGAGAGGGGGGGAACGAGCCACCGTTATCCTACAGTTTCGGACTCGAATTACAGCCGGTGGATCCACAACTCACGGAATTTACGCAGAGGGCTGTTCTTGCTTTCTTTCGATTGCCCGTTGCTTACAGGATATTTCGTTGCACTTTACGCCGAGTGGGCCGAAGGCACGAGATTTACAACAATAAACTGGGTTAAGTTCAGTTAAATCGAGTTTAGCGGCCTTGTAAAGGAAACGCTGACTAAACGGTAAAGCACCACGCCGAAACTTGTAAACTATTCTTGATAGTTACGTCGCGAGCACTATTAACCGAGTTGTAGTTCCATCGTTCCCGGTGTCAATTCCTACTATGTAATTGCATTCCTTCTTCGAAAATACGTAAACGCTACAAATCCCCCGTACACGAACCCAGAAGTCGCTGAACAATTTTCAAATGGAATAAACCTTTTATTTTTTAACATTTATATTTATTCTCACTGTTGACTGAAGTATGTAATGTAATCGATATAATAAATATTGTAATGTATTTTTTTTATTTATTCGTTTAATGATGATTCAACATCAAAGGTCATTAACGACAGGGTACATTTTCTTACAATATTACAATATTTTCTAAATATTTCTATCTTTGATATACTGTGCGTCTTGCCCTTGCGATATGCTTGTTGCAAAAATCGGATATCGTTATCGTCGTTTGTTTATTGATTATTCCTTCGTCTCATTTATTGATTCGTCTCATTCATTTCGTCGCATTTATTGTCCCGTATCAATATTTATTATGAGTATTTCCTCACATATAGTGTGCCAATTCTGTCACTGTTATAAACAAATTCGAATTTTAAATGAACCAGCGGCTACGGGGCCACCCTATATAATATACATATACATATAAACCTGTTCAGTCTTCAAATCTGTGGTGGATTAAATCCTCAAAAAATTTATTAATATTTTTACAGACGTTTGAACTGAGATTTTCGAGAAAAACGTGTCCACATTTTTTCATTTACTATATCATGCAAAAAAATGCTAGAATAAAATGAATGATATATTGCGAAAATAGAGGCTCCAAGTTTTAAAATGAGTCCAAGTTTACTGTTCTACTATTATTTCCCATGAAATCGTAGCTGTTTAAATGACTACAATTTTTTGCGAATGAGAGGTTTAGTTACCAAATATTTTTTAAATTCACATTTATTTTTTATTTTATCACATTAAAATTTATATACATATATATATATATATATATATATATATATATATATATATATATATATACTGCTAACATAGGAGAATTTTGCAAGACAGATGTGTATTCTAGTAACAATGTATTTGATTGTTTCTTGCGGAAAAATAGAATGCATGGAGTTTTCGAGGTTTTCATCGTCGAATAGATTTGACAGATGATTAATGTTACGTGTAGTTCACTGCAGAGACCCACTATGGCTGTTTTTATGCTTGATACAATCTCAAGGCTTGTTTACTGTCAGGTTTGTCACATGTGCTACCGACATTAACTATCTGTTCCAACTGAACAAGCGACATGCTACGGCATAGTAACGAAGAGTATACAGTTACACTTCTTGCATTAGGAACATGCAGCGATAATGCGTGGAAATGCATCTGATGCGGCACCGCTATTATCGCGAACGATATCTTAATCGTCGTCATCCGGATACGCGAGTTATTACAATAGCTAAAATGGTTGGTTGATTACCATCACTTGTTACGTTAGCTTCATGTGAATACAAATCTGAAAAGCAAATTAACGAGAGTCGTCAGTCAGGTGCATTCGACTGATTTTGAAATGCATTTTTCTCGTAGCCAAAATGCTCAATGCAATTTTGTTGCTCTTACTTTCATCCACATTCTGACCTCAGCAAAAGTCATTAAACACAACATCTGTTTCAACCATGCAGGTAGTTAAAAAATAAATCAAATAATTTTACTCTCTCTTGAGGTTAAACATGTACTATACATTCATATCGGTGCGTGTCTTTTGTAGTATTTTGGCTGTTTATATTATCTTTTTTAAAAGATTTTTAAATATCGGATTTTGTAGTAATAATATTGTATTTACGTTAGCTAAACAATTATGATGATATAAACGATTTAATGTTTAAAATTAGGCACAAATTAATATGTTCTATAAATAATTCTACGTTATGTAATATAAATACATTTGATGAAAAGTGATAAATACATCTTAAGTATACAGACAAATAAGGAAATTTCCAACGAGGGTAGTTCAAAAATTACACAATGGGTATGTACTATTATGCATAATACTATACTATACTAAAGAATTCTATTCTGGGCAATTAACCTCATAGCAGTAGACCAATACGGCAAAGTACAGACGATAATATTATTCGAGGTAAATTGGCAACAAATACATATTTAACAATGTGAACAGAATAATAATGATTTCCACATCGAATATTAATTAATCAATAGTTTCAATGTGGTTTCCTGAGAAAAAAAAGAAAAAGAACAGGATATACTTTTCTAATGAACCAAATAAAGCAAACGTTAAATAATATGAATTGCATTAAGCATGTTCATAGCTGCTTATTATGTTGTGCAAAAGATAGACGTTTCACAGAATCCTTTTAGTTGATCCAGCTTCCAGAAGTTTAATTGTACTGCATAAATAGAGAGAACGGGAATTTCGTTGACATGAGTTACGTGAATTTCCTTCAGGCAAATGGTTTAAATGCGAGTAATATAATTCAAGAGGAATAAACATTTAATTCGCTCGTAAATAAGTTCATTTACGTGGCACCTGAAACTTGGACTCTCGCAATGCAACGAGTCTCGCGGTTTTACCCCGTGGCTGTTGATCTTCTTACCAACGCTAATCTTACGGTATATATTAATTCCGGTAATTTCCTGTAGTTTAACAGTAGCTGGAGCAGCTAACATCAACTTCACGATGATTGAATCGTGAGTTAACTTATTGCGTTCTAATTCAACCATATTACTTTATTTGACATTCCAACACCTGTCCACGATGTCCACACACAAAATTTACGAATTCGCATATTTTATCAATAGTCTGCATTAATTTAAAAATGCGAGAACTACGTATGCATTGATTTCCTCTCACAATCATTTGAAAGCGTTGTAAATAATACAACAGTATTTTTAGATTTTCTAAACGTTTCTACCTTTCATTAAATATCAAAATTTTTTTAAATAAAAATCTAATGTAACTCGTAATATCTCAAATAAACTACATTTCGATATATCTATTTATTATATGTATATGTATATTATAATATATATAAAATAAAATATCTATAAAATTTGAAAACAACAATACATCAATTTTAAACTCAAGTATATCTTATCGTGGTATATTAATTTGCGTTTTGCATTTATCTACTCATTTTTGTATTAATAAATGTATAATTGTAACACACTGCTGGACACATTACATTTTATAATTTAGTAACAACAAATTTAGAGTTCTATATAAATATTTTCTGCTTCATGTTATATGAACAGAATTAAATTGTGGTTAATGTTACTTTGCATGCAACATTTGATTGACACTCCGCTTTCCGCGAGGTAATTAACTTTCTTGTTGCAGTTGATTTGTCGCTTTTCATACTACAAACGACGTGCTGAAACTGATTATAATTATTATCAATACCGTTAATATTGAACAATGTGGCAATTATTTGAATGGAAGACAATTTTCTTCAACGAAATTTCGATTTTTTTTAAAACATTTGTCTCGAAAGAAGATTAATATTTCTAGCGAAGAGGTTAGTCCTGTTTTCGAGTTAGGATTTAATTGAAAGTAGATACCTTTCCTTGAAAATACCTATTCATACTGGTTTTTGCTGAACGAACAATTGTCGCGTGATCCTTGATACACTAAACGGTTTTAAAACGTAATCCTGCGAGAACAGATTATCCTGGAAACCTTAGATGCAGAGATACGTAGGACAAAAGGGGGGATTCTCGTTACTCTCTACCCTCTTGCTCGAATTACGAGAAGAAAACATACAATTCGGGGAATCTCTAGAACTTGAATGTCTTCACTCTTTGATTTCTGTTGTTCCATTGTTTGTATGTACGTTCTAACTTACTGACTAACGATAGTTTAATGATTTAGTAATCCGCAAACACGTGCAATAAATGTATTTACTTGTATAGAAGCTATAAGTCATATTCGTTATGAGTTTTCTTTATCCTTGTGTTTCAACTAATCTCTATCTCTATATGTATACCGGGTGAGGCATTTGAATGGGAACACCTAAATATCTCGGTTATTATTAGCCGTACAAAAAATCTCCATAGAATAAAGTTGTACTGTTTCAAGGGGCGAATTTGATGATGGTAAAAATTTTTTCACAAGGCCATTTTTTTACAAGATTCCAAGGTCGTCGATATTTTTTAAAATGGAATCATATATTTTTTTGTTTATATCATAATGCATGATTCGGCTCACCTGATCTCAAGATGTTTACATTACATACGAGACCTCAGTACTGCATCAATGCCAATGGCCATCATTTTGAACACGACATACGATTTGGGGACACGTAAGTAAACTGTGAATATCTTGAGATTAGATGAATTTGTCATTTTATTCTGTATAAGAATATGAACAAAAAATATATGTTTTGGCCTTATGTATGGCGTAGTTTTTAATTAAATTGTTCCTACAAAATGTGCACTAACTATTGTACTGGAAAGTGAAATAGCCAACCAAAAAGTTATTATGTTACGTATAAATGAACAGAAATACATATTTCATTTATAAAAACATCCATAACGTTACTATACATTTAGTATGCAAAATCTGGAATTTCTCAAACAAGAACGTACGTGGTCCGCCAATACTTAAATAAACTATGGACATACAATTTTTTATAACGATAATGGAAACAATCATAACAATAAAATTTCATGAATTTTCGGAATTATTTATTAGATCGATGCACGAATAAATATCCCATTGCTCAACTTTCGGCGTCCATTCACAACCAAATTGTCATACGAATATGTCCGTGTTTTGTATTTATACCATCGTAAAGTACTGTTCGCTCTATTGATTTACACAAATGGTTTCTGCTTTCATTGTTTCACGATGTCCATTTAAAACTGTTGCGGTAAAGATGTAAAAATACAATTTCGAGATATTGTTATCGAATGCGTTGGAAAAGCCTGTTAAAAAATCATAACACAAACAATATTGTTTTCTGAAAGCATGAACATTCTATAGCTAACGCTATTCTAGAAACACTTGATCAGCAACGAGGTCGCAGCACGTCGGAAACTTTTCATCGCTAACTCACCGGCGACACGGTAACAAAGAAGACACGTACCAATCGGAGGTTTAGAACAAAACATAGCCCCGGTGGATCAACAGCGCATTTTCATGAGGACATACGTATGTATTGGAAGTAGTTCAGCGATCGAAACGTTTCCGGGGCACGCGAGTAATGCGCTTTCGAGACAAGAGCACAGGCGACGTTCCCCCGTTCAATCTTTCGGAGCGATTCGCTGGCAACGAATAGACACTAATAGTCGAAGAGGTTTGGTAAATTCACGGGAATCGGAATCGATCGAATGCCAGTCAGAGGGGAGATCGCCACACCAAAAATCCTCAGATCGTGACTGCCGCCACGCTCTTTCTCCCTCTCTCTCTCTCTCTCCTTTAGACTCTCCCACCCTATATACCGAATACTTCGAATAGAATTCCGGAACATTCTTGACGTCCGTGACGTAGCTACCGAATTAACAGTGTGTACAAGCCCGGTGAAACGGCGGTTCCCTTCCGTTCACCGTAGTTGTCGGTTTCTCTGCGGCAGTTCGCTCCTACATACCTGCGGTGGTGTCAGTTTTGCAGGTTTCTTCGCCAACTATTCCGAACTCCCTCGGCTGGAACAGACTTCCCTATCGTCGATTGTATCGTCGGCACATCGGTCCCAGTGCTTTCTTTGCACGTGGATTCCGTTGTTGTCACTGAAACGGCCCTGCGCAATGAGTAACATCGGTAAACAGGAATGCCCGGTTCACCGTATATAGTTCATCGCCGAATGCATGCGCGTTGCAGCTGATATGTTCGCAATAGTACCGATTCCAATAGTATAGTATTGACAATATAATCCATTGACTACGTGGCAATGTCGCCGCTGTATAGTGCCACGGTAAACGGCAGTGTCTTAATAATGTTCTGTATAGTGCCTGACGTACATAATTCCGATGGATTGACGGCGCGCGTCCCGGCGCGGCGCGTCCAGCCAGTCGATCTAGCAGCTCATGGAGATTTTAGCACTATTCGCAACTTTATTGGTAGAAATATTGTGGTGAAAAATATATGGTCTTTAAAAATTAAAGACATCCTTGATTTTTTTATGGAAAGAACATTTTTTCAAAACTGTATCGAAATTTGTAGGAATTGCTTTAAAAAAAATGCTTGTTTGTTTCCAAAAAGAAATTTGATAAATTAAAATATTTATCGGGAAAATAAATAGGATGGCTAAACACAGGGAAATGAATTCCTTCGATTTGCACGTCGTCTAACTATCCTAAACACAAATAAAATTACGACAAAGATCATTGTATCGTATACAAGGATAAAAACTACAATAATTAACTCGATTACTCGGTCTAGTATTACTCGTAATAAAAAGTAACCAACAAGATTTTAATGTGTATCTTGACTGTTAATTCGAAGGTCTTTGTCGCCCTTGTACAGCATTCCTTTCAATGTTTAACTTCTTTAATCAAACTTGCAACTTTCGGAAACAATCGTAAATTTTTTCAACTTCTCATTTCTATTAGTTACTTTCTTTACCAGGAAGAGGCAAATGTATCGATCGTCCGAACTTCGGGGTCGGTTTAAACTTTCCTTCCCGGCGTCCGAAAAAAATTTCCATCACCCCGACCATTGAAGTGCAATCTTTGTTGACTATGGACATTCGAAGAAGTTCGGGCAACTTCTGTAGCCTGTTCTCAGTTCGAAACAATAAATAAACGATAGTAAAAAACGAAGTTTCGTATAGCTGTTATCCGTGCGCTTCATCTTCCCTCTTTTTATTCTTCTTCTTTTTTTTCGTAGCTCTCCCGAGTTTCAACAGATCATTTTAAATCCCCCAGAGTAGTCACGAGTCGTTGAAACATGATTCCTAGCACGACGAGTGTTTCTTTGCGCAGAAATTCGACCCTCGAAACGGGGACTCGGCTACATGGAAAGAGAGGCGACAAGCGACAACATCGTCGTGCAGATGTCATAAGAATGATCGTCCGTGGTGTTTTCTACGTCACGATTTTCTGTTCAATTTTTTCAATCGTCGAGTATTCTTGCAGCGCTGATCCTTCACCATTAACCGAACAGCTTGCACTCCTCAAAGAGCGCCACCCCTTTGCAAACCGGGCAGCCACTTTTTTAACATACTACATATGTACATGCTAACTGCACGACATGTCTCCAAACTTAAAAATTAAGTTATTTGTCAATGTACAAAATGTACTAAAGATTAGAATCTACAAGATGTAAAAATTTCTTTTGTTTTGTCATTAATCCTGTTTAGTCACAACTTTTCTTGTGAACGTTTCTATCGCGGATGTATATAAGTGTAGATTATCGAAATAACAGATATTTGCAATTTTTTCCATGTTTCTTGGTATTGAAAAAAGAGTTGAAAATGTCACAACATTATTTTTGTATTGATTACTATAGTATTTTTATTTGTACATTCGTTTGTAAATTTGATTAACGTCGTGTGATAAATTATTTGATCCTCAAGAATTATATAAACTTCATTCTGAACATGTATAAAAATGTAATATAAGAAGTTGTAAAGAACGTTCTTTAATGCCAGTTGTATACCTTTAAATATCCTGATTGAAATTTTTTTTTTAAATCGTACGAATACACAGTGTTGCATTTATGAATGATCCATAATTCGTTAGAGGAAACGGTGCCAATTCAAGCCATTATTGCGTATATCACGAGAAAAGTATGTTCAAACGCGGCCCTTTGATTGTCAAAGTTTTCATTAACTGTAACATGGAACTTACAGGCGACAAATTAAATGTACCATTTCCAACGATCGAAAGATAGATTGGCTACTCTTGGAGCAATTACTCTAGCAATATTCTGCAAATTATTGAAATATTATATCGACGACACATTTGATGCAAGTAATTGAAATTACAGTGAAATAAATATTGACGCAAACTGTATTTTATTCAATCGCCGGTGAATTGAATGTATGTATTATAATGGACATTGAACTATCTCCACTGTAAGATTCCTTTTCGTTGAAAATCAAATATAATTTAGATCAAGAAATGAACAATGAGTGCACTTGCATGTGTTGTTAAAAGTATTCTACAAAAGTCAATGCGTATGAATTGAATGATGGATTAAAATCAGTTTTATTAATTATAATTCTATAGAATAATGTATCAGAAAGACTATTTATAATAATTTTACGAACACTGTAATCTAAAGTATTTGATTAAAAAACTCTCTTTTCTAACAAATAGCAAATAATCATTTCACAAAAACCAAAAAGACCTCATTTTAATTTCGTATTATTTAGATATGTCAAAAAAATGAACAATGAGTGCACTTCCACGCGTTGTTAAAAGCTTTCTATAGAAGCCAATATGAATTGAATTATTGATGGATTACAATCAGTTTTATTAATCAGAATCCTATAAAATACATGGTAATGAAGACTGTTTAAATCTAAAAAATTAAAATCCAAAATATGTGTTATATTTACAATGCTTCCAACGAAGTAGTAAAACTTGTTTTTATCAGTTACACCAGTAAGAATATGTAAATGTTAGATAAAGTAGACTCGAAGACGATACCTTGCAAAGCGATACAATAAAACATTGAATGTTCACGATATTGTTTTATCAAAAGAACAAAGGGCTATTCTTAATATTTGTGAGATTTGTAACATCTAAAATACCAACAAATGGAATCCAAGATCCGTATTGTAATTGCAATTACATCCTGATTTAGATGTAAAATACTTCAACTTTTGAAATTGTTCTGCTGGGAGAACATGGAATTTCTTCGAGTTGTGTTTAATTTATGAAATCATTCATACTTCGTTGAAGGGTGATTTCAAAGGCACACAACAGGTTAGTACAAAATGCACTTGTTGGAGTAAGGATATCTCTATTGTTTATACAGAGGGTCTCAATTAACCAGCTTAATTGGGAGATAAACGACTCGGATAAATTGAGACCCAGAGGAAAAAACATTTTAAATGTTACAAATTAATTAAAGAATTCTATTAATACTGAGATTACATTCTCCATTTCGTTATAATTCATACGTATGTATATATATTTATACATACATCGCATCGTTTCAATAATATGTACTTTTTTCCAACATTTTACATTAATTTATTGTCAAATATAGTGCTGGATTGAACGAGGATGCGTACGATCCTGTCTATGTAATCACGAAAACATTTTTTCAATTTTATGCAATTAATATTCTCCTTAACTTTGTTGATTTTGCACAGAAATGAGACTGCAAAAAATTATTATTACCATATAACATGGGTACGCTGTAATTAATTATTCTGCTGAAAAGAAGATAATGATACACTTTTTTTAGGCGTCGTATACGCATGTCTTCTTTCATTCGTTTTTCATCTAAAATACTTTTCACATTAATCGTATACCACTAACCCCTAAAGCATCTAGCTGGTGAGTCATGAACTACCGTGGCTCACTTATGTCACCTCTATGGAATGACATATAGCTTCGTCGCTATTCTCAATTTACAGTTCTAAGCCTGCAATATCAAACGTTGCTTCCAGTAAGAGAAATCCTATTCTTTATATTCCATTATTATTTCTTCCTTTTGTATGTTCCACCAAACATTGGATGTTGCGATTCAAATGTGTGTACTGTGTACACAGTATATATCTCATCCGTGAAAAATATTGTTGTCATTGGCAATGTGCTTTCATTCGACGATTCTGAACAGACATATCTCGTTTATAAATCGGAAAAGGCACTGTGCAATCACGATTCTTCCGTACTTGACTGTTGTCTACATTGATCTTCAAAATATACTTGTTAAGCAATTGATCCACCTGTTATGCAATCTGTGTAGCTTTCACTACAGTTCTTCCGATTGTTTTGCGATTTTTAACGCAAATATAAATTATTAAATAACGTAAATTATGTTGGAATAATAGAAGTGAATGAAATTTTTTTTATAGTAATTATAAATATTTATATTACTTGTAAATCATTATATTATAATTAATTACAAGTAATTATATTATGACTAATTATAAGTATAATTGTATTACTTATAATAAGTTATAAGTAAGAAACTTATAGAATGATTGATTATCATATGCTGAAATTTTACTAACTGTACTAATTTAGATAATAACGTAATGAAGTCTGTGTGAAAGTGCTGTGTACCTACACGAAAAGCTTCTGCAATGCAACAATTTACAGAATTTCCTTAAAACGATGAAGCAAAAAGTAGTTTACGGGTCTACAAATGAAACAAACACGTACCGAAACCTTATTCTACAGACCATTAACTACGTCGGACAACAAAAATTGCTCGACTTGCGGAAAATTGTGAGATTGACCTTTTTTCCGACTTTTCGAGCCAAATAATCCCAGTGCGCGTCGGTCGTGCAAAAAGAAACCAGAAAGCGGGCGTGGTGCTGGAGGTGTTGGCGGCTAAAAAATTCTGGGATATCGAGAAACACGGGAGAAGGAGACGCGAATTCCGTCAAAAACCGTAATTGCCTTGCGCTCCCCTTGCGCGGAGGCATCACGTGCTCCTACTTGAGCGTACGCAACGCCTCGACATCCCTCAGGCACGAGACCCAGCTAACAAGCGCGGCCGTGGTTTTGTTTCAGATGAATCACCGGGACTCATTGGCTCAGCTCTCGTCGACCGATTCGTTGGCGATCTCCGCACGGGTAAGTTTCTATTTTGATCTTTGCGGCGGGTATTTAAGTGCGTGTCTGCCACGAAGGGAAGTTTCGGAAGGCCGTGGATATCGGTGCGACGCAAAAGGGGGAGCGGGAAGCGGCGACGAGGGGTCGAGTTAGTTGACCCCTTAGCGTCTAGCGACCCCATCGTGTGTCGGATATCTTGAAAATCGCGTGGGTCAGGGCGTGGTGGCGAGGCAGGTCCGCAATCAGACCGGCTGGCTACCATGCTGCACGACCAACTTCCCTCCTAGCCACCGAATGTATCCACTGGCCAGACTCACTCTCCTCTCACTCTCTTTCTCTCTCCGCTTCTCCCTTTCGCTCGTTGCCCGTCACGTACGCTCTCAGCCATTCTGATTAGTGGCAAATAATACCCGCAACAATAGCTACTGCTCGATACAGCTTGTTCGTCACACTTATGCCCAACGTTTGCGGTCGCAGCGCGGCGGCCGTGTGCCCATGTGCTTAAAACACGCGTCTGCGTGTGAGTACGTGTGTCCGGTTTATCGCGTATGTCCTTACACGCTTGATATATGGTGTCGTGTGCGTGCTCCCTCGCGCACATACGTCTCTATGATGTATGCGCCTCTACAACGTCGCGCGCACGGCTACAGGGTGTTAAGAATGTAATGGCCGTCTGCGCGGGGGCTTAGTCTACGCGACACATCATGTATCGGATGGACATGTGCGACAAAACTATCATGCAAAATTTTTTTTTGAATCAACGTGTTCTAGTCTAGAGTACACCAAGTTCTTAAATGTTTTAGTGGCACGGGTATTTGCACAAATCCTTATTCTTCTTCTGCTCTTTGTGCCATGCGTCGAGAAACGACTATCTGACTGAGCTCGCGGCGGTACATATTTCAGTTTAATATGACTTGAGCCGTAAGACTGAGGATGCACTTTGACAAAATCCAAAAGTGTCGGTGTGGAAATGTGTTGGCACTCTGAAGCACTGGAGAGAGAGAGGCGCGATAAATGCAATGACTTCTTAGAGTGAACAGAGTTAAAATCTCGTACAATTTTCGAGATTTACAGATACCTTGTCTTGCATACCCTGCAGCATTGAAACAGCATAAAGGACCAGCAGGTAAAGGAGTCCCATCGCGCAAAGGACACTGCAATAAGGAAATCAGCAGTTTCCATCTGTCAGTACTAACGCGTGTTGCTATCTCTTGGCTTCATAACCCAGTCTCGCGATACCCAACACGCGTTCGCAGTTCTCACTGGGTCATTGACCACAGTGTCCCTAGCCGATGAGCTCCTTTATCGGCGGATCCCTTCTGGCATTTCAACATTGCAATTCTGAGAGAAGGTACCTAGTTCTCGCAACTAAAACGGTGAAATCTTAATTGCTTATTTTTAGTAACATTTACGACAGTTGTTGTCGAACTTGTTACCCTCTTGACGACTGAAGTATTTTTTCATTGTTATTGCTGTTAGGACTCATAGTTTTCCGAGTATCGACGACGTACCACAGACTGACGTGCGTGAATAGCACTAAACGATCTTCAGGCCGAAAGTAGTATAAGTCAGCGATTTCGTACGAAAAACATACAGTTTCGTATAAAAAAATCATACGAGTAGGAAACCATGCGAGACAGAAGTGAAACTTCTTGCAGTCTAGTACAGAACAATCAAAATTGTCGACGCAAAAAAGGACGGTGTATGGTAAATGCCTTGAACTATGCTCTTTCTTTCCCATACGCTATCCTTCTCTGCGTCGAAAATTTGAATCGTTCATTACTGGACTGCAAGAAATTTCACTTCTGTCGCGCGTGGTTTTCTACGCGTATGATTTTCTCCATTTTATTTTTTACTTTATAATTGTGTGACGTCACCGCTAACCTTAGACCGTATATGTATATGGTCTCCTCTTCTACAGGTTCCCTCCACCACGTACCCAACTATTCCTCTCACGCTTGAAAATTGTCGACCCCTCAGCAAAGAAGTTTCACTTCAAAAAACGGCGGTCAAATCTGGGATGCGCATCGAAACAGCTATAGTGTGGGAAATAATTTCGTGCGAAACTTCAGATGCGAGAGCTTCCATTCAACTGATATCCTCGTATAAGCAAACTCGTGGACTGATCTTTCGGATGTTCGTCAAGTTTCCGCGATCCCGTATATTCCGCGCGACAGTTTGCGCAACGGATCACGGCCGCGCGGGTTACACGTGAATTACCATGCGTAGAACGTGTAGCCGGTATCCGCGTACTGGTCCATGGCTGTGCTTCGCAGAAACGGAACACATGTTGGTCTCTCTGTGTACCCGCGTTGTGTACTTTTGCACGTGACTTACTAAACGGTCGCGTCGTGTGTGCGCGCGGCGCTCGGTGCGTAAATCGCGCACGCATACTGAAACGTGCGTTCCTATAGACAAGGGGGAAACAGGCTCGGTATGCGTAAGGATACGCGCGTGACCCGGGCGTACGGACGATATATCGACGCGACAAGTAAGCGAGCAGCATGGCGTGGCTCGGCGTGGCGCGGCGCGGGTAAACACGCGGCCGCCACGCCGCGTCGTACGACTCGACTCGACCGACCCGCACGGACTCGCGAGGGCGCGTTCGACGTGTGCGTGATTGCGTGCACGCGTGCATAAGACCCTTTGTACTCGGGACCCGACGAGACTGCCTTTGCACTGGCGCTGGAGACACGAGCCAATCAATCCCCATCTGCTTTCGGTTTCCCCATCTGACTACGTGCCTGCTCGCCGCCCCGCCGCATCTACGTCTTCGGAATTTCGATGATCTTCGCCTGGAAACAGATTTATCTCGCCTGCTTTCCTTTCTCTTCGCCAACGGTAGCTTTCGAGTCCGCCTCCTCTCGACCCTTCATCGATTCCGTCGGGTTGTGTTCCTCGATTGCAACCTACAGCCTTACCGTCTTCCCTCTTCCCTCTACTCACTTCCCTCCCCCGGTCCCCCTCTCTCACTCTGTCTCACTATTTCTCTCTTTTCCTCTCCCCATTTCCACCCTTGCTCTCACACCCATCCTCCCACCGTCTATCTATCTCGAGGCTGTTCCGTGTGCAGGTAATTTTATTCCACTTGCACCGGATGCTTCGCGCGTTCTGCACCCGCTCCTCTTCGCTCCGATGCTCTTCTCGAAGAAACTGTGCCACGTTCGATTATCGGTTGACGGGCCATTCCCAGTGCAACCGTCGCTCGCTGAAATAAGGATGCGTCTCCCCCCGGTGATATGAACGGGACGGGATACGTACACTCGCTGTGTTCGATAAGTACGCGAGTTCGGGACTCTAGCGAGCGTGTTCGAATCGCGGACACGGAAACGAAACTTCCATCAGGATCTCTGATGCTTGCGCTTCCGAATTCGTTGTCTTCGTGCACGGTAGACAGACATATTTCAGCTTCTTTAATCTGATATTTTCATCACAGTTTCATCACAAATCGCTGCGATATTTGAAACCTGATTTAGTGGAAAACAGTGTGTTATAAATGTACACAATCTCGCGAACTGATTACTAACTTTTGTTTTTATATATTTATTTAACGTCGTTTTCAACTCTTTGCGAAGGTTATTTCGCGACGGAACCTACCGTTTAAGGTGGGTTCCGAACCACCTTTGATTACTAACTTAACGTTATCCACGGGCAAAGCTTTTTCGAATTTTTAACCACTTTCCCATGAGCTAGAGACTTGAAACTTTAAACATTGCTCAGAACTGGATGAGAATGCAATATTAAATTTTTTTTTAAACTGTGCGTTTAGGAGATAAGAAAATCTTAGCAAAGTATCTTAGCGGAAATCGAACCCGAGTCTTACTGAATACTCGGTATTACGACCAGTATTATTATATCTTGCGTTCTATTTAAAAGTTACTAAAAAGTAGAAAATAAATAATATATAAATTTTTTTTTTAAACCACGCGTACACTGAAATGCACTGGAAAGGAGAAAATACTTTTTTAAATATTAGTGAGTATAAATAAAAACGTGCAGCGCCGATAAAGATTACGTTAATATAGTTTACCGCTCCACGTTTTTATTTATGGTCTCTAATAACTAAAAAAAATCATTTTCTCCTTTTTAGTGCATTTTAATATAAGAGTGGTTTTTAAAAAGTTGTTTTTTATTAATAGATCAGATGAGAACGCTTACGAATGCGTGCGTACTGCCAATTGGTTATTTAAAAACGCTTCTGTAAGAGTTCTTTATCATTTGGTTGATGTGCCACAAAATGTAGAAACCTCATTGCTATACTAGCAGTCCAAAGAAAATGGCGCTGCGTGCTGAATGATCATTGCTCTGTCATTCACCCTGTGCTGGGGTCATACTAGACGATGAGAAAGCGAAACAGAGAATGGCCAGGGCGAGCTAGCGACTGTAAGATATAATCTGGCACTTTCGGTTTGATTACCAATCCTGTTTTCGAGCCAAGAAAAGCCACAGAGCCACAGTTGAGCACGCTTGCTCTGGAAATGGCTATTGCCAGATACTCACTAGTTATCGAACGACCAATCACACGCTCGTTGTCCTCGCTACTCGTCTGCTAGTCACCTTCCTAAAAACTTCTGATTAAAATGAAACCGAACATGATAGACGCTTCAATAGAGCCTCTAATATCGAAACATTACTGCCATCCATGCAAACGTGAAGTATTCCTATCGCTCCACAGTGTAGCGATCACTGCTAATCAGCTGGACAAAACTCATAACGTAATTCCGTAATAAGTAGATGTAGTCGAGAAGTAATGTCTAGACCGGAAAAATATTAACATTTCTCTGTTGGTAAAACTTCCAAAGTCTCTTTTGTCGACAGTACTGTGTACGTATTTTCAAGTCATATTTGCCTACATTTTGTATTGAGGTCCCCATAAAACCTCTTATATCTAATTAATATCAATCTTTTTTTTTTAAATACGTTCTGTACTTACTTTTCTATATTCTAAACTAAATTTTTATAATGACATCTAACGACGAAAGTATGTTTTATTGTCTTAAGTAATCCCTTTAATTACATACATATTATAAAGATTATGTATGCAATCATTCAGCAAGCACAAAGGGGACAATAAACGCTGATACACGGAAAAGTTTTTGTTCGTAGCTTTAGAGCAGATTATGAACTTTTCATGTTAATTTTAAAACGCAGAAATGTGCGTAAATGAAATGAATTTGTGGAAGTTTGGAGAAATTTTCGGGAAGACAATCATGGTTAATGGAGTAAGTATACACATGTTTTGAAGAAATCGTGTATAGATACGTTATGTGAAGAAGCAGAAAAATCTAGTAGTGATAAAGAAGGTTTTGTGCAGCTAGCACCTCGAATTGAAGCATTATGCGCTCGCTTAAACGGCTTCTACTTATCAAGTGAGTATTTACCATGTTTTGGGGCAGCCTCCAATCGGAATTCCTTTTCCGAATGTTAATCAGGTCGGCCAGTTCCGAAAGGCCTCTATCGCGCAGCGCCCTGTCGTTTGTCATCACGTCAACAGCCAATAGAGCCGCCGGCAGCAAACCCCGGTAGCTACTTTTCGAAAAAGTTAAATAGCTTTTTCGCTACTCGACTGTATTATCGGGCTTATCTCGGCGAGGATTTCGAGTTCAAAGGGACGCGCCGTTAATCTTAGAGAAGCCGGATTGGGGTTAGCCGCGGGATGAAGGTGAAGGTCGAAATCTCGGATCGACGGTGGAACACACCGTTCACGGAAAATCGCCTAATTTTCACAGGATACCAGCGGTCTCGATCCCTCCCTTATCTTATCTCCGGTTCGATAGGACGCGACGCGGTGCTACCGTCGTCGTGGAAAATGTTACCGCCTCTCTGCGCCCCTGTCGGGATACCGTCGTCCTCAAAGATCAGAGATAATGACTGAAATTACAAGCGATGTCTGTGTGATCTCGCAGGTGTCTAATTGTCTGCGGTCGCGGCCAACTCGCAGACTGATGCGCGGTGCACTCGAGTAAACCTGTCACCTGCAGCTTCATCAGCCGCACGGATTCCCGGGAAAAATTAGACAGGGCTATGTCGACTTCCCTTCCGAGGGAATGCACGCTTTTTGTGGCCCCACGATCTGATTGTACCCTTCTGGATTTAAGTCGCGTTCGTTGCCGCTGAACGTTCCTCGATGTCATTATCGCGCTGCCTTTGTGCCGGAATGACGACCGTGATATGTCGCTAAATGTTAGTGTATTCAGTGGCCAACACAAAAAGCTTAAGAATCTTAATATACGATAACTTGATTTAATGAATTTGATGAAAAATATTTTAAAGCAGCAATAAATTTTTCATTTCCACCCCTTCGAACTCGTACGCACTTGAATAAGAACAACGATCAATTAATTAAAACACATTAAAATCTTCTCATTGATTTCTCTTCTCGAATATTAGGCCGTACTAATTCATGTTTGCATAAACATCGTGAATCTACTTGTCAGTGACATGTACAGAATCAATGAATTATTCGACCCCTTGATGACTTTCACCGGAACATCGAATGCATCGATATGTCCTTCAATGACGTTTGCAATTGATGAACATGATACAGTTGACCTCACAAAATTAGTGCTCTGATGATAAACGTTTCATACATTGCTACGTCAGGAATGTTTTTCAATGTCGAATTTATTTCTCCGTCCGGACCTTGAATGACCGTAAATAATTATAGTCACTGAATTCGTAATGAAAGGGACTATCGTTGTAGGTGTTTAAAATAGGGTGGTTGTATTTCAAAAAATGATCTTTTTGGTATCGTGTGTTGAATGTATCTTTCGTAGAACACAAAGATATTCTACTATTATTAAAACAATTTAATCACCACTCCAGTTTTCGGGCATACTAGTTGACAATCTGAAAAGCACGTGAAACTAATTTTAAAGTGAAACGGATAGAAGTTAAAATTGAATGGAGCCACAAACCACAGATTTACGTTGGCTTTGAAATTACCCTCAACTGCGACTGGAGGTGTAAATTTTGCGGCGTCCGAAAAAAATGTTGCAAATCCGCCACGTTTTGTGAACAAACTGTGCCCGGTGCAGTGGAATGTTCGCTTTATCTCCTTGACTTCACGAGTTGGAGCTCACAGTTTCCTGGAGGTTTCACTCGGCGCTGGTGTTAATGCCAGTCTGTGGCGAGTATTTAACGAGTCTGAACTCCACATTGTTTTAGATGTCTGAAAGCATTATTATACTTTGCGCGAGTTCTCCGAAAATTCGGTTTATTCGCTCGCGGTTTAATGTTTATTCAAAGGACGTCACGGTTCGGTTACCGGCTGTCGATCGACCAACGCAATATTCGACTGACAAGTGGGAACGTTTCGAGGATCACAAGCATGCAAAATTTTTAATAAATGTCGCGGTTGATGGGCAACGACGCGATCCACGTCTCTTGTTAACCTCGTCTCGCGGACAGAATGGATAGAGAATAGCGACGCGGGCGTCGAATGCGTCAGATGCGATTCAATTGAAATTTTTCGTATATAGAAGTAAAATACGTCTTTTCGCGTTATCTCCAAGATTTTGACGGAGGAAGCTTAAGTCTTCAAGTTTGAAAGGATCAATAATGTTTGGCACGTGAGTGGATGATATTCAGGATTTTTGACGGTATTCTTTCGCCTGGCCTAGATTCCACTCGTCTTTCACTTTATTATCCACACTTCGATTGTACAGTGACGTCTAGGCCACTATGTTATAGACTGCGAGGCAATAAGGTGCATTTGGCCTTATTAAATGCACTGGATATCATGCCTCACCTCTGTGCTCACTTTACCAAACGAGATATCGAATGGATGTTGATATCACTGACGGGGTATCTTTATTGACATTCGATCACAATGACTGTTTGCAGATCTGTGTGGAAACGCAGTGGCTATGCAAGATATCTGGGAAGTCATATTAGCAGTGACTGATTCCTCCGCGAGCAACAAATTCGAGTCAATCTGCAGTGTGCAATATTTATCTATGGAATAAATGCTGTTAATTATATTACAGTTATTCATTTAGAATGATATATTAATTAATATAAAATACATAGGAATATAGAATAAAGTATAGTACTACAGTACTATAGTATTACAATACTATAGTATATAGTATAGTATTATAGTATAGTATTACAATACTATAGTATGTATATGTTTATGTATAATAATATAATAGCATTGCATATATATGTAGAACTATTTTAGTATATTCGGAAATGCCACATGAAAATAATCTTCCATTTGCGGCTGTTTTCAAAAATATTTGTGCAGACTACTAAAGTTAATAGACTATTGTTTTGAATCAATGTTAATTTAAAAAACTCAAAAAATAAACAGTAGTTAAAGCTCGTGGTAAGGATGTAATCTAAATATCCTTTCCGAATTACGAGTTCAATCATTTTCCAAAATTAGTGGAGCGCTAGAAAAACGAAACGATCAAATGCTCATATCCAAATCAATCACGAACAATTTCACACGTATTTTTTTCATATAGTCGTTTATCAAGTGTACCTACATATAGCTAAATCTCGACCAAACATGTTTTAACGTTTGTTAAAAAATAACGCATTATATTGCAACATGATATTGTACATTTTTCTCCTATGCATTACCTCTTTTTAAATGTATATTTGTGAGTTAGTCGATACCGAGTATACTCGATGAACATACGAGCTCCATTCAACACGGCATAGTTTCAACAAATTTCAAAATTTTCGACTGTTTCTTTTCGCTTTCAGCTTGAACCACTATTCCCGATGAACCTAGTATATGTATTTGGGTAAATATGTAGATATCAGAAATATATGGCATTTATAACGTCCACCAACGGAGAGTTATGAGGTATGATTCAAAGAGATAGCACATTTGCATATAAATAGTACTTTCTTGGTAACAAATTTTAAGTAAATGTACAGCGAATTAAATAATTATATGAAAAAGAGTTACTGCAAAATCAACCAAACTATAATATTTACGTTAATAAAAACATATAAGAGAATTTATTGTACCTGAGTTTTCAATTACATGTATTAGGGATGCATATAAAATAGCACTTTACAAAATGTCAAGAAACAACATTAATTATAGGTACCCCTAATAAACGGATTTATTAACATTTAAAGTTAACTTATTGTGAAGTTAATCTGTAATTAATCTTTAAATGGTTAGTAAAATAACACTCTAAATAAATATCAAGAAACAACATTACGTATAGATACCCTGCAAAATGGATGTATAGACGTATAAACGAGAAAATTAAATTTTTTATTCTGTCTGAATCATAATGAATGATCTGTTTCATTCGTGATATTTCATACGAGAAATCTGTTGAACCATTGTGCGAAAGATGAAAATATATGTACAACGGGGAAGTTGCACAATGTAACCTCAAATGTACAATCATACCGAATCATCAATATCGAGCTTATGGTAGGAAAACAGGCAACCAGATTCTGACATCGGGTAGCAGAGCTACACGGTAACCTATATTTCGCGTGATCACGCCGCAAAAACTTTCCGTGTTTAATCTTCCATCGTTTTGTTTGCGTCTGTAATAATAAATATTAATACGTTCGGAAAATAACAGATTACAGATGAATAATTTACTGTGCCCCAGATAGAGAACAGCGACGGAGAATAGATCAATGCTGCGATAAATGATCCAGGGAACAGCGGGAATCCCGAATTCCAAATGTCAGATAACAAAAAAGAGCGAAACTTTTATGAAAGTTTTATTCGGACGTGATTCGAACATTTATTTCACTGGAAGCATCTAGGTACACGAGGGAAAAAAGTTCATAACTTCTTTTGGTAAAATTGAAGTACAGTATCATTTCATTAATCGTGTAGAGCATTCGTAGACTGCGGAATTTTATGAAATGTAATTTTAATTCAACGAAATGTGATATTCTACCAAATTGCTAAATAATTTTAAAAGGAAATCAAATTGTATTCATTGTTATTTTTATTAAAATGTAGGAAATATAATTTCTGTAATGTAATTGTTACGCAAGCATCTGTTTCTAAGTAGTTTATAATTGAGAATTTTTTACCACTCGCATGCTTCCACTATATTTATTCAATCTTATTTTTCACATTCGCTTGTAGGTGGAAGTCTAGCTGCAGGAATTATTTTACGCTTGATGACTATTAATCGAGTATAAACAAGATTATGTGGCTTATAATTGACTATGTAAATCAACTTTGATAGAGAAATCGATTACATTCGCGTTATAAGTTAATCGTTCCTATCGACAGAAATATTTAGTGTTTTAGATTCACGGTTCCCGTCGCCAAAGAAAATGTTGAATTAATAAAGAACGATGACGGGAAGCGATAGCCTTGTTAGACGCGGTTTTCGATTAATTATCGTTTCGTTTACTGTGAAAGACATCGTCACTATAATACCCTTACAAAATAAATTAGAATAAAAATATTCTGATCAACAGTTTCACGAGTGAAACTCGATTCACGTTTTATCTGCAATTTTTAATGACAAGATAGCTGGAGCATTTTTACCGAGACAATTAGACCGTCTAAGTAATTGTGTGCGCGACTAATTAGCTTCGTTGCACTTCATTGTTCTGGCTTATTTTATATGAAAAAACTCTTTCGGGATCTTTATTTTCTGTTAATTTGCACCCTTCCATCAATCATTTTAGTTCTTTTCCTTTACGGTATTATTCGGAAGGTAATAAATGAGGTAGTAACTGGTAAACAGTGTATTAAATTATAATTAGATTATTATAATGAGGCTAGTGTTTGTAAATTTATAGCTGACAAGTGTATTTACTAATTAAATATACTATGGATAGCAGCATGCTTTTTGCATTTGCTGAAACAACATAAAATAGATTTTGGCAGGAGTAAAATAGAAACACACATGTAATTTATTATTTTGTAAGTCATTTTTAACGAATTGAAATTATATATACACAAAAGGAGAGTTCGATCATCTCAGTTATGTGGTACTGGATACTGAAAATTTAGTTTCATATAAAATTCTGCGATGTAACTATAATTAATGAAATCATATTTTACTTTTTATTTTGCGATATTGTATTTATGCTTTTCACAATTACGTTGCTGGTAATTAAACTGTGAATGTTGATATTAATTCACTTCTATATAAAGTCATATACAAATGCTGGAATTATGAGAGGAGGAAATTAATTCGATAACTTTTTAGTAAGAGTCATAAATCTTTCAGAGTCCTGAAAATAGTTATCATAAACATTGATAAACTTGTTTCATGTTTCTTATACTTTCCTTAATCTTTTAATATTTGTATTAGCTAAACGATATATGAACAATACGAGATAATTTAATTGGAAAGAGTCTGATGATATAAGTCGTACAAGAGAAAATTTTCTAATTCACAGAAAAGATGTTATAATTTGTATGGGTTTTACAGTATTTTGCAGGTTATTAATTATATTATTTGTTTTACTAAATTATATAGTGCTTCATAAATTTCAAATTTCATCATGACAGGAAAATGTTGAAATTAAAAATGGTGAATGATTGGAAGATTGAAAAGAAATCCATGCAGAACAATAAGCTGCAGCATTATTTATCCCTGATAACTAAAAACCATCAAGCGATCCGTCCACAAAGGAAGAACATTTCACTGAACAAGAAATCCCGTCAATCAAGCGGAGGCTTTCGGTCTACAAATTTTTCATAAATACATCCAGTCGCATATTCGAAAGCTATTTTTCACGCGAACACACTGCAGGCCATCCATTATGTTTTCCCCGAGCTTTCAAGAAGCATCAAAGAATTTTTAGAAAATCGACTGGGCGCGCGGTGTGGGACGGTGCTCACGGTCGATGGAATCGATTGTACGGCGTCCGGGCCTGATGTAATAACCAACCGGAAACGATAACGCCCGTAAACTTATAACGGGCAAACTGCGTGTTTTCCTCGATGTCATCCTGCGGGTTTAACTTTTTGAGGCAGCAAACAACCCATATTTCCCAACTAAAAGCACGTTGACAACTTTTCCGTCGTTTTTGTTTCGCCAGCTCTCCAAGTAAGGACCAATTGAATCGGCTACATTAGAAATAACATGGGTTAACTTGTTTGTTAAATTGAGACATTAACTGAACTGCTTCTTTCTTCTTAGGCTTTTAAAGTCCCGCCAACTTACATTCAAACATGTTAAATAAAGGGACACAATTAGAGTTTCAGGACGACAATATTTCGATCCTAAACGCGTTACAAAAATTCATTTTACCATTGAAATTTGGCAAGAATAAATAAGTGAGGATATTCGCGTATTTACATTATCAGCATCTAATAGAAAATCTTTATACAAAATAAACATTTTCTGCAGCGATTGAAAGAACAGGAGCAGAAACGTTTTACTGCCTTAAATCATTTTAATAAGTATATATTAATGCATCGGTTTTCTCAAATACCTTCAATCTTTTCACTTTTAATTTTCTGTATATTTTCATATTTGCGTGATTCGTTAATAAGCTTATTATGAAGGAATCATATTTTCATTCAAATAAATAATCACAGAAAGATTTAACAAGACCGAGTTAATAAAGAAAATTTATATATGTTATACAATTTACTTTAACATTGAAATTTGAATGAATGGAGGAAATAGAGGTATTAATGATATTAGTAATTATTATCCGATTAGCATATCCACGTGTAAGCAATGCTCGTTATGCTGTAATCATTTTCTTATACTGTAGGAAAAACTGAACCCTGGAATGACGGATGATGTAGAACCACCAATGCAGAATTCGGTTAACCTACAATACAATTTATATTTTATGAAACTTCCACATAATACAATACACGTCATAAACGTACCAACGTATTATCAATATTCTGATAGTTTATTTAACAGAAGAAATAATAACGATTGCTCGTTTTGAACTTGTGTAAGATAAAATATTTAAAAATTGGGACCGTCACTTTTATTTCGCAGTTACGACCAATAGCAATTAAAAACAAATAATTATTTACGTGTTACCTATTAAATTTTAATCTTACTACCATTTAAAAAATACTCAAGCCCAAGACACGTACAATGAATAATAAAATAAATATAAAATCTAAAACAAACACATAAATAGCATCTTGCCATTTTAAGAAGACTACACGTGCCAGTCACTTCCAGTGTTACGAAAGTGTTAGAAAACTGTGTATTAAATAATAAAATAAATATAAAATTATTAATGTATCAAATATAAAACGAATAAACAAATTCCATGTTGTCATTTCTATAAGGAAATACGAGCTAGTAATTTTTCCAGTGCTCGGTAACTTTAGCATTAAAAAAAGTGTTAGGAAATTGGTTCGAGCGCGTGTATTCCATTAGCAGAAGCATGGTCTCAGTTGACACCGTGCGCTATTCAAGTCTGCACGCAGTCTGAAACGTCAGCCAAGCGCGCGATTACGATCACGGTAGATCGATCTGACACTCCTGACCGAGTTTTCCTCTTTACGGGCCGGAAGGCTGCCGGGCCGGGACGAAGAAATGTGAAAGCTGATTCCGCCCCTGCACCGTAAATCACCACTGGCGGATATATAAAAGCGATTATTGAAAGTTCGCTAATGCGATTTTCCTGCCGTCTGCCCCGGGAATTGCTGCACTGAGCATCAGTCGACGGCTGGCCAGATATAATGGATTGATTAGCGAAACACCCTAATTACACGGATGCCATTATTTACATACACTGCGCTATCAAATTCTATGCTACATGATGTTGACAGGGACGCTGTACAGTCTATATAGCGAATGTCTATGCGCCTAAATTTTCACCTGGACACCGATACAATAAAAAGTTTGGAAAATTGAAGAATAAACGATGTTCAAATACAATAAACGCCCCTTTACTGTCCAACAGTCGCGTTTTGCTCGTACCGGTGACCCCGGACAGTAAAGGAGCAAATCTGAAACATAATTCTTTTAAATTGTTAAAATGGAAATTATAGAAATAATTTGAATACCGTGTTGTTCGAGAATCAGCTTTTTTAGCCATGTTATATGAATTTTAGCGTAACTCTAATACCATGTTACTCAAGGGTTGCCTCCATCTTGATCCTCCTTTTACGATATGGTAATAAATAGTGCTTAACTTCCAAAGCAATGTTTAGAATTTAATCCCTCTCGTTATAACCTACTGTAACATTTAATAGCCTCGTTATTTAATGAATTACTTCATCGTTGGACCTAATTTCATTATTTATTCATGCCATACTGAATTAAGATCACTGAAACTTTTATACAAGCGATATTAAATATTTTATTATTAGACTGCGGAAGCTCATGCTGGTTCTACATGCACCGCATTCGAGAAGTATATGCAACATGTATGGGAAGAATATGCAACTCAAACGCGGAAAATGTACAGTTTGGTGAACAAGGAAAAATGTACTTTTTTAGTTAAAACCTCTTAATGATTGTATAAGTGTGATCTATTTTACCATGATACATTTATTATGCGTAATCGGTAACAAATTCTGTCCAGTATATTTATATAATATTTTAAACATGCAAAATGTACAAAATATACAAAATATATACTAGATATGCACAATATATGTCAAATAAACAATTGATCCTATTGTGACGATCTATTCGTTCATAAATATGCGTTTACATAGATTTCCACAGTCTACTTATTATTATCCAACGACACAGTCTCAGTGGAAATTGTTTTATACTTTCATTATTATATTAAATTGCTCTCGCCAAATGTGTGTTCTCTCTTGCGTAACAACTACAAACCCTTGGGACATTTCTTGAAAAGTAAACGTTTCTCATTTTCACGGTGGTAGTAAAAGATTATTTAACTTATTAATAAGAACAATTTTCTATCTATTCTTTTTTAGTCTATGACGCGCTAAATTGCAGTTTGTAACAACTTTATTGCATGGCGAGTCAAAAGGGTTTTTTGAAAGCACCACAATCAATTCACTTGCTGCATCGATTTTTTCACTTTGAGTAACCTTCGATGACGTGAAACATCACGAACGTCAGTTTGTTCTGCGGCCAGCTATCGGTGGATATTAAAGTGATCACTGAAACTTCACTAACTCGATTTTTTGCATCGTATCATTGGATTTCCATTTCGCAATAAGCTGACTGTAGAATGCAATTCTGTATTGTAGTATAGTAGATTGAATTACCGCTGTTTATTTTATTTCTGGTCTCTTCTAAATTGAAAACTCGCATTTACGATACCTTTTGTTATTAAACATGACATTATTTTACTATTAACACATTGAGTACTTTCTTAGCGATCACAAAAAAATGTGTAAAAGCGATTTATTTAATAAAACTGAAATTCGAGGAGTTAATTACTCTTTCAATTATCTTACATTTCACAAACCGTGGACGAACTATTTATTACCACAGAAATGAATTACTACATTTCAATCAATAATTTGATTACCCAAATATAGATCATGTGGTAGTCAACGTGATAAAAAAGCAAATCTCGTTCATAAACACAAAACTAATTCAATTAATTATTAAATTAATTTTAGTTTGATTTGACATCAAACTTGTTAATAATTTCTCTGTATCCCACTTAGTATAAGAACAACGAAGCACACAATTTGTTACCTACGATTTTGTATATCTATGTCTATTTCTACTTTCAGAGCGTAGTTCCATAGTAGTGTCGAATTGTTAAATACTTTAACGAAAACTGTCATCTCATATATATTTAACTAATCGAGGCATGTTTCAATTTCCTCCATAATTTCTGATCTTTGCGTTAACTTTCATCAGCATATAAATATTACATTCCCTTTATAAAAATTAAAATTTTATTAAAGTATTTGTTATTCCTATTTTCGTGATATCAACTTTACAAACGTAGAGCACTCAGAAGTTAATTAACTCCCCATCCGCTGTTCCACAGTTCCGTATACACGCTGCATAGAAATACATATACGTTCGTTTATTCCGTTTTCTCCACTTAAAGTATCCATATCTACATTTACGAAGTAGTGAACAAGTCTTTAGCGTCGTTTTGCAATGTCGAGAAAGTATTGTATATAGCCCCCTTGCATAAAACTGCATTCACGCAACACGGTTGGATTCTAACACGGACACAGAATTGAGGAAACCCGGTGTACAACAGTGCATGTTCACCGAAAGAAGTAAAACGTAAGGGAGAACTCCGCAAAACTGCGTCGGTCTATGAAATACATAAAGATCTCTCGTGGAAGAGTAAACGAGCAAAAATAGCAGACATCTTGAAAAAAGTGTGGCACACAAATAAGGATGCGCATCCCTCCTAGGGATTCTCTACAGAGAGAACAGGTATTTTGCAACGAGCATTTAATTATGCTCAGCAACGACAAAAGTCTAGTGACAATCCTTTTTTATTTTGAACTAGCTGGCCCGACAGACGTTGTCCTTTCCAAATTTCCATAGAAAAAAGCACTTTCATTTCTTCTTGAATTTTTCATTTATCTGAGCAACTTTTCCAATTTTTCTTTCCCTTACTCGGACTATTACAAACATTTTTTCTTTTAATTAACTAAATCGGTCTAGCCATTCTCAAGTGATGCGCTTACCAACGAACAGCATTTAATTTTTATTTATATAGATGATTTCTTTTATTGAAAACTCTTATCAATACATTCGTGACACTTTTTAAAATAATACCTAGCACTGTGCAATTTGTCACAGAACTCAAACTTCTGTGAAAAACACTTTTTTGTTAAATCATCCAAAATGCCTAAGAAATCGTACAGGTCTACATTGTGCTGCAGTGATCCTGCGTAAAATCCTCTAAGAGCCTCTAAAGGTCTTAATCCACTGCGTACAACAATTGAAATAATAATAAAGATAATTTTATGGAAATTACACAAAATTTTGAAACATTTTATCTTTACTAACCTGGCCATTTTCGATCTCACAAATCGTCTAAAATTGATATCTCTGAATGGGAATACATCCATAGTTAATTGTAGCAAGCTGAGAATGTAACAGAAAAAGATCTCATGCGCACAGGGTGAAATCGCTCGATGGAACTTCAGGAGATCTATATTCGAAGCTGGTTGGCAGACGATAAAAATTCAAGCTGGAGCTTCCGTTGTCGATTCGGAGAAAATTAAAGCCAACGAAAGAGTCTAAGGGAAAGCGTAGCATCCGGTTGATCAGAATCGGTTCGATTAATTTTTTATTCGCCCTCTAATTTCTCTGGCAGGATGCGGTATCTTGGTGCGACATGGAACGCCGAGAGAAAACCCGATTGGCGTCGACGCCGTCAATCACGTCGCACCACGCGACGCCACGCCGTTGCGGGTCAAATAAAAATGTGATTGTTCAGACTTGGGCTAACGTAATTTCGCGAACCGAGGCGATACCTCGACCCGTTATCTCCGCTTCGATTACCTGTCAACGATGAACTCTCAATAAAGAGGATAGTAGCAAATGGTTATCGTGAAAGGATAGCGAACGCGTCGACAAAATGCACGAGTCTATTCGACGTGGCGCGGCGCGGCACATCGAAGGAGAGAAACGGCGTGCTCGGCCATAAGTACGCGGAAGACGGAAGATGAGGGATATAGCCTGCATTAAACATACATATTCATGCGATCTTCGCCCGAGTTCAAAGCGATGAAAAAGTTCGGCGTTGAATTAAACATATTGTTTCCTTTGCGGAGAAGCGTCAAAGACCACACGAAATACTCCCATTGGGAAAATTGATCGTGAACGGGACTATTACGTGTCATTTTTTTATGAGCTATAGCACGCTTTCCTTTAGCATGTTCGGGATTTTCCGATGGCTCCGAGGAAGTAAGATAATTCAATCTTTTATATTTGCAGCACCGGATGAGAATAGAATATCTCGTGTTTATTGGAAACACTGGTAATCTTATTGTTATTACGATAACAATTTATGCTCCCAATTTGTTAAGACTCGTTCCGAGTACATCAGAAACGAACAACACTAGATTTTAAATTCAAGTTTAGTTTAAAAAATTGAAAGAATATTGTCGTAGTGTGTACTTGAGTTGTTTACTTTAAATTTTAAGAAATTTCATTGCAAAATTTCACAGTTGAAGATTACAGGTGACAACCCAAGATAAATTTGAATTTATATAATTATAGAAATCTCATTTTCTTTATGAACTTGACAGAACTATGCCTCATTTATCAGGATAAACTGATATACGATCTTTCGCAGAGTATGTCAGTAACGCCAGGGAAAATTCTTTTCCACTTTAATTAATTAAAAATGTCTGCTATAAAAATACGTGAACATTGTTCAAAATAACGTGACACACTTCCCTGATCACAAGTGTTTCATACCCCTACTAATTCGATGGAGAAGAGATAACGAATAACAATATTTAATTACAATTTAGAAATTAATTTAGAAATAATGAGTACATTTAGCTTAATTAATAAACCATTCGGAAACGACCTCATGATAATTAACTGCATCCGAGTGAATAACGAGCGAAGCGCAAATCGGCGAAAACGAAAGTTATTTTCGTCAACTGTAGAACGGTTAAACTGTTTCGCTTTGAGATCTTAAAAAAGCTGGAGAGTAAAAAGAGCACTGCGTGTTTTCTATAAAATGTAATTAAATTTCGCCAAGACTACTTCATCAAACGAAGTGGCTTCGTTTCAGAAATAGGCCACCAAATAGTTTTGCAGGAAATTGATAGGCAGAGGAACGGCGTAACTCCTTCATACTAATAATTTCCGCAAGCTCGCGAAGATAGAATTTGCACTGCGATAAAGTTCTGCCTCCACGGAAATAGCACCACCTTGAACTGTATTTACTTGCAAATTATGAGAGAAACAGAGAACTGAAAATTTAATTTCCTTCATAATAAATAATTCTTGTTTGTAGACTGAAATATTGGCACGTTCGTTGTGCAATTATTTCTTAGATGAACCCAAAAATTTGTCTGTTGTAATTTTAACCAAGTTTTATCTCTTTTCACTTTCTTATCAATACATGCAACCTTTAATTGTAGGTTATTTATTTCTATTGTATGAACGGGATTCTAACATCCAACTATTAAACATTTTTGGTAATTATAAAGAAATGAGTACAATTCATAATTCTAATAAACTTTTTCGTAATGTACGTAATTTTGATGTAACGTAGGTCTATATAATTATCAAGTTTTCCATAGTTTCTACATTTTTAGTTTTAGGAGCAACAGTTAATTCGACAAGCGTTCAATCAAGCAGAATCTCTTTGGGCGCACAGATCACTGCTCAAGCAATGTCACGCCGAATTGAATATCGAGCTGAACAGTCGATCGGGCTATGGCGGTATCGATTTTTCTCTCAGAGGCACGGGAGTCGCGTTTCCCGCGCTACAACGCGGAAAAACTGATTGTGTCGCAGCTGTCAATCACGAACGGTGGACATAAAAGCGATTACCGAAACATCACTAATGTAATTTTCCCGGCGAGCAATCTAGCCTTTACGGTGTATCAACGACGTCGCTGACTCTTGCTTCGCTTTGCTCAAACGGTGTTTGAGGATATACATTGAAATTCGTCGTATCAGAACGCGAAACAGACGAACCAGAAAGTCAAAAGGAGGATACAAATCAATTGATTTCTGTTTGCCATGTGAGCGACATCGCTGGCAATGTATCCCGTGCGGATTTACATAAGTGTAACGAATTAACCTTCCACGTTTAATCGCTGCCGCCGGAGGAACATTTGCAAAGGATATCGATCATGCGTAACACGTCCATTTTAATTAAATTTATATGTGAAACAGCTTTAAAAAAATATTTGACATTCATCTTCTGTAAATATACATTGGAAAAACGTATTTCTTTTGATATATTGAAAACTGCTCGCTGCGGTTGAAACAGTTTTTAAATAAGCTTGCTTTAATTGCAAAATTGAGCACACACGAAATATTGGTTTATTCAATATATATTCCAAATATTGTAAATTTATTTACATATTTTTCATCAATGATCAGTCCATTTCATAATTAGGCTATTGTAAGAAATACAGTAGTTATTAAAAGAAAGAGTACCATTTTAATTTAATTTATATATTTCATAATTGACTCAAAAAAATTTTATCTTGTATAAGTATCTACTAACGATACTTTGAAATTCCGTACTCCAATTAACAAATGACCATTAAAAATACGTTGAGCATCAAGGTAGAAGCATGAAAGGTAGAATTCTCTAGTTTCTTCTTGTTCTGCTTGACGTCCAGTTTTCTTTTGCAAGAAACTGTGAATTGTTTTTTTTTGGAAGTTATTGTTCCAGGAAATATTTTCGTTCAAACTCGGACGTAACATTGAGACTAATTGAAGAACTAGTGTGACTAGTTTTTGCGAGAATAAACACTTTAAAAACCGATCGATTGGTGTAGAAACTCAAGAAATAAATACATAGGTTGACCTGTCCTGTGAATGAACATAATTGGTATTGGATGAACAAATTCATTTTGACTTTTTCATGTAGACATGAGGTAGTTCAATGATAAGCTTGTTTCAGTAATTACCATTTATTGATACACTTCTGTTCATTCATTAGAAACTGATGTTCATTCATTTGGCCCATTGTTTGTTTAATCCCACACCAGACTTTTAATACAAGCTATAAACACTAAATACCGTTAGAATTATATACGGAAATGGCAGGTCAGCCTTTATATGATCACTATGTGAAAAAATAAGCGATGCTGTTGTAGAAACTTAAGTTCTTTTCCTCACGTTAGAGGCGAGCCTTTTATACGATGATACAATCTTATTGATAGGCAAGTAAGCTAGTTATAGGTAATAGCAGTATTGCTGTAGATTTTCCTCAAATAAATGAGACATTGACACGTGTCGTCATAAGGTTATCTACCCGTGTAAACCGTTCGATATCATAGAACGAAGATATTAGTTGACAGCTGCATCGCGAGACACACCGTTTAATAATTCCTCAGCGTTTGTGTACGTTCTGCAATATCAATTGTCACGGTGCACAGGTTCACATTTTTCCAGGGTACGCAAGCTGCCGGTGACGTACATAACGGAAACCGCTTCACGCGGTTTCGATTATACATTAAACGGGAAAGTTCCGAGTTATTCGCAGACCGTAAACTGTTTTTTTCAAAACGTACCGCGGCTTTTTCCCAGATAGAGTTTCAGCTATGCGATAACACAGCTTTGAATTGCAAATGTCGTACATTTTAGACTGAACGTCGGGCTAACGTAGCAATAAAAGTTAGTTTGTTTGAGTGTTATTTTCACGTTGCCATTGATGCCGTGCAAATGTAACGCTTATTCCGCGAGATCATTTTTCATATTTGCTGTCTGGAACAGTGAGTTACCTAAACACCTTGACCCAACTAAATTTTATTTCTAACGAAAAAGTATTCACTACCTTCCTCCAATATTGACAATGCCCCATGAGATTGATAGCGACTATGAAGAACAGTGGACACAATTCGGTAATCAGTTCAATGACGGGCCCCCATTCTTTTGCTTACAAGGGAACATATTCAGTTGATACAAACCAAGTTTGATGAAACTCATGTGAGATATAGTTCTTCGAAAAATATTTGAGACGTGTTTTTTTATCAGCAACCATCCACTCTGAAGAGGTGACAACAGCCCTCAAAGTTGGGGGTCAAAACCATATTTTTTAAGATATCTCGGAAACCAGTGGTCGAAGAAATACGATTTTTTTTAAATTGTGTGTTTTTTAATGGAAAATGTAGTTGTGCAAGAAAATTTTAATAAACGTTTTTTGTGACACTTACATTTTGTGTTCAGCATGTCAAAACGAATAGAATGACGTATGTCACATATCGAAAGGAAGGGGGGGGGGGGTTTCTAAAGTTCAGCCAAATTAGCTAATTTGCTGAAAAAGTTCAAACATTTTGACTCGTTTGTACGTTTATCACAGATGAAAAATGTCAAAAGTAATGTGGTTAAGTACATGTACACGTGAAACTGTCTAACACCGATAGTCACACGACCAAATACAATGCGCCTTATTAATCGGCCATCTGTAATTAGTACGGCGATCGTTAATTGAAAGCAAGAGCAGGAAATTTTCCACTATTACACTGCGGAGTTTCGAGCGTAACATCCTGCAAATGACATTTACAGAGAATCCCCGATTTGCGTTGGTTCAGCCGGATATACGAGGATTTCGAAAGTAATCACTTAATTATCGTTATCAGTCGCGTCGATTGCCGCTTGTCGAAATAATAATCATAATAGTGGCGGAAGTGTGCGCGGGCATGAAAACTCCTCCGCATGCGAACCGCTCTTGAGCTTATTATTGAGCTTATCGGTGTATTACGTGACGCTTTTATGCCCATAATTATAATTAATTGCAAACGAAGGCAGGGACGGTCGTCATTTGGAAGAGTGGCCATTATTACGAGGGCGCCGGGCGCAAACCAGTGTCACTGTCAGTGCGTGTTCGTTGGTAATAGCGCGGTGTTGATAAGCGGCGTCCCGTGCCATTAGGTGATAGATTTTATTGTCCATGAGGACCCACCCCGGTTGATAATCATCACGATCACCTATCTTAGCAGGCACGCTCCCCGCGAAAACGTGCGTGCACGTCAACGCCTTGATATCAATGCCAACAATCGTTGCATACGCACCTGTGTCGCGTGGTCGCTCGACTAACCCATTGTAGATATTTTAACTTTCTTAATCCTTAGCACTTAGCACTCGAGCGTTGACTCTGAACACCGCTAACATTGTTATAGGGGGTCCCATGGAAATCACACTCACACAAATTTCCCTGACACGGTTTTCACCGACAACATTTCACCGACCCCAGATTTGACCGACAACTACTTTGGCCGACAACGCCTTTAATCGACAACAATTTGGACAGACAACGAATTTTAGATTCGTTGTCGATCAAAATCGTTTTCTGTTAAAGGCGTTGTCGGTCAAATCTGGAGTCATACGAAGAACATAAAAGAGGTAAACATAGAAGAACCTATGTATCTGTCCGTAACAACTGTCCTAAAGGTTAGGGCACGTTTTGTATTTTTTTTATTATGATACCGAAAGAATTAAAACAGCAATTTAATCAAGAAATCTCCAAATTATTTGAGTATGGTAAATATCGAAAACTTTCGAATGAACTACACTATTGAAAACATCTTAGATTAATATTGTTCCGCCGCAGTTTACAAGAGGATTTATTATTTAATTTATAAAGTTGAAAAGGTATATAGCTGAAAGCTACATTTTCACTCGAGAAAGGATAATGATAGCGTGAACGGACAAAAAGTTATAGCCAATTTTGTGAAGACAGTTTTCAGCTAAAAAGTTTTGCCGTATAAGGACACTAAAACTCTGTTAACTTGTTGTTAATACCTTACAGTCGATATTTCAGGTTTGTAGGTTCTCCGAAAGATACCTTCAGCCTAATACCTTCAGCTTATCGGCTTTTCATTTTTAACCCTCGGAGGGAGGGCCATTCTTGTTATAATTGATGATGTTTAGGACCACTTTATTTATCAATTTGTTGGAACGTGTTCTTGAAGGTACTTTTTGTAGACACTTTAATCTTTCTATTGTGTCGAGTGCAGTAGCTGCTAATTTAATTAATTCGTCAGAAACCGAATAATTAATTGACGATTTTGATTTGCTGGATCAAAATAGACCTGGACACCGCCGTCGGAGGTTTAATATAATTTAACCTTTTGACTCTGAGGATTTGTCGTTCAAGTTTGCTATCACGTTACAGAAATTTATAATTCGTTTCTTCCATTACACTGTATTGTGGTCGTCGTTATTTTTGCAGATAATAGGGCGATAAAACATTCAATAAAAATTTCGCAATATACATTGATTCTTTACATGGAGGAATTATGCAAAAATGAATGTTAAAAATCTCATTTTTTCCTATGACTTTATTTTTTGTTCTAATAAATATCAACTATGTGAGAGAAAAACATGTTAAATACTTTTAATTCGACTTAAAGTTTGAAACACGTATAATTTTGTCTCTCGATACGCTGTGGCGTGATTCTACCACCTAGTACAAGAATATGAAATCAGCAATGACGAAATTCTGGTAGACGATTCATTTTCAAATTACTAACTATTGAAAACCTTCAATAGCGGCGCGTGAATTAGGTCAGTGCCACCATCTCGCATGCGGTGACTGTCCTCACTCTTTTTGACCTAATTCGTACACACCACTACTGGTGAATTACACATATTTTTAAACGATTTTTTAAGGTGACAAGGATAGGGACATTTGAAAATAGTTTAAATTAAACTGCTAGCCGCATTAGTTATCAATACTAATTAAAATAGTTATTATGATAATGTTTTAATGACAAAGTCTACAAAGAGGATATCACTTCACGATTTAAACTTTTCAAATACAAAGAAAATGTAAACGTGAAAGTAATTCGATTTTTTTAAATCTTCAAAGGTAAAAAATTCTTTTACGCGTTAATGACGTGAAACCGTGAAACAAATAATTTTCGGCTTAACTTGACTTCTAGAATCACACCCCGAAACGAATAATAAATTTTTAAACGCACTTTCGATCACCAGCAAGAAGAAAATTGTTTTCTTCTACAGTAGATAACAATCGTCGCTTTATGCGAGAGGTGTCACGCAACTGCGACTAACTATGTATATCCTTAACACGTTATCAACGTCACGTATGTGTGACGATCACCATCTCGTACTTTACATAAAGAAAGCCAAATTAATTTAAGTTATTTCAAGTCGCAGTTTTCTTTGATTGTATTTAGGGAGATAGGCAGAGTGTGTGTTAAATTGTAAACACGATGAGTATTATAACGAACGTATTGAAAAGAAGAAACGTTATTTCACCGGCTATCCCATAGTCCACTGGACAGGAACTCTAACTCAAACCTTTCGCTCGCTGGACGTCTGCTCTATCCAATTGAGCTCAGCCAGACGGATTCCTTTCCCCTGAGTCTAATATCCAAATGGTGCCGCCCACGCGAGGTCTGCGACATTTATCTTCTTAAATGGTACAACGTATCTTTATCAACGTAATGTCCTAGCCGAAAAAAGAAAGGACTAAGAAATTTGACAGGTCCGCGTAAAGGATGGATAAGAAAATCGGGTTACCAAGTTCCAGTACCGGTATATCATGAATAATATTACTCTTGCATGGCCACCGATACATCTGTTTTCTATTAAGCCTTATGACTTTCTTAAGAGCGACTTCATGTGCTCGGTTGATGTATGAGATATCGCAAAAACACAGGTTTGTTGCAATATGTTCGCCGTTCAAGGATATTATGTATGTATGTGCCATTCTGCTATACAGAAGCGCTTAGTTATGTAAAAGAGTTATTGATGCATTGTACTGTTCGGAATATATGCACTCGATGGTATTATTTCTAGGTTTTATTGCGGGCAGAGTAACGTCCTGGTAACCTCTTTCAGCTCAATGTGTCTCGTGGTGTTGCAGTAACGTTAAAAGTCTAATTGGACTTATTTTCTTTTTTAGGTAGAGGGTGACGTTCTTTCTCTGTCGCGAAACTAAATGGAGTATTAACTCTTTTAGGAATATACGTATTCACGACATTGGGCCATCTATTTCTTCAAGTTGTAGACATATACTTGAATTATGTACATATTGTTCATTATTGTTTATAACTTCACACAAAAGTTATTTTATCAGAAATGCAACAACGAGTTAGATGTACAACTTCAATAACGAGCAGGATAATAAATGTTAATACCAGCTTGATACACTGTCGTTTGCTCTTGAGTTAAATTGTTGTTTAGCGAGAATGAAACAAGAAACGGGTTTTCCGGTAGCAATTTACGATTACTCGGCACGAATTATGTACAATTTCGTGAGTTCAAGACAGGAGAGTTCCTTCGTAAATGGCAGGCTTGATTATTCGAGAGGGTTTTAGGATTTCCTAATCGAGGGTGCCTATGCATGAAAGGCTATGTGTGCGTGTTCCGAGTGATTTATTACAACCTTCTCCGAATTAAGGAGGGTTGGCTGTGAGATAGGGACAGTCGAAACAATTGTGAAACTTTTTTTTGTATTATCTGTATGAAAAACTATATTAATACAAGTTTAATAGCGCGTTCCAAATGTATTGAAATGGTTAGAAAATTCATTTTAAAGTTATACTCTGTATTGTAAATTGTAGTTGTTTCACACTAAAGAGTGTGCGAATATTAAGGCCACTGCATGTCGTGCGGCGTTGGCATACTTTTTCCCGGTTTGAATCCAAAATTTTTCACCTGCTTGGTCATGTATTTAGAATGATATGTGTTCTGTTGACGCGGTCGATTTCTCATTATGCGCACGTAAGACAATACGTCGCGAAATATTTCGGAGCGTTAAATATGTCGGCAGCTCGAATCCAATTATGATAATATTTCGGTAAATATACGGAACGTAATTACTACTCAGATGCATTCAACAGAGTGGAAAGTACATTGCAGTTCATATTTACCCTTATCGTGTCCACGGTGCCCATTAATCATAGGGTCGGGATCGATCATTACCGCTGCAGGAGCGAGGGTTATCACGCATTTCTAATTATAGCCTCCTAATATCTTCCTCATCAGGATAGTAATCATGGTTGCCAAATGTCTCCAGTTGATCGAGATTGTCTCCAATTTCGATACTCCCGCCCGCATGTGTGTGCATGCGTGTGTGTGGGTGGCAGAAGTAGAGCGACTTTAAGAAGATAAATGATTCGAAAAACGTAGCGATCGTCGAATCGATACACCAAGATTCTCTGACAATGACGGCTACAAGTATCGTAAATACTTATCTCAGTTCTTACTTCCGTTCGATTGGGTCTGTAATGAAAAATCTTCGTTCCGTACTTTCGAGGACAATGGAAAAGAAATTAATTAATTCCGATAATTTTATAGAATTTTCACGGAATTTAAACCATTTAAATCAATTTAAACCATTCATCATTTTTCATACCAGAGATTCTAATATCGGATCAAGCTTGAATAGAAATAAAGTTAATAAATCATGTTAAAATTGGAGTTGAGAGAGCATATCTCCTTTCCTTATCTTTATCTTCGTCGCGTTATACTTGGAGCGAACAAAAAACTACAAACTGAACAAAAACTGTTCGACTCTTTTATCTTCTTCTCGCTCTCCAATTTTTTGAATTTAGTACTTTGGTGCGAAAACTCAGACAGTCCACTTTTTATTGAAATTATATACATTCTTATAAATCACCAATTGTTTTCACCGAAGTCTCCAATTTTGAATATACTACAACCTTCGATTCATTATGGATAAATATTTCTGTTTCCGAAGCAACATCGAATCTGGCAACAGTGAATATTGTTAAAAAAAATTGATACTCATTAGTGATGAGTAATTACTAAGAATAATATAAATGTAACTCTATACAATCATTATATTTCTAATTATATACAGAAACGTTATCAGATATCGGGTCTTCGAATTTTCATCCTTCGAAATTTCAGTTTAAACAGATTTTCATTAATATTTGTTCGTTGTTAATATTGATTAAGATTTTAAATGTGTAGAAAATTCGAACAAATGTTTCACGTATTTTATACTAAAAATACGTTGGTTTCTGCACTTTCTGTTGATAGAATTATTCATTCAATGTTGTTAATCATTTTTCCGTTGTTCTTGGATTAAAATTTTATGCGTGCATAGCGTACACGTTTAAAATTCACTGTAGTGAAAAGATTATTAAACGTTACCACAATTTCTGTTGGTACTTAATTTTCGGCGAAGTACGAAAACATCAGATTAAATTATTTTAAATGTTTGTTATTGTCAAGTTCTTTATTAGTTAAACAACGATGCAGTTATTAGAAGAAAGGAATCTTCATCGTACGTATTATCCATATTAGTTTTAATTATACTTATGTATTTTGTAAATAATAATATAAATATAACTAAGAGTTACTATGTTATTAGTAATTTCTCACCAGGAAAACAAATTATTTATTCCGCAGGTACATTTGTACTCTGAAAGTATAATTATTTATTAAACACAAATCAATATCATCTCTCAACTAGAAGAGTCTAAAAATTATTCAAACTTGTATTTAATTAAAAATCTTCGTCACTTATCTGACTCGATAAGAAACTTCAGAAAAATCAGAAACAAGTCATTTGAAGCCGGTCTGGTAATTCTATGGTTAAATATGGAGAAATAATGACATCACGCGCACAGGGACATTCTAAAATTGTAGCAGCATATATTCCAAATGTTGTGCTTTCGATGTATGCAAAGAAAAAATCGATTTTTTGAACCTGACACGTCAGAACACCCCCTTAAAGGAATTGCGTTTTATCGCAGAGAAAGGAGAAGACGTCGCTCGTTCTTCTCGGCCCTGACACCGTCGTTCGGAATCCTACCGTAAATACATCGGGGCTGGTAAACACCCCCATATATCGTTAAGCAAAGGCCGTCGCCACTTTTTCCCCCGAGGGACAAAGTGCACGGCCTAGAGAACGATTGTGTGCGCGTGTCCCTGTTCCACACCCGTATGCTGAATCCAGCCACCGCGGCTGTTCCGTGACGTCACTTCCGCCGCTCGCGGTGGTTCCCTCTTTCAAGATCTGACATAGATTGGGGAGCGGGAACGAGCTATTCGTGCATGGAGTTTTACGGTTTGCCTTTGTTTGCCGTCCTAACGGCCGCGAACGATCGAAACGCCGCGTCCCGACCGTAGATACAGAAGAAAACAGAAACGCGCAGAAACGAATTTCATTTGCAAAAATGAATCGCACTCGTTTCAACTTTCCAACGCTAACCAGCTCGGTTCCTTTTCACTTTATTTCGCGTGGGATCCCGCGCTTTTAAAAGAGCTCGTGCTCGGTCAGGAGGCCGAAAAAGAGGAGATCTTTGGAAATTTCTTTCACGAAAACTGTAAGACTTTATCCGAAAAATGTTTAAGCCTTCTCGTGTAACGGCAGTGAAAGCTTGTGATTTTTAAGAATTTTTTTTCAGAATAATTATTAGACATATATGCATATACTTTTGGTGATATAAAGTTCTTGAAGTAAGTGAAAGACCTTAGGGAGGTCAGTTTAATCATCGTGATTAAAAAGATTTTCAACTAAGCGAATTATGTTACACGATTTAGATACAAACCTTATATCACTTGAAAATAATTAAAACATGTAAGAGAAAAACACGGAGTTATTCGTATCCTGAAAAGAAGATGACAAATGATTTGTTGAGTAAAGATAAACGAATTTTTCTACTGTTTTATGCATTGACAAAATGAGGAGTACTAATCTTGCAGGTTTCGCGTAGAATGGTCGATTCAGGTTCCCGTTAAAAGTAGAAACGAACAATTTCGCTAGAAATGATATCATTTCCGGCAAAAAACTTTTATTCATTTTTGTCGCAGTGACTCGGGTCCTAGTATGTGAGCAGATATGTATGTATGTATGTATGTATAGAGGCTATGTAGAATCAACTGGAAAATTAAGAACTGGCTTTTATACCGGCTTTTCAAGATTCACCCCAAAAGTAATAAAGAATAACAAATATCAGAGAATAGTACTCTCCGAAAACACGAGGTTTACGATACTTTAATAAAATCACACTTTGGTTTTGACGCACATATGAAGTGAAGTATTTGTTTAAACAAGTTGTTATATACTTGTACATTAAATTATAGATTTTCGTAAGTAAAGCATAAAATTCAAATTTCGTCTTTTTCATGTTTAAATATTTGATATTTCATATGTGTACGTAAACTTTCATGACTGATTGTGGAAAATAATTGGATTTCATTATTTTTCAATTTCGTTTCATACACAGAAAGGGGATCTTTTCCATTTATCGCACCATCGGTAGTTTAAAATTCAAAGTAATAAAACATTCGATGCGGTTGAACGCGGTTTTATTTTATTTCAGCTGTAATAAAACTGACAAGCACCAGATTTTTATTCAATTTCAATCTCATAGCTTAAACACAGAAGTCGTTACATATTTTCCCAATTTGTTCAATAAGGTTCCACGCGCGTCATATATTGTATAACGCAATTATTCACGTTAATCTAACTTTTTCTTGTGTAGCCCCCCCCCCCCCCCCGAGCATATTGTTACGTCTTTACTTCTCTTGTCAGTGACTATATCATCGACCCTTGCAATCCCTTTTGACGTAGACAACAAACACTCTTTGCCCTGGTAGCGCCCTGGATTGCTTCAGGGGGTGATGCTTCGGGGCAAATATGTGATCAAGGAAAGAGACTCAATCTTGTCAGTTCGACATCGATGGCGACAGAACGCTATCTGTCTTGCTCCCACTCTCTTATTTTCTCTGGTACTGCACATTGCTTTCAGTAGGCGTGACTTCTTTGCTCTCGATTTTCACGGTGCCACCGCCGCGCTGTGCTCCACGGAGCAATGCAATCTAACTTTTTACGTTCCCTGTACCATGATACAAAATACAAGAATATGTTAATATTCTGGCTGAGTCATCTAGCTATGCCACCTACATTTACTTGTCAACTATTCGTTATAGTATGCTTATGTACGCATATGTACACATATCGCACTCGGCAAGAATAGTGACATAACTAAAAACTGAAGTATTCTCACAAATTGACGATTTTACGAAAATTATAAAATGTCCATCGAAAAAGTACTTACAGAAGTCTTTAAAAGTACTTACAGAAGGGTCTATAAAATGATATTATGCATACTTTCATAAACTCTAATGATCCGTAAGACTGATAAGATCTATATGACGTTTTTGTAGCACATACAGGCCAACTAAACGAATCGATCACTGTTCCAACTTCAAAATCGTAATTTTTTGAGTTATGCCACTGACAAGGTCTTGCTAGGCTGCGATACAATGCATATTTAAGCTAGATATTTGAAAATGTCCAGTCATCCTCGAAACACATACGAGTTCCCACGAATAAAATTGATGTCGAGTCACATTCGACATAGAAAGGGTTAAAGAAGTTTCTAATGGTAGCGTTCCTTTCCAAACTACTGTCTCAGGAACTGTTTTCTTTAATGAAACGTACGAGTTTGGACAACAGTTAATTTGAAAACGAAAGCTAACTGTTTGTACTGGATCCAAGTGTACGTCTCAATTTCAAGTCCACGACCGGAGACAGTTTTCCATTTACATTAGAAACTGTGTCGCTCGGTGATCAATACGTACTCGCCGCGATTAAATCGAGAACCCTTAAACGCTGGTCCCATAGTCCACCATTTATTTCCTTCCGATAGCCGCGTATCGAGCCATTCGAACGTTCCCGCGAACTTCACGGAAACACGTACAGCAATACGTTCTATCGGGATAATAAAAGAACGGAGTAAAGCGCGCGTCCCGTACAGCCGGCGCGGAAACGCAACGATTTTATATCCGCATCTCGAGGTCTAGAAACTTTCCGGTTCCCGTAATAAAACATCGGGAATCGGATAGCGCGAGCGCTAGCTGTTGAATCCGACGATAAAAGTTTTCGACGCGGCCCTGCGTTGCGCGGTATGGCGCGACGGGCGAAAAATTGGCGAAGGGTCCTCCGAGAGCAAATTGGCGTAGATTGCGTCGATTATTCCCCGCGAAACTTCTTCTGCGAGCCCAGCGAGCCCGTTGTTCCTAGCTGTTTCCCTTTGTGCAGGCACCGGTTGTTATTGTCGCGGATGTTATGCGCGGAGACTTTTCCGTTCTGAGTTTTCACCCTTTGCGGGGGATGTGTGCCAGAATAAATGGCCTGTTCAAAAATCGGAAGGAACCAACGGTTCTTCGATGGTGCAGCGAGTTAAATCATTCGAAAGAAAAAGTATAGCCGGATAAGATGATGGAAGATGCCATTGAATTAATTTTAGAGTAAAATTTTAACCCAGCATTTCTATAGGATAATAGCTATAGGGTGAAATAGAAAAATCTATTTTTGACCTATTTTCTGCATTTAGTCAGTAATTAATGTGAAAAAATTCTACAGATTTCGCATACATAGACACACACACACATACTGCAATTTGTTGCGAAAGTTTAAACTGAAAATTCTTGCTGTAAAAAATCGAAAAAAGATGAACAACAAATGCGACGAACACTCAACATGCATTTTCCGTGGACGTTCGTCGTTCAGAGAGTATTACAGAGGAGAGTTGTCTGCAGACAACTGTCTGTAAGTTTGTAAAGAAGCAGCAAAACAACTGATCCTCGCGCAGACCAGCTTGGCTCTCGTAACATGGAAATACGTGGCCGGTGAATATTTCAAATGTCTGCGGCAAAAGAATTGCGTAATGGCGGTTCGTGGCCCGGTAGAAAATCGGTTGGGCGCCGGCGACGGCGTCGACGTCGGTTGCCGACGTTTACGATACCTTCGCGTCGTTAAACATTTATCGGGACTTGCCTCGGAGGAGCTCGGTTCTTGTATTAGCGACACTCAACAATTACGCGCCGCTGTTACTATTTGATTATCGTCTCGGGGTACGTTAGCGGACCGATTTTCCTCCGCACGATGCTCAGAGGTTGGGTATCCCTCCGCTAAACGCGGAACGAAGAGCCCCCTCGAGCGCCGGCATTATTCACCGGAGGTAAAGAGTTTAGTCGATCGACCCAATTCCTGTTTTTCTGAGGCTGCGAGATTTGCTTTGCCTCTCTATGCTTTTATCCGGGTAAGAGCATCTCTCTATTCACGGATTAGCGTGGCTTATCGATGTAATTTGTTTGAGGAGAACGGTAATCAGTCCGTGGTAGCGCTCGTTCCCGCTGGTTTTTTTATCGCTTCGGCCAATAGTTCACGATACGGCATAACGTTCGGTCGAGTCTGTATGCAGATAACTTAAACGCGCGTACCTCTTGTTGTTCCGCAACGGGGAAACACCGGATCCCCCAAGAAATGCTCCAGCTGGAATTCCACTTCGATTCATTTGCGTTTAACCCCTTGCCGAACGATCTTCTTTACGACTACGGTAATTGGGGCTTCTTTCATCTGAATAGTTTCTTGAAAGGAAAAAGCAATTCATATTTATTCCGTAGATGAAGTAATTTAATTAATTAATTGCTTAAATATTGCATACGGAAGAGTAGAATTTGATTTCAGCCCATTTTTTTGCAATGCTCATCGTGAGATTCTTCGAGAAATTTATCACACGTAATTGTACTTGTTCAATTTGTTATACTTCAATTCATATTTATTAATTTTCTGTTTATTATGATACCGAAAGAATTAAAAGAGAGCAATGTAATTAAGAAATCTTGTAATTGTTTAAATGTGGAAAAAACATCGAAAACTTTCGAATTAACTCAACTATTGAAAACATTTTAGATTACAATAATATTGTTCCGCCGCGGTTTGCAGTAGGATTTACGTAATAGCGAATCATTCTCTCACAGTAACGGTTGCTTGTGGTGAACAGCTCTTTATCGATATACAGGATCAAAAGTGTTCTCACCGGGAAAAATGTTGATAGGTTCACAAATTTCTTTCTTATCTTTATAGAATCGCTGTCAACGTATTGATAAATGGCCTATTCTTCTGCCACGCTAATCCTTAATTAAAGGAGGCGAATGTGAAACGCTGCTGATTCATTTCTGGGCTGTATCCTATATTCGGGATCTATTATTCACGTCGTAGAAATCAATTTCTAGGTGTACTCAAATGTTACCATGCTCCAATAACGATACAAATAATCATCAGATTAAGAGTGTATTTGCACCACGACTCTCTGCTCCTCAGAGGATTTTTCATTTCTATTAGTATTCTATGAATTGTTCGAAATTTTGTTTTAAACTTCTAATTTATAAGTAAACTCTTAATTTATAAATAAAATCTAAAAGTTTTGATATTGTAACTGTCGTTATAAAGTAAAGTATTTATACAATTTACAATTGTAGAATGAGAATATTGTACACATGCTGATTGTCTTTGACATAGCGAGTATTTATGCAAAAACAAATCGAAAATTAAAAATGGTTACAATTCTTAGCGTATTGCACAAAAAAATTCATTTGAACTAATTAGTTATTTGAGGTATTTTATAAAAGTCAAAGAATGTATTCATTCTTATTGCTTATTTTCTAAGTAGAAATTCTACCAATAATTTATGGTAAAATGTACCCTGTTGAGGGGAGATTGTATTTGTAGAAGTTTTCTAATGACAAGTAAAGGGTATAATAAATTTTGTTTAGATTCAATCTCGAAGAGGACCTGTCGAACCGGCGACCGAGGCTCGAAAACCGGCCGTCACCGTAATTGGTTCCATTTCACACCTGTCGTATTTATCTCGGAAACACGTAATATCAGTGGGTTAATCGTTCGATGGCAGTCGTACAAGTGGGATGAACGATATTCCACTTACAGTTTCGTTCGCTACGTGCCGCCTTATCGGGACAATTTATCAAGCGGGGTCCCGGGCAGTACAATCGCCTCTGGCTCCCGCGCAATCGGCATAATTTACTCGCTTATTTTACTATTGGCCCGATACGAGGCTCGCAATTACACTTTTCCTGGAGGCCGGATTAATACGTACACTTTATCGAGAATGATTTATCGGCTGGAACGATTTGATCGCTGCCGAGCCAGTCACGGTGTTCTCGGGACAATCAATTTTGATCGGGATCTACCGCGACTGGTCGTCCATCCTTGTCAGACGGTAATTAACGTAAGCAAAGATCGTTATCTCCTTTGAAGCCGGCCTTCTTCTCTCCGCCTAACCCACCCTTCGCAACACCCTTCTCTCTTTTCTTCCATGCCCTCGGTTCTTTTCGCCCTCTTGCATACACACCGAAGGCACCCTTCTCTCCCGTTCTGCTTGCCATCGCGCCCCATCCTCTTGCGCCTTTACACCCCAACCAGCCGACACTCTTTGGCCCTTTTAGGCGCCCTCTTGCATCGGTCTTCTTCGAACAGTCAACGTCCGTCTGCCCCTTTTCCAATGCATCCCCCGATTCTTCTCCGTCTTTATTTCACGTATCCGACTACCCCCTATTTACTTCGTTTCTCGCACGCTCCCTGTATCTGTTCGCCTCTGTGAAATCCACCCTGCTCCCTCGTACCCGCTTCTTTCTCTCTAAACAGTTCCTGTTTGCGCGCTCGGACCTTCATCCCTTGCGCGGCCTTCCTTTTATCATGAATTTTAATCAAAAACTGAAACTGGCTTTTTCAATTGCGATAATGTCTCTATAGACGTGAAAGAGATGCACACGATACTTGCAAGAAATGTATGCCCACAGGTGAACCCTTTAAGAAGTTCAGAAAATAGATGAACGTGAGGTGTTAGGTAGGTAGACGATACGGGAGTGGATATTTCTGTTAGAAAATACTAATCCAAACTTATCTAACTGTTTGACAATGCATTTGTGAAATGTTTCTAATAAAAACGAGCACAAACGCGACATCATTCGGAGCAGATGATACTGCAACTATGTGTTTGCAACCCCCTAGATATTTGAATACTACCCTTGGCGATAAGTTTCTGCCCAATGCTATGGTAAATCTTAAACAAAAATCTCAAGACAGTATACAATTGGTCTAATATAAAGTAAATATATAAACAAAATAATTAGAGCATTCCTTTGGGAAAAATTACTTAGCCAATGTAAACTCTGGGAAGAAATGCTCGACCACATAAATTTGCAGTTAATGAACAATAATTTACTTCAAATTGATATTATAAATAAATTACATTTCCACGTGCTTGTATAGCCATTCTTTTGCGTGTATGTATTTTGATGCAATCAAATATTCTTATAATTGTATGTGACCGTAATTGTTTCACAAAATTTACTTTAATTATTAGACATTCTTTACATTAATTAACCCCAATTATTTTGAGTCGGGTTTGTACAACGTGCAGAAATAAATGTAGAAGAACAACTTTAATTCAAGAGCGCCCATAAAAATGCTCGTAACAAAGCTATGTCTATTTATCGGTTGCTGACAGAAAGCGCATTTTCCGAATTTCGCCAGGCTTCCCGCGCCCCTGTACCGCCCCTGTACCGCCGCACGCGATCTTGAATTCATTCCGATGATGCGACCGGAGGAACGGGAATGGTCTCGCACGGATTCGAATTTCCCGAGCATCGTGATTTTCATTGGACCGCAACGAACGCCGCGTGCCGTGCGGTTCAACGCGCGGAAAAGTGAACGCAAGTATGCCGGTATTTGGCGAGGGTGGGACCACACCGGATGTTTTTGAAATTTTTACATACGCGCGCGGCTCCGAGCTTCGTTTCGAACGTCCACTGCAGAAATTAACCGCATTCGTTGCCGTATTGTTCCTATCGGTCGAGTACGAGCATTCACGCATACGCGCAGTCACTGCGCTCCGCCGGATCGCATGATTTTTCGTTTGCGGATATCGCGGCTGTTCGTCTTGACAAATTTCGACGTTGACTTCGTGGCCCGTAGCGATGAAATGTTCGCAAACAACAATGGGCTTCGCATGAAACTGGATTTCAGGTGCGGATTTCTCCACGAAATAAAATTTGTTGTCGCCAACTAGAAATATTGGACACTTTAACCCTCTGGCGCACGTGTCGATGGGACCCATCACGAAAATTGTTCTTTATTCAACTTTTTGAAATTATAGGAGACCGGGACTAAAAGTTTCCAAGGTAAATTGTTCCGATCATCTATATAAATTAAACTTAAATGCTGTTCGTTGGTAAGCACATCACTTGAAAACGGTTCGACCGATGTGGCTATTTAAAAAAAAATGTTCGTTTATTAGAGAAAGAGAAATTGGAAAAGTTTCCCGGAAAATAGGAAAATTCGGGAAAAAATAAAAGTGCTTTTTTCTATGGAATTTTTTTATGAACTCGAGAGCATAATTCTCGATTCGAACGATGGATATGCGTAATTCTTTTTATGTTTTGTTCGTTATGATCCTGGTAAGGATTTCAGGAAAAAAGTTCGTGACAATTACAAATAAAAGTCGGAAAATTCGGACAAACTACAAAAATCATAATTTTGGAACAGTACAATTAGCAGGTTGACATGTTTAAACAAAATTGAAATTTGGACAGGACAACGTCTGTCAGGTCAGCTAGTTATTTATAAAAATGGAGAAGAACACGCGATTTGTTTTTAGTTGTTTTTGTTATAAAACTTAATAAAGACATGCTATCGACCATTTTTGTAGCACACGCGATAGTGTAGCGTGTGTTTTTAACGAAGGCTACGTACCAAATAAGTCAATATTATTCCAAGTAAATTTTTCAATAATATTTCATGTCTAATAGCAATACGCGATACTTCGCAATATGATCGTTATAGTCTATAAAACTACCGCGAGTAAACCGAACCTGAGAGATTCCAACATAACCGAAAGAGAATTAAAACAGAACTAATTCAGTTCATTGACCTCACAGACCCAACCCACTGCACTGAAGCATTTAATTCAAGTAGAGGTAACATTGAATTTATCTTTATTTTGTATTTCAATCAATTATTCCATTTAATTAATTTGTGTTTGATAAAAATATTAATACAGACATCGACGGATATCTTTCCGACCGTTTTATAGGAAAATAAACAATATTTGCAGAATGTAATATTGACTTTTGATTATCGAATTGCTGATCTAACCGTTGAAAATCACGTCTCCTCGGAAGATCTTCTGCACGTAGAGGACTTCCATTATTCCGCGCCGAATTCTGATATAATACCATGAGATAATGTGTGGTTTCTTGGTGCCTACTATTTATAATAATTTCTCACTGTAAATACAAACACGTTGTAAATAAAGCTGTTTTAACCACTATTGAAGCTTTAACAGTAAAATGAGTAATAGCCGCTTTTTATTTGATAATTACTGAAAGTATCAAAACGGATTTATGAAAAATTAAAACACCTGTTGTAACAAAAATGGTGGAAATTCAATGTTGTGATTTTTACGTGGTAACGTTTATCTATTTCCATTTTATAAATTATTTACTATACCGAAGGTGTAGAATTACCCTACAGTGAGTTTTACGAATAATATTTCTACAACCTGTACATAAATGTTAGAGTAATACGATTAAAGTTCAAAACGGCATGTTTCAGTAAGCGCAAATGCTTTCCCATGTGTAAACGCTTGCCCTTTTGCTAAGGGCTATTGGAACATTTCCAAAATGGCGTTGGTAGCGATGTAAATCAACTCTTGTTTTCGCTCCAGACGTCAACATCTGCGAAATTTTCAGTTTAGTGCAAAATATGTGAGAATGGGACTCATATATTGTGCAGTAATTGTGCAATTGAATATACCCCATTTGCGACTTATGTTCATGACGAACGTACATTGACGTACAGTAAATTTGATTTATAAACTTCCTGTTTATTTGTTGAGTATGTGTTTGTACGTGTGCTTGAAGAAAAAAGAAAATTCTTCTTTTCCATTCGCAGATCAGACGTTATTGTCTTAAGAAATGCATATATTTTCATTACTGACAATAAAATGTTTATACCCGGTACGTACATACGTAGATTGTAAACATAAATATTGTTCTTTTTACCGAATATTTTCTCTTTCAAAGTCTCAGCGATACTTCACTTCTACAAAAATTAGTAGACTACAGAATACAGGTAAATTCCCAATTCTCGAGGCTAATTAATAAAAACTAATGGGCCGAATTCTATCTCCGAGACTGGGGGTTTCGACGTGTTAATATCAACGCGCGTGCGCGGTGTTAAACTTGATTAAAATCTTCATTTGACTTCGTTCCGCAGATTAGAAGTCATTATAAGAGCATAAAGTCCCGCCACCGAGAAATTAATAATGCTAGTACTGCATACAGTGTGATGCGTATGGAACAGAAACGAAGAAAAAGCCCATAGTTGAATAGCGTCCATTTTTTCCACCCCTCGGACGAGCAATTACCACCTAGCTGCGCATACAGCGTTGAAACCTGATTGCACGTACGTTCGTGTACACAAGAAGGGTGCGCGCAGGGTGTAATGCGTATAAATACAAACAGTCGGGTCCGTCCGCGGCCAGGACGAATCCAATGAATCCATAACGGATATGACAGAAGGGTTACCGTTTTTCCCATTACTCTCCCCCTGTATCAGAATCCGGAAATTACCTGCCGTCGTATTATCATACGAGGGTCAAATCGAGACCTCCGCCTCCCTTCCCAACCGCGTCTCTTCTCCCTTTGTCACCCCTGTTTTTCTCTCTCACACACACTCTTTCTCTCTCTCTCTCGCTCTCTCTATATCTCTATCTCTCTCCGTGTTACAGTCTTCTCCAGTGCACACACGCGAAATACGAGCTCGTCGTTCGCCAATCAATAGCTTACGTGCCCCGCAATCCGAATTTTCGCTGTTGCTACCGGGAATGAAACAGCCACGGAATGTATCCGCTTGCGTTTAAAATATCTGCCCATCCAGCCGAAGCGTTCTCGAGATCTTGACTGCAGCTTTCACTCAACCGCGATCGAACCTGTGTAATTTCGGCTAATTCCCGATCGAAAATTAATCGGCAACTGTGATGCCTCTATATGACGATCAAAAATACTCAAACACATTGTTTGTATCACAAAAATTAAGATAACTCTCACAATCCTTTAATTGCTTGATCGGGATTTGCTATGATTGCAGCAAGGTGAATGTAATTCACCTTAATGTAAATAAAAATTCTTTTGAATCAGAAGAATGCCACAGGTGTGTTAGTAAAAGTTTCATCGAAAAGTAATTAATAAAAAAAGGGTTTTGTTGGTGAAGTGATATTTCTCGTATCATATTACACTTCGCAGCTATTGAATTAATCGGACTCAAGGACTACACTGTACTGCAAGGACTACTGCGGTAGTGGGGATTGATTTGGCACAAATTCTGACTTGAGGCCTGTTCGAATACTAATGTTCAGGTCACTTTTCTCTTCACTTACTTCCATTAACGTGCATCTGTGATCGCCTGGCGACAGGTGTAATCGGAACGTGAGGTCATACACTTCTCGAGAATATTGGCTCAACGGACAACCAATCCACCATTATCACCTCAACTGCCGAAGCAACAACCATCAAACTCTCGAAACTCAAAATAATTTGCTTAGGAAAAACTGAAATGTTCAGATGCAATTCTCTCTCGCGTCTTTCAAATTCTAGCCATTCGTACACTCGTTATATCAGCACAGAAGTTAATTAAGTCTAGACAAATATTGAATCACCCATACGTGGATATGGAAAGTCTAAGCAATATAACAGATATGAGGTCTAAAATCACGGAAAATTTAAATCAGTTTTTGCAGAGCAAATAAATGTTTATTACCAAACAAGTCATTCGTCTCGTCTACCCAACTAGCTTAGTCGCTAGTTTAGTTTTTTTAATAGTAAGTTACCATGTTTTTTTATCTTTAGCCACACGCAATATTTGATTAACCGACTAAACATAATAGGTACGTTGTATATGAATAAAATCATATTGTGTATTCAAATACGAGATAATCAATTGCAGTAAATATTTCCTAGTTTGATAAATTATTTCGTGTACCCGAGAAATACTTGAAAAAACTACTGAACACATTTAGACTAGTACAATTTAAAAACTCAGAATAAAAGCATTCTTAAATTCTCTGTTCTTACAATAGTGTATAATATTTTATTGTTATTGTCCTCACTTCTTTTTTATATTTGTTAATGATATTTGTTAATACTGAGTATGGATATAATAAATACTAGATTAATATCAACATAAATATTCTATAAATAAAATTAAGAATTCAGGTGTTACCGTTTTTTCATTCACGTGTTTTGAACATGTATGTAACACTATTCTTTGAACACTGTATTCCCATAATTAGTTTGTCGTGCAAACACCCTTCTCGCATTACATGACTCACAACATCCTTTTTTGCTACATTTCAATTACACTTCGCCCAGACGTAAAAGGAAACGGAATTGCACGCGAAACTTTTTAAGGCTGTTGTGAATTGATTCATGCGGTTACCCGAGATAGTATTACATAGTAGAAACATAGTCTTTATCGTGCTCAGTCTCCCGAGAAACTGGATCAATCTCTGGTCTCGGAACTCCACCTTTCTCTGATTAGTATTCATAAGTAGTCCCGATTAGATATACAGCGAGTCACGGTACTCTGCGCTGATAAGAAAAGTGGAAACACTTTTATCCGTGGAATCGTGCAAAAGAAAGAGGAAAGCAAAGATTTATATGAGCACTCGCAGAAGACTGTGTTAACAATGAAGTAGAATTATTATGTATTTAAATATATGTACTAAACTATTCTCTACAGACCAGATTGCCATTCTTAAACATAGTTAATAATTAATTATAAATAAGTCCATTAACAAGTATCTAAAATAAACTTGAGTCTTGAAAATAATCATAATTATAGTCGTAATTATTTGTACACCTAATACAAATAAATTCAAGAAGGATAATACATTGAAGAACAATTTAATTAACTGTACTACAATAGCCGTTAATATAAAAAAATTATATTCTGTATAACATTGAACTTTTTTATTAGTAGGCTGTGGTCGTTAAGGCAAATTCATAATCGCCTAGTAATAGATTAAATAAATGGGATTTCGACGGAAACGTATTTCAAGATTAAGAAATTTGCAAAATATATGTGCCATAGTAAAATAGCATATTAATGGCTCATAATTGGCAGCATTGTCAAGCAGTTTTAACGATAAAGTTATCAGTAACAATTTTACAAACAAGTGCGCATATCCTGTATTTATCATGCACGCACTTTGCATACATCGTGCATGTACTTTGCATATTCACTGCATATTGCGCCGGCATGAACTTCCGTAGTCTAGCTTTAAGTTGACGATCTGTGTAGATGTTCATTCTCACTGATCAGTATACAAAAAAATCAGAGTAATAAAAATATATATTTCAATCGTTAACCCTTTGCACTCAGAATTATTTTTAAATTTTATTGCCAACAACTCCTTACTATCTTAACTGTTTCGTTTGAAATTTACTTCAAAGGACAGGTCTCCTTGACTGCTACTTATTTCAAACAATTTTGTTTACTAATTATATCCCTAAAAATTTGTTGTAATTTATATTTGTAGAACTTAAAAATAAAGAATATAATAAAATACATATAAAAACCCGTTTCATTTACATTTTTCTATCTCCGATGTCGAGTCACACTTGACAAAGGAGTGCAAAGGGTTAAAACGGTAACAGTAGAACTATCAGCGATTTTTTCCTTGCAATTTCCTTGTAAAAGGTAGATATTTATTTATTTTTAAATAACTTTTGGAAGCTGAAAATGATGCAACAGTATCTTTAATCACTTTAAATAGGTTTACAGTTTTGAATTTGATCTATTTATTTTTCATGCAGATGCATAAAATCTATTATAATTATAAAGCAATATCCATGTTATGCGCAATGGTATAAATTCTGCAAAAAGTGACATATTCTTGCCGTGTACAGAATTCAGGTACAGCGTTCAATAAACCCGCAATCGTTGATATAATCATTTCCGAGAGATTCTCGGATCACTAATATTTAATAAAACGTATCCGCTTATTTCTCTAAACGTTCGTTTGAGCCGAGCACAGCGATAGAAGGCTTGAAATGCAACGCCTCATGGTCTTTGAATATTTCGAATATCGAGGCGTTACGGGGCACCGAGCATACTCAAAGCGAGTATTTGACGAAGGATGAATCTTCCTCCTTCTCTTCTGCCGCCTCTCTGTTCAGATACTAACAAATAGCTGCACGACTGGCACCGGTTGCTCCTTACATGTTCGCGGATGCAGTTGAATTTCGACAGTTGCAAGAAATTCAGGCTGAAAATGCATGCAACTGCCAAGGCTCATGTAATTAACGAGGTAACTCACCCAGCCGCATGAAATCTCTCACTTCTTGTTACCGTATCACAATGAGACTGTATGACAAGTATCGCGGTATGACAAGTATCACTGCACGACTACAGTTGCACTCGCTGATTTTTAAGCAACTTTTCATGATTAATTACTGGGCCAGAAGAAGTTTGGCACATTTTGTTAATTCTATTCTGGTACTGCAAAAATATTTCTTACTCTGGTACGAACGTTAAATTTGTTTTTAAATTTTGTGTATGTTGAAAATACTGCATCTTGAGCCATTGACATTTTTATATGTAATTTTTAATAACCCGGATGTGTAAGAATCAAATACGGAATATTTTCATCGAAATTAACAATTAATATTCAACAATATTAAGTAATTTCGTGCCCTCTAAATTGATTTAAAGAAACGAGCTAAGACAGTTGTGACTTTTTATCAGTTGTATAATAAGCAATATTTTTAAAAATGCTTTAATCGTATTTCCTTATGCATTAAAAATCTTCCACATATTTTATATCAGATGTACATACATTAAAATTCTTTTCGAGGTTGGTGTTATCTAAGTCACACTAAAAGTTTCCTAAATGCCATTACTACACAGTTTCCTAAATTGTTCCGGTGAGATTTGACGGTCTAACTATTGAGAGAGTGATTTGCTATTTTTCATCAGAACATGTCAAATAGAACGTACGATCGGAGGAATGAACAGAATCTGCAAAGGCAATTAGAGCCTATCGTAATAAAGTAAACGGCTTTAACACTTTGATTGCTATGTCGCCCGAATTCGGGTGATGCATGAAATTTCTAATGGACCGTGTCACTTGAATTCGGGTGACGGACATGATGGCTGAACAGAAATGATCTGGCAATAAGGTGGTATTGGAGGAATAGTCGACAGGTTGTCGTAAATCGGCTAATAATACATGAAAGCTTCACAATCGGACACTAGAGTAGATTTGTTACAATATATGAATTAATATATTAACAATTATGAAGGATTTGATCCCTTGATACACGAATTAAATGGAATTCAATATGATCAACCATTTACTATTAATATTAAACAATATTTTAGGTAAATGTGTACAATAGTATAATAAACACGCGAGGTATTAGAGACACGTTCATACATAGATATATGTATAAAACGTATTTGTTAAATTCTCTACATAGACCCACGTAAAAAGTTGTAAAAAACAGCTTTCTTTGTAACTCCGACAAACTACAATATTTCCAAAGTTTTGATTGTTCACCAACGAATTAGTGCTAACATTTAAAAAAAAGCCCAAGGCGTTCGAGCTCGTTTCGAAAAAATTATTCCGTTTCAGAGTGTGTATGGAAACTATGTCGACTGATTCAATTAAAAAAGTGCTATAATTCTATCGGTCTCTGGAAAAAGGCTACAAAATGAAGCTATTTTTCAGGTCTCTAAATAGGAGTGCAAAGCGAGCATCCCTATCGCGTTGACGGAATGCGACCAACAGATTCTCTCACTTCTGTCGACGTTCTATTGTAGAAGCGTTACCCTTTCCCGAAAACACCGTGAAAAGCATTGCGCGCATACTCTTCCCCCATCCGTGGCCCGTGAAACGCTTAATTGTTCGAGCTGATAATTTTTCACAGGAACCGCGGCGGGTTGCGCGCCCGCGTCACGCTTTTGTTGCGTTCTTTTGACGCCGCCGCACGAGGGAAAAGCATCGGCATCGAGATACGCGCTGGCACCGCGATAAATAACGCGGTTAAGAATGAACGGCGGGAAGGATCGCGGAGAATTTAAGAAATGAGAGCGTTTTAGAGCGGAGAGGAATTGAGAGCCGACACGGCGCCACTTTTAGCCGGGAAGAATCGGGGGATTCGGTGTTTAGGCGCACTCAACCCAACGTCCTGTTACCGCCGCATCGTTTTCAAACCTGTGCACCGTGTTGCGCTTATGCGCGGCAGATAGTTCGCGGAAAAATATTTTCCACGTATTCCCCTATTTTTCTTTTGAACGGCGCCACAGTGGAGTATTTGCCTCGAAAAGCTGGCCCAATATACGATTTTTTTAATCTTGCGCAAGATGAAAAATTTTTTATCTCTGATCTATTGGAATATATGAACAGTGTACCAGTCTTATTTTTTTTTCATTTTTCTATTCGCTGATATATATGTTGTGTTAATTTTTTCTCTACACACACATTGTAGACAGATATACATTATAGTTTTCAGTAATTTTTACTTCCTTATTGTTGCCTTGTTTAAGATTATTCATTACTTTTTGAAATTACTTCTGAAATTTTTAGGCTTCCTGATGTTCTTTCTTGTAACGTTGGAAACTGTAAAGGTTTCTGTTAACAATACAATAAGAATTGGCTGCCAAGATGGGTGATAAGCAATGTTTTCTTCGTTGAGATAATGATATTTGAATTATTTATGAAATTTTGAGGAACAATATTGTTTTACGTTTATCCACTTTAGTGTCAGGTGACTTATGAACGTGAGTGTACCCAAGAACATCGATATAATAACGTGAGAATATACATCTGGTCAGGCGGAACAAAGACCCTTCTCAAAGTAAACAAGGGATCGTCGTAGTGGATGATTTTATAGAATCTTTGAAGTATCAAGTTTGATGGAAAGATCAGGTATATAAACTTTATACCACTTGCAATTTACATGAACAGTGTATTAGATGTATAATTCTTTGGTAGAATATAAAAAAATATAAGGATTAGTAGAGATTTATGAAGATCTATCAGATTTTTCTTTCTGTTTGTAAATATCCCTCAATGTTCTATCTACATAATTGCCACATTTGGCAACCAATTGAATTTTTAAATGTATGTATATACATATAATTTTTAGACCTAGGTATTTATTCAAGGAACTTCGAACATATTGAATTGTTTGATAAAACATTTTAACAAGGAAAATCAGCAGCAAAACGACCGGTTTCAGATCTTTTATTTTACACTTATTGAAAGAATAACAATTATTTGATAAGAAATTATCGTTTATTATTATAAACGAATTAATAGAAATTAGTTTATGTTATCAGCGCACAGGTTCGATCCAAAAATCTTGAAGATGATCCATACTTGGATCGAAACGTTGAGAAAAATTTTATAAATTGCAAAATTGCTTTGTTTTGATTTTTGTATCGAACCTGTGCGCCGATAACATAAACTAATTTCTATATACAAGAATTCTGTTAAAAATGAAGGACAACTGTTTTATTCGATTTCAGTTAATTATCAGTGGCTAAAAGGCTCCAAGTCTAATCTGCGAGGGAAGAATCTCGTATCCTCCGAAATAAGAAGAATGAAGTAGCGCACGGGGTTTACACAGAATTTCAGAAACGACGGAAACTCTCCGATAGTGGAATGTGTGAAGAGGACGTAAAAATCGATAGTCGACGTACTCGATAGAGCCCGTATCTGTCCGGTAGCTAAGGATAAAGCTCCTTCAAAACGTATCCACTGGGAGGTTAAAATATCTGCGCGTCTACCCTACATCCCTGTTGACGGCCTTTCTGACATCGCTGCGTTTTCCTACTCCCTTCGATCTACCAGTGTATTTCTCACACGTCTCATCCCTTCTATACAGTGTCCAGTACCGAAGAAACATCCTATGGGGCCAAAATTTCTCAGTGAAAGTCTCTTAACAAATTGGGTGTACGGATCTCCTGCTTGCTATTTCCATCACTTCACGTACTATACCATTCGTAAATATTTCAACAACAAATGCACGCGAATTATTATAGCTACTTCATAACGAAATTTATGTTGGATGGACGATTCGTTATCATTGAGATGATGAGATTCTTCCATTGAATGTTTGCTTGAATTATTTTCCAACTCGTTTTCTATTGTTTTCTGGTTCTCAGATTTTTTACACTTGCTTTCACTTTTCAATAATAACTTCAAACTGTATAATAATTGTAAAGTGATTCAGTTCATGCAAAATAAAAATTTTCAGGACTGCAACAAATTGGAGTGTAGTAGAAAATTTATTTTCTTTTTGTATGTGTAAGAGGTTTAAAATAATGTAACAGTATTTCCAAATTCTTCTAAGTCTTTTACTGTTTGAAATAACATCTAATAATTTTTGTCAGCATTTTTGGTTAGGTCTGCAAAAATGTCTAAATATTTTTAAACGATAATGGACATACAATGAAAACCTAATCGAATGATTTAAGGGTGTCACAAGCACATTGAAAAATATTGAACAATGTGTAAACGAAGAACGTGGAGGAATCTCAAAATCGTAAATTAGAGGAAATGACATGGAGAAGTACGGTTTAAGTGTCTGCGTCCAGACCGGGGCTAGGGGGCTCAATACCTTTGTACTATTCCTCAACTTTTTCAGAAATTGATCTACTGGAAGTAATTCAAGAGAGGTAGGCTTTGTACGACCTCAAATAAGATCCCCGGACCATTTCTCGTTTATCTTTCTTCTTAGCTACTGATCCCAACAATCAAAACACACTTCCGCTTATGGCTTCGTCGAATTTACTTGACTGCTTCTCCGCTGTCGATTATGGGATCGAATTCTCCATGCCATGGGATCTACAAGAACCTCGAAACGTGGAAGCAGCAGCTCCAACTACTCGAACTCGAACTTTGACTGACAAGTTTTGATCCTTTCGTGAAACCTTTCATGCCCATTTAGTACCTTCTACTTCCGTTGTACAGCTCGTGCTACAATACGCGGACGATTTTCGGTGAACGAGTACTACTTCGAAGGGACGGTTCTTTTGAACTATTATATGCATTGATTTCGATTAAGATTTTTGTGAAGCCAGAAACGCAGAAAGAATCTCTGGTAATCAAAGTTGTGTGGAGAAGTGAAGCTTTAATTTTTAAATCAGTTTAAATTTTATTCTTTCTTTGTTTCTTAAGTTTCCAGTTCCACAAGTAGACATTTTCGTACATTTCGCTTTACTTCGTTGTATTATTTTTCTTACTGTTTACTGTTTTTTTAAATTATTAAAGCAGTATAAAGAATAGTATTAAGTTGTAAAGAAAGAAATGCAGGATTTTTGTTCCTTTGTTTTAATTGCAATACCAAAAATGAAAAACCAACCAATAAAAGTTATATAAACATTTAATGAGTTACATGTCGTTTTAAAACTTGCTTTACGCTCTATTTAATTATATTTCTGCTATTTCAGTTTATTCAAACGTATATTAAATTATTTGAAATCCTGCATTTCTTTCTGTACAACCTAATGGAATCATGCGAACAACTTTTATGAAGAATGATTTTTAATATATGAGAGTGATCGACAATTTTGTTTGTCTCACCAACGAGAATACATTCTCATCGAATTATATAAACTTATTCCGGGCAAAATATGAATTTTTACGTATTTTAATCTCATTGAACAGAACGCACCCCCTCAGTAATAGGTACATTTACTCTACCCTATTTTTCACGTAAAAATTTTCTTCACGCTGTCTTATTTGGGACAATTTTGGACAGCTGTCCGTGAAACCTGATACGTCTAATTTTCCTCGGAACGCAGCAGGATTCATTCGTGCGTTAAAGTAGGCAGGAACGTTGCCGTTAACAAGCTCGCCGGAACCTAACGTTGGTGATGCTTCTCGTTGCATTCAACCACTCGCGAATTTATCGTTTCGCGGTGCGTTTCGCAACGAAGGGAAATGATTCTATCGCAGAACAAACAGGCGGCCGCCCGGCGTGCTCGATGTGGCACGGGTAATTCGCGTGTACTCGACGAAGGTAATCTACGTGGAAACGGTGTTAATTATACCAAAGCGCATTCACGGCGCTCAAAACCCGTTCGAACATTAGCGAATATCCGCTAATGCTACGCATCGATACCAACCAGCCGGTACTCAAATGCGATTAAAAAATCGTAAATGTGCCCGTACAACTAAGCCGCTAAACGTTAAGTACAGTATTCGGATCTACTAAAGGGTATTCCTATTCCTATTTCTGCGTAGGAAGCAGCAACATCACCGGCACACACCCGACGAACCGTAGGATAGGTGCATGCTCGAGCAAAGTGCAATTAAAAGCCCGAAGGCCTTGTCGCGAGACCGCTTCGGAGTAGGTGGAAACATTCGATGCTCGGCAGTTTCACCTGCTCATCCTCTCTCATTCTCTCTCTCTCTCTCTCTCCCCTCTTTCTCTTTCTGACACTCCACCTTCTTTCAAGAGGTCTACCAGTTTAGAAGTACATGTTTGGAGTAATCTTTAATATCTCCTTTTTTTTTAATGCAGCACACACACCTCAACTTTTTATACCTGTATGTGCATTTCGAGGGCGCAATCAGTATAAGGCCCTGATTTCAAAAAATTAGTTAAATGCATATCATGTTTTAGAAAAGTTTTATCAATAGATAACAAAGAAATTTTAGTAGAAATAAAATGTGGAGCTAAGTCATTATGGTTCAAACTGAAACGAAAAACAAAATCTTTCGATATTATTATACTATCGAATTGCTACTATTAATACTATTGAATAAAATGTTTTTTTGTTATTACTTTAAATTTTTTGATCATTGTGTGGCGGTGAGCAATATGAAAAGTTCTACTGTACATATACCATAAGTAATCTCTACATGACAAATATGATACAAAACTAATAATTACATAGATATTTACAAATAGATTGTTCTGTGTTTGCAAACCGACTCGGTTAACTTGACTGTTGGCCTGGCGAGCACAACAACTATGTTTACGAAGGTAGGTCATGTTTGTAAACACAATTCTCATTAGATGTTAGACATTATCAACTTGAGATACCCATTAATCTCAGTAAACGCTACATACGAGGAAGGTGCTTCATATACCATAAAGGTTTCATGATATTCAGTAACAGCGAAAAGCACGATATGATACGGTAATCGTTTATTGTGTGTACGATGAAAACGCAACGGGGCCAAAAGAAAACAATTCAAAGGAAATGCATTAAATTGCTTACATCAGGCTACAACTGGAGTATTAATCAAAACAAAATGTTCCATTAACATCTGGATTACTGATATCTTTAGGTAGAATTGAATACAAAATATTTTTCATGCAGCATTTGATATTTTATCGAGAAAAGCAACATTTTTATTTAGAAAATTGAGACTAGTAGAAACCCATTGTTTTATCTATGTATATTGTACATTTTTGCGCACTTACGATGTGAAAAATTAAAATTGTTGTAGCAAAAAATGTTACCTTTATTCTAATTTCCATAAAATACTTCACGAGTATAGAATTTGCATAAAAGTTCACAGTACCTTTGTTTGAAACACGTTCTCGCGCAGCGAATAATTTACAAGTAATTTGAAGTTGTCAAGTTGGGTGCCTCACCCTCTACACTTTACGACAAAAGTTAAGGAAGAAAACAATTAATCATGGACTGTGCAACGTGTATTTTGTGTGTCCCTTGGGTGTATAATTATTTGATTGAATTGCAAAGTGTGTGTAGCAGTAGGAAGTTACCCACTTCCTACCCTGCAGGAACGATGACCTCCATCAGAACTGTTTTATGTTCTTGGCTTCTTCCAGATAATGCACTATATTGTCCATAAATGTGTACATTCTGATATTGTATTTCTTACAATAACGTTCATTTTTGGTCCAAAAATGGAATTACTTTTCGTTCAATTCAATGTTCATATTTTTGTGTAACAATAACAATAAAATGTGAAGAATAACCTGAAGCTACATGTCACATTTTGGTGACTTTTACCTTTCGTGGTAAATAAAATCCAGGATTCTACAATCTATTGATGTGCGATAGGAAAAATTTACGTAATTGAACAACTCTAAAAATATCGTTAAGTATTTAAACAAACTGAGCTTCATGATTTCTATTTAAATGAACGAAATTTAATATAAAAATACTTCCGTCATCCAACACTAATTTTTGTTTGAATACCTCTCTTGCAGTATTGATTCAAATACGCGATGGCATACTTGATGAACGTCAACGTTGTTATCGCCGCACGCAGATCGGTTGAACGAGACTTGTGCTCCATTCATTCTCGTTATTTTCTTTTATAGCCGACTCCAACGGCAATCTTGATCTAAATTAGTATCACAGTCAGGTATCGTTATGTACGCTCTTTTAGTTCGTGTTGTGCATACAAAGTGTTCCTTGTTTATTCCATATGTCTCTCTCGTTATACCCTAACATCGCTTATCTTTGTCGTCCAGTTGACTGACAGTAATCATTGAGGCAATGACAGGTAATAAAATGACCGCAGAATCGTAACCACTGCCTGTTGTGGCGACTGTGCTGTAAATCCTTATGCAAAGTATTTTCAGTAACCATTTTACAAAAATCAGAATAAATGAGACATAAAAATGGTCGCAAAATTTTTACCGTTTTGTATAATTTTACGGTACGTATATATACGGTCCAATATATACAACTTCTAGTATTTTCTCCGTAATTCCGAACATTTGCAATTTTTTCAAAAATTTTTTCGCAACAATTTTTTTTAGCAAACTAATTGCTTTAACTTCTTAAAACATGTCGAAGTCGTATGATTTGATATTAAGAAAGTTATTGTCCTTTTAAAAGTGTTCGAATATTACTGTGGTTCGCTGTATATAAAATGTTGTATCGAATAAAAATTTGCTTGCGTCTCGTTCCACATTTCAATGCAAAGATACTAACGAACAATGGTTGAGCGAATCGAGACAGAACGGGGATCATGGATGGCACAGAAAAATAGAGCAGGGATTGAGAGACAGTAGAATATAGAGGATGAGAGAGAATAATATGCGCTAGTCGAGAGACAGTCGGGAAAAATTGAAGGAGAAAAATTGTGTGCGACTTATGGCTTACTTCCAGAGCAGTGTGTTTGTAGTTTCACTGTGCATTATGGCAGACCAGGCTTTTAATAACTATTCGTGGTCACGAAATAAAATATCTTGTGGTCAGTTCCATTCTTGTTTCAAATACAATCTCGTAAATGTTATTCACGACATTGACATACGCCCCAGAAACTATTACACGAGTTTAATTGCTTCGTCTCCTGTTACTCCATTTTCTCGCAAAATAACATATTAAAATTATTCTCAACTTTCACTTTGACAATTTGGTAAACCAAGGTAACAAACAATATTTTCTGAAGCGGGCTAACACCTACAGTTTTACAATGGCTCGTAACTCTGCGCGCATAAAACTGTCACATTTAATTAAACTATGTCGCAATTAAGGGAATTGTGTCACAGAGGACTTCCACAAATATAATAATGGCGCGCGAAGAGGAGTCACAAAACGATACGAACTCGTAATTGCTAAACTTAAAATGAACAACGTAACGCAATAGTCATCCGAGTGAATCAACTTTTCTATGCTGCGCGAGTGCTGCGTTAATTTAGAATAAATCTATGACGTGTAAACATAAACATCACGATCGCAGGAAGTTGAACAGGCCCCAGCTGGTTCTAAGCGAATACGGGGACAGTTGTTCCTATAACGTAATATTTTCGATGGGACAAACGCGGCATGGAATTGCACATTGTTTTAATGGAATAGTCACATCTTTAAAGTGAATCGCTTCGCCACTGCATACGAAGCATCGGTATTTTTAAAGTTGTCGGACAAGGCAATTTTTATGGCAGACATTATCATAAATCAATAAAACACTTCAACTTTATTCCTGTTTGCTTCAGTTTCGCGAAATTGTGGCCACAATGCATTTTTACTAAATTCTGCTACCTACATGTAGAGTCACCAGACCAGAGGAAAAGGTTTTACAAGTTTCACGAGCCGCCCCTGTATTCAAACATTTTTTTAGCACAATCATTTAGAAATGGTAGGATAAAATAATAAGTGGGCTGCGGATTTTTATGTAAAATAAAATTCTTATACATCTATTGCAATCTACAGAAGTTAGGTAAGATATTGTTAAACTCTTTTAATCTTTTTACTGTTTTACATTACACCCAGTGGCGACTCAAGTCTGGTGGAGGCCCCAAGCAGTAAACATTTTGGGGCCCTAAACAATTAACAATAAAGAAAAATAATGAAAAATTTCATACCGTTACACATTAAATAAATGTATTTAAAAATTTATAAATTTCTTTAAAATTCGGGGCCTTATGGTATCCCGGGGAACCACTTTTATCATGAATGCATAAAATCCGCAGACTAATAATGAATAACTTTTTACACGAAGCCAAAAAAGGTGGTTCCATTTGGTTAACGTGAGTATGGATTGTACAAGAAGCTTTTGTAGTGTCTGAAAAATATGCCAATGGGCACGCATGGTCCACTCCAGTGCACAATTTCATTAAAATCAGCGTGTCAAACTTGAATGATACCCATTGTGTGGCTTCAGACTATTGCATCGACTATGCTAATTCAAACAGTACGAAAACGCTTCAGGATACACGTTTAACACGTTGACTATCTCGAGGGTTGCCAACACGTTACCACAATCATTCCCAGCGATGTCTGCGTGGTCATTGTTGTCCACCCTCATCGTGTAAATGAACCCTGTTACTGCTGGACGTATGGACGCGATATTAATACACTGGAAAGTTAATGCAAAATAATTTACTCGTACAATCTACATAACAAGAAGCTTCGAATTGTTCTGCCCCAGTTGAAACACTTTCTACTATATATAAAAACTTACAATACATTAACGTAAATATGTTATATGGCAAGTATTCACTTACACAGTTTACACTTTATCAATAAATCTTCTGGTAATTACAAAACCTGTTCTTTATAATCGTTCCACAATTATTTAACACGAGAATTACCGATGTGTTTAATATACATATTTATATTTCATACACAAGAAATTTAGAAGTTTATTCATGAAAAATTTCTCATGAGAATAATTTGAAATGGGTTTGATAATTCTAGTGTTAAAAGATGTATTAGATCTGGCAATTAATACGTAACCTTTCGTCAACTTCTTAACAAATTAATTAAAAAAATTATTTGCAAATTTAAATAATTGGAAATAATCACCCAAACTAAAAAACGCGCGAAGGATTATTGACAAGAACTATGAATTCTAGAGGGAAAAAATGAAAGGTTTACGACGATATGAACAAATCGTGGAAAATTCGACGGGTTGCAGCGGTGTTGATATGCGTTTGTGAACGATCTAAAGGCACAGAAAACCAATAGGACACTGCATTCGACAAACGGCTAGATAGCGAGCGTATCGTTTCGAAATTAGTTTTATCGGAAGTGAGTTCCGAGTGTCGCGGCATGAAAATAACGATTGAATACAGAGACAATGCGCGGACGGAGTTACGTGGCCGATACCCGGGAAAGTGGTGAAATTGATTTCGATGCTTACTTTATTAAATACACCGCACGGCCAGGAAATCGTCGACTAACTAAATAACATCCTGGCGCTTCCTATCGATTATCCGCCATCGTTCATTCTCAGAGCTCATCGTCTCCGTTATTATCTTCTGAAATTAGTTTAAACGGAAGGAAGAGTTTGGTGGGTGCCTGTTAGCCACGAGAAAGGACAATAATTTATGAATAGCTCCTGCGGAATTGGCTGTCGATAGATATTAAATATGGCGACAACTTTATGAGATTAACAAATAAAGCCGTTAATCTCCTATCCGAGAACAAACAGGAACGTACGAAGAGATTGAGACATTCCTTTTGAAAAATGTTCAGGTGGTTTAGGCTCTAGCGGAAACTGGCATCTAGTCTAGTTGCGATTATTTAAGCATTTATAACTTCTATAAATATTCGCTAAACTGTAAAATAAGATACTATAAAATTTCCAACTAATTAAAAAATGAATAATTAGTTTATCGATCGTAATTTATCTTTCACATATTATGAATTTTATTCTCGGCGCAAGGTTCGATCATTTTTCTACACAACAAATAGTTATATTGTAGGAATACTAAACGATGGATTCGGGTAATTAAAAAATGGCTCTGTTAACAAATCTACTGAGCTTCAAACGTAACCGGTACATGTTCCCTTATAAAAATAACCAGATTAAATTTATTTGGACCTTGTGCGGTCCATATTATAATATTTGCGCTACTAAATGTACGTATTTCTTTAATCATTTGCCATGAAAACATCTTTATAATTTCAATAATTATAAAATAAGAAATCTGGTACCGGTCATGTGACCGGTGGTGGTAGGTTTAGTGGTAATCCTTAGATATTAAAGTATAATTTAAGAAGGATATCGATATTACGCAGAAAAAGTCTGCTTTTTTCGGCTGTTTTAAGTAGAAAAGCCAGTTTAAGTACTAAGTATTGAGATTAGATAACGTAACTATTATTTCGAAAGTACCAAATGCGTAAAAAAAGTTCTAAATGAAGCAAAAATAGCATCAACTTCAGGAAATTCCGATAAATGACATAGATTTATCAAAATTACCTTTTTACCTATTTTTGACGAATGTATTTAATAATTTATCTAAAAATTATGCATATAAGTGTTAATTATTTCATAATAAATGTGGGGTAATTACGATGCAGCTGTTGCTATATCGATGTGTTTATTCAGTTACTTATTTATGCGATATGCAATATACATATGTATCATATTAAACGCAAATATCGAACACGCTCAATTCCTCCATGCATTCGATGAAAACTCTACTGTAAATAAAACTGACTCTGTATTCGTCCCAAATGGTCCGCCACATTTGAGGGTTAATTACTTCACTGCACATAATAGAATAATTTAATTAAAACTCGTGAATTTAATTCTAAGTTGCCACATTGTATTGAATGTAATGTGATTGGTTTCCTTTAAGGAAATTGTGAGATTGCAGTCGTCAAAAATGTGCAAATATGTGGAGCTGACATATAACATGTATTATAATATTATAACCTCATTTGTCAAAGAACAAGATTCGATTTAAAAGAATACCAATTGTTTAAGACTTTCTTGTAGTGTTTTCTTTAAAATAATTGCTTTGTATTCGTCTATGTTCAACCAAGTAGCATAATTTTATGACTACTTTATTCCTTTCTATTGATCCTAACTTGATATTGCTAATATTGTTCATGTTACGTAAAAAAGGAAGTGTGCATATTTATCGAATATGTCAACGACTACTAACTATGCCATGTTGTTCCGAAATATACATACGTGAATAAAAAGGTACAGCATACAGGTGATCACAATAATATTCGGAGACGAGTACTTTTATTCTGACTTTTATATTCTATATTGTGCACAAATATACAACAAGCATCGAAACATGTTGCACGAAAAATAGTAATCTATACATTTTTACGTAACAAAGAACTATGCAATTATATTTTGAACGTACAGTACAACAAACAATGGTGACCACCGAAATTCACTAGTTAGTAGCTCTACGAAACAGGAACAACCCGCGCAACAAAGGAGAGAGTTTACCAGTGTCGAGAACAACGCAAGAATCTCGAAAGAAGGGTCGCCTTCGAAATCGTTCGGGGAAATTCTCCCCCAGAGTACACAGTACGCGTTTCGACTCCCCAAGTACGCATATCGAATAAAGGTATTCATACACCGGTGAATATGTAATGTCTCCACATCTCGAGTCGAGTTATGTCCCGTAATCAAATGTGTTTCGCCATTCGAGAGGCCGGGAGCAAGAAGTGAAACGCAGAGGAAAGACACGAGTATGGGTACGGAAGGATGGTGGTAAAAATTGTCGGAAAAAAGAGAAAGAAAACACAGCGGTCATATGGGAACCCAGTGAAACTGGAGGATGACTTCACAGGTTCGAGAGACTACGCCGATGCTACGAAATGATACTATGTATTTCACTCGGTCTCGGTATGGACCCAGTGTAGTCGAATGAGGGGAAAATTCTCTCTCTTTCTCTCTCTCTCTCTGCCAGTACCGGATTAGTCACGTGACTAATAGCATTGCAGAAGGGGAAGGGTCGAGCGAGAGGCAAGTCTTAACCTGATGACACTGAGTATGACCCGCTGACGTTCTTCGTTATCGTCTTTTGCTAATGACGGCAGTAGGGGAGTCTGAATGAAGTGAGACCGTATTCTTCATCTAGCCGTCATCTGACGAATGAGCAGTACCTAATATAGTGTATTTCCATCTTCGTGGTATATGTTTGAAGTATTGGTGGTGTGAAGCTGACGCGGAAAAAGAGAAAGAAACGAAGAGACAGTTTTCGAAAGGGCCTCGCGGATAGCACACGTCCTGAAGTTCGAGGGAACGCGTGCCGCTCTTTGTAAATACGACGACATCCACGCCCTCGCCTTTCGATTCCTACGGGATGCAGGGCCGAGGGCTAGGGAAGGGCTAGAGAAGGGCTAGGGACTGGTGGGAAAAGGGGGCAGAGGGCGCGGAAAGCGAAGCAGAATAAAGAAAAGTACGTGTTCTCGTAGACGACGAAGGGGTTGGCACGAAAGGAATATATTGTTCGGTCTCTCGCGCGACACACGAGTTATCGATACCATAACTCGAAGAAGTTGGATGCAGCCGCCGCGCCGCGCCGCGCCGCCGAGGAAGCGGCGCGGTGACGCGTCCTCCGGATCGTTGTCGTCGCCCTGTGTTGTCCTCTCGCCTTTCCTTCCGCGCTCACCTCTTGACTGTATAATACTCAAAGCTGAGCAACTTTTTTATTTATCGGCTTCCTCGGAAAATCTCTTGCCTGCCGTTTACTCCTTCGCGCTCTCGACCTCCGCACACTTCCGTGTTCCCCGAGCCACGTTTCCTGTTCTGTCGCAGCCAGCCCTCTTTCCCCGAACCTTTTTCCCCGAGCTGAGCGACAACCTCTCCTTTTGTTCTCCCTGTTTTCACATCTTCATCCCTTTCCTCTTGTTTCCTTTCTCCAGCTTTATTGCCACACTTACCTACCCGACTCTCTTTTCTCTCTCTCTCTCTCTATCCCTCGTTCCCTCTATTTGTCCCTCTTCAGGTTCCCGTTCTCTCTTTCTCTGCCTCGACTGGTCTTTGCTCTTGTTTTTCCGAGTCATTCTCCGCGCCACCTTCACCCCTCGGCTCCTCCACCACGTCCCACGGACTCTGACGCTGTCTCTTTCCCCGTGAAAGCTAATTGTACTCGTTGCTTCTTGTCGTCGCAGCGAACTCCACGTCGTTCTTAGTTTCCGACCTAGAAACTGGGTCTCTCTTAACTGGGTGGGAGAGTGTAGGGTGCTCGTGTCCGTGTGAGTGCTGCTCGCTGTTTCCTTCGTGGGTGAAGCGTGTGAGGCGCGCGTGGCAGTACGCGCTCCCATACTTACTCGCGATTGTGTACCATATACCCAAATAGGGAGAGGGTGGGACATTTAAACCAAGAGAGACGGACGGAGGAGCAGAGAGAGAGAGGGCTCAAAGCGGCCGAAGAGGCAACGCGAAGGAGCCCAAGCTTACCGTGAATTTAAGCTAACGTCTTCGACTGGAACGCCGCGTGAATTAATCGAGTTAATTGTTGTGTACTCTGCTCCCCACTTGGCCGCTTCTTTGCGCTTAATTAGACGCGTTCGACTACGCGAGGAGAGCAAGTTAAACGGCGTTTAATACGATTTGACAAGGGTGGGAGGAGGCCGAGGCCGAGACCGTGTTTGACTTTCGGTATCGTTCTCGACGTTGATTAAAAATCGGTCACTCGTCCGCGAGAATGCTCGGTGATCCTGTCGCGACGACGACGATGACGACGGACCCGATGCTCCCGCGATGTCCGGCCCCTCGGAAATAAGGGGATGAAAGGGAATTACTTTCCCGATTTTAATTCCGAAGAAGACGAAGTGGGCTTTCCGCCGAAGCTAATTTAGTTGGAAAGGCTGCAAACACTTCTCCGCGGCACCCTTTTAAATTCCTAATTTCATGTCTACGACGGAAATACCGCAGACACGTCGGAATTTATGTTCCCCTGCGATATTCTTATTATGCTCTGGATGCGCGTGGAATCGTTACTACTCCTGGGAGCTTTAGAGAATCTTTCTCCCCTCGCGGTTTCGGAAAGTCGAACTTTTCTTCTCGAATTTCGTTGAGGTTTTAAGCTTGAGAAATATAACCCCCCTCCCCCCCAAAAATACAGTAAACAATTTGAAATTACAATTGGAATAGTTAATGGGTTTCGAAATGGTACAACTCTCGTACACTTCATAACAGCGTGTGGAACTTTAACTCTTCAGGAACGAGGTTTGTGCATTCTACTGACTCTGATGAACGTTTCAAATTGAACTTTTATGCAAAATAAAAATTGTCGAAGACAATTGTAAGAGACAGAAGTCATGGTTGAAAAGTTTCACAAGAAATTACGAATTTTCCTAACAAGAGAAGTGCAGAAATTCGATAAACTAAGAAAATTGGAAACTTTACACGACCGGAATTCATGCGATACTAGAAATCAAATTGATTTTTTGCTGCTGAAAACCTAGATATGAGAACACCTTTTCAAAGAAATCCTCACTTTTCATATTACCGTGAATATTTTAGGAAACTACCGATCAAAGGAGAAAGTTAACTTAAAAGTTGCAGTAGTTTTACAATCTACGTTGTAGATGTCAGAAATATAAAAGAAATTTTTTTTTCAAAATTCACCCTGGCCATCAATTTTGTCGGTTTTATTTTTCGCAACGTAGACCCATAAAAACCATTGCAACGTTTAATTTAACTTTCCCGCTGTGTCTTATACAGCTTCCTAAATATTCTCGATAATATGAAAAGTTAAGATTTCTTTGGGAGGGTGTTCTCACCCCAGGACCGGTTTTCTGTTGGAAAAAAATTGTTTTGAAAGTTCGTTACTTCGTTGTCGAGATTTTACGATGTTCCATATTATGTAGTATTCCATATTACCAGCATTCACCGTGATTCCTGTTTTTCTCCCGTGAAACGTTCAACATTAAAGCAACTCTAACAAGCTCAGCGCTGAAAATATCATAAGGTAATAGATCGTCTATGATAAAGTGAATTTATAATTCACAATAATTAGTGATTTCGTGACTTTTTTTAGAACTTTTAAACTCCTTTAGACGTCCCGCGTTCACCCGAACTTTGGCCATAAATTTCACTGCAAAAGGTATATGAGAACGAGTAAATCAAAAGCCGGTTAGTTATTCCCGCGCTGCTGGAAGAAAGTGGATTTCCTTGTGTCAACGAACGTCAATAAAGATTGCCCTTTAATCTTCTCCGTAAGCTGCGACGATACATCGTTATTAGCTTGTTCCATCTCTCCTTGCTTCTCTGGTACAGGGACGTCGAGAGGTAAACCCGGAAAAGTCATTGTGTAAAGGAAACCCGTTTAAATTCCAGGAAAATGTGAAGTTTTGTCAGTTCGTACAATAGGTGATTGTATATAAAATGGAATTACTCGATGTAGCCTCCGCTAGCTGTCACGACAGAGACGAAACGAGTCACATGACCAAGTCTCAACCCTTTGGACTCGAAGCGATTTTAATTCCAAAATCAAGACATTTCTTTCAACCCAGATCATTTTTATTCTATGTAATTTTTTTACAATGTACAGAATAGAGATGAATCTAATAATATTAAAACTGTTTCGCATAATGGTATGGCAATTTTTACTTGCGCCTCAGAGTCACCCTTCGAGTGCAAAGGGGTTAATCTGGCCACTATGTCCCCTAAGACCCTGTAGAAGAGACGATATATGTACTTTCTACTGGGATCGTCCTCTCCGAGATCTGTCATACGTCTCGCAGTGATGCGATGCTTCCGTGGAGGGAGCAGACGGGGTGAAAGAATAACAGGAAAGAAGAGAAAGTGACAGGCAAAAGGCGTGCAAAGAGAGAGAGAGAGAGAGAGAGAGAGACTGCACACAAGAGCACAGAAACGAGCAATGACACCGACACACAGGGAACGCTTTAGCCGGCTATTAATTTTGTATTTCACTTAAACATGCGACGATGGGACTGCACCAGACGTAAATTCATTTCCAACCATCCCTCCTTCCCTCGTTCACTTTCGAGCTTTGTCCCTATCTCTGTCTGTCTGTATCTTTCCCTTCCTGTATCTCTTCGTTTCTCTCTCGCTCTTACAATTAGTGCACTGAAGCGACCGCGACTCTTATTGGATTCCCAAGCCGAGAGGCCTCGCCCTGCTCTCAGTTACAGAAGCGGTTTATCGAAAGTTTAAATTATTTCGCCGCACAACGTCGAACGACCGAGAGCTGAGTGTTTGACTCTGTCACGTTCAGAGCAATAGGCTGAAGCCTCGCGATACACCGGAGACAGAAGGACGGAAGGAGAAAGAGATGATTAAAGACTGCCTGTGATTGGTGTGCAAATCAAAGAAAAACAGTGGTGCATCTGGATTGCGGATATTTACGAAACTTTGCATTTCCTTTGGCGAGCTTGTGGAAAAGGAAATTAAAAAGTGGTTCAGCCAGCCGGTTGATTTTTAAACCTACATTAAACCATTTTTCAACCTACATTGCAGAAGGTTCTCTTAGTAAATGACAACGCGCAACTTAATCTAATATAAATGATGTTAGAATAAGAAAATTTCTAACAATATTTCTATTCTGTTTATACCTGTTGTCTATATAAATAAAATAAATGATAGAAAACACTTGATCGCGTGTCAGAGACATTTGTAATGTTCACGAGAAAAGTTTTATCTGCAAAATGACGACGTACAAATGGTTCTGATTATTTCAAGGAGATAATAAATCGTTTAAGAACACGTTAGTTTTGAGATATCCGTCTACAAGATATCCAAATCTAGGCAAGAGGTGCACTGCAGCAACCGCACAATTCCAAAGTACCTAATCCACAATAAGGAAGTAACTTTGCTCGTTCAGCGTTCGTGAAAACTTCTACAAACAAATACCACATTGTCCGACGAGGAATAATAAATCCGTACAAATCTTTTCCGCAACGTAATACAAAAATTGTTTATAAAAAGTCTGGTACTGGAGGGAACAAACGAAGCCTGAGTGAATTAGTCTTGAAGAGGAACAAATGGAAGTGGAGAGTCGAGGGAAAGAAAGGACGGAGAGAAGAAAGAATTTTAAGGATAATAAGGAGTAGCATTAAGAAAAAGGGAAATCAAAAGTTAAGAGAGCCTACGGGAACCGGGGTGAGTCGGCAGAAACAGAAAGAGGGAGAAAGAGAGGGAGAGAGAGAGAGAGAGAGTAAAAGCAGGGGTGGCTGCAATAGAGAATTGGAAGAAACAACTGAGGAACACGGAAGGATGCAGAAGAAGGGGCGTAGCGGAAGAAGGGTGGCCGCGCGGGAGAGACTTTCATCAAACGAGCGCGGTTGGTTTCTGCTTTATGTATGCCTCTCTCTGTCTCCCATCTCGGAAAATCGATGTTCTACGACCTGGAACGAAATTCCACGGCAGATTCCAGACGAAAGACCGTTTTCGCAGAAATTCTCGTGAGTTAATCGCGAATAACACTCGTGTTGCCGGGGATGATGCTCGCTCAGCTATTTCGCGGAAGGACGAGTGACTCGACGTATCGTCGACGGGGGTCGGGGATCGGATAACGAGAAAAATAAAAAAGGAAAATTCTCGAGTGAACCAGGCGGCGTGTTGGAGGGAAGCGGGGGCGGGAGCAGATTCGTAAACGAGAGGTACGGCTACCGGATGTGTAAACAATAAATCGAGTCCGTAGGGCAGGTACAATTATGCCATTCGATCGGCGGAATTATTGACGTTCGATGCGATTCCGACAACCGGATTTCTAGCAGCGACGACTTGCGCACGCGGAAACGGAAATTGAATTTTCTCGCTTGACGAATTCGTCGCGGGACCGGACGGGCGCGTTGTCCGCGGAAATTCTCTTGGAGGTTTTTACGCGCCGGGACAAAGGGACTGGGAACCGTAGCGCAGCGATGCATCAGCCGATGCCGACTTGGCCAGACGTTTAATTGATCATTTTCTGCCCGCTGAATGACGTGGAAATTGTTTGTCCGCCCTGGCTGGGAGTTGGTCTCGTTATTGCCCCGGGAATATTGTTATACCCTTGGAACGCGGTCAGCTAATGCGATCTTGATCGTCGTCGCTTTGAACTGGTACGCGTTTGTCCGGGCCAAGCCTGTTCAACTGCGGAACAACGCTCCGACACTCGTAGGAATTCGCGTGCTTTCGGCCTTTGCGCTCGGCCAACTGATGGGGCCCCACTGTTTGTTTAAATCAATTCTACGGACTGCCGGCAATCGATAAAGATACTGTGATTATAGAATTACCCTGCTATGCTCTGCGCTACGCTACGCGCCTCTCACCACGGAAATTGTTTTTGTACGGCGATACCAGATAGACGGGAAATCATTCCGGGGTTTATTCGACGTGTCGCAACCTGCAGACCAGGTCCTCGAATCGAATTTGCGCCTCGCGAATTTCATTTTTGCAGATGCTTGTCGCAATTTTTGCCAAGGGAAAATTTATTTTGATTTTGTTGGTACCGAGTGCGCTGGTGAATTGTAAGTCTGGGCTAATTGATTAAAAATTTAACCATGTTTCCAATTTCGTAGCCCCAACGTTGATTTCATTGATTTCTTGATTTGGTTGACATTACTATCAACGCCTAGATTTTATCACCTGCGAGTAAATTTGCAATGATTACATTTAATCTAATTTGATCACAGCAGCAAAAATTCTTTCAAGTTTAAAAACCAAATGGAATTATTATCAATCCTTTTTAAAATGTTTACCATACTGATTTTAAACAATGATGTATGCTGTAAATGCATAGAATCCGCAGTTTAATTATAACGTAACTGGAAAGTTATTTATCATATTCGTAATTACGTATGGTCATAATTACGATATGGTGATTAATGTATGTGTATTGTGTAGTAATATCTCATTAAGCAGTTCTATTTTATGAAAATACTGTATAGTTCCTTTTGAGAATGTATAATCATTTGTACATTCTTGTAATATTTTACCTCAAACAATCAAACAATTGGTACAGTATTTTGGTCTTCGACTGTCTTTACTTCAATTTCCTATTTATCATATGTTTTCCTATATGCGAGAAAATGTAAAATTTTTGGTTAACTCTGTGGTTATCGTGCTAGCCAAATATTAACATCTTTACAACAATGTTGATCTTACAAATTTTTTATTACGAGCATTTAATCGATTTCGTTTTATAAAAAGGCTTCTGCTTTACATCGAATTAAATGTTTTTTATTGACAAATAAATCTGAGTTTTATTTGAGCTTACCCAGGGAAATATTGAATGTAAACTGAAGGTTCGTTTTCAAAGTGTAAATCGTGTATATGACTGAACCGTTTTGGAACCATTTTACTGATCGAGATTCTATTACAAAACAATGATTTATTTGGACAGTTTCTGTTGACATAAAATCGGGAATCTATAAATAAATTTGATGTTATTTGTACATTTTTACTATCCCTCATAATTATTCTCTTAGTAGGAAACCCATTCACATTCTAAGTACGCCTGAGAGGTCTAGGTCTCTTTGCTTCATAGGATCTTCGTTGTAGATGTATGCAGAACCAATATACATATATTTAAGCCGTCCCGAAGCGATGAATATTTCTCGGGTCAGTTGTCTTCCGAACTTGAAGTCGGCATCCTCTGCTGACGTTTATTGAGAATCAATTACCATCATGAATTCGCAACGTCAATTGCAGCAGCCACTTGCTAGCATGCATTGCAGTTGAAAGAAAAATTTTCAACTACAATTTTCCCAGCAAAACAGACAGAGAATGCTTCAAACAGATTGACCCATATACATACCTATTAAACGAATTCTCATGCACTTATTATGCATGGGAAAAATATTGATAAAATAATCCTTTCTGTTTTATAAGTCCTCAACAAAAATCTTAAAAAAAATAACGTGTGAAACCATGAAAATATTTTTAATGTTTTAAAGAAATTCAATTCATTCAAAGCCTTGACACAATCAGTCATAATATTTGTCCAATGCTAATTATTATATCACGTTTACTGATTTAAAATTTCAGTAGGGACAAATACAGTGGATCCAATAAGCATTTGAACGCTACCTATCCGAGTCTCGAGAAAATATCAACATATGAATTATGATAATCTTAAAAATCGTTACATTAAAATACTTTTTGAATCTACTGTACACACGTTCCTGTGTTGAAAATCGATTTGACCGTTTGTCATAGATATATGTATATGTATGTGTATAACTTGACTTGAACATTCCTTTTCTCACAAAATTTATTTCACGAAAAAATAATTGCATTCCACAAAATCTTACTAATAGGAGCAGCAGAAAATTTCATACAACACCACCACTACGCATTTCATACAAAACAAATCGAACTTGGTTTGCAGCGCGTGAAGGTAGTGCGCTCTACTAGACTATCCGTGGGAAACGGTTAAATTAAGTTAACTTTCATTCGACTCGTGTGATCCAATAGATTTTTTTTTTGCCGAGGCCAGTATAGATCCCGCTTTGAACGGAACATCGGGTAAATCAACCAGAATCTCGGCACGTGCCTAACAGAAACGTATTCGTTGTCTAGTAGTATGGAGTTTCGACGAGTCGTTTTCCGCGAAGAGAGCAAATTACAATTTTTTTTTGTTTTTCGTTCGAAATTGTTCCATTATTCGGAGGAAAATCAATCAACGCCGAATCTAGGGAGCAGGCGATTCGGGTGCGTTTGCCGGGTCGTTCAATCGCACCGGGCTCGTAATCGATATTTACACGCGTATCGGTCGAACTGCCAACCGGGGGTTGCACGCGTGTCGCACGAAATTTCAATGAATAAAGTGACCAGTGTCACCCTAAATTTTCACACTCCGCGCCGCGAGAAAGGGAAACCACCCGGTTACATATCCCCTCTGCCCCTGCGAATTATCCCCGTTAGACTTTATGGCTTTAACCCTAATCCCCGGGAAGGTGACACAATATCGTTGTTGGAATAGAATCGCCGGGCGACAGAGGGGATCGTTCAACCCTCGGATCACGGGATTTGGGTCCGTTTTGACCCATTGTTGCAAATTTATCATATGTATGACTTCTCATCATTTACCGGGCATTTTGAGGGGGTTAAAATGAGAAAAATTCACTTATTTTTCTTATATATAAAATTATGTTTCTGCAAACTATCAATATGTACGTCGTATTCAATTTGAGTAGTATTTGCTGAAACATTGAGTTAAATATCTTAAACCAGAACGACGTGGAAGCCATTTAGCCAAAACTACTGCTGAAAAGGAATTATTTTCCTTTGTATTCACTAGTTTTGTTAGTGCACTTTAAACGTAAACATTGCAAATAATTAACAGTTACGTACTCTGCACAACTTTTCACTTCGTTTTGATGTTCAAGAGCAATTGCAAGTCAACTTGATATCTCAGATGATATAAGGCTTAAAAATGTGTTTTCCTAACGAGCTCCCCTCGGATATAATCAATTTTGCGTTATTTCAAGTAGTAAGTTTTATTCACTTACCCAGTATACAGCAGCAGAGAAGGAGTTAACTCGGCTAGGCTTAACCAACCCCTGTAAAGAAAAGAATTTTTTTTAAGAAAAGAGAAGAATTAAAGCGAACGAAATAAAAAACTTTGTAGTCTAAGTAAAGAAGTTTCGATGGGTGTGGTCCGCAGAGGTGGACAAAAATTTTATTTAAATGAAAATATCGAATAAAGTGGCTTTTAACCCCACTTGGAAAAAACCCACTTCATTCGAAATTTTTATTTAAAGAAAATTTTTGCCCAACTTTGGTGGTCCGTCATTTACTGGGACAAAAAAATATTCGGCGTATATAGCATGTCACTCCGACGCAAGGAGTTAATCAAGAAGCGAACAGAGCTTTCCGGTGAACGCAATATCTCCTGCTGTCGGCATGACGCCGTGGTCTTAATCACTGGAAGGATCATTTCGGATGGGTCCCACGTCAAAAGTCGAGCCTGATATTTCTTCTAATACCGGGCTTGATCCTTGTCGTTTAAGGATTTCAGGAGAAGCCCGCATCCTCTTTAACCGAGCATGCTCGACCGCGCCTAAAGATGCTCTCTATATGGAGGGACGTCTATAAATCAGGGACACTTAATGATGGTGCCCAGCAGGGTAATTGTCCGCCGTCATATCGAAAAAAAAAATGAACCTCTCCCGTCCGCCGATATGCGATCAAATTAATAGAACCCGGCCACGTTGATATCGTATTGTATAATACGAGGCCGGCATGAATTATGGTAACCGATATACAGTTATGCACGCATACAATTTCTTAATAAGCGGTTGATAACACCGGACGCGAATAAATCATCGCCGGTAATTGCCGCGTAGCAGCCGGCTCTGTGTACTTAACCGAGCAGAGGAGATTGAAAAGCACGTTTTGTTTTCCGACGCTACGTAAGTGGATCGTGAATCGAGCGAGCGTAAAGAAAATTGTTTGTTTCCCTTTTTCCCCTTCAACTTCCACCCCACCCCCTTTCTCCTTTTTACTTGTTTCGCGTTAGGTCAGTCGCCGTGTTTGCACACTTTCGCCGATTTGATGGAAGTTTCCATAAGTCATGAGCAGACTTGGAAACTTTATGCGAGATTCGCATACTTGCGCCCGAAGGAGGAACCGAAATTAAATGAAATTCTATTTTCTTCATGACCGGGGTTCCGGTAAATTGTATATAACGCGGAACTGTGTTACATCCCCACATTATATCAAATCTCCAGTTCATGTTTCGAAGATTTTTTTACCGGTATTAAATCAATTAGTTTCTCTGTATGTTCTATCGAAAACCATAGCTAACTATTTTCAGCGCGGAAATACTTTTTTATGGCGTCCACCATGCTTGATGGTTAATGCAATGATGTGGCATGGTCTGATTACGTTCAATTTACTGCAGATGATAAAATTTTTATGCAAATGAAATATAATTTGTGACGGAACAAAATACTGCCTTCTACGTTAATCATTTTAATAAATTATGATAATCAATGTAAAATTGCATTAAACTCCGTGAAATATGTAATGTGACATTTCACTGATATGACACAAACCATAAAGGCATAAAGATTTGCAGTTCATCAAATGAATTCTTTATGTGATTATATATCAATGAAAAAACGAAAATAATGTGACTTTATTATTCAAGTAGTTAACTTGTAATATTCTAGAAAGCCCTAAGAATTATTAAATTCACAGCGCAGTCGTTGTTCGCAGAATAAACAAACTGTGTTTACCTGTGTTGATAAAAATATTATAAAATAATAACAAAATCTTATTGTCACACTGACACGTTTAATAGTTACTACAGCTAAAAAAGGCATGAAATGTTGATTAAAAATTTGTGCAGATTGCTTCTATAAGAGCACAGTCATGAGCAACAGACATGGTTAGGAAAATTTATATTTTTTTATGCATAATGAACATATATAGTAAGCTTCATTAATCTGTACTAACAATTTTGTTTTGATATACAATATAAATGCTGCGTTTTGTCACATGCACACCACGAATTCATAATATTCGTACGATAAATGTATGAGCGTATGCAATATTGTATCACAAGACGCCAGGCTGATGTACAGCGTATGTGTTTACACAGAGTGAATCGAATGATACTGTTTGTTCTCGGAAGATATAAATCAAAAATTTCGTGAAGCGTACAGAAAGGGGTATTTCATTGTTCCTTCCGCATAGTAAACCTCGGCGTTGAATTAAACACTGCAGCTGGACCCGCATGGTTCATTTAAAAAAAACTGTATTTATTAAATTACGCCAACATAATATTTGTCTGTATCAATTATACTGTTCATATCATGTTACAAAGAATAATTGTGCAAGTTGTATAAAAACGGCTTTTCTTTCCCGTAACTTGTACACTTACGAGTTATAAATTAGTACATCTGTGTACATGAATATAGAACTGCGTACTACATTATGGGGAAGGAAGTAAAATCATTTGTTTGGCCAACATTTTCGTTTATGATAATTTGCATTCACAAATAATTCTTCATTCTTCCAACCTCAATATTATACCAGTTATACACCACTCCCTAAGATTTATTTTTAAAATCCAAACTGACAAAAGCCAATGATTTGTGATTATAAATTGCTTCACCATCAGGTTGTATAAAATTTTCGGTAGAATTCATGTACAAAGTTGATTTATATAAAGGATTTATCGAGACTCGAATTTTCTTTTGAATAAAGAGGTAATACAAAATGTTAATCAGATCTGAAATAAATAATAAAAATCGTACTAAATTGTGTCGAATGTTATGTTCTAGTATTTTCTAGAAATTTTCTAAAACCATAAATGAATAAATTTTTATAAATTTCTTAAAGATTCATGTGATATGTGAAATTTCTATAGAAAATTAATTTTATGTGTATACAGAATGTATATGTATACAGAATCCGTACAGTGTTTTGTGAATCTTCATCGTCTAAAATCGTTGACATTTTGGAAATGACGCAATTTCCGTGGTTGTTGCTCCACGCTTTTAATCGAACTGCCAACCAAATTATGTTATCAGCGCGACACAGAGAGTTCATTTTACAATAGCAGATGAAAGTATTTTTGTGTATGGCCCGGAGAGCACAAGCAACAATAATAGCAAACGAAACGCGGATTTCAGAGAATCGCGCGTGTAATTATTCCCCCAGATCGGGAGAAATATGAGCAGTTCGAATCGGCGTAATCGAAATTGCATTATCAATTGCAGCGCGATTCACAATCAGGCCAGTTTCCCAAGTTCGGGCAAAACTGGATGGCAGAAATAATTGCAACATCAGCTGACGTTTGCTGTAAATTCCAGACTTTGGTCGCCATCTGTCACGCAAACTTGGCGCCATACGCTCCGGTGGTTTCTTACCAATCTACAGCGTTACCGTGGAAAGTTTTGTCCTTCTGCATCCCTCCCCGGTTCTCAGCATTGTGCACTCGACTGCAGAAAATATCACGGCTTATGTATCATCAACAAATAATTACAGGCCTTACCTTCTTTCATTGCAGAGGCGAGAACTTTTTATCTTGGCGAAAACTTTTAGCGCATAAAGATGATACCGGGAGTTTTCTAAATGGCTACGGGAAACTACGTCATAACGATATTTCAGGCACGTACACGACTCTTCTTCGCAGCCTCGCACCTAAACAGACCCCACCCTTCGAATATCACGCCCTTCCGGTGCGGAAACTTTTCACTTTTGCAAATTAAAAATACTTGCCTTCGCTACTTACATGGCTCACCGGAAGATTCAACTTCGTTGACTTACTAAAATACTAAATACAGCCAGGATATTGTGCTGAACCATTTAAATGATTGTTACCACTACAACGAGTACAAATATTCTGTCATTTATATATAAAACAACTATTTGTTTCTTGTAGAAAAGAATTGGAAAAATGGTCTCTCACATAAATTATTCACAGACTAAAATTGAATATAATTAAACAGGAATATTGCGCTTTAAAAGGAGAAATGACCATCTCGTACGAACAAAGACACATTATGAGTTTGATACATTGATATCATTGCAACGAATACAGATATTCTGTCATTTGTCATCAATATTCTCTCACATAAATTATTGACAGACTAAAATTAAATGCTGTCAGAACAGGAACATTCTGAAGGGAGAAATGGCTACCCCTCTACCCTTTACAGAGTTATACAGCAAATCGGGTATTTAGTGATGAAATACTTCTTGGCAGATTTCATGGTATTGTCAATATTACGATTATTCTGAGAGTACAAAATGCGGCATGAAATTTTACGTTTGCATACCATGTTGCGAACCGAGAATATCGAAGATGAATACTGAGAAGTATGCTGTGTGCCTTTACTGCGATGTGAATGACAACAAAGGACAAAAGAGCAGAAGTGGGTGCAGTGTTTTATGTGTGAAATGGGGCTACATTGTGACTGTGCCAGTTTCAACTTCGAAGTTACACCTGCGACTACTGCAAGTAAACTGCAAGACTTAGAAGTGACATTTACCTACCACGGTTATTCTTCTACTATAATTTTTGTGTCTAATTAAAATCTATTAATTGGATCATAAGAGAAAAGTAATTTTACTATCTACTTGTCTTTTTTTTATTTTCCGATGGGGAAACCATTTGGATCTAAATTTGCAAACGTCTCACATAAATTCTAATTTTTTAGCAGTCAATTAAAATTATTAGCTGATCGTATAAAATTCAGTAAGATTAACATTGATCTTGAAAAAGTTTTAAAATATATAACCGAATCTAGCTATATATTTATATATTACTGATTTTTCGAAGTAAAAATTAAACAATTTTCAAAATCTGGACTTACACAACACTGGAATTGCACAAACGTTTTCATTTTTAAAAATAAAAATTTCAATTCCCTAATTTTTTTTTAATATTTTATATTTCACCCAGCCAATTTCCTTATAAATGCAATAACAATCCGCAGTCTAGTCATAACTAATCTGTAGCACTCTAAATTTGTCTTCAAAGTTCTTAGAGATCTGTAAACTAATTCATATTTAAAGTATAGAAATTTTGCGGAAAAATTATGAAGTTAACAACTACAATATTATTGAACATCGCAAAAGATCTGGGCTATCTGACACAAGGGTTAAACAAACGGATATTCAAGGAAAGCAGCGCCTGTTCAAAGAAATCATGTTTCAATTCATCATGCGATCAGGCACAGAGATCTATAATCTTGCTCCCCGTTTGCTGTGTCATTGCCTACGATGATTACCGGAGATTATTCTCAGCTGAAAAGCAGACTGATTTGAACGGTGTCCCAGACCCTCGACCTTCTTTCCTTTTTATATCACTTTCATCGACTGATCTCAAAGCCGCGCGAGCTGCCAGGGCTATACACTAAAACGTAGACTGAAGAATCCGGACGTTCCATGAATTTAAAACAGGAGATACTGTTTCGCTGCTCATCAAGGAGGGGGTTGGGAAGAGACAATTTCTCGAACGCTTCTTCCAATATTTGACGCCTCCCCGCCTGCCTGCCTGCCTGCCTTTCGATTAGTCGTTCCACTCGGTCTCTCAAATCCCATTTCAACGAGGACACTCCTATCGTACCGCTTATTCGAGCGGTCGTCTGCAGCTGTACGTGTATCGACGACAGCGCGGATGTAATTCGCGTTTTATGATCTACTCGAACCCAGGGCCATTCTCGGAAGATTCATTACGGAACTGGGTCTAATAAAGCAGCTACACGTCCCGCCTTCTTTTCCATTTTCCTTCGTGTTCCACTCTTTCTTTTTTTCTCTTCTCTCCTCTCGCGAGAGCGAAAAGTGCCATACTTTCGGCACGACGTAAATTGAGCAACGTCGTCGAGATTCGCTGGAGCCGCGGAACAACCGAGTTCTCTCTGTCTCTCTTTCTCGAGGGGAAGGAGACGAACGGCATAAAGTAAGTAGGACGTTCCATGCCAAATCGATCAGCCATTCTGATCAAAGAGAGGGCCCTGAATGTAAGCTCGGCGCTCGCCTCGAGATTGCCAAAGAAAAATCTAATTTGAAACTTAAATGGAGGAATTTGTATCCCATTGCTCTTATGACGACTCCTTGCGCGTAGGAAATGAAAATCAACGGGGGCGAACGGCAGACGAAACCCGTGACTCTTCCCGCGATTTCCGTTTCGTTCCGTTTGGCCCGACATAGCCCGCCGCAGCCCTGCTTCTTCTCTTTTATCGGTCGTCTCGGTTGCATTCGATATGTGCATGCCCTGCATACTCGAAACGCTTCTACTGAGGACAGTTTTATTAGGTTGTTGCATACGAAATGACCGTTTTTTAACAGTAAAGTTAAACAACCGCAACTTTTTTCATGTCCGATTTTGAACAGTAACGTTAAACAATCACAACTCTTTTCCAAATAAATTTATTGATCAAAGAACCACCATTGCAATCGATGAATAAGTTTCTTGACTGTTTTACGGTAGAAATTGAAGTTTTTAATCCAGTAAAAATTCAATGAAAAGAAGATAGTCGCATCGGTTGACGTTCAAATAAAATTTAATTTAAAAAATATATATTGAAGATTGAAGATGAAAAAAAGACTGTCCCAGAATAATTTTGAAAGTTCCTCACAAATTGGAATAAATTCTTGAAAAAGTGCTGCCTTTCTCACATATTGGAATAAACGCAATAGAAATAATTATATTGGGCTCTCGAAATAGGTGTGCTCAACTAGAAATTTGTTTTATTAACACTAAAACTACCGGACCAGTCAAAATTGCTGGTGCAAACTTTTTTCGATTGGAAATGTTTAAAGTGTAAATATGTTTTTCTACGAAATTTTTTAGTCAACTTCTTTATGGAAGTACATATTTAAATAAAACGTGTACGGAATCTAAATAAATGCAATATTGTTATTATTATAAGGAAATGTATGCCAACTGCGTTTAGTGATAGATAGTTCTAATGTTACGCATCATGAAAGATGCGTTTTCATAAATAGCTCAATAAAGGGGAGATTTCATATTTGTTTGAGCGTAGCGCTGGTTAGTGTAATAGATAACAATGGTCCTGTTATGCGCGGCGAATCACATTGTTCACGCTTTACTGAGGTGAAAGCTCAATACGAGAGAAACTTTAAAAGCGTGTTACACGTATCCCAAAACCAATTGCGAATAAAATAGGTATTAAACTCCGAGCGTTACACTGCTGTACAAAAAAAACATGGAATCGACGTGTGTTGTTGTAGTCAGATTTTATGCGCGTTCATACAAACTGATCAGCGAGATGAACAGATGAAACGAAACGTTTTACGGGCAATTGCAAATATGCGTGCCGATGTTCTTTCTGGGTTACATTGAAGTTATACAGGTCTCGCTCGTACTATTTTGATCGACAAGAATTCACCCATAACAGATTCGTTCGAAAATGCCCAAAACGAAGAATGACGTTTGCCAACATATGTGCATAGTCTCTGAATCCTATGATCTAATTTAATTTTATGGATCTTCAATGTTTGAACAGTTTTACGATCTTATGTGCCACAAGGGGACAGTAAATTTTGTCTTGTAACCTCTTTAATTTGTAACAACTACAATGCGGATTTTTATGCGAAATATTCCTCTTATATTATATTCTGCTCCACAGAAAAATATATGTTTCTATGGTTCGTAAGTTCTATGAAAATGAAAATATTCATTTTTTACTCCTTGCTTGCTACAATCATTAGAACTTTTTTTGTCCATAATCATTTCTTAGTAGAAAAAGAAATCTATATTGACTGTATGCGTCTAAACATGTTCATTTAATATCGATAATGGAAAAATAAGATTCTCTTTCAATTTTAACCTTTTAACTGACTCTTCAGTCATGAGCCTTTAGGACGACAGAACGTAAGGTCAATAAAATTGACATAACAAAGTTTTTTCGTAATCAACGTAAATGCGATATAGTTCATACTAAATGTGGATATTTTGAAACAATAAAGTGGAAGAACTATTTGTTGAATCTTTTTCACGAGTCTGGCTCGTTATTAAAGGCAAGAGGTCAAGAACGAATTGGTATCGTTGGAACTGGAGTAAGAACCAACTAAAACATTTTATACCACTTTCGATCCCAGGTTTAAACAGTAACGGAGTGAAACCACCAGAGCAAGTGAACCACGAGCAATCAAAACAGTTAGAGTTCAATGTAACTCGTGGCTCGTACATTTCGAAAGCCACGCCCAGAATCGTATACAGCGTACATTCGTACGAGTGTAATGCTCGATGATCGAACAGCTTGCTAACGCAGCGGCGTAAGTAATATTTTCCCCGTATAGAGCCCGTCGAAATTAGTTCTCCGCGCGTAAAGTGAAGCAGGTTGAATGAAAATTTCCGGTCGTTTCGAAATCACTCACAATTCGCCGGTTAAGCTGCCAGAAACGAGTTAATAACGCAAGAGCGATCCTCTCTTTGAGCCGAATTCGCCGGTAAACTTGGCTCGTTCGTTTTCGACGCGAATCTACGTCCGATTCCGTTGCCGACATCGCGCAACCGGAAACCGGCGCCATCCATCAGCCCCGGTTTTTCACCGAGAGACGGAACACGATGTTCTGGCGCGCTGAGCTAGACGCAACATTAATGTTGCTAATGTCGCGAGACGTTTTGTTAACTCTACCAGCCACTTTGGCGAAACTTCATTTCGCGCTTTGGGGTTACGCCACCAACATGAATTAATACCGTTATATCCCGGAAGACACGGTCCTGGTTTTGCCTGGCGCAGATCGGGCGAACGACTGAATCCTGCTCGAGGATTAACGCGGCACGCGCGCAAAACGGCAAAACCATTCGTTGAACGAAGCCGCAAAGTTATTCAACGAGTCGACAGCGGACCGAATCGAGCTCCCTCTCTTTGTCTATTCAGCTATCCGATTCTCGTTCTTCCAGCAAAGCGGAATTCGCCTTGTTTTTATTGTCGGAGTCAGCAAGACGTAGGATGCGGTCGCATGTTGCACAACATTATCTTCTGAACTCTCGACACGCGGCCAGACTTGACGTCTTCGAATTCCCTAGTCGTCCTCGGACGCGGAACTTGTTGCTTTCAGCGGAATCGTAACGAACAGGACAGGCGAGAAACGTTTCGCCCGTTTAGGGCTTTGTGCTCGTCTGTCAGCCGGGGATGAGCTTACTGGTTCCGCTAGCCCCGAGAAACCGCGCCGGAAACCATTAGGTTTTTGCTATAGAACGTATCATTTGTGTTCTTTCTTTTTTCTCTAGTTTCGTTGTCCGAAATTTAACACTTTCATGACCGCGGATTTTTCTTGTCGAGTTTAGAGGTCATCAATTCGGGTGAAAGAAATACGTTTTCTTTCTATTTAATCATTTGCATCATTTTAAATCATTTCAAAACGATCACGTGACAGCAACAGGCGAAACGTTTTTAGGAATGCAATTTTGTTGCGGGACGTATAGTGTTTAAATGGGTTCTTGACAAACCACTAATTAACGTTGGAATTTTTAACTAATACGGTCTCGTGTATGTTCTTTACTGCCCATTATTATGTCAGCATCTTTTGTAGAAAATGTGGAATATTTCAATATTCTGATGAAACTTCCCAACGTTAACTTTTTCTTCAGGTGAAATTACTTATTACCTTATTTATATAGTATATTTGAATTAAACGTCAGGTGCGAATTCATTTATTACGTTACTTATAAAATAAAAGTAATAATGTTTACAATTCTTATAGTACTTGTTTCTGCAGTACATATACTAAAATATAATTCTTATAATACTTGGAATAATTAATCGTTGTTTTATTTTTAATAAAACATGGCCCCAACAACGATCCTGATTATCACGTGCAATCTCTCCAATGTTGAGATAGGAACGAAATATCCTTAAATTTTTTGCAAAATAAAACCATGCATGTGTATGTATTTCTATCTTGGTGATTGACGGTTTCCAATACAGGCATTGCGCACAACAGATGTATTAACCATCTCATCGGAAAAATTTAATCAAACGATTGTGTGAAATGGAACAATATTAATCGGATTAGGATAAATCTTAACGAATTTTCGACGGCGGAATAACCAATTAAATTAATCTGCTTTGCATTCCTCGATTAACGGATGAAATGTAATTTCCGAAGTGTTTAATACCGATATATTTTTCGCGTAATGCAAACAGCTTCGATTTAAAGGAACGCGGGTCGAGCGCGGATGTGAAACATTAAATTTACAATGTACCGGTTTATCAAATATCCACGAGCACACGGAAATTAATCAGTTTTATCTCGATTCCCGTTCTACTGCGTTATACATGCAGGAAATTATTTTTGACACTGCGCTATTGTATCTGAAATCAATTGTAAGACACATCGCGCGTTACCACTAATTGATTTCGTCCACATAGCAACTGTTTATTTATTTACAATCGATTCGTGAACTCGCAGTGTGTAAATATTTCATTTCCCGAAATAACGCGTTCGAATAATTGGTTCGGAATGGATCGACACCGTGTTATAATTGCCATAATTAAGAAGAATTATCATTATCATTATTTACATTTTGACTTTTGCATTTTTAAGCGAGAGAAATGATTCCCGGGATATTATTCGGTTGCTTTTATCTCTGGGTGCAATTTTCACATTTAACGAAAACACACGATCGCGCATGCTTACAGCGAATCGTCCACGGTCGTTGTAAATATTAAATTAAATTGAGAAAAATTTGCATGGCCTCTTTTACACGAACTTGTTCGTGACACAGAATTTTTCTCTGCAAAATATGGGACGTGGTAGACAGCAATTTATGGCCCATCATATATGTTTTTGAACTAATTCCCTACTTATATATTCAAATTCGTGTCAGAAATATGTCAGTTTATTAACCTGTTACTTTTTTGTTACAGGTAAGTGAGCAATATGAAGATCTCTTCTTTACACTCAATTATGTAAGTACTTTGCAGGATAAATTATCTAATAATCATTTTATATGTTTACCGTAATAAAGAATACAATACTTTATCTAATATATTATGATACCATTAGACTGCGAATTTTATGAATTGAAGAAATCTTTTTAAATCTCATTATATTATATTGAACATATTCAAATTATGAAGGAAATAATTCATTTTCTATATAAGTCTCGCTTTTAAAATTAGATGAATGCAATTATTATTGTGCATAAAAATATTGCACATCTCACGTTATCTCGTTCTGTGCGTTGCGTTTGTTATCAGCCTCAACCACAACAAACCAGTCAAGAAGAATTGTATATAACTGTTTTAATTTCGCGTTCTGTCTACAAGCAATTTCACGAATTGTAATTTTCGACGGTGCGCGAAGAATTTTGTTTTTATACAATTCAGGTAACCCGTGCAAAACGCGTTACAGCACGCGATAATAATTAAATACGTCTCGTCAGCAGGCCGACTGCTACGCGATCCGATTTAACGCAGCGTTTGTCTCATCTGTCGGTTGTATTACTTTATTCGGTGTTCGGTAATGCGCGTGACACGAAGCGATTGATAACAGTTGCCTGGAACGCCGCCATTCTATGATAATGTAATTCACCCCATACAATTCTGCCGTAATATAAACGATTTTTCGCTGCGTTTGTTCTTTACACGGAGAGAATAACACTACTAATCCTACTAATCTTAAATTAATTCAACATACATTTATACAATAATATCTGAAGTGAAGATTCACTCGTATTCAATTCATTTTTTAATTTATTTTACGTCGCTCTCAACTTCGTTGCTAAGGTTATTTCACGGCGGGACCTACAGTTTGTTAAGGTGCTTTCCGAAACACTGTGGGCACTACAGTATTAGATGGCACGTGGAATATTTCCACAGGTGAAATCGTATTCAATTTTCTACCCTGTACACAATGTCGTCATATCAGGGGACTTGACTTGAATTGAAGGGAAAGAGTTACTCTCACTCTCTTTGTCAGTACCGGATTGGTCACGTGACATTGCGACGCATGCATGATAGTTACACCCCGCAGTAGTGGGGATACATCTGGGACATTTATCGGTCAGACTTTTGAGACATTTATGGATAAAATACTGTACATTGTGTAAAAATATTATAGAGAAAAATAAACATTATTTTCCGAAAGTAAAGGTCTCTAAAATGAGTCCAGGCTAATTCAAACATCGACAATTTCTCCAGAATCAGAATATGTAGATATTTGTTACCAGTATGCAATACATATACTTTCCGGACCTATAAACTCTGCTGTTTTGCAAATTTTCAAATAACACTTTGTAAGAATATTCCAGAAGATCAAAAATATGCCATTTCCAGAAAATCAATTGGTTTCGTTTCACCAAAGGCATGCAGCCTTTTAAATTCGAGAAACATTCACACGAAATCTGTAATTGTCCGGATACGTATAGAGTTTTATATTATAAATCAACAATATTTGAACACTTTAAACAGAAACATCGGTGAATTCCAGAATTTGGTGTGAAGCCGCGTAAATAAAATTGACGATTGTCTTGACGCCGCGCCGCTGGGACATTCAGCACCGTGAATCCAGGCTTATCGAATGTATCGCCGATGCGATCGTAGAAACGCCATTGTTCCTCCGTTCCGATAAGATTATCTACGTGCAAACGAATTCGGGGTGTCGGTGCCCGGCTTATCGAGGACACGCGCTCTATTTCGCGGCGCAGTTGCACTGCACCATGGGAATTCGAATGTTTGATCGTATGAAGGGCGTTAATTTTGAAAAGCAGTCGAAAACAATCGCTCGTTGGCTTAGACGGCCTCGCAAATGCGACATTCCATATCCCCGACCGTAAATTCATGAACGATATTTACATTCCGATATACATAAATTCGTCATTCGACCTGACCGGATGATATTGATTTTAAAGGCGACTCGTGTCTGATGACACTCGTCGAAGACAAACATTGATTTATCGGGGAAGCCCGGTCTTTTGTCCCGGACCAAAAATGTTACGCGTTTGCGTGCACACAGGCTCCCGAGTAGTTTCTATGTGCATACGTACCGGCGCCAATGGTATCAAATTGAAAACGTTCAAAGATTTTTCCGTTCGTTCGTTCGTTCGTTCGACTTCCTTTTTCCTTTTACCCCATCCCCGTTTCCTTCGTTCCCTTTTTTCTAAATCGCGGACGATTCGAGTTACGCACGAGCTGCCACGCGATCCGTCAATTGCAAATCACAGATTCGTTCGATTGTTCGAGCTACGGAATACATAACATCAATACCGTCGGACAAACATTGATCGCGATGAAGAACGAGGTTAAACGTGTATCCCGCCGATACGAGGCCGACTATGCATTCGGAAACGCTTCTCATTCCCCGCTAACTGCATGGAAGTGTAAAACAGAGATTGAACGAAGAGCTTTCTCCTCGGGCGGTACGGAACCAAACCAGACCAAAGAATTAATTAAAACGAACTGTCGCAATTCCGGGAACGTCGAGCCGTTGAAGACCGTCGATCCTTGGGGAAAAAATTGCAGGGCTTGCATCAACAACGAAGCAGCTTTACTTTTCACGTATTTTTTATTACTCACGAGAAGACGTGACAGTGGTGGGGTAGTCAATTTTAATGAAAATTTTTCTGATGAATCATTATTATCATGATCGATTATTATCATCAAGTTGCATCAAGCTGCAATATTGTTTTACAGCTGCGTGCGATGTAGGGGCAATGATACGTACACAAGTTCGTAGGTGCGACATCGAATTAGTTCACAATTCACTGAGATTTTCGTTAAAACTGTTCAACAGGTGATAAAACAACTTTAATCGTATTAAATTATGTAAATCCCAAGCACAATTTAAGTGAAGTTAATGAGTAATATGTGCTTGGTACTTCAATTCAGTGATACGAACGTGTGTAAATTATTTCGAGATTAAATTTTGCGCAATGGTATGGCTAAATTTCGTTAAATATGTTCTACTACATTTTACTTTATGTTTGACACAGAAGTTTGAGTTACGTTTCAAACTGGTGTCTTTTCACACAGTTTCCTTTGACAATGTTTAATTTATAGCTTTAATTGTTGCGAATGTTTTTACTGTTAAATCTTTCTTTATAAAAATTTCTTTATAAACGAGTTGTTTTTTAATAGTTTTTGAGTATTCGAAAATTGAAACTCTTTTCTACTCGAAAGCGTTTACATCAACGTTGAATAGAGTTTTATTTGTTCAATACCGTTTTCAGATGATTATTAATTTAAAACCCATGAATGTCACGACTTACGTCACTACGAACACGAATACATAGTGACGAGCTGAAAGTCAGAAGCTTGTTTTGGGATTCGTGATCCAGGTTTGTCCAAGTTTCTGTCCAGACACAGTCCGGCTTATGGGTTTCTCGGTATCCATATAGGTCAGACATGTGTCCAAGAGCAAACATCCTTACTACCGACAACAAGAGCCAATCATGAAATCTTCAATAATCCACCTTAGAGGTGGACGGCTCATCCATTCCTAGTAGTAGTTACGTCCTACTTATTTCTAATGGAGATACACCGTAAACGTGGCGGTGCTTCAACGTGTTATACAGCCCTAAACAAAGTAAATGTTCAAGCAGCTGTTCGAAAGAACTTTTACTTCGTTCTAGCGAGACAAATACCAAAAATTACGTTGTACTAAAATCTCGAGGTTAAAACACAGACAAAACCTTTTTGTTCTAATTATTTGTTTATGAGACTTTTACTAACATATACAATATATTTATGGCATTCATCTGATTAAGATGAGTCCAAACATGACATATTATAACACGGAACATATTTGCTTGTTTAATTGACGATTCGGTAGAACCAATGATGTTTCTCTATTATTTATTGTACAAATCAATCAAGATTTAGTCTAACACTACATCTACTATTCTAGTATCCAAACACTCATGCTGCACTTCCTATTATGAATAATTATCATAATCGCGGCGCTGCTGCATGGAGGATGAAACAGGTAAATATGATCCAAATGGTGTCATGTTTAGAATCATTTCAACCAGGAAAATCTCAGAAATATGTTGGTAAAAGTTGCATAAAAAATCCAGATACATAGAAACCAAAGTTTTATGATTACATTAGTATTATCTCAACGATCGGTTTCGTTTCCTCTCCATTTTGTACGTTGGACACGAGGTCACTTGTCTATACATAATAAAAATGACACTTCAATCGTGAAGTTTTCACAGCATCGATACTGTACCGCTGTTCTCACCCTATTACTTATGGCATTGCGTCGCATAACCCGTCGCCTTTTCGATTGGACCATCCCTGAAGCTCGTAAAAGTACCACTTGGAGAAAGTTGGTCTAGATTATGAAACCCACGTACCCAGTAATAATAAGACGCGAATATTAAGGCTAGAGGACCACCGAGACCTAGGAACTCGTCAGTCTAAGCGTTGATGGTCTCCTAGGGTTAAGGTGTCCTTGGGATAGGGCCTCCAGCTACCCAGCGAATGAGAAGGGAAAAGTACTGTGGTAGTATAGGGCTGGTCTAGACTATGGAACCCAGGTGTTCGGTAATGAAAAGGGGGAGTATTTCCTGTCGACTATAGTTTGCGTTTACCCGTTGTGGCAGTCATTGGACTGGGAGAACATGGGCCAAATTTCATAGAAGACTGAAAACCGTTACAAACAAGATAAATGGATTACCTAGAATCAGTGTCAAATGTTCATTACAATAGTGCATAACCAAACTGAATTATTCTATTAATAACAACAAGTTACCCTTCAACAAATTATGAAATCTAAAATTTGTAAAGAGATCCTATCTACATTTTAATTTTTTAATGACCAGTTTACGTTATTTATATATTAGATTAAATAAGATAATTAACATTGATTTTAAGGAAGTAGATAAAAATGCACAGATAAAGATGTGAATGGGTCTAGCTAAAGCTGCGACGAATGAAAATCGTAAATGTTACTTTGTCCCGTAAGAAATTTATAATTGGTATAATTCACAAACTTGACGCTAGAATAAAAGTAATACTAAATACAACAACGCTTTGGGTCTCGTTATGTTTCTCACATTCATGTTTCTCGCAAATGCATAAAACTCTTACGTAATTATAGTTCAGAGAGATTTTTAATAGGCAATAGCGGAGGAACGAAGCAAAAAAGGTTCGAACTACAAGGACGACGATAATATCTCGGCTTTGTGCAACGGTGTGCGCATTAAAAGGTAATTTACAAAATTCCCTGAGAGCTTACCAGTTTCACATTGCCTTCCACTCAGGGGGGCGGGTGCAATAATCTTTTCTAATGTATACCGTGCGCAGACTCTCGCGCGGCGCACGCCCGATATTCCTTAATATAAAATCTCCCGGTAAAAAAAAACTTTGAAAAATAAAAACGATGGCCGAACCGCGAGCCGCCGAAGACAACGCGGGCTACACGCAAAGGCGTACAAAGAAATGCTTCTCGTCCATTTTCTTACCGCGCATTACGTGCAGAAAGCTTTGAAAAATCACTGGACCGCAAGAACAAAGCGACGGAAATTATTTCTTCGACCCCTGTTGGCTGGCAACGTCGTCGATCGAATTCAATGAAAGACCGCGCGGTCGAGCCAGATTCCTCTACCCTAACTTCGTGGAAACCGCATAAAGAGCCAGAAGGTAGTGCGGTGCATTCGTACGCGCTTTCTCTGCGGCGACCGCGACCGGAAACACGCGGTTGCACCTCTTCCTCGACCGGGCCGGGCTGAGTCTAATGTTTCATACTTGACATTACAGCCGGTAACGTAAGTTGACCCCGTTACATTACACAAAAACCTGCGGGATCGTGAATTGTGAACCGGACACGGAGCGAAGATAAAAGGAGTTGCTAAGAGATGGCACATTTCTAGACAAAATAACGACACGTGGTGTCTTTGTCCCCTTGAAGTACGATTCCTTCCGCGACTACAGTGATTCGAATTTGTTGTTTGTAATTTGTTAGATGAAGAAAGAAGATTACGTTTATTGTATACCTATGATCGATCCATCTTGTTCGAAATCCTCATCACCTCGTACTCATATCTATGTCGAAATTCTAGAAAATAAGCAATAATAAAATGTATCGCACCTAACAATCTAATCTTGTGCAATCAATTCTGAAATATCATCAGTATAGTGAAGAGATGTCCCTAAAGGGTCCAGGAGTGTATAATAAATCGTATGAAACGTTACAACGAACAGTACACATTATTGTATACGAAGGCAGCAATTGTAGAGGATTGTCCCTTCTCTCAGTGTCAAGTTGGGAACAGCTTGGGTGTGAACGACTGGTACAAGATGCTATCTATGTACAGTTTATTCACTGTTGAAGTTTGCACAATGTTGTCGCGATGTTTAAGCTAGACTATACGCCGTTAAGCTACGTACACACTGACGCAACAAGGACCAACTCTTAGTTGATGTTGCATGTCCTTGAAAAGGTCGCTTGTACCGGATAAGAGAAGCCGTCAACAAGAGGCAAGAAAATTGTGATTTTCCATGTGCTTTTGCGAATTTTGACTGTGATTTGTGTTGCGATTTTATCGAGGAGTGTAGTTAGGAAGAATCCGAGTAGGAACGTTCATCTGGAGACGTAGATGTCCGTGCAAGCCGTGGGCCATTAATCAAAACATGGCACCCGGTGTCGTTCGATATCATTGAAATCAGAACAAACGTATCCCACGTGCTCAAGTTCCCATATTAAATGCGGATATATCACGCTACAGACAGCATCGGGCGTGTTTCGTTGTTGTTGATTTCTGAGCACCGTTGACGACGCCACGCCGATGGGGAGCCAACAGAATTGCTTGCTGCCGAGGGGATATTCCGAGTCTCCAAATGCGTTCGTGAGATAATTACGTCATTTTGTTCGAGCGGCATAATGTGTTGCCGTGGAAATGTGCGGGATCCATTGCCTTGGAAAAATCGACGAATTCTGAAAGTGGCTGGTACGCAGTCATTCAATCAATAATGCTACTTTCATGGACAGAAATAATTGATTTGTTCTACGTCGAAGACCGTGACTCTTTTAAAGAGAGTTCATTTTCTCGGCATTCGTTCAATTGAAAGTAGACGAGTTATTAATTTGATCGTTGGTTGCCAGGTGAACAAGAAAGGTTTCATTTCCTTATCTCGAAATACATTGAACATTAGTTTACTCTTACTTCTAAACAAAATAAAACGTAACAAATAATAACGGAGTAATCTCAAAAAGATGGTAAGAAAGATTTTAGACATACTTTGTCGATCGTCTCATGCTTGTTCTCCTGATAATTAAAAATTTCTGTAATAATTTTATTCGATTGAAAATATACCATAAACATTTTATGCACTTTCATCGAGTCATTGTTACTACAAATGCACAAAAGCCGTAGTTCGGTTATCAGTATAACGACAATTGTGGAAATATCATTTTCCAGTATCTTTTTAACATTTGTTTTAATCGTACGCTATAAATACATGAATAGCTGCTTTCACGTTTTCGATTCATTCCTCAGTCAGAATTCCCTTGTGCAAACATTTACCAAACATCAATTTACAGTTTAATCGTTCACAAAAAGGGTCGGTTATTAATATATTCGCGGCAAGCCAATCGTTTATCAACGTCAAAATTTTACTTACGCAATGACAGCCTCCTCGGTACCATTCAACGGATGAACCGATTATGGTCGAATAAAAAATGATACTCCAGTACGAATTTCACGAAGCAACCCTACTATATCCGAGGCGCGTCCCTTCATCCCCCAATACTCACACTAACGGCCGTGCGCGTGTAGAATGACGCATACCAGCGTAAATCTGGGAATAACATAAGGCGACGGGTACTGAAATGTATTTGATAGGAGTAGATACAGTCTAGCGGTTCGAGCAGACTGCCAATATTCTTCTGTCGATCGATTCGATCCGAAATTGCTGAGAAATCCGGTACCCATCTTGGGGGAATGATACAATCCGAAGATAATAAGTGTGATTTACCGGGACCAGTCAGCAGTTCTCCCGTCTAGCCATGAATACACTTCTCGTTAACGCATCGGAATGCATAATGACGGGAAACGAGGATCGATATTAGTCGTGAAATGAAGGAATACCTTCTTAATTAATGAGCAAATACTTCTCACGACTAATTATCCGTACAGTTTTTTTTTCTACCGAAGATGTGTGCATCGAACCGTCCATGCCGAATGACTCGAGTAATTGGTAATTGAGAAGCTCCGTTTCTGTGCACGTGCTTTATTGGAATTTTTATTATGTTTCTTACTCTGTTAACCCTGTGTGTTATCATACATTCCTGACGTAATGCTTTTAGAAAATCCAGTGTTTCGTTTTGGAACGTAATTGTCCCAGTTTTTATCGATGCAATTGCATCTTCTGTCAGCCGTTTTGCTTTTATGAAACAATAATATTCATTTATAATTCGATACTGTTGGTATTAACAACGTAATTTCCTGAAATTAGGAGAGTTCTAAAACTGTTTCTACGACAGGAAGACAAATAGAAATACAAATACTATTTAATAAATTACAGTACGACAATAATAAATCATTATTATAGTTAAATTGATATTCTGAATATGTTAGTTATTTGTAATATTAATGTAAATAATTCGGGACTCTGATAAGAATTTAGGACCTGTATAATGAGAACACCATGAGAATAAATGAACACTTCAAGCTATAGTAATATGTGTGTTTCTAGTTTTCTCTGCGTGGTTTGCTAAGCATCATTTGTCAAACGGTTCTACTCATTTTCTCTTAATGTCTCATATGAAATGTTATTTTTGCAGACACACACAAAAATATGCATTTGCAATTTTCCCTCGGCTGTCGGCGTACAAGTTCGGAGGGAATAGACGAAAGATGAAAAGGGCGCGTCAGCGAATCTACTATACGATTTCAACCGAGTGTAATCAAGCTCAATCTAAGGAATTCTGCGATTGGCTGTACGTTTCGGGCTTCCATTTCTTAGGGTAGCGAAGAAATTTCGCATTCCGTGTAATTCATGATTCAACGTTTGCACGCACACACACTCCCCCCGAAGTAATATTCAAATATATAATTTCGCCACCGTGAACTTGAATCCTATTGAAATACACGCATATATCAGATAATTAAAACCATCTTTGTAAACTACACAAATTGATATTAATCGACAATGGAGAGAGAGATCATTTTTTAAACAGAAAAAGTAATCATTTATTTGTAGTAGCATGTACGTATTTAATTGTGTCTATAATAAAATATTTATATTGCAGAGCTTGATTAAAGTACTTGTTTTATTTTGTTTAACAGATTGGAAAAGATTATAAAAATGAAATTGGAATTTCTTTACAATACTATAAAAGTCTTCCCCTTCACTTGGAAAGGGTCTCGCAAATAAAATCAATTTTCCTGAGAACATAAACAGAAGGCTGATAGAAAGTTTCAATACTCGAAAGAGTATTTAATTCCGCAATATGGTGTTGATGGAACATATTTATTTAATGGATTGAACGACGGGTGTTTACAGAATTAAAATTTGAATTATACCTACTGGATTTGTCACATGCGTAGCGCAGAGTTAATAACTTCAACGAGCTGCTATTCGGTTCTGATTAAGCGTAAAACTGTAATATTGTACGCGCAAAAAACAGCAGAAAGGACGCAAACCTCTCAGAAATTTCACCACCGACCACGACTCTTTTTATAGCTCGTTTTCCCTTAAGACAAATGGAAATGTCTTTCGGTTCTTTGTGCAATAATGGCGTAATTTTATGAACACTATGTAGCCGATGTCGTGCTTGGAACAGCTCCATTAGCGTGTCCCCGCTGAAAATAAACATCGACAAGCAAAGGTAGCTTTCAACATGGTCAAACAATCAAGCGCGCACAGTGGAATAGCCATACACAAAAATCAAGCCTTTACCCTACTCGCTGGATGTACACGTTCCATTTAACGTATTATTTCACGCGATTCGATTATGCCTGTTTTCAATTAACCGTCCCCGTCCCACCGGCCCCGAACCGAAACTTTCATATAAATTTCCATGAGCGTGCATTATTAATCGAATCACGCGCATCCTAATGTGACTCCACGGTTACATATGGCTTTCAATGGCCAATCGATCGGCGTAATCCGTTTACTCGGAAATCACGCCTTGGTTCCATCATCGCCGTGAGTTATTAATCCTCGGCCGTCGATGAAATACAATCCGTTGCACTGTAGTCAATTTGCCCAAAAACATCGACGAAATTCAGATTTTTATTACTTAAACTTATTATTATTCATCGCTAGACTGTAAATCCACGTGAAAAATTAAATTCAACCTACTTTCTTTAATCGCTTCGGTAAGTTGAAAATAATCCATCAACATTTTTACTGTTCTACATTTCCGTGTTTAGCTAATTTGTTTGGTTTTTAAGGCGCCATTCAAAGGGTTAAATGTTAAAGCAAATGTAGATATAAAATCAATGTTTTTGCTATTTTAGGATTAAAGACAAATATAGTCTAATTACTTTAGCTGACCAAATAATCGTACAGCAAAGGTTAACTTCCGATGACCAACTTAGAACTGGAGAATGATCGAGAGTCGTCGCTAAAACATTTCAATTGCCAAGAAATTACAATAACTCGTGTACTAATAGGATCAATGAGATATCATAAACGTTTCTACCCGCTTTTGCCGCCGTTTCGGAGCAAATTGCCCATCGCGCATCGAGTGTCGGCTTCTCTTCGATTTCATCGTCCGCGATCGTGCGACCATCGCTCGATTCGCCGACAAACAAAATTAGCCAATGAACGATTGCCGATCCGTTGAGGCGAGTCGATCGAGATGATCACCTGGGGACCGGGAGGCGTCGCGTCCCTCACTGATAGATCCTCGGCCGGAGGTTTTCTCGAGAAAGTGGCCAGTAATTAGGTAATTTATCACTGAGCTGCTACGAGGCTCTCGCTCGCTCGGACACGTTCGATCTCGAGTGGAGAACGAGGAAAAAGAAAGAAAAAAAAAGAAAGGAAAAGAAGAAGCGCGGTACTGTCGTGCACTTTCCGTGATGGTCGCGACTCCCGTTGGCGGCTGGTCGCGCATTGTCAACTGCGCATAGGCATAAATGCAATCGCAGACCACCATGCATTAGCAATGCATCTGTCCTCCCCTGTCGTTCCGCCGTGTCTGGTTTCTCATTCATGCCCCCTCCATAGTAGTGCCGGTCTCTGTCTCGCAGAGAGCGTGATGCATTCGACGTTAATGCTCGACACTCGACGACTTTCGCTGGTGCTACATCCGCAAAATAGAGGGTTGGTCGTACGTTTCTGTTTATACCTCGATAGATACGAATGGCTGGGCAAAGGATGAAAGAGGCGCACCCTAAAACCATCCCCCGCGGCTCTCTCGTGAGCCCGCCCGCTCTCCTCTCCTCTCTCGTACTCTCTGTTGCTCTCTCGCCCCCTCTCACCCCCTGACAACCCCTGTTGGACCCTTTCCATCCAGCTTCGTGCCATCCGTCTCGCGGAACGACGAGTAGGAAGCGATGGAAAAACGAGAGATTTGTCGGAGGAAGGCTCGCGGAGAGCGGGTGAATGGTCGCAGGAAATCGGGGGTGGGAATACGCGCGGCTTAATATGGTGTAAAAAATAATAAAAGAAGGAGACGAGTGGAAGAAAGCCCGGAGAGGGTTGCCGGAAGCAGAGCTGGGTCGGGGAGGACAAGGAACGTCGACCGGGGGTTGTCTGGAACGATATACAAATAGAAAGAAAGATCGACCGGAGGGGGCCGATTGTGGATTAAAATAATACGCAAACCAGCTACGAGGAAAATGTGAAATAAATGGAGGAAACGACTTGGGAGCGAGGCCGAGGGGCAGGACTCGCGCGAATCGCGAAAAGGAAGTCGAAAGTAGTAGAACGAAAGTTCGAGGGTGGAAATCGAAAAGTGGCTAATGCGCAACGAGACGAGAAACTGTTGTAGAACACAGAGGAGATCTGTACAGGGTGCAGGAGCGGTGGTTACGTTTCCCTTCGTTCTTCAGGATCAGTGAATAAGACCGTGAGCGAGGCTATCGCGGTGCGCGATGATTGTAGCCAGCACTCGGCCCCCCGTCCATTGCCACGCACGTAAATAACAGTGAGAACGTCTGGCTATTATCTGGAATACGGCACACTGTCTGACATGAATGGACATTACTGGAGCCGTACAGCTTTAGATTAACCTCCGATTGCCGGTCGTCAGTATTTTATACCCCTTGTTGATTAATTATAGATTGAGCGCTAAGATATCCTGTCGCTAGGTTCTCCAGCCGGAATAATTAATGCGAGTGAACTTGCTTGCTGTGTAGAGCCAAGTTATAGGAACTTTTGAGATTTTAGAAATTGCAATCTTTAGCATGGGCCCATGGAAGTCTCGATGTTAGCATAGTAGTAAAATTGCACGCATTCTTATGCGTAAGTAGATTTTATGAATTTAAGATGTGAATTAATAGAATTTATAAGAATTATTTAATCATAGCATTTACCCCTTCTTAAAAATTACTCTGAATTTATGCATTAATCGAAACGAACCTTTGGGATAACCTAATATTATTATAATATAGTGTTACCCAGTTTCCAATGACACTCGAACGCCCCCATACATCGTTCCATCGCCTAGAGCATCAGAAAATTAGATTGAATTCTCCGTTTTTTTTTTACGACAACAATAAACCATGCGAACGCCCCGTAAAACGTCTCGAGGAAAGGTGGAGGCACAATAGAATAGATAGGAACGTCGTTCAAGATAGGCGCGAATATGCGTGAACGGAGGGTGGGCCTGGAGATAGAGATATAGATCAGGGACGGTTTTTCTACCGTTTGCCCCCTGGCTAACATACACCCTCGAGTGTAATTGCTCGTGCACAAGAGAAAAACGAAAATGAGATTGTCCTCCGACGCAGACGACGCACCTGGTCCGTTCTTAGTTTTTCCCGGTGTTTCTTTTACCACCGACTCCGCTAAAACCGATTGAAGGATCTTCCATGGAATTGCCAGCAACGGCGAGGCCAATAAAAATTACGGACCGCGTATTTTCTCGCTCACAAAAACCAATTCGATTATCTTTCTTCCAGCGTGTTTGCTGATTAAAAAAAGTTACCAGCAATTTGTTGTAACACGGGTCTTCGAATCGGATAGACGGCTATCTCTTGCGGCACGTAACGCGAATATGATCGATCATAAATTGCCTAGAGTTAGCATCGCATCGATTACCACGAGCCGATTTCGCGTTAATATTTCGTATGCAAAATGTGTTTACACAACGTCTCGCTCGGTTCAACGAACCAGACAGAGGCACTTTTCTTTAGAAAATTAATTAAACCGTCATTTTCGTTCATTTTTCACCCAATCCGGTAAAATCATTGTATGAAGAAGAACGGTACAAATTTTAGGAAAGTTTAAATATATTTCTTCTTCGATTTGTTCAAAAATACTGATGATTATAATGATGGAATTACTCGTTGTAGCCTCTGCTACGGTCAGCGAAATTTTCAGAGTTCCACCCGACATATTTCGTATGACGTATATTTAATTACATAAAAAGTAGAATTTACTTTTAAACTAATTCAATTTTCTTCAAGAAGTTACGAGATGAATTATTAAATAAATAGGGCCAGATTAAGGTAATGGTTTCTAGAGACACAGGACCTTCTAATAAAGGAATTGCATTAAAAATAAGCAGGTACCGTCACGCAATGATATCCTTGGTTCGTGACTGACATTTTCCGAATTACCATTGATCGGTGGCTTATTATTAATTGTTTTGTTTATATTTGCCTTACTGTTGTTGCCTTGTTTATATTATGGACGAAAATGCCCCAAAAAATTCTGGTTTTATTTCGACGGCCCTTTACCCATAGGCGTTTGTAGCGGTAGTTGATGTAGTTGAAAATATCTCTATTGCCAGAGACCGCTTCGCAGATTCCCCGAGATACACACTTCAGATCGAGTGCGCACACAGAGCGGTATATAAAAATATTTCCTCCATATTCTAATAATAATTCAAATAAATAGCATGCTTGAAACTTTTTAATTGCTCGGGAAACCTCTACGCCGTCGACGGACGAATTTCAATTTATCGAGTGTTTCACAATCAAACGCACTCGTCCGGCCGTCAAACGCTCCAATTTCTACTATTTGTGTTTAAAAAACAATTTGGCCGACTTTGCCGACTCTCCCGTTTCCGTTATAATAATAACGATGTTGTTATTTTTACAACGGTCGTGTGCTACCAGACATATATTATATATAATCCAACAACGGCGAAACGGAACGCGATACGAGCCCCGGCGCAATTTTTCACCGTCGAGATCTAGATGAAAGGTTACCAAGAAGAATCGGCCGTTGCGACCGCAAGAGAAACATATTCGTTAGCGTGTCCCCGCTCGAAAATGTTGAACGGTTTCTCTCTTTCCTAGATATTGATCTACGAACGGTTTGGATCGTGTCGACGGGCTTGCGCTCTCTTCATAGTACGCCCATTGTCCTATCCCCACCCTCCTACTTATTCCAAATGATCTTCGAAAATTCGTTAGCACGATATTATAAAGCAGTATCTAGACACGTTAATTACCTCTTCCTATTTACGCTCTTACCGTGTGCGCGTGTAACTGACCTAGTGATTAATAGTCTAGGAAGATTACGGATGTTCCTGTCGAATAACGAAGAATTTTCACCGAAGGCTCTCTCTCCCTCTCTCTCGTCCTGAAAAAACGCCAGACGTGCAAATCCTGTGAAGGATTTACTATGACTGAATCAAGCGCAAACTGAATGCACACTTTCTCGCGTGTTTTTAGCGTATTCAGTCCGCTTCAAATCTGCCCGGATTTTTGGTAGCAATTATTTTTCTCGACCCGCCTTGGACCCTTGCAATTCGGTGCTGATACTAGTTATGTTCGCTTTTACGGTATAATAACGTTCTGTGAAAGCTTTTCATACTGATCCAAAAAACAATTTTTAACCATATGATAAATAATATTGTCTACAGTGCTGCTAAATGCGCATTTATATTTTGTAAACATCGTTGTATATATAATTTAGCATAATCTAGCGTGCTTTCATTTCAAAAATGATTGTTTTAATGTAAAACTGCCAACATATACAAGCGATCCCAATATGTTTATTGCATATGTACTTTGTAGATGTTTATTAGAACAAGATGTCGTAATATAATGAAAATATATGATGATAATAAATGATAAATATAATAAAGAATGTCTATGCTAACTCTCTAAATGTTAAGTATTGATTACAGTAAAATAGTTCGTTCCGATCAAAGAAAAATGACCAATATTCGATTTAATTAAATTGAAAATTTCTCGGCGTGTCTGCTTCGATACGATCTGACGAGGGATTAAGAATTATCGATGACGAAAATAAACCATATTCTCTTGGGGTTGCATTCTATTTCGAGAAAGACTAAGAATACACTGAACCGTAAACAATTAACGGTGTAATTAGTTCGGAAAAATAGGAACTTCTCGCTTCGCTTTATGCAAAATAAAAATTGTGTAAATCTATTGTAAAGATTAAAACTTAACTTAATTTTACTAAAACCAGAGAATATGAATTCGTTTGTTCCCATCCGATATAAATCTTGAATTCGTTGAACCCATTTAAAATTTCTTACGCCATCGTCGAGACACGCACACAAAGACGCGAGTCGAATGCAGATGGAAGAACTCGAAAGAAGTGCGACTACTTTTTCACGAACTTTGTTGGTCCGCGGAATGGAAATGATGGGAAGGATATTGCACGGTTTTTAATCGCTCAAGCGCAATTCGAGCCAATAAAAAAGATCTTCGGCTGGAACTGATGCGACGCTGAGCGAAGAGAAAAGTGTTGAAGAGAAGGAAACCGATTCCGAGGGGAAGATGGAATGGACTGGAGTTTAAAGTAATTAGCAGAGAGTAATTTCGTTTTTCCTGAACTCCGTCGTTGGAATAAATAGAATTTCATTTTGACTTATCCGCGGTTTATTAGGCTCGGCGTAAAAAGTAATCCGGTTAAAGAAAATAAGTTCTCACATAACTTCTGTTGCTTATTTTCCGGAAAATTACTTTCTCCTGATTGAATTAAACGTCGTTAAAGAGAGATGCGGTTCATCTTTCATACATCATAATTATAGTACTGTACTATTTCATTCAGTTATACGGCATTTCATTTATGTTCAGCAATATTTTAACAAAACTATAGAATACAAATGTAAAACGTTGAAATAAACACAGCTCGAATGTTCGCATCCCAATATGTGCTAATTCTTCCAATTAATCCGTTTCTGTGTTTCAAACTTCTGCATTTAGAGTACCTTATAATTAAAATTCGAAAAGCGCGTATCAAACAACTTTACTGATTGAATTAACTTTGCACTTCATAGTTATACGTAACTATCTGCAAATGTGGGGAACAGAATGTGAGAACGTATTAAAACACTCGTAGGATGAAATAAAAGTATATCATTGAAATAAATAAATGAAATGCACTAATAAAAAAATACAAAATCACTGTCGATATTTGAAAAACAAAGTATTTGCTCAGTCTGGTTTTTGGACTTTGCTCATCCTCATACGCTCTCTCTGTCTCTCTCTATGTGTGTGTGTCCCTCTCTCTTTCGTCATTCTCTTTCTAAAGCACTCTATCTATCGCGTCGACAACACACATTACGTTTGCCTATTATCTTATGACAACAATTCGGAGGGCTCACCGAGTTCGTTGCTCCCGTCTAATTTATTTATTTTTCGCACGTTTTTCGGAAAAGAACAGCGTCAACTACATGGTCAGTTTGCTCCGGTCATTGACACCCTACACAAATACAGTAAACGAGCTTTATATCATCGAATAACACAAATACTCCATTAAACTAAATGCAACAGAAAAGTAACATGACGTACACGCTTCGTACAAGTGGTCTGAAACGCATTTATTTTTTAACTTTGAAAAATATTAACATTAATCCTACCTTCATTTTCAAATAATTTTATAATGTATAACACTATATTACGTGACATTCTTATCGTTTATTGTACATTTCAAATAGAGCAGCGGTAGTACCACTTTTCCACTCGTATAAGAAGAGTATGTATGCGAAAGTCACGTTGACTCATGTTGGAAAGCAAAAGTCAATATGTGAGGTTAGACGTGCAAACAAAACAAGTGCAAGCCGGAACCTGACAAAGGGAGGTCTGCCCTTAAAGCTAGCTACACAATATTTCTACGAAGTCACACAATTCTTTGATAAAACACAATGTCAAATACTGATAAACCAAAATCGGACATTTCATACGTCAAGAGCTAATAATACAACAATGCTTTAATTCGAACAATGACAATGGCGAATCGTTTACACACAATGGCACTTTTCGATTCAAACCCGAGCAAGACGAGCTCGGTATTTGAGTAATCACCGAAGAAAATAGCCGGCTACTCGAATCTAAGCCGGGATGTTCGAGTAGATACCTGAATCCGGATTTCGAGACCAGGTTCGAGTTATAACCAGTATTTCGAGTACCCGGATATCCGACCGGCAAGAGCTCCGCCATGAACAAATATAGAGAGACCAAGAATCAGATGTACTTGTTAGCTTCCCTTTTCGTTTCGGACGATCCTCGCTATATACTATTCCATGGGTTGATCCCCTCAAAGTAATCCCGGCGGATTTCACGCTGTCTCCCCCACTACTCATAAAGCCGTACTTCGTTTACGGGGCCGGCTTAACAATTCCGATTCGCGGCTTCATATTCCGCGGATAACGAATCGTTGTATCCTCCGTGCGATTGCAAGTCAATAAATTACAAACGTGCCACGCACACTACATAAGTACACATATAATGGTCGTACTCTTCCGCACGCGTCGCGACGCTCCTCGCACGCGAGTCTCTTAACCACAATTCTCGCCGTTGATTTTTCTGTAATCGTCGCGAACGGGAAAATAATTTCTCTTCAAACATCAGGACCGCCTTTCGACCCTGCGGACATTCCACCCTCTCTCTCTCTGTCTCTCTCTCTCTCTATCTATCTATCTCTCTCTCTCGCTCTCTCGTACCTCCGACCCTAATCCGTGCCAGCCGATCCTTTTCCTCTCTCCTGTCCGGCTGAAATCGAGTTACCTGTCGGCGTCGATCGAAGTGTACCTACCGACAATTGTGTGTCCCCAGCCTTACCTGGCTCGTTTAATGCGGCCAATGAAATTTCAGGAACGTAATTGCCACGGTAATTACATAATTGTGTAGCAGACTTTACGATCGTTCGACGGTGAATTCGTAACGAAATAATCGCCCTATAAAAGCCGGTCTCTGTAAACGCATTTACGAGCCGGCGCCGGGGGAGAAGAGTTTCTCGGTGTTGATCGGTTCTTACATTGTTCCGCAAGAGGCACGGCCCCCGTTCAAACCCCGGGAACGAGGAAGTAGTTGCGCCGAGCGGATTGGTTAGGATACGATTGATTGAATTCACCTGCTTGGCAAATACGGTCCTGGCAATTTCCGGCGCGTTGTTTTTATTAAGTTGCCGCCTGTGCTAGTTTAAACTACCCCCACCTCGACCCTCCCTTCCGCTTCTGAATTTCGGGTGTCGCGGTGCGGTGTGCACGCAATTGTTCGCGATCCTGTTCCGTTCGATACCAGCACATTCACGGTCTTCGTTCGTTTTGGACGAGCAGTTTCTTTGTTCGAAGAAAGCGCAAGCGATTCGAACTTGACAAGATGATTATACGTACAGGGTGTTCACGCTAACACTAGCGTTCTTCTTGCTAATAGTGAACAGTAGAAAAAAATGAAAGAGTTATACCGTTTTCAATTTCTCAAATGTATTTTTTCTATCATGAAAGCATGTACTATATCGTGCAACCTAGCAGGCATTGCAGAACAAAATACAATGCAATCGGTTTCATTGTCAGTTATACCGTTTTAACGTTCTGGATAAACTGAAGATTCTAAGAAGAGTAAAACACGTAAAAACTAAACTCGATTAGTGTCTGTACCCTAAAGATAAGATACTGTTTCAAAAACTTCACGTTAAAACTTACGTAAAATAAAGTAGACTATTTGTTATTTGAACCAGTATTTTATCCATCGCTTTATTCCTATTACACAGAAGCGTGCAAGAAAAAGCTGAAAAGCACAGATTTACAGCCTATCACTCACCGAGCTTGCACGGGAATATTTTCCTAAAAACAAAGGTACAAAAGCAATGGAAGCGAACAAAAATTTTATCTGCATAACTCATTCTGTGAGTAAAGTAAGTTACTCATGTCACTGCAAGAGATAATCGCTTTCCACTGCCGCGTCAAACTTGATCCGCTTTTTGATGAAAAAATACGTTTCCTTTTGCGCGGAAACAATTTTATCTCTCTTTTTTTAACATTCTATATTTCAACCACCGTTTTACAGCCGATGCAGTGAACCGGCGCACTAGGTGACATCTAACGTTTCACTGTTTGCGCCCATATTTCTCCAATCAAGTATTTGTTGCTTGAATTTTCACGAAACCGTGGTATAGGAAGGAGATTCAGGAATGCCGGCCGCCCGAACATTTACATCCTGCGAACGCGGCAAAGCCGTTTCGGCGATATTCGACGGCCGATTGATAGAATTCTCCAATAGCGTAATTGCTCTTTTATCGCGGCGAAAAAACTAAATCCTCAATGTATTTGCAGAACGATTGGATTCGGTTCATCGCACGTGTATGGATAAAACCCGCAGAGGAATACCGTCGGATTATGTCGCAAATTAAACGGATGTCCTGTGTCAACCATTTCTCCCGGTTGATCCAGATACGATGAAATAAAAATCTTTTTCCTTTCAACTCGACTCGAACCCGGGTACACGCAAACCGAGAATAGAAGCTTTTCTACTTTCCCGTCACTCGAACCCCGCGATCTTTCTGCTTTGGGTAACAAGAAGAATTCAAACACGAGAATACAGAGCTTGCTTAACGCGTTCAATTGCTCGTGGCCAACCGTTCACTTTTTTTTCTTTTTGCGGTTGCTATCATTCTGTGCTTTTTTACAATCGAAATAAGTGGAAGGATTTTCTGCTGTGTATGCAAACGTTGCGAAACAATTGACATTCCACCGAGACTTCTCGAGCGTGGCAAAACTCGTTAGTATTATATTGCGCCGTACTCGTTAACTATTGCTAAATATCGCTAAAAATTGTTGGTATCGGTGAAACCGTTGAATTTTAATCACGAATTTTCGGTAGCTTCTAACTGTTTATTTATGACAAGAGTGCGGATGTTATGCATTCGTAACAAAAATAATAGGATCAAGTGAGAAGAAATAAAAATTACTAGAGTGATTAAGAAAAGAAACCCTATGTGGTTTCTGTAGCTTGAAATTAATGCAGACAATTTTTATTTTGCCAAATTTAAAATTTTATTATTATATCATTTTCGACTAATATTTATCCATTCACAAAGTCAATGCACAAATATTACTGTTAAACATCAGATAAATTCTAAATAAAAAATATATGAATACAAAAAGTTACAAATTCGATGCACAAAAATTATAACGAAATTCTTACTTGAAGTTAAAACACCGAACACTTAGAATTTGTTATGAAACTAATTAAGGTACCACAGTAGTGAGCATCGAGTAACCAAATACTCAGAAGATGCGAAGTAATCAATAAACAGCGGATCTTTACGCACAATACAATATTTTTATGTAACTTATAACAAACTGGAGTGGAATCAAAATTTATTTCCTTTCTTAATATGTTTAGTTAAGTTGAAAGTAATATAACAGTATCTTTAAATTCTTCTAATGTTTTTACTATTGCAAATTGCACCTACTAATGTTTGCCATAAATGCGTAAAATCCACTGTCTAGTAATCAAGTTGGCGGTAGATTGTAATTTAAATTCAATTTTAAAACAATCTGTAGCTGCGTTTAACCTTTACGCAATAATTTATAAATTGTAGTGAATTCGGTATAATTGTACATAAAATAATAAAATTACATACAAGGATGATTGAAACAGACATTTCCGCTTCACCGAAACTTAAAAGACTGTTGAAAAACTTGTCTGTCACTGTTGAAAAACCAGTACTTTCACAGAACCAGTTCACCCACACTATCGTGACTCAAGATTCGACTTGTGGCGATTAACGTTGGTAGAACAACTGAACTATTCTTAGATAGTATCACTCTTCAGGTAGAGCAGAAACTTCAGTCTCTCGTATGATATTGTTATTATCTCCACAAACCACAGAATTCGTTATGGGAATATAAGATATAATGAGAAATGTATAATAAAAAATAGTATGGCGTATAGGGAAACAACAGAGAACAGGAAAACAGAGTGCAACTTGCGTGTCAAAACTGATTACACTGGCAGATGTAACATACCAACAATTACCATATGATACATACACCAGTGGCACTTTAGCATCGACGAATCCGAAGTATATCATATTACAAATATACATGCGAAAACATACTCGAAAATGTAGATTACGAATTATCATCGGAGAGATCATTGCGTGCGAATGAAACAGTTACAAATAATACATATAATAATAATACATATGTATATCAGGAAGGAAGGAAGGGAAATCTTTCTGATCGACATTGCAACAACGAATTATGAAACCGTCGAATAAATATGTAGAAGGGAAAAGTTCGAAATGTAACGATCCATTAATCGAATTAAAAAAACTTTACGTACAGACAATACGCGTATGTATATGTAGAAACATTAAAACGTGTTTGAATGTCTTTACATTCATAGCATTCATATTTGAAACAAGAGAAACAAGAACTAGTGGAAAATGATCAAAAGCGTATGATAAAAATGTTTTAAACAGCATACTTATGAGATGTACATAATCACAAAAGAATGTTAGAACAACGAGCAACATCAAGTTTCTTTTTGGTCACGATATAATTATTGAAAATCCTATTAATTTGGTTTGGAAAGTACGTGAACAAATATGTGAATAACTGTAAAAAAATAATACTACTCACTTCCATCTACCTAGACTTATCCCAATTAGGGATTGCAATCCCGCGCCATTTTCAATCTCGCGGGCTCCCGTGGGGTCTTGCGAGACTAAGGATTTAGTTCTTCGATCTAAATAAAACATCGAAATAGTTAATCGTCCGTCGTCATTGGCGAAATTTTGTTTATACGCATGGTCCTGCAAAATTTGCGGGATTCCGCATCACTTGTTTAAGAAATGCGGGACCAAAAAATGACGCGAGATCCTGCGGGATTGCGAGATTGCAATCCCTAATCCCAATGTCGAAGAAATGCATTCCACTAAAACATAGCACAGTGTCCATAATAACATACATTAAGAAAGTGGTCTTTGAAGGACCAGCATTTCCACCAAGAAATGACCTAACGTGCAATCATACGAGTATCACGGTTGTAAATGAGAGTCTGAAGGCAGACGACCATAAGGTAAATTGAATTTTAATCGTTGGTGAATGATCGTTGATCGCCGGTGAAACGCAGGATTTCAGGACGAGCCATCTCATTGTACCGTGATCCTCTTTTGATCTATTTGACCGGATCGATGTAATCGCGCGGCCTCGATACGCTTTTCTGTGGCGAACAATAAAATTGACGGGGTCGAAATAGTCTGCGCATGGGGGAGTGCGTGTGTAGGGTCCCGAGGCACGCGCATACGGCTATTACCATGGAAAATACCTTTCCATAAAACGAAGCGTGACAGCATTTCGAGTTACGGCCACGTCCGTAATAATAGTCTCCTATGGCGTAGATGTCGTCTAATCCGATTGATCGAGCGCTAAAGCGCGTTATTATCGCCTTACACATTCCATACTGTGCGTCGATGTGCCCCTCAGACTGGTGTTGCGTACAGCACACGGGGGTTGCGTCAGGGTGCGTGAAGCTGCACGTATGTATAACCAGTACCCTGGACACGGCAGTCGATCCAACGACCTTCCATCACCCTCTCCTACCCTCGGTGTCTATCCAAGACACGTCCGCGTGCAATTCTGCCGACGATGTCCCGCCACTATGCGTCAAGAGGCCAGAGTGCCACCCGTGACACTCTGGACAATGATCGGGAGTTTTTCGTCGCTTGTTGTGGAAACATTAACCCCTCGCCTTATATGTTCTGCCACACTCGCCACGCAGATTCCACACCGAATTCGAACACTTCACCGCGAATGACATACACCCCGTACGTCAATTGCTGGCCCTCCCGAATTGAGAGACATGCACAAGTGCTCAGCCAGCCCACGAAATTCGAGCAATTTTGACGAATGTTCGCGAAAAGGGAGCTATCTCCTATTTTGAGGGTCTTTTTTTAGTGTCATACCCTTCGCAAGGGTGATGTGTCCCTATTCAGGACGATGACCTACACAACACTAAAAGAAAATCACCTTTTCTATCGACAAATGAAATAAAAGCGTGCAATAATTAGTAAGAAGAAGACGAAAATTATTTCGTTTTATTAATGATTCCAATAACTGTAATAATATTACCACGTAAATCTACCACCACCGGTCAAATAAGCAGTTCCAGATTTTTTGATTGCTCAAGTATTGAAATTGTAAAGATGCTTTCGTGATAAATGATTAAATAAAAATATTTAATAGCGCGGATGTTATGGTATAATATGAACCGTACAAAGTTCAAATATATTTAATCTTGTTATTTTTATAAGGCAACATGTACCGGTTACTTTTAAAGCTTGGTGGGTTTAGTGTTAATACAGGTCGCAGAATATTCTAATACATTTTGCGCAATAAGTGCAAGCACTCTATCTAAATATTTTATAGAAATCATTTCGAGGAGCAGTTCGCTAAGGAATTGCTTTGGGTCGGTTCGCCACGCGCACCCGTCAATCAACTGCCAGCACAAGTAGTTAATAAACATAAAAATTATTTGAGTCGGAATAAGATACTATTTTCTGATATTAATATTTAGTATTGGATGCAGGTTTGTAGAATATGAGATTCTCTTTTCATAGCGAATTATTAATATTAGCTCTAATAAATACAATTCCGAAAGAAATGGTAAAGGAACACTGCTACTATCTTTGATAACATTAATAGTCAGGTTAACAACAATCGTCTTTTATGTCTGAAAATAATATTTTCGTATTTACCACTCATCCCTTCCCACAGAGTTTAAACATTTCACACAATTTTTCAGTTAATATGGTGTATAACCATTTTAATATTTCTCTGGAAGTCAAATAAACTCCAAAATAGTATGCTGAAAAGTACATGAAACGAATGAAACAAAAAAATTGTTTAGAAAACATTTTTAACGAAGCTCTATGCTCATGCACGTACTAATTAACCAAGGATATTTATTTTAAATTGAGTAGTTTTTACTTGAAATTAAACTGAATCTCGCTTTTTATATATTATACAATTTTATATAATAAGTTTATACAATAGGTATTCAATATTCATGTATATAGTATGTGATTGTAATACCGTATAAAACCTTTTTTCAACAACTTATACCTCTGTATTGCTTAAATACATATGTATATCATCAACATTATTAGCTTCAATAATATTAAACTGTTAATGTCGTTAATTAAATATTCAAGTTCACCTTATGTCAAATGAAATCTCTCGTTTCCCCATTCGTTCCAAAAAGTATTAGACAAACTTAGCGTTTCTAGTTAAGAGTTAATTCCGAGTTGCTGCATATGTTACCAGACAGTATTCTTGTAAGTATGATTACACAGAGTGTAATTAAACATGTGAGCATAACATCGTCGGTGAATTAAGCGGAGCCAAATAATGAAAAAAGTTGGCACGTGCACGTGTCTCATTTAACCTTGTTTCCCAGTTACAAGTATTCTTGTATTTCAATAGTCCTCATTGTAACCGTAATTCAGAAATGGGTCAGAGCCATAATACGGGACGGTTGGAACATTTCAAACTTCCATTTTCTAATTTACATTTTTAAGTTGAGCACTTCGGGAACGTGTTCCGTCACACTTTTTTATAAGCATACAGAAGATATTCTTTATTTCCTCGACACGAGGAATTCTCGGTGATACGAACAGAATATGTAAATACTCCTTTAAATCCAAATTCCCTCGCATTACCATGGAACAACAGTCGCAGAATTCGTCGGGCCAGCTGCGCCTGAATGAAATTGTGTTCGGTAGAATGTCGAACGCAATTCAGAATAATATCCATGTTTCAATTAAATTTAATAAAATGTCGGCTTCTACACCCACTCTATCCACTTTTTAATGTGAACAGGTTTGACGTTCGATGTTCGTTTGCGCGGATGAAAATCAAAATATAGTAGAATGGAGTGCGGCGCTAGAAAATCGCTGTATGATGTAGTGATATCTATGCGTAAACAATAACCTTGTTTGTGTGCAACGTCAGAAAGAAATTCGAAAGAAAATTCATTATTTCACTACTTACTTATCTTGTTTAATCCAATGGTACATGGACTAAATGAAATTCGATACGGCTAAAGGTACTATTGATTTTTTAATTTATTATTTGTGAAAGCTTAGCAATAAATGTTCGGACTCACGGAGTTAAAGAAGATTTAGTTTCTATGTAATACTTACCAACAAGATATGTGGTATTTTTGAAAAATTCATTGTGAAATGAAATGTTTTGTTCTTGTTCGAAAGGAAAAACCAATGGAAAATTGATTATGAAAATGTCTGAAGCGAAATTGTAGGAAATATTTACGCCACCAATTTTGAAAATTTCATTTTGACGAAACATGCTATAAAACTTTTATTTGTTACTTTAGTGCTCCGAGACGAGGACCGTAAATCGCTTCGAAACCCATGAAATTGATGCAATTTCTCTAAATTAGATCCTTGCTCTACAGGCCGAATGTTAAAGTGTGTCCATTTGTATACAGTTTTTTAAAATCCAAAGTACAAATATAAAAATTTTCTCTGTGATATAAAATTTCTTACATTATACACATTATACATACAATTGCCAATTAATTAATACAAAGTTTGTACTTTCAAAACTAATAAAATAAACAACTTATTGTTAGTCATAGATAATTCTAATTCGTTCAAATAATGTCACTTATGTTAATACAATTTTAATGTAACTTTCGTATTTTCCGTTTATACGACATATACTTATGCTGAAGCATAATTTGTAATTTTTCACATGAAGGAATTAACTTGCAAATTGTTGTAAATAGTTCCAATTGTTTTAGTATGCGATGTATGCCTGGCCACATTCCCGAATTCTTTGCAAAGCAATAAACTGTGGTGTGCTAGCACTGTTAGGATTCCTAGTGGACGGTTAGGAGGTAACCATGCCAGAGTGCACCTCTGGAAAATCTGGGTCACGAGATTTCTGCTTGCAAATATCAATAAGGGTGCACACATTATTTTTAAAGAATGTATACATCTATATATTTTTTACTCGAAGACTGCGTTCTAATTAACACATTGACTAGTGCAGCAATTGCCATAAAAGTCACATAAAATCAGAAGTTATTTTATAACACCAGAGCAGAAAAAGCAACATTTTCTAACATTTTCACACCTCGTAGATTTTGACAGATCTGCATAATAGATTGTAGTAAAAATTGTTTTTCAAATTTGATTTTATCAGTTTGCCATGATTGCTATTGCAGTCAAAGTATTAATGAGCCATTAAGTTTATGCAAAGCGACAAAAAGTCATGTGTAACTGTATAAACGCGTGTAGGAATTACACACATTATACTCTCTTCGTAACGTTCTTGTTATTGTAACACACATGCAATTGTTGTAAATGTGGAGCTAAGCAAATGCATAATTAATTTCCGGGCATTAGAAACGCTTACTTGCAGTCAAGGTAAGCAATAAACTGTACGTGTATGTTATCCTGCACAACAAAATTAATCGAAAATTGTTGTTTAAATGTTTGGAGCTTTAACCAGAAGTTACTTCCTTAGAATTGCATTAGTATTATTGAAAAATTAATGATAAATGGTAGACAGTAATGGTAAATTTAAATAAAAGTAGATTTTGGAAGTAATCAAAGAAGTTAACTCTTAACACTCTGAGGCGTCACTAAAAATTGCTGTACTATTATTTAAAATATTGTTTGCATTATTAGATATACCGGTATCCAACGAATTACTAAACATTTAAGTATTGTATAAGGTATTATATCAATTTCATATCTACCAAATTTAAAAAATCATAGAAAATGGAAATATTCTAGGTCAGAAGAAACGTTTGATTTTCGATTTAAAATAGCACCTAGTTTGAAGGATTTAATCAGGAGGTATTTAATCGATAATGTGTGCAATAGGATGATTTATAATGTTGTAATACTCAAATTTTCAAAATTTTGGAATTTTTTTAATCACACGATACTTTCGATAACTGCCATTATATTGTTATCAATAGTCGTCAGATTATTAAAATAAAATTTGTCAATTTGTCAATTTTGCAATTGGTCTAAACGACTCCTCCACAATATACACAACCCTTTTACAGAGTATCCTATTTCAACCAAAAACTGTCTGCCTTCTCTGGTTGTATATGTTTCATCGGAAAAATTGTTCCACTTACATTCCATTACAACATTTTTATTTAAAAAAAATGTCGATAAAGTATTGGAAAAATTGTACATAATCCTATACACAGTTGCCTTTGAACTTAACGATAAACAATCTATAGCATTATACATTACATAAAATGAGTGGAACACAACTTTTTATAAAATTTTTATACCACAGAGTCTCGACCAAATTAATACAGTACAATCTCGATCATTATCAAAAAAATTGATTAACAGAAAATCTGATTATTAAAACACCAATGCACAGGAAGTATTCAAATATTTAAACAGTGTACTCACATAAACGTTTCCTTTTCGACTAATCTTCTCTATAACGGTAATTTAAAGTATGATGGAATTCTTTTTAAGTGAATTAATGAATTATGAACAAAATTCTGTTTTCGGAAAAGGTTTTGAAACAGTTTTTCTTTCTAGTCATGTTATATAAACACATTTATTATTAATTAACATTTTACTGTATATGAGATAAGTGTATATTAAGTTTATATTATAGTTATAGATAAATTATCATTTAGAACAGTGTGTAACATAACGTAATAAATTACAATAGATACAAATAAACCTCCGAATATTGATCGCTAAAAATAAAAGATTTCAAGCTATCGGTTGAATCACATTGGAAATCAGAGTAGTTTCGAACTCTAACAACAGCGAAGGTAGTTCGATCCCTAAACTACCATTTGAGAGACCAAGCCTCAAATCTCGCTCTGTTACCGTCGAATTGTATTCAGTTTGTTAGATACAAGTTACACAAGTGGTCCGCAGTAGATTTCTCATTCCGAACTCGATTTTCCGAATATTTCTCAAGGGTCGTATCGATACTCATTCTATCATCACTGGTATTGTCGATGAATGCTGTACGAAATAATTAAATCGTCGTCTAGAATGCGCCGTTGCCTTTTCCTTTGCCATATAAACACGAATTTCTGCGCGCCGTTTAAATATTAATTAATGCGTGCGTTCTGAAAGCGCGTCACTTTTTCGATAAATATACCGGTTCCCGCTCGAATGCTTTCAAAACTGCTTGGAAATGCAAATTTTCTATTATATTGTTCGACGTTTATAATATTTATTGACGACAAGTAGAATGCTTGATGAACCGTGCGAATCGACGCGTTCGCGAGAAACTTGTACGGACGGAAGGATATTCATCGATCACTGTGCGCAATCAACGTGTTCGCGGTTGTCGAGTGTACAGGGCGAGAAATTGTCGAAGAGTGCAAGAGTTCAATTTGAAGTGGTAATCGTAGTTGATGACAACTTCGAAGAGATCCTCGAGACTTCGACGTTCTCCTAACACAAAATTAATGCCGCTGCACTACAGTTCTAAAATGTTAAATTTCTTGCAATTTGTTGTCTGCAGTTCAACGTTCTCTCCATTCTTGCATCGCTGCAGTTACATTTAATATCCGTATTTCAATTTTGATAATACAATTACATTTTCTGTTATTCAATTACGCTTAGAAATAATTTTGTTGAATTTTTATTCGTCACTTTTACCTACAGTGGACTCGAGAAATATTTGAATACCTGATTCTTGAAAAATTGCCTATATTTAAACTCATAATTTCGTATAGAATTATCACGTAACAATCAATTTGGACACATTATAAAGAATTCCAAGTGTCAACAGTGATTCCAAAATTGCGTCTCATTAGACTGCTGATTTTCATACGAAATAAAAATTGTTTGCATAAATGTCATGAGTGTGTGGATATGCGTGGTGAGAATGAGAAAGAAACATAATGAGTGGGAGACAAAAATATATGAAGTGAACTTGATATTGTGAAATAAAGAAATGAGTGTGTATGAGAAGGAGCGTTTTTCGTTTATTAACATATTATAATTCCATCCACTGCTTGTATAAGGAATGCAGAAAATCGGAAATCTACTTATAAAAACTATTGTAGTTGCATGAACCGGCTGACTCTATGTAATAAAGGAAATCGATTGGCAAATAAAAATCAGCTGATCGAAATGAGATATGATATTGCTAATTGCAGAACCAAAGCGGCGCATTATCGACTGTCTCGGTAGATCAAACAGTGTTTCAGCATTATAAAATAGTTTCCGTAGCACGCGTCGACGTTGTTCCAAATCAGCAGTTACCGTTATTATTATATCTGATTGTGATAATCGATGTGACACGGATGCGCGCGGCAAACGCCGATAGAAAATACGGGCCCATGATACTCTAACAGCTAATACTGGATTAAGTATTCCCCTTTTGATTGAAATCGGTTGAATCTGCAGCCGCCGCATAAATTAGCTGACCGGGGATCGTGCGCGCAAACGAAAATTATATGCGATAGGGTGTTATCGTAATATGAATTTAAACTCGTTGGATATTAACGGGACAGCCCATCGAAAATTCGGTTCCGGTTAAATACGACTTAGGCATTGTGTTTATAAAGTTGTTAATTATAGACGGCGGATTAACCGAATGACAAAATGGTGGGCAAGGTAAGCAGTGGACTAGATAATTCGCCGTGTATTATAACCCATGAACGGACCAATATTTCTGCGCCTGTCCGACAGCTTCGCCACTGTATACGAAACTAGAAAAAGGAGAGAAAGAGATGGAAAGAGAGAGAGAGGGAGAGAAACAACGTTACACACCGATCCACCGCTTTTATTTTCCAAACAAACGTTCAATGTTTGGGTTTGCTGAATTTTCGCAGATCCCGAAATACATCCGAAACGAAATTGTCGCTGTCATCGACAAGCACAGTCAGAGGAAAAACCTGTCGAGGGCTTTCGAATTCATCGATAAAACGGCGGGGCTGGTGAGTGGCGAGAGGGGGGCGGTCAGTGCGCGCAGGATATAAATGCGACAGGACACCCACTTCTAATTGAAAATGACTTAGAGCCGGTCTTCTGCAAGCGTTGGAAAACTGGTTTCAACTGCTGCGGAAGGAAAACAGCGCAGCGGCGCTGCGCGACAGACGGTCGATTCGAGTTAAAATTCAATCTGACTCCGCTCCTGCTGCCGCTGCCGCTGCTGCTGCTACTACCTATGCACTGGATGCATCTGTGGAATCAGGCCGGGTCCGCACCGGTAACAAAAACTACGAAGAATCTAAAATGTTCAGTATCTCATTGAGAATTTAGTGAATTCCTAAGTGTATTCAATTTGTTCCTACCACATTCCGCTTCATCTAACATGCTCAACCTCGTGCCCGCGTTACTGCAGTTTCAATGGAATTTTAACTGTTTCGTTAATACGCCCGACGATCCCTACAATGACACTCATTTATCCAAATTGTTCCTTTCTTTCAACAATTACCTTGTAACCGTCGAATCTAGGGCATTTCAATCCTAGATGAACATATTGTAGTCTGCTCGACTCTAAATATCTTGCTTGGCAATTAATGTCGCGAACGACCATTCGTTCGTTATATCCGTATTTGGCCATTCACAAAAAATCTTACAATTAAAAGGTGAATATTTTAAACAACATCATTTTAAGATAATATATTTTAAATGTTATCCAAATAAAAATATGAAATTAGAAATTTAAACATTAACCACCTGTAACATCGAGACTCGCGATGAAAATATCAGAGTCAATTATATATTTCGATTACTCGACTAAATGTAGGCATGAGATAAATATAAATTTACAGTCCCACATGTAATACGTAGAATTTGTAAAAAAAAATGTTTGGTTCGAGACTGCTGCACCTTATTTTTCAAAGGAATTTTAAGAAAAGGCGTAAATACGCTAATTTGTATGACGTTTATATCTTATAAATTCATTTCAACACAGATACGTGAAGATATCGTTGAAGTATTTTCGACTAATCCGTGCCCAAGTAGAAAAACTCGAATGACACACGCAAGCATCATCGCGAATGTGCTAATTTCGTCACGCTGTATGATGTAAGTTGAATAAAATTAATATTTGGAGAAGCAACAACCTATTCCGTAATATGTCCAGATGGATGATTTCTATTGTGCATTTAGCGCGATTTCTTTTATTGCGAGGACTCCAGCTTGAATACCGTTCAAAGAGAAAGATTCGTTGCGGTCTTAACAGCACCCGGCAACATTTCCTGGGGGAAGCGCTTTACTTTCGCCGCTGAACGATCAAAAACTTCGGGGGAGGACATAATTGAAATAGACCGGTAATTGTTTGGTCAATACGCTTCAGGGTACCGCAACACGGTCGACCTTTCTCTCTACGTCAGTCGTTCAGGGGGTTTTCATCAGCATCCGCAGACTGTACATTTCCGGGCTTGCTGGCATTGTCCCCCGTTTATCGTCGACCAAAAAAAGAAAGATAAAAGAAAAAAGAAAAAAAGGGCGAGCCGAGATTTCGCCATTCTTCCCGAAGTAAAATCGACTTCTAAACGGTACTCCGGTCGAATCTACTCTCCGGCGCATTACTCATTGTTCTATCTTGACCGTCTAGGCGTCCTCCATTATCTTGCGGCATGGCCGGCGGCCGGATCCGGCAGACAACGACTACAAAGATCCGCTTTAAGGGCGATCCGTGGGCGCTGGCGAAACGAAAAATTGGTTTTCAGTTAAATTACGACAGTATCGTGATTCATGCACTACCACGAAGGAAGCAGCTCCCGGGCGGAGGGAGAGGGTTCGAAATGTAAACGGATCTTATCTCGGTCGATGAAGCACGCCGTTCGATATTCCGATACACCGCCATCGCCGCTAGCTCCAAGGGTATCGAGCCCGGCATAATGGAATTCCTCGTTATATAAATTTCGGCGCCGTTTTTCTGGCACCCATCGATCTCCCCGGTCTTCCATTTTCCCGACTTTTCTCTTTTAAAGTCGGCGTATGTATATGTATACTCGACGGGGCCCCGATTCTGGCCCACCCCCTTCCCGGCTATTTTATTCGGTGCCCCCCGTCTCATAGGCCGGTTCAAACCCCGTTCTTCAACACAGATCCCCCCCTCCCGTTTCGTTTCCCGAAAACGTTTTATTCGGTCTCCACCGCCGAATACCGGGACTCTCTATTCTTCAAACGTTTTTCGAGGTCAAGCTGGAAGAAAACGAAATTCCATCGATAACTGCGAATCCAGCGTCGTTTCTCTAAATGATTTTATCTCGCCGAACAAAATGCTCGGAGCCGATAAAAAGGGATCCTCGTCGATTAACTTCCGCTTCGCTTTTGCCCGGCGTTCGCGACCCACCGAATGCTAGCCGATCATCTCGAATGGTACTTAGACGAGACCTCGAGTACCCGGATATCCGCGGGGCCGAATATCTGAATGGTGACGTCAATGGTTATCTGTGATATGGTTGTTCCGATACGATCGAATGAGACCTGTAAAACGCCGATCGTATTTGGAATACGTATAGAAGAACACGTATGTGAAAATCCTTCAAATAATCGATTTCCTTTAGTGCACTCGCGTTCGAGGTTTCTTCCGACGAATTTTTATACAGTGAACCTCTATTATTCTACAGAGGTGTTCGAAAATATTCGAAAAATCTATTCAAGATTCGTGTGACACATAGAAGATACCGTGCGAGCAAAAAAGTCTTTGGAAATCCTGCTACTGTCATCAAAAAGTATCGGAATTTCTTCAATACTTCGTGTTAGATATTTTCATATATTTTATGTTTTCTCGTATTGGTTGCACTGTCCCCGAGACATTTTCAAACTTGTCTTTCGTTTTTACGTAACCTCTTGTTTCGTTAATGATCGAAAGTTCTTCTGGTGATTTTTAACATGTTCGATGGCAATCGCATCTCTTCTTGGTTGGAATTTTTCAACTAACATCATCTTGCATATTCATTGCATTACAGTAGATTATCCGAATAAATCAGGCGGACAATAGTGTTCGGATAATAGAATAGTTACTTAGTTACAGTGCTAGACTAAATCCCTCATAAGTTGTTCAACGAATTGTGTTGTGTGTGGACTGTCGTCGACTGAACTGTTTGCAAGTGGCATGTATCCCGGCAATAAAGAATTCAGATATTGAAGGTTAGGATAATCGAGGTCCGACTGTACCACTTTGTGGGCACCGTTTTGAGTCGAGAGAGGCAATAAAACATGACATGCTACGCGTTCTGAAGGCTATACCTCCAGAAGAATATAGGTGTTTCGAGGAATGGTAAAAATTGGTACACGTGTATTGGAGTGAAAGGGGGTGTATTACATTGAAGGAGACGAAATAAATTTTAATTAATAAATTCATAATTTATATTTATCTAAACAGTAATGTCTCAGTGCTTGTGAAAACTTCAAGACCCTGTTTGGATAATCGAGAGTCTATAGAATCCTCAATTAAGCAAGCAAATATGCTGTGAATAATTTCGTGTTTGGTCTTATTTCAGTAAGGAAAATGTTACAGCTTAGTGAAAGTTCCATGAAAAAATAATCAGAAATAATAAAGTTTTGTTATCGGATTAGTATTGTCCCGTTGCGACGATATATCTCATCCCGTATCGTGTTACACTTCTTAGTGATCGAGCTTCCGGACTCTTCAGGGAATACACGTCACCGTAGTAAGGATAAATATTTTATGAAGATCGTGAACATCTTTTTCCCATACTATATTGAGGCATAACTGTAATAATTTTTTGTTTCATGTTACTGTGTAATCGCAGAAACAAACACTAGAATCGTCGATCGATAACTTCAAAACGGATTGCCGATCAAATCGAAGAATCTTTCAGAGTTAGTGGGAGATGTATCCGCGAAGATCACCCTGGAGATGGTTTAAACAATCTATGGTTTACCATCTAAATTCGGTGAATATATTTTTGATAATGATTATTAGCATTTTTGATGATCATTAGTTAAGGAAAAAAAATTTTTTTAAAAATAAAACCGACTTCGAGAAAACGGCATGAAAACACAAAAAATGCACTAAAAAAGGTATGAGAAAACAAAAATGTACTGATAAAAAAGGTATTAGAAAAAACAAAAAACGAAAATGCACTAAAAAGTATGAAATAATCGTGCGTATTCACATAAATGAAATGGAAATTATTTCATACTTTTTAGTGCATTTTCGTTTTTTGTTCTTTTTTTATACCTTTTTTTACCAGTACATTTTTTCGGAATGTAGCGTACGATATAAGGATATACATACGCGTACTTTCCTCCTGTAAAGTTGAAATTTTACACATTTCCAAAATTGACTACAGCAGGTACTAGTCTTCTCTTTTAATTTTAACTTTTATGCCAATAAAAGAAAACACTATCCATTGTGGATCATTTCCATTCCTTGGATAATTTTGCTGTTTGATTTATAGATGTATCATAAAAATGTATACCAAATATTTTATGTATGAACATTTCAAGCTTGACTATCGCCGTAGACTAATAATTTTGATTATTAACATAAATATACGCTTGTGGAATGTTATATTGCATCCACAGGTATCTCAGTCATTTCGTCCAAAATGCCAGCGAATATTTAAATTCTTGAATGTGAACATTTGCCTCCAAGCGTTTTCGGGGAAAAGTATAGCAGAAGTCACAACCCAACTGACGATTTTTGTTTTTAATAAGGGGTTCAAACCCCCTTTAAACATGATGAGTGTTATGAACATAACTACTGGGTTGAGACCCATCTGTTTCACAAGGACACGAAGAACAGGTAGACTAGTTTAACCGGGCGTCGATCTCTCAACACACCTAAAGCGGCATCCACAAAGTTAAAAAAATTGAAATAAGTTCAAGATCGAAAAAGAAAATTAGAAATTGTTAATTTAACGTATGTAAAAAAAATTAATTTGTCTAATAGCAAAAACACTTTCTTGTTACTATTATGACTGTGCATATGTATGTGTGCACATTCTATCTGGACTAGCTCAAACTATCATTAATTTGAGTGTATTGATTTTTTGTTAGGGAAATTTTACTGAAGACATATTGAAAATTTAATATATAACAATATTATTATATTATTACGAGAACTAAATTATATTATTAGAAGAACTAAAAATTAGAGGTTTTTTTTACCTAAAAAGATGTTGGTTACACCTTTAAGGATTTTTCTCCTAAATGAATAATCTTTAAATAAAATTTGTTATTTTTTACATTATGTCGATTACTTCCTTTTCGCCTTTCACTTTAGATGCATCGCGGATGATTCATCGAAAAATATTGTCTTCCTCCTTTTTCATCTTCCACATTCATTCGGGATGAATCATACACAATGATCATTCAAGGCGGAAAGGTGGAAAGTCACTTTTAATATCGCGATTTACAAAGAACTTGCATGACAAATTTAAGATTGTGCAGAATTTTGCTGAATAATAATTGCTTAATATTAATAATCATAATAATAAAATTACCAACATATCAAAATCCCTTTGTTGCAACTAATTGCAAGATGACGTCAGTAACATTCGAAGATTATACGTGAAATAAGAAAATTCATTAAATAATTGTAAATAAGACTACATACTTGTAAATAAGACCGTTAAATAAAACTAAAATTTATCTACTTGCGTTTTACTCTCTCGTATAACGCAATCACGATAAGTTTAAAAAGATTCAAAGATTGTTTAGACAGATTGTATGCTATGCGATATTATAGTGTAATTTAAAACATTAAATACATTAGAAGAATTCAAAAATACTGTTATATTATTTTCAACCTATTAAACATATTAAAAAATAAATTTCTATTTCACTCTAGTTTGTTGCAATTCATATAGAAAATTTATATTCTACATAAAGGTTCGCTGTCTATATGTATCGTATACGACAGTAAATATATAAATAAAGCATTGTTTAAAAAGATATATAAGAGATACACACAGTCTTCGTTAAACAATTTTTTAATCGCGTCCAGCAGCGAATACCCCTGTGGTCAAAAATACAAATAAAAATTGGGTAGGCTGCTGCTAGTATTAGCCTAAGACCCCAAAATGAACGATTCACCTCTGATCGCGTCATACGAGAGTCTTCATTGTTTCAATTACTATTTCTAATACTTTTTATTTGTAACGTAACCAGCTCTGTGTGAAATCCGTTGTACATGCAGTCAAACCTCTCTCGACAACTTGAACCTCTTGAACTCGAAAACCTCTATAAATCTAAACAAAACTTCCGTTAACTTAAATTATTATTAAACAATTTCAGGGGCAGCCACACGGCTGCGAATGTGGTAGCCAGCGGCAGTCTTTCCAGGGTGCAGTGCGGCAAATCATTTATCGCAACTCTAGAAGGCGGGATTTTCTACCACTTACATATTAGAAAACATTTACATTAAACCGATTCGATTATTCAAATTCGGACAGTACATGCGAGAAAGGGATTATAACTCCGCGACCTCGAATATTATTACAGATTCGGACTTCGCAAAGCCAGTTTTGCACTAAGGCAATCGCGACAACAAATTCTCGCAACGCTAATTCTTTAATTAATTTTAATTAATTGGTTCGCGGCATGCACTAACAATGGCAAAGTCTACTCGCGGAGAGGACCGGTTCCTCCAGGATCACTCTTTGCCATTGTACAAACGGTAATTAAGTAAATTCGATTTTTACAAACGCTACGTTAATTCAAACCGTTATTATTTTTTCGCAACACTACTAAAAATCGCGAATGCCTACAACCACACCCGACAGCGACTTGTTGCAGCTGGAGCATGGGCGCCTGAAATGTCGAAAGACTCGAATAATGCAAACGCGATACTTTGATTGCGCAACGCTAATTCAACGAACAGAGATCCAAAAGACTACTTTACATTTTATACAAAAGCATTATAAAATCTTTAAACTATTATAAAATTTGCAATTATTCAAATACTCAAGAAACATCCAAAATGAAATTTAATCTGAATCGCGTCTATTTTATTCGCAACACTAACTTTCATCTCTGTTCAAGAAACTAATGCAACACGCGTGATTTTTTCGCAACGCTATTACAATCGCGGACGTGCCCATCTCCGCTGATCGTTGGGGCGGCGGCGTGGCCAGCCCATATATATGTATAACAAAATCTACTTCTACAATTTCTACTTTCTACAAACAAGTATAGTGACGAGGAGTAAGAAAAAAATGATATATATTGTTAGTTGCCCTCTTGAGCGACAATTTGTCGGGGCCTCTTCGGCATACAGCCTCTTCTTTTTCTTCGGCGGACCGCCAAACATCTGCAACCTTACACGTGCTCGCAGATTGAAAACGATCAACGACTCTTCCGAGATGAATTACAAGTCTCGAAAGAAGCCTATCGATCCTCTGGTGCGATCGAGCCGGTATCGCAACGTTTCGAAAGCCCTAATTCCGCGCGCGTTCGCGTCCGCGAGAAGCTAAGAAATGTTCCCGAAGAATCGAGCAAGAAGCATAAATTCGAACTTCATGCCTCGTTCGATTTAGCTTCGAGACGAAACTTCGAGCCCTACCAGTGACTGGCTACCGTGCGAATCGCGGCCTACCATTCGTAGGCAACTTTCTCCTGCATCCAATTTGGTCCGTTTAAGTAAGAACACCTAAAACTTTAATTTTCGAGGATCAAGGTCATTTCAAGGTCATGTTATTATACATATCTGAATGTATTTTTCCATCAGTTACACGATGCAATAAAAAAAATTGTAGTTATGTACCAAAAAACATCGATGACTTGACAACTCCGAAAAAAATGACCCTCGGAAAAAAATATTCGAGCCAGATATTTGGTCCATTGACACCGTGCACATTACGTAACAAACATTTTTTGCATCACAATAACCTGAAGAGATTTTTAGGTGTTCTTACTTAAACGGACCACCCTGTATATCCTTGACAGCGTAAGAAACCACCGAATTATTTGAATGACACGATCTTAGGTAAGGATGGTAGTATTTGGTCGGTGCCGGTATGTACTTCTGGTTTTCTTTGTTGCGTGCTTCTCGCGTGCAGCCTCAGGATGCGTCGATCAGGGTCGATCTCCCGCATCGATAGATGGCGCTGGTGTCGAGCGATCGCAATGCGTTGGTGTGCGCCGCCATGGACCCGTTACTTGGAACGCGGTTGTCGTGGGGTACGCTTGTTTACGTCTAAGAAAGTGCTCGTTTCAGTTAGTAGCTGCTATCAGTGGATTTGTGTTTCACGTGGATAATTGTTTCACCGGAACGTAAAACTTCTGTGGAATTGATCCAGCTCGTTCACGCACCACTCAGGATATACGGGAGATGAGAAAATTCGATCTCAGTGGTCCGCACAGTGTACAACTTCTCCAGCGAGTGTCTTTTCTTCAAAGTTAAGTTCATTTATAAAGTGAGTGCAGATAATGAGTGCAGTGGAACACTGTAGTGTCAGTTTCCTGCAGCTGTTGATCCCCATCGATTCACGGAGAGCTTACGGTGAGAACTTGTCGGAATTATATTATTAGAAGCAACGAGCTACGTTTGAAGATTTAATCGGTACTAAATAAACCATTAAATTAAACGTTAAAGATACCTTTTAAGATACCTTTTTCGAGTTTTTTTTACCAGAGTGGACAATCCGTATTAGTCGATGGATCACTGATAGATTTTGTGCAAAAAAATATTTTAAAGCAGGGAATTGTTGCAATTAAGCAACCAAATAATTCTTTATGTGGTTGATATAATATTATATTATATCTATTTTGATGTACATTGAACATGTATATCATATTTCTTTCCACAACAATGGCCAATGGACAAGCCAAATACGTTTAAGCAGAAAATCATTGTTATAAAACATATGTTCGTTCGAGTACTTATTTTTTGAAATTTCGTAGTTAATCATTATTCATTATTCAACCATATAATTCTCTCTCTCTCTCTTTACATGGTTGATATAATATTATATGATATTTATTTTACTATATTTGAATATGTATTTATACGTTTGATATATAGAATTATATGGTTGAATTATAAATAATGTATGGTTCCGGAATTTAAGAAAATAATCATGTAAATAAACATTTGTTTTTATGACAACGTTTGCTGGTTTGAAACATATTATTTCTTCCAAATTTTCTGAAGTCATTGAAAAACAATGTTTTGGGGTTCAGTGTTAGTTAGGTCACACTGTATATTAGTGAATATACTGTGTATACGTATACGTAGCATGTACTATGCAAGCGCATATCAATTTTTACCCGGTTGTCAGGCAGCACTAGCTCATACATCATAAAATCTAATTTTGTTGTGAAGGGACACTTGATTTTTTGAATTTTCCTCCCTAATCAAATAATCGAAGTCTCGATGCATCATATCCACATATACGTGAGATTTATCGTCGGAAATCGTACCGGGCTTTATAAGAACTGTAAGAATGCATCTTTATTTAATGCTGGTAATTAAAACTTTTATATTATGTATATAAAAATAAGAGAATTGAAAATAGCTTGTCTACACACAACGTTAAAAAGATTTGGAAAACAGTACCTATACAAATTCATTTGTAGTTTTAAAGATTTATTTTTAATAATTCCCGTTTCACAAATGTGAAATATCCTGACGGAGATCAATTTTTGTTAATCTAAATATGAGATAGAGCTGAAGCAGAAGAAAATTCAATTTCCACAATTTGCAAAATAGGTTACGTTAAATGTTACAAAGCTACCTCAGGAAATGCATCAGATATAAACTTTACATACATTTTTAAATTGATTTTCTGTTCAGTTTTCTTGATTTAATTACCGTATTTCTTTATTGAGATAGCTCTTACCGGACTGATTAATATTTAAGAAGCATTTTTTATTATACATGATCAGAGAATTTGACGAAGAATACTTTTCTGAACAGAAATTGCTGTTAATTATCTTATTAAATGTCCAGAGTAATGTCCTTCGACTTTGAAACATTTATTAAGTCTCTTAAGAACATTATTTTGAAAATTTAATGACATTGATGACTTAATCCTGTATAAAGAAAATAGTTTCCTTAAGGCTTGAACTATGCACGCGATCGAGCCAATGAGTCGTAGAAATAAATAAATAATGTAATCAAAATTTCATCCGTTAATAGTCGCATGTGAAATATCTTTTGCGCGAAAAATGGTCAAGTATTCGGTTCTATTTAAATAAATAATGATTAAAGTGTATATATTTATTGTGATTTTAAGACGTATAAAAACGGACTGCGTACTTTCACGCAAAGTAAACATTATCTCCAAATAATTTGCAAGAAATAAAGTACAAATAGACCTCGAATATTTAATAGGTTCAGTGATATTTGTAATCGCAGCGTCACACAAAAGTTAGAGATCTCGCAAACGCGACGATTACGTTCCGAAACAAATATTTTTTCCTAGAACTCTTAGAAGGGAAACTAGAAACCGTGTAACTCGAGTACTATGTTATTAAGGGTTTTCTGCACTCTATAATTTAGACACGCCAAGATATTTATCGTAGCATATCAATAAGAACGCAAGTAAATCACCGGTCCCTCCGCATCCAACATAGAATTCAGAAAAACAATATGGTTCTTTTGGAATGGTCGCCGGCGGTTTTTCATGCAGTCGCAAGATGCTATGTAGACGGCAACATCCTTCAAACTTTTATACTTTGAAAGTTTCATGAATGTCCCCTGAATACTTAACGGATACATTTTACGAACTTGAAACTTGCCGAATATAAAGATAGCGTCATAAACATCGATTTTTTGAAATTCAATCGCGCGAAGAGAAAAGAGTTCTTCTTTTCGTGGAGCGCGCGCGCGTATCAAGGTTCTCTGTCCCGCAGAAAAAGCTGAAACGTAAGGAAAGTGATACCGACAGGACAATCGGTGGTATCAGCGGCGGTGATAGAATTTCAGGTTTGCGGAGTGTCCGTTTCGAAATTTATTGGCTGAATGTGCAAACGCGCGTTGGCCTCGAAAAAATACACACAGGCGAAAAGGAATAATCAACGAGAACGGAATTGCATTTCGCGTACGGTTATTCCAGCGCTATTTTTCTTTGTGTTCTTTGCCTGTCATTCGGACTCGTAGATCCGTATACTCCGCAAACGGAGACAGATGTCGCTTTGTAACTGTACGTTCACCTATTGGCAAATTTATTGACTTTTTATCGAGCACTCGTTGAACTCGTGACGTATTTTCTTCTATTATGTATCACTCCATTTTATTAGCCGCAACGGCTTTTCATGTTACAGATTTCTCCTGATTGTGCCGCAAAATCTATCCGCCGCGCCGTCGCTGTAAATTTCGATCATCTCGAGCCTTATGTCAACAACGGCTATCCGAGCTTCCAACGTATCCATTCGATCTTTTATATGAATCCTCATGTTGTATGGCCGGAGAGATCCCTAATCTTTGGATAATGTTATGTTGATTTACATTCGAAGAATTTATAAGTATATGCAAAGGGCTCTAGTCCAATTCTCTCATATCAATTTATTTGAACCATACCGCTTTAGTTTTTTTTCTTGACTTTATATATAATTTGTCTGTCACAAATTGTGTATTTTTCCAAACTTTACATACATTGGTATTTTACTTAATCATCTCAATTTTGTAGGCTCAGGCACTGATTGGTTTTTGAACACTCCGAATTGATTCTCATATGTGATCATGAAATTATTCGTTGGACTTTATTTTTTCAAGATCACGATTCATTCAATAAATCGCTTTGATTTTAGCCAACGTTTATGGTAAGATGACGGCCAATTAGTTAATAATATCGATGTTTTTGACTTGATCGCAAATGAGCAGTGATAGTCTATTTTATTACAACATTATATCAAATTGTAATTGCATTAATACACGAATATTGGACAGTTTTAATGCTGAATAACATGCAACAACAATTCCGATAACATCCTTCCACTGATAATGATATTAAAAGTAGTCTAATTATTCACTTTTTTAGTAGATTTTGCTTGTTTTATGTAAAATTTAAAAAAACAGTATAATTGTTGATAATAATGAGAGAACTGGTCACTGATCACAAATTGGAATATTTTATGGTAAAGTTGAGCATGTATCTTTTTAAAAAAATTAATGTACTAATTTTAATTTGTACGTAGAGGACAATATATAGTATTTTCGAGTTGATTTTTGCTTACATTTTACATAACAAAATTCTAACTGTAGAGAATTAAATAACTGTGCATTAATCTCAGATGAGTTGCTATTAGTTGTCTTAAGATTGTTTGTTATTTCATTAAAAGTTAACTACGATGTTAACTATAATATTTCTAGCATTGTTAAAATATTTTTGTTATATTATTTATAGCTTTTCCGTGTGGCGAAGGTTCGGGGATTTCATTTGTTGGTTGACATGCAGTTTCGCTTGTAGCTTGATCGGTCAATTCGTTACCTGTTATTCCCTGGTGGGATCGTAACCATACAATAGCTACACAGTTGCTACTATTTTCCAATTCGGTATAACATTTTCGTATTAGTTCGATTAAATGATCCGTAGTATTTTTATTTTAAGTATGAAACTTGTGACAACGCTACAAATGTTGAGCCACTGCAAATATCTAATATACTTCGATTCGGTGTATTTAAATTGTTTTTAATACGAGGTAATTCGGTTATTGATGTAAGAATTAAATTCGCATGTTTAATGACACGTTCTGTCGGCGGGGTGAATAGTCTATAATTCTGTAAGATGGAAGAGTTTCATCCGGATGGTATTGCAATTTGATTTCATATGCAACCTTGCTCGCGTTCGATTTAAATCCACCGCATCATTCGTCCGCCATTATTGAAATTTTAATGCGGCCCCTTCGAATTTCAGGAGTCATGGAATTACGCATTGTTCACGGATTTTAATTATTACCGTAGTAGAACGTGAAATCATTTTACACGGTTAATAGATTAAAAATCCGTGGAATGAAGCACAGAATAACGATTTTGCTTCTTGTATGACGGTAACTTTTAATCGCTGTTTTTTTTTGCCAGCCCCGTTATAATTTTATATCACTAATTCAGAAGTCCGATGTACCATAGACCGCGGTATTTAAAAAGCTGCGAATATTAATATAAATTAACCGTGGCCCACGAATTTCGTGTTTAACGACCGATAGGGTCTTCGAGTACCGAATCGAGAGCATCGTGCGTTTCGACGAATTTATTCAAAGAGTGGAATGAAGCAGCTGGTTTTGTGCTTTCCGATTCATTTTTCACGTTTCAAGCATCGACGAAAATTGGATTATTAAAGGTTTCCTGCGATGAGACTACGTCAGCGAGCTTTTTAAACAATACCTACTCTTCTAAATGTAAAATCGCTATCGGGTGGAATCGATTCCGAAGAAAATGCTGAATGCGCTCCGATAAATTGCGACTGTCGTATTGATTTTGCAATACGTATAAAATGAAATTCAAAAAATATAACAAACTATCGTTCGGGATACTGTTTCGGAGCAGCGCGAGATAGAAATAGAAAAATCGATACAAGAAATTTTTTAAGTATTATATAGGTCTAAGAAAACCTATGTTTTGTTATAATATGATTATATTGTGTATAACAAACCTTATCGATCTTTAACCAACTTAGACCTACTGTGGCCGGTGCAACTCGTTAAATGAAAAAATAAACTAATATAATTTAACTACCGAAAATACACCAGTCTACTATGCTATATTATAGAATAGGTGGTCTCGTCGATCTTTACATGAATTTATTTTTTCAAACGTCCGCAACACGTTTTAATTATATTGTAATGAAAATTTCATTAGAATTCTAACCGAATTAGTTTCAGAATATCACATGAGCAGTCTACACATAAATATCTTTAATAATTAAAAAGATTTACTTATTAAAAAAAAAGGTTCATGGGATATAAAACAATTTTCGGTAGAATAGGAGTCTCTCTGAATAAAAAAATTAAACAGTCACGATTGAAAAATAAAAACAAGTTCGGTGTAGAAGTTCTCGACGAGTAAGACATTCCGACGGATTGAATATTTCAACCGAGGGTTGTTCCTTGCCCCCCGACCCCTTAAACGACTTTTGGGCAAAGGTGAAACACGGAATCGATGCCTACTGCGAGCATTTCTTTTGTAAGAAAGGAAAAGAATCGACCGACACGACGGATTGTTGGTTTGCCGGACGGCTGGTCCACCAGGTGCACCGTACCCGGCTGGTCGAAAAATTCTTTTTCCCGAAACCTAATATCCGAAAGTGACCGTCGCGTCGCCTATAGGCCCACCTGACGAAATGGACCCTTCTCGACCACGCTTGTAAACCGAAAAATCGGCATAATACGAAAGCTCTGTGCGTGCAGAGGCGCGAGGACGACGTCCATTGTACACAGCTTCGACCATAAATCATTGCTCTCGGTTCTCTGTATTTTTCTTTTCCGAAGTTACAAAGCACCTTTAACACCCCATTGACGTTTAGTACCGTCTACCGCGACACTTAAATTCCACTTTTGCAGAAATGTTTATTGTAAGAAATGTTCTTTGGCTGTTGAATGTGTACAGCTGATGTGTAAAATGTATTCGTACACCTTTCAACAACGAATAATTTTTTAAAAATTGATCATGGGTTTTCTGAGATGTTAGAAGGATTGGTTTACTAGGTAATATGCAAATAATCATGGATTAGTCAGCATTACCAAGAAAAGAGTAACGGTCATCATTTTCAACTTTTTATCCGTGTCTGTAATGAGAATTTAAAAGCTGCCATTACCGAAAAATTAAACCGAGCCACATACGTTCACGGTTGAGTTGGTGCATACGAGGAACGACGTAACTCGATCCGTATGAATTCCAAAATTTTTTGTCGCATTAATTTCACCACTTGCAGTTTCACATTACCATGCAACAGTATTCCATTCCTCTGATTCGTAAGAGTTGCTCTTTCCTTCGATTTAATTCTACTTATTTGTCTACCGTGACAATTTCAGAAAAATGTTTTATGAAACACAGTAGTTTTGTATTTACTAGAATGTTTTATGATTTGCGCGATGCTCTGTTTAAAATCCACGAAATCGATCAGTGCATGAATGAGATAAACAAATATTAGTGAGCTGTTTGTGCTTAAGGAATTTGAGATCGAGTCCGTATTATATAAACGAATGTCACGTACGTTTATTTATAATTAGCCACATGACTCGAATGCTAAATTATGTACAGTTTATCTCTCTATAATTAATCTTTTGCTAAACGAAGCACAGTCTCTCTCTCTCTCTACATATAATAAATCTGTTGCTAAATGACGAACGTGATTATGAAGCTATATTAGAAACATTATGACAAAACTGGTAGAAATTCATAATGCTGAGAAGTGATCAGATCCAACATTATTTAATTTGTCATAAAATCATTTTGTGTGTACAAAAGTAGCTAATTTATACATTTGGTAGTTGTGCAAGAAATGGGCAATAAATAGTAACCAAATTGACTGTTATTTCTTCCCTCAATGATTTTAATAAAGGAGAAAACATATGTTGACATTTTCAATTTGAAAATTTTTTCAACAATTTTGAATTTTATCTGCTCAATTTTGCTATAAATGCATAAAGATCCACAGTTTATTTATTATATATGTGTAGTATCCGTTATTCTACTTAGGGATTTTGGGTATCTTTTGCCAGGACATTATTGCGATAAATTAATAAAACAATTTCCAGAAGAACCAAAATTTTATTCAGAATACAGTGAAGAGCAAAAATATATCAACACCAATTTAAACGGCATAACTTTTTCAAAATTAGACCAAATGACGCTAATGTTTTTAAGAAGATTTTTTGTCTTTTTTTTATTGAGCTATAGAACACCAAATGGGATTATTAGCAGCCTGCACATGACTGTGCATGCTAAAATTACAAAGATAACTTGTAAACTAAGATTGAGACAATATAATGCACATTTTCGAATACGTTTTGAGAAGTTAGACGGATCAGTTTATCAGAAGAGGCGTACAACAATTTTGAAAAAATTTCAATTGATAAAAGTTAATTTTTACAACTTTTTTGGGTCAGTATTTGAAGGTTTAAAAAATGTGTTTTATAGACTCAAATAAATTATATATATACATGCTTAAAATTTTATCGATATTGGTACATTTAGTAGATTCTGTTTGAATTCTTCATAACAAAATTGAATCGTTATTATAATGGAAAGGGGATTGTATAACGCAATAATTGTAAAACGCAGAACATTAAATCCATCATGTTGACACCAGTTCTAGTGGTGTTTGACTGAAATTAGTCTGAAGAATTTCGTGTGGTAACGGCAAACTGGGGCGTAAATCGAATAACTAACCGAGTATTCGGATACTTAAGATTCCGACATTCGAAAATTCGAACAGCAGTAAGAGCGCTAATCAAGAGTGACCTGGTGTGAGCTAAGCGAGGGTTAATGCAATAAATGTACACCACCACTCATTAATTTTTCAGCACCCTTTCGTATATTACACGAGCTCTCGTAATTCCAGAGGGAGAAGACCGATACGTTCTTGTGACCGCGTTGGCATGTTTTAAATTCCTTTGTGTGTCTGAAATCGTAAAAGTTTAAACCGAGTCTCTTTACAGTCTGCGTACGACACACGTTGCCGTATAAAGTATTTTCCATGCTTGTATGTATTTGCTGATGGTTTCGTTTCTTTTCCAACAGAAATATGTGGGGAAATTAAATTATTAGAACGTTTCGCCGTCATGCAATCCCCGTTAACGCTCGTTAATCGCTGTTTGTGAATCCCGCCAGTTTTAAACGAAATTAAAACATTTACAAGCTGTAATACGAACGGATTGAAATCCGAGAGTGAACTCTTTATTTAAAGTGGTGAATTTGAAAAATCGATTTATAAAGAGTGAAAATAAATAATGATATCAGGGAGTTGTGTAAGGAAACTCGTAACTAAACCAGAAATATAATTCTTTATACATTACTACGGTTATTAGCATTTTATTAATATTCGTTTTGGTTCATTATAGAGATTTTAATTGAATTGTTTTGAAGAAAATTGTAACAGTATATGAAATAAAAATTCCCATATAAATGTATTAACAAATCATAATTTATTTTTTACACGTGATTGGATACTTTAGTATTATAATTTCAAATTTTTCACAGCTTAATGGTAGTTTGTATTTTGTTACATTTATTGTTCCACTACCCAGAAAAGACTGACATTGCTGTCAATTGTACACCTCTTTCAGTATCACGTTGAGAGTCACGTTCAAAAGCTTTTTCACACTTTGTTGCGGGCACAACTGCGCTTTATTAATAGTGCCGGAAATCGCGGTGTAGGTACCCATTTCAAAGTTGCACAGAGAGTTTTTTAAAATCATTGCTTCAATATTAACTTTAACAAAAAAAAAACAAAAATGTTTAGCTTTATTTATATGGACATGGTCTGTAATCGTTAAAAAAATGTAGACACTGTTTTGTGACAGTTCCACCTCAGTTTTGGAAAAAAGTATTGGGTCGAACTTTACATTGACAAATTTTCGGAAACGTGAAATAACAAATTTATAAGCAGAACCTATCAAAAGTTAATATAACAGAATAATATTTTGAAAAACTGTTTGCACGTTTAATTTTCCTTTACAGGAGACATGGTCGAGTTTGAACTAATTTTTATTCGAAGGAATAATTTGAAAAATATGGAGGGAATAATTTTTTCATCATTTTAAAAATAATGCAGTGCATAAATTTCATTTTATATGAACGGTTGTTTATTATTTACTTCAATATTTAGCATTTCAATATTAATTCAATATTTAGACGAGCTCCGAATTTTTGAATCTGTAATTTTTGAGACTGTACGTAGATGTGAAAATTACTCAATAAATTCATTTTGTTTAATATGTGCATATTATAATGAAAATCGCTAAAAATGTGAATAAATACTTTCATGCTGTTTTTATCAAATAATACAAAATATAGTTCATTTTAGTGTCCCGTAGATCTAATATTAAACTGCAAGATAGTCGGAGAGATTGAAACAACAAAACTTTCTACGAATTTTGACCGAAGAAGCGTAAAAGTTTTCAAATAAAGGTGTTATATTGAAATGGTCCTTTGTTACATAGCAATCAACTAAATTATTCTTGAACAAACCGACTGCGCATCGAAGCGTTTTTAATTTCTTTACTTGTTGTAACATAAACAGGAAATCAGAACAACTTTTTCACACCACTGCATGGAGATCCGGGGCGCAGATCGGAACAATTTAAGTCGGGAACGTGAGATCCCAGCTAATGTTTCCAAACGGTTCGATGGAAGTTTACCGTTCAGGAGAACTTCCAAACTTTCTTTCAAGCTGTAAAATCTGATGGTTAAAGTTGACTTTGACCATCCGACGCGAGGGACACGTGGATACGCTACTTTCTATAATGATTTTAAATATCGATAGCGATTCAAATGGTACTGCCGATAAAATACGTTCCGCTCAGAAGTGCTGTAATGAGATAAGAATTCGTCCGATGCAAATTAGTGGAATCTATTCAGAGCTGGGTTAGAAATCATGAAGAAGTATCTGAAATACTATTTTAGATGTATATACTTATAATTCGATATTCAAATGATATATTCTTATACATATACAATAATAAAAAGACACGTTGTTTAAACTTTAAAACGAGACATAGAAGAAAATTTGTTGAAAGATTATTACAAGAACTTAACAAATAAAATGCTTAACATAACAATGAAGTGGACTATTCATTTCTTAAAATAATATGGTGTCGAACATTGAGGTCCTAATTTGTAATCACACTTAAGCAAACTAATCACACAAAGCGTAAACTGTTTTGTGTAAGGTGAATTGTAGGTAAGAATCCAGTACGAATTCAGTTATAGTGCTCATTAAGGTTCTCAGTTATAGTGCTCATCGATTAAAGTTGTAAATTACACGTAGCATGTTTACCCTATCAAATTATATTACATTCAAGTCGTGTTGCATCGATTTACGTCTCTGCTTTACGCGTTACATTGCCCGAATGTGAATCCAGTCTAATTAATTTATCCCTTTTAGGCTCCCTGTTGGGGCAAACTCGACATCCAATTTTATGCTAATTACTACTCAATGTGTTACCATCTCAATACTTCTCAAGTGCAATAAATAAATTAGCTGGTTGTCCAACCTTCACACTTTCTTTCAGCTAATATATATTACAACTTCTATGAAACTGGTCACAAACTTCCTAGAACTGAATGAATGCGACAGTTTAATTGTGCATTTTTACGCAAAACAAAAATTGTGGGCATTATTTTCAAGCTGCAGAAGCTGCATAGGCACGACTTTTGTTCCTTAATTATTGTAATAAGCTGGAAACAGTGTGTATAACCGTATATTTGAATTCATTAAATGTTTTTACGTTGTTGCATTATATTTAGTTTTGCTGTAACTGCATAAAATCCGCAGTGTAGTGACAGCACTAAAGGGTTATCGTTGCGTTGTCCAAAGAAAGGGAAATTTACTTTTTTGAACTGAATTCAAGAGACAAGAAGTGGACGAATAAAATGACATCAATGCAATTCAAACACTTAGGGACACAAGGAGGGGGATGAAGTTGAAGGAACGCGTCCAACGGGAAAATAATGTGAAAATTTCAATGGGACTCGTACGACTCGAAGCCGCTTTTTCCGCGCCGGTGCGGTGTGACGCCCAACAACCATATTTTTCACTTTCCACACCACCGATTAATTTTTTTGCTCTCGAGGCTCACCTTCCCCGCAAGGGTTTCTAACGTTACGGTTTTTTTCGACCGGAACTCTTTACCAGAAGCGACCAACCGCTTTTCGCGACGCCAGATTTCCTCGATTGCTCGATAAATTTTCTTGGCAAAGGTTTGCTATTTTATGGTTGGTTCCTCGAACGCTTTCATTCCCAGCGGAAAAAGCACGCTTAAGAATGAACGGTAGACAGGGGAGGGGGAGGGGGAGAGAAGGAGATTGGGGTAGAGGGGAGGGTATGGAGAAGAAAAAAAAAGATTCTCGTCGATTAATCTTCGTTCCTTTTGCCCGTTGTGCGCGAGCTTTTCCTTTCGAATTCACCCAGGCATATTGTATCCACGGTCGCATCATTTTCTCCTTTGCGGCGAGTCGGTTTCCACCCCCCCTTCAACCCCTTAGTCGTCTCTTGTATTATGCATTATGAGTTATTAATTATTTATAAGTGTACTAGCCAGTTGAAAGTTCTTCTCCATTACGCGCGTCTGGGAATATGATTTTTATCCGTCTACCTGACCTTCTTTACCTTGGAAACTTTTATTTCGGGGTCGCGTGTAATTCGCGTAATAACGGTACTTCGACCTATTCGCTAAAGAAGCGCGACTGCTGAAATGAATAACGTTCGTACATATTTGCATTTATATTATGTAGTGTCTAATAGCTGTCTTGAGTCGTTCAATGGCTGTCATCCTAATTTTGTACCGATTTCAGGTCACACAATGTCGCAGATTAAATGGGAATTCAGTTTCACTTACGAATACGTGAGAATTTATTGTAATTGACAGATCAAACTAATTTTCTTTTTAATTTTCTACCCATTTTACTGCGCTATTTGTTTGACCTTAAATATTTTGTTTAGCTGAAAGGGCCACCTAATAAAAAATGACACTTGCCAATTCATCGTTTTTCAAACAAATTAAGTTTGTCCCTTCACTCTATGAATACGCCCTATTTTTAAGTAAAAAATTGAAAACTTGATAATACATTCCTATTCTGAAGGCAATTTGGGAAAGCTTTTCAATAAAAAAATGGATTTAAACAATATTGGGCAGAAAGAATAAGTACTAAGAAGAGAACGAATAGTTTTAAAGTTACGGCGATTTCAATGGCAAAAAATGCCAAAAGGCACCTCACTTTTTCGAATTTCGTTAAATGCTTTTACGAGAAATTTTTCAAATGGTATCGATTTCTGTTAACTGTTAAATGAAAAGAATCAATTTTGTGGACAGTTTACATTAGGTTAGATTATGTCATATTGTTGAGAAATTATAAAAATTATAGCCAGAAGAAACGTCAAAAGTACACTATATTAATGTTTTATTTTATTTTCTGTTGCAGGTGAGTTTCACACTATGGGGTCTCTTACCAAAGATGCAATTGTTAAGTAGCTATTAATGTTTTATTTTATTTTCCGTTTTTGAACTGTCAACTAGGTAACTGTTAAATTTTTACAACATTCATACATTCAACTAACTTTGTCAGACTTGATATTTTCAGTCATATTTGCAGCTATCATTTATTTGCTACTGTACCTACTATAAATTTGTTATACTAAATGTAACATAAGCTCTTTGTGCGATATTTAATCATAATCTGATCAATATTTGATCATAACATGACAATGCACGGGAAATTAAATTTGCTTATCTTTACGCACAATACAGAAGCACGGTCATTGCTAAACTGCGAAAATGCACGCATGTTACAATATGCAAAGTATATGCACGATATATGGAAAATGCACAACATCGTATTTAGTGTATGCATTCAACACTATAATATAATCATCATAGAAGTATAATTATTCAATATTATAGAATATGAATCATCATGGAATGATAAGTATTCAATATCATAGAATATGGATTACCGTAGAATGATGATACTAATATAAATTTTGATTCATGAAATTGTATCATTCATAAATGAGTCAAATCAGTTTTACTGTTAAAACTTCTTAACAATTTTATAAACTACATACTATTTTACAATGGTATGCTTAATATATGTATAATAAGAGTTGAATATACAATCTGTAAGATTTTGAGAATTCTATAAAATATATTTAATCGAACTAATGTCAAAACAATGTCATTATGTTCAAGTCTAAAGGAACAAAATATACTAAATTGATAATATATTTTTGACATGCTTTAATCGTGTAACCGTTACATTCTAAGATATTTCTGTGAAGACCATTAATCCATTTCCATAAAAAATATGCATTTGCTTAAACTTCCGCGGTCGAGGCATTACACGTGTAACACAATTAGCGAGCGTGTTAATCGCTATTAAATTTCGTGAATGCCTTCGACAATCCAACTCTCCTCTTAATATAAAATCACTTATTACTGCCAGTTGCTGTGTAATATTAAACTAGATTGCATTAAATGGCGATTGTGCTGTACGTTCGAGATCGTTTAATTTATTCGGCGTGATTTTCATCAGAAGCTACCCGTAATCTCTGCCCGTGTGAGATTTTTATTCCATAGCGGAAAATGTCGAAGCGCGATAGAACCGAGATTTTTCGAGATTAATTTTCGCCTCTCTGCCGTTCCCCGTTCGCATTAAATTCGCCTCTATTTTCGTGTTCGTCGTCGCCCCGGCGCGAGGCGTTCACTTGACACATAATTGCACTGAATTGCCCTTTTGTACGTCTTAAATTGTTACAGCGACGTTAATGTTTTAAATAGACCGTGTTGGGATTCACACTCCATTCATTATTCCAGTATAATCCGTGATTCTCTATTTCTGTTAAACTACATTCCCACTTTAACTGTGAATCTAATAATAAAATTCGGTATCCCATCAAATTGCAGAATCATTTTATTGCATAATACGTAAAAGGAGACTTGCACAAAAGCCGAATGAAAATTTACTGTGCACTTCATTTTTTTTCGTACTCATTTATTACATTTATCATAAGAAAACGTTAATACTTTTGTAATATTCCGGTCTCGCATCACAGAATTGTATAAAATTATTTTAAAAGTCCCACAAACTATTGTAATTCTGTTTTCTGGATCAATCAATTGCAATTACATTAAAGTGAGTCATACCGATTCTCTTGAACTTAATTTAAAGTATGCTATTCCCTACGCTTCCGTCACAGCCTGGTCACGTGACGCGTCCATCTCTGTCGAATATAACTTTCCCCCTCGTCTGGCTACTCTGAATCTCCGAATTGAAATGAAAACACTAAGCTTTTCTCGAATTGATTAGATATTCGATAGTGAAAGATAAACAGCATTGCCCATATTAAGTCTGATACAATGCGGAGCTTTCGACATGAAGCGAATAATAATTGTTATTTGAAGTTGAGCGCGACTGGTTGTTACTTTCGATTTCTAATTCCATCGACGATTTTCGTTTCTTCCGATCTGAATTACAAAAGTCACGAGATTAGGCGGATCGCTTAATTTCGGAATATAATATTCATACCCTGATCTACATACCCCTTCACACATCTATCCGGGGATAGAAAATACGGTACAAGATGCAAATGTAATTTATGCCTGCTACCATCGCAGGCGCAGACACACGCGTATACGTGCACGCCACCAACACGGTAGATTTGCCTCTTGCATTCGCGTACCTGTGCACGTATAATCGACTCGTTAGCCGGCCATCGATACGCTCGAGATCGTTTCTTCGATGATTTTTATTCCGACGAACCAAACGCGCACGAACACCCACGAAAATAAAAAAAAAGATTCTCCCCGCCCATTATTTCCGCTTCTTTCTCCACCTCATTCGTGTAAAACGCCTATTTTCAAGTCCACCGAACTGTACTATGCATTCATTATTGCCTTTCTTTCTGCTCCCTTTACCAGCGCGCGTGTCTCTCGATTACTTTCACGTTCAAACCTGTCGTTCACTGCTTGTCGTATACGGGGTGTCTCACTTTTAACCTTTTCCACTACGATAACGTGCGAGCCTCTTGATGAAGATCACCCACTCGATTTAACACGTTCACTGTACAATAGGGTGGTCCCTATTTTTCAGTTTTCGAAGTCAATGCCTCGGATGAGTAATGTTGAAATTTATGTGTCACTTTATGAAAACAATATCTTTAGATTTGACTTATCACTAAATTCAGTGTAGGATGCGCAGTATTCGACACGTATTTTTTCGGTAATCATCCATGTTGGAAGGGCGTTAAAAGTTGGGCGAAATCGATGAAAATCAAAATATAGCGAGTTGTGATAAAATTATTACAGCCATAGTGCGAGAAATATTGTTCATGTAAACGGATAATGTTGCCTAAAAGAATAACACTAATGCAGTATAGCTGGACTTTCATCTAAGAATATTGTTTTAAACACGTCGATTTATGCAAGTAGCTCTAACTTATGCTTTTTCACTTTCGCTAGGTTCACAAGAACCTAGTATAATACTTTAGATCGAGATCGAGATAAACGCGAATGGTCGTAAAGTTCTATAGGCGGTTTTATCGTAATTACAGCGTGTGTTGTAAATTTCGAAATGTCCAAAATCGAGCGGTACAGACTGTGATTTCGTCTGGGTTTGTAATTTCCAGAACCCTGTATTTTTTATTCGTCCTTCCTACAATTTTCTGAGGTAGGGAAAATCGAATATCGCGGCGACGCGAAGCGGTAAGCGATTTTACGTTCTCGCTTACCCTCGGGGATGAAATCACAGATTTCTCGTGCGATTTTCCTACCATATGGCTACATTTTCTAGTCATCGTGGTCGTCCTTCAAACGATCTCTATCTCTGCGGACAAAATGCCGGGGGTTGTTGGGGGAAAAAAGAGTGGTACCCGCCGATTAATTTCCGTTTCTCTTTCATCCGCCGTTCGTGCGATTCGCGCGCGGCTGTTTTCGAACTCGCTGGAGCGTATTACATATATTCTCGTTGCGCTATTACTTTTTGTCTGGACCCCTGCGCCGCTGATATTAAATTATTTCAGACCTTTTCTTCACGGCGAACACGGATCAAATATTTAACGAATCAAATGTTTATCAGTTTTTGTTCTTAACGAAATTTTTCAAAGCGTTCGAAGCGACGTGAACGTTTTATCTTCAAAAAGAACTGTCTCGGTTTTAGATTAAAAGAACTATTAACCGACCAATTCAGTTCCCTAAAAAAGAATGGAGGGGTGGTGAAGGTAGCGTTTCAAAATTTGATAAAACTATGCGTGTTTTACCTTCGGACGGCGGACCGTTCTTACAAAATTATACCATAATCGATGATCTTTAAGACTATTCACTGTTTTATTTATTAATTTTTGAAAACGTACTTTTTGTGGTATTTTTTGTAGACGTCTTTTCCACCAAAAATAATAGCACCAAGATGAATGTGGCGTGTAAAGATTTGAAAAATTATGGATGTTTGAGGAATAGAGATTTTAATTAATTACGCCGGAGAAAACGATTTTGAAACGCGTCAATTATGCGGAAAATTAAATGGTTACAACGAAAGCGTATTACTGCCATTTGATATTAAAATGTGTAATACCGATTAATTCTATTCATCCGCGAAGACATTCTCTGCATTGAAATTTTCTCCATTAAAGGATTGACATTTCGCATAGATAAAAAACCGGTTTTATCGATTCTCAAGCCATTGATTCATGCTTCGCGCAAGCATGTTTGTGTAGAATCGGTGAAACGATGGGAAGTCGAACATTGAAAGTGGTCTCTCAGAATGGAAAACTATGCGGTGGAACATAGAAATGTTTCTCTCATCGATCATTCCGTTGCACATTTGTAACCATTGTTCAATATAATAAAGATTCTACACCGTGTAATTTATTTTAAAAATATTCCAAGAGCTTCACCACTGTGGAACAAAAGAATAAATGAATGCAATGAATTGAAACTGTTTGGGTGATCTACCGTGAAAAAGCTTAAGAAAAAAATGGACGTATCATAAATACAGGTGACTACCATTTATCATATACAACTGGTCACTTGTTCTAACATCGTTAAGTATAAACAATTTATCTCTGTATCAAATTGAAAGCAAGAGCTCCGCGTTAAGTCAGTCAATGTATGAAATGTTTCACCAAGCAGAATGTTGCGCATAAATTTTTGTCTTTCAGACAATTGTAGGCAAATATTTTATTGATACACAATTGCACAATGAATAATTTCATTGAGAGAATGCTCTTCTGAATAGAAAGTATTGTCGACAAAATAAATCAAGCAGAATGTCGTCTTGACGAAGGATGAAACATTCACGTACTCAAAGAAGTATTTATTCAACAATAAAAACGTCACTGTGGTTTATTATATATGATTCTGTTCATGAATAATTAATGCAAGGCTTCTGCATTTTCTCGAACTAGTACAAGTCAGTCAAAAAAATCTCCATACATTCTTTTTAAAAAAAAAACTATCTTTAAGGAAGTCCCTTAACTTCTGTTGGGATGAACTAGTTACATATAAATTAGACGACGTTCATTTTGTTTGTGATTATGTACTTTAGCTAATTTACATAGTATTTTTTAATTGAACCAGAGAAAAATGAAAATAATTGACGAACTTAGTGGACATGGTAAGTAACAATTTTGTTGAAGCACACCCTAACGTGTTCTTCTACTCGGAAACTACCATTTTTTCAAGAATATCATCTGAAAATGACCCACTAAGCTCTTGAATCGTGAATGTGTTGGAAAAGGTAACAACCACGTGTGTAACTATTAAACGTTACATGAAGGTAAAATTAAATGTAGACGTACGCGTCAGTATCCTTGAAAAGGTTAAAGCGTGCACGGCGACTTCTTTGAGCGACTGTATGCCATTTTGCGCGTTTAACTATCTCGTTGGTGGATATAATATTCAAAATGGAATGCTTTCGGGGTCAAACTTGGTATTCCGCCGCAAGCGGCCGCGCATTACATCATTCCTATTCAAGGGATAGGAAATGTCCTTAACGTTTTATTGCTTTCATCGACTACCATGCGCATTATGCGCGTTACCCGGCCGCAGTCCATCTTGGGAATCGAACGAGCATTCTCCCCCGGTTTCTTGCCATTCAAATATCGAAACGATACATTCACGGCAGAGCTCTTCCCTACCAAACCTTAAACCATTCCCAAGAACAAAATACTGAGAATCGGTTGGGGAAAAAGCAGAGATTTCCGCCGATTAATTTCCGTTTCCCTCCCTCGGTTCCCCGTTCCGCCGGTCGTTCGTGCGAATCGTTCGCGGCCGTTTTCAAGTCCATCGAGGCATATTATATCCTTGAATCATCGTCCTCTTCCACCCCTTCTTTCTCTGTCTCTGTCTGCGTGGCTCTCTGGTCCAATCTACCCTTCCTCGCTTCACCCTCGTCCGGCAATCCCCGAATTCGTTATAACCGAGAGACGGGAACCACGCAACCGTAACTCTGTAGGATACGATATGCGACTGAAGAGAGCAAAGAGAGGGGGACAGAAAGGAACGTATTCCACCCCCGGAACAGCGTCGAACAGAGAAAGATGACTCAAATCAAATTGACAAACTGCCGTGTGTTTCCCCATTCGCGGCCTCCAACAGTGCCTAAATGGAAAAGCCCATAGCGGGCGGCCTCGGTAAATGCTCGAGCCTCGGGACTGCCGACGAGCGTTTAACGAATCGTTGATGAACCACGCTCGCGTTCGGACCGGTAAATGAGAATAAAACGATCACAATGACCGCTGTTGTCGATGGGAACCACGCTGCGACACTCCGCTGTATCGAAAACAGTGATTTCTGTTGAAGGAGTAACTAAAAAGGTTTAATACTTGTGTGTTATTTTTCATTTCTGATGACTAGCCTGTCGAGTTTGTGAGTGGATAGACTATACAGCAGCGAAAATATTGTTGCGGATGCTTCGCCGTTGTCTTGCCGGTGAACACATTATTCTAAACAATAACAAATATTTATTAAATATACAACAGTGAACAGCAGATAAATGTGTGATCGTTGATGTGCGTTCTCGTTTCAATGGCTTGAGTAGATCTGATCTCTTCATTCTTCTTATCAACAACCTCGTTGTCTGGATACCTCAATATCGATCCGACAGGCGACTTCTCTCGATCTCTATGATATTGTCAGAATATTACAGGGGGAGGCAATTTCATCTCTTGCCGTTGTAACAATATTTATTGAATTTAGAGATATTGTTGTTTTACTTCCATTCATTGGGTTCTATGAGAAAATGAATGTTTATGCTGCCCCTGCATCTTAATGTAGACAACTTTTATTTTGAATGAAATAATGACCGCAGTGACACTAAAGGTACAAACGGTGAGACTTAAGAAATTTGTGTATATAAAATAGGGGACAAAGAGAAGAGAGGTCCGCATTTGTCTCGTTAACAAATATAAAATAATGCATTCTGCACGGGCACCTATGCAAAATTTATGGAAGACAATTAACAGGTAATGTTACCCTATGGCCCTCTGCCGAGTTTGATAAAATTTTTCAGGTTTTTCGAAGAACCATACATAAAGAACACATTTTTATCGGCGGAGGAATAAGTTCGCGACTGAACCGCTCTCTGGAAATTAGCACCCTGCAAGTTACCTCGGAAAATATTAAAGATAAAAATATAGTTTGAATGGCGAAATTCTGTGGTTCTATTTTTTATTAATTTGATAATTTAATAAAAAGTATAAAATACAAATTATTATTAAATGGGGCGTATGAAGTTTGCTTTTATTGGGTTATTATAAGGAGCATGATAACTCGTAACACGACAATAAAAAGTTGGCAACACATTGAAATTGCTATTAACTATTTTTTATGTATCTTTTCTGCAGGAACAAACATTTTTATATTGTTTTATTTATGTAGAAAAATTGTCGTGCTTGTTCCTGCCAGCTATAAAAATATGTTTCACGTCCGATTAACGTCGAGTTCGATCAAATACTTTTTGCGAGGGGTTGCAGAAACGACAATCGAGCGCATAACAGATATCCCTCGTCATTTTTTCCTCCCATCGAAAGGTATCATTTTTTCAAATATTTTTCACTACGCCGACAGACAGTTTCGAAGTAGATTTCGCGATATTTATTTAATGCGGAGCATGGACGTGCACACGCGTGCGGCGATTAACCGAACGCATGGATGGCGAAGGGTAATTGGTTTCAACCAATCAACGTGCATTCGTCGGAACGTGCCGCTTATAACGCTTCTGTGTTTGTTGTAATTAGGATGTCAACGAATAATGCGTGTCCGGTAATTATCGATGATATCTGACTTTACCGACCTGGACGTTCGGATTAATTTCGATACCGAATTCGACGGGACCCAGTGGTAATTAGTTTACTACGTTTGTCGTCGAGCTTGCTTCTCTTTCGGGGGTTGCTGTATACAGTGCGGGGTAAGATATTGAGCGTTCATCAAGGTCCGCATATTTTAATGAATATTTAATATTGCTTGAAAATCCGATACAAAAATTAAACATGGCGAGTTACGTGTTATTACGATTGTGTGCGTCCACGGTTATTCAGTTTACTCTTCTGACGAAAATTTCTTCACTTTCCTGTATTTTATTTCCATGCTTTTAATTGTGTTTTTGTTCACGATTTTGTTTGCTGAATAAATGAAATCCATTCATTTTTATAAGGCAACAAATACCTTTTAACTTCTTTAGGTTTAGAGTTCATAGGAATGATTAGGAATGTGTATCGAACTCGTAGAATTTTTAATACTCTAATGCGAATTATATCTACAACAAATTTGTTTACTTGTACAGTTATATCTTCGTTAACAGTTGCTCTTTGTAACAATTCACCGTTTGATCTCGAATGTTTGCATTCCACATATATGATTTTTGAAATTTTTGCATACGATATCGAGTGTCATCAAAAACAAATTTTTTATTGACGTCTCAGAGTCGCCATTTGACCAGAAAAAAACATGAATTAAAAGATGGGTAACACATACGTGAGAATATGGGGAATAGTGTCTCGCAAATTTATAAAAGTCCTCAATTTTCAAGTATACGTGTAAACTAATCACAATTTGAGTACACGCGATCAATGTTATCCTGAGATGACATTAAATTTTCGCGGATTTCATCTTAGGAATAATCGAAGACGGTCGAACAAATTTTTTAGCCGTTACCATATTTTCACAGTATCAATCATAATAAGAGGATTCAATTTTCTATGGGAAATGAATTTTAAGCATCCGCGGTTGGCGAGTGAAGAATTTCCAAAAAACTTTATGGAAAAAGTCTGGGCGGAAATTAATTCCGAGACTTAATGAAACTGGTAATGAGCGAAGAAGATTAAGGATATAAAGCAATCGCCTTGAAACTCTATTGTCACGGGATTTTCATATTTTGCACAGTTCCCTCGCTTCTGAGCTCGTTGGGAAAAATTGAGGAGAAAAGTGCGGAATCCGTTTGCACGGAATTTAATTATTATCATTACTAGCTCGCGTATTTATTTTCGTACAATTAACATATCTTTTCGTGACGAATTACATACTACGATAGAGTATTTAATTAATTAAAATGTGTTCCAAAAAAGGACGGATAATATTGCGATAATGTTTTTATTTTGTAAGTTCCAGAGTAATAAATCTTAATAAAGTATTTATTAAAAGATGCTTTTCAGGAGAGTTATTAAAATTCTTTCAAAAGTCAGTAGGATTTAACCTGAAAGCTAACAAGTTTATATTTAAACAACTGTGAAATATACAGTACAGAAAAAAGCTATATGGGATCATCATCTATTAAATGGAGTCTAAAGCTGGAGCGTTCCGCGTTTATCAGCTCTGTTTTGCAGTCGTGATCAATATTCACAATTTTCATATTAAATCCGAAATACTGTTCCGACTAAGAAATTATGCCCATTTCGAAAACAACTACATGCTATTACTTTGAACGATAATTTTGTGATTGTTAGTGGACAAACTGGAAAATTTGTTTCACTTGAACTTAGATTTATTTACATTACATTTACATGAATTAAAAAAATTTTCTCTATACATATGTTTCCCTTATTACATGGTTCATATTTTTTTCTCGTTGAACAATTAGTTTATCGCATCACATTTTCAGTGAATGAAATTCATTTTCTACATATTAACGTTTATTCACAGTCCTTTCTAGTTGCTATCATATCCACGAAACCAATTAAATTTGGTTTATTTAGAACTTCATAGGTATTTTTATAGATACCTCGGCTTCACGAAAAATTAATCAATATTTGTATAACTCGATTTTCACTGAATGAAAAACCGGCAAAATTGTTGCAAAAATAAAACTGTAGCTACTAGTTTGCTTTGACCCAGCGCATGTTTAAGATGGAAAATATATTCACGAGGCTTACTTCAACGCAGACCATAACAATTTTATGACAATTATGAGCATGTCTTGTTATGCAAAACGTTCTGCTAGAACCACCACAATTTTAGATAAAGTACACTATTTTCATAGAAACAAGATTTTCATATTTACTGAAGACTGACAAATTTCACCATAATATTACAAAGTGCTAGTTATTTTTATGTAGCAAAGTAATTGCTCTAATTTCGCGAAAGAGTTCAAATCGTATAGTACAATATTAAAGAAGTTATCATCGTTTTAAGAGTATTCAAAGTCACTGTAAATGCATAAAATCCGCAGTAAAGCGATCGCAGTTTGAATATCGACAATGTCTCGAACTCCAGTGTTGAAATTCTTTTCGGATCCACTGTAGCTAAACGCGGCGACGTAAAAGCAGATAAAAGTGGCATTCGGGGAATGGTTCTACGCAATTCTATCGCGCGCTCATGTCTTGCAGCGTCCGAGGAATCGAACCTGCTGGCCTGCGAAGTCACGGGAGACCTGACCGTCTCTCGGAGCGTTTTAATCCTCGGAAGCAGAAATTGTTTTGCGCGTGCTATGAAAGCCGGTTTACCTCACGGGTCCTTTGAGGCTGAAATTGCACTGCGCGAACGAATGTTCGCTTCTTCCCTGTCTGAAGCACAGAAGCTCGCGTCTTCGAGATGTAAGTAGCTGCGCCTTGTCCATCGTCGGGCTTGTTTTTCTCATTGCCCTACGGAGATCCTGTTTTCCCAGCTCGTTTAGCATACATCATCAGTGCTCTTGTTTAAACTTGATATCCGTCATTATTTCTCTATTTATCTAGTCGTGGAACTGGTTACCTGAATTTTCACGGACGTTACAATGACGATCTCGCTGCCGGTGGTTTATTAATCGTTACCGTTAATGGAGCGAGAAACTTATCGACGAGAGATTCAGATTCGACGCACAGCTCGACTCGAAATCGGGGTTATATGTGGACCAAGTTGGTTTACGGTTTATTAATAATTAAGCAGTCTGTTGCGAAAACCGTGCTCTGTTGTTTATTAAACCGGTAAGCAGCGCTCGATGGCGCGGGATACGAAGTTCACTAGCTTTTTGAGATCGTTGCGAGATCCACGGTTAGCCAGAAATAGAGATGACGGGGAAAACGACGACGGTAGGAAAATTTCGCGGAGGAGAGTCGCGACGCAGATAATTGTAATTTATCGCCAATTATGGTCGATCTTGCTGGTTCGAGTCGAACGGAGTGACGTAAGATGTTCGATCTTTGCGCGTGATATTCATATGGATTTTCAACTATTAGGAGAAGTAGGGGTATTTGTCGTTTGCAGCTTTATAATTATACGTCGTAACAAGAAACGCTTTAACTATTGCAGCTAATACTATTACATTAAAAAAAAAGAATGACGGTTCACCTTTTTAGAAAAATCTCTCGTGTGCCAAATATTGTTCCCATTTAATTTAGAAAACGTTATATGGCTGATTTTGCTTCTTTTTTGTAAATATATTGTTTTGAATTTCGGTATATTTAAAAATATTTTGTATTTGTAACGTTTGTTCATTGCTATTTCGACATGAAACAAATGTCTAATATGTAGACTAGATAAATTGTTTGAGTTTGTTCTTCGCTTGATTTTCAAATTAAATGCCTAACACGAAACATTAGTTGTTTGTCTCCAAACGATATAGGAGGTGACAAGGCCGCAGTTAATGTTTCATTAATCTTTATTAATGTAATAAAATCTTCATTGTATTGTCTATTGTCGAGATAATAACTTGTCTTTTTAAACACAGAGCAAGCGTTCTATTTTCAAGCAATCTTGCATCGCATCTCGCTTGTCGCAATTCTATACACGCTATGTCCTCCTTAACTATGTATATGTATACCATAATAAACATAGAAAATAAAATGTCGTTGGGTTGATCAAATTATTAGACTGACAGTACGAAAAACGTATGTTTCAGCCCTGTGATTTTCATGTGAAAATTTATTGTTTTACTATAAAATCGTCAACTTATGCAACTTTTATATTGCATGTAGAAGAAAAACAGAGGAGAATCTATTTCATGCAAACGAGTATCTACTAAAAAATGTGAACCTAATAGAAAAGTCAAGTAGCGCTGACGGTTGCAAATTTTAAGTTGAAGCACATTTTAAGAAGTGTTCGCTCGAAAGAAGAGTGAAGCTCAAAACTGAAGTAATGATATCAGCTGAATTTATATGTATAGTATAATAATTAATTGGATATAATCTATATAAAAATTGTCGAATAGAATGGCAATTTGTATTTATTAAACCTAAGAAGCATTTTCGTCAACAATAACAATATCATATAATATGTTAAACGTTATGATCAGTAAAATACGGTTGCACAATAATTATTGCACTCAGTTCAGCGATGACGGATACTACGAAAGAAAAAGTATGCGTAAACAAGCATTTTTCTTTCAACTTCTTTTTACAAAACAAAAACCTGTCTAATTATCTAACCACGCGCAAAGAATTTCAGTAGGATCTTAACGAGGTCATAGAATTTATTATATGCAATTGTCATGCTAAATCTTTGAGTTTCGTCTGCAGAAAGAAGATAATCTTTTAAGTGCTGTTGGTTCCATCGAATTACATAATGTTTGCTCGTTGCTTGACATGTTTTAACATAAAACCCATTGAAATGATCAAAGGGTTGTACTGTTCCAAAATTTAGAAAATCTAACATTATTTGCGTTAATACATTTCTGGCTGTATCCGAAACTGGTACTGTTTATTTGCCACTAAAAATGACCCACGAATTCAAACAGAAAACAGTCACCTTCTGCCTCGTTCCTTAAGGCTTTGTTGCTCTAGAAACGTATGAAAAATAAACTTCTGGATTTTAAGATTTCGAGATTGTCTTGGAATTCACTCAGTGCGTCCAAATGGGAGAAGCCTTGACGAGGATGTCGTGACTTGTACGCGTTTTTTAAGCAGCAATATTAAAATCTAAACAGCGGATCTTTATGCAAATTCTCATTTTCGTAAACCATGTTATCAGGTGAAGGGAACTGAAAGTGACTTTCTCGTTCGGTGACTGAAAGAACTATTCATTTTTCTAATACACATTACCGTCTAGTAATATCATATCAAGTTGTTAAGTATTAAACTTGACAAATGTAGTTTGTGTTTTATTTGTCAAGTTTCATATTTAACAATCTGATAATGTATGTACAGTAATGCGTGTAGCGTATGATTATTGTTTTCTGTATCCGCTTTGTAAAATTCTGGGTTACGAACTAAAGTAAAGGTGTCCTCGATTTTCCTATCGGATTCCAGGCGAGATCAACGAGATCCACGGGATTTCCTTGGCAATAAAGTGGCGTGTCTGAAGTGGCGGAGCCTTGACGGGCGACCTCGCGGCTCTAATTTGTGTCGAAGCACACGATGTCGTCTAATATTCATTACTCACGACGATATTATCTCGGAGCGGTGTTGCTGCTCGGGATTAAGAGAGGAGTCGGACGATAACGACTGGTAAAAAAGTCGAGTCACGAACTGTTCACCAGCGACGTCAGTTTCCCGGCTAATAAGAGTGTATCGCAAAAAAGACGGCGAAAAGAAATTGGAAGCCAGTGGCGAAATGGGGGAGCCGCCGTCGCGATATGGATGCGAATACGAGTGCTTTTCGAGAATCAAGATGAGGTAGCGGCACGAAAGACGTCGTTGTCACGTAGTCCCCTGATGGCTCGGAGAATTCACGGGCCTCGGCAGGGGGTTTAAAAGGAAGAAATATTAATCCAAGTTAAGCTTACATAACGATGAAACACGACTGTTTCTGCCGCCGAAGTGAAGTTCTCGTGGAGACTGTGAACGCGAGTGCACTCTAACTAGACAAAGGCGAGCGCACAGGTCACTTCTGTTTCGCCTTGCCGTCTCTTTCTCTGTAAAGCGCTTCGTTCGCGTCTGTGCGCGCTCGTATGCGCACCAGGGACGAAAGGGGAAATTTATTATGCCCTTACAACGAAATGTGAGCGTGTGTCGCCTGTGCACATATGTATGCAGGTTAATTAGCCTTAAACATACAGCAGCCAAGTAGCAGCGAGCCGGGGAATTTTTGCGACGTGTGCGTCGAAGATGTCGTCAGAAGTCTCGTTGGTCATTGAGCCCGCGAACACTGGCGGGGAACAAACTTTGTTATTAATATGCATTAGTGGTGTAGCAGAAGTTTGTTGCAGAAATTTATGGCTGCAGAAGTCTTACCACCCTTATTACGGGCTTATATATCTCCCACGGTCTCCGGCACATACCCTGTATGTGTTCATAATTTGGTCTGCATCTTGCATTAAATATGAAATGGCGTGAAAAGTTTGCTTTGTACGCTGCAAATCTGGCACTTCGGTAGCTATTGTCTAATTACCGTCATCATTAGATGGCGGATCTCTGTGTGAAAAGTTTTTGTATTAATTCGAATTTCTTCCTTTCATTAGCTTTTGTATGTGTATAATTCTATTAATATTGTTGGGATGACGAGGTTTCGAGATCAAATACAACTTTAAATATTAAGCGAAGAAAATACTGTTTACATTATTAAATATATCAGTATCTAATCAATTACTAAACATTTATCCGTGAAATTTAAAAAATCCTAATGAATGTAAATATTCTAGATCGGAAGGAATGTGTAATTTTCCAGTTAAAATAGCTCCGAGTGCAATGGGTTAATAGTGTTGTGCCCATTTATCAATAATTGATTGTTTATCAATTCAAACCGAGGTTATAGAAATAATAACATGTTGAATAGTTTACTTACATATGCATTAAGGTTATTATCATGCACAATTGTAAATAGGACAAGTGTTCTAGTCTATAAAAACTGCATGTCATCCGACGTGTATGTGCATGTATTGAATGGAGATAATCACGCGAATGTATAATAAATATTGAAGAGATGATTAATTCTGCAACCATACTGAATTTTTGTAGTCCGTGCGAAACAATCGAAGGTAATACGTGTTCTAATATTAGATTGATAGATTATTTTCACAATTAAATATCTGATATAAAATATTTTGTAGAACGCATTCTACATTCCCATAAATAATGGAAACGTGAATGACTTCGAAATAATTTTCCATCTTTAATACTATTCTCTAGATTGATTTATTTCATTTTATGTATTTTTTTTAAGTATCATATCTTATATTCAAATATCATTCATGTCACAAATATAATTACATCACTTGTTCCTTCAAACATTGAATTATCTACTTAACCTGTTGACTGGCTGATTTCTCGCCCACGAATACTTGTGCGGATATAAGTAAAAGGAAATGACAAGGATAAGAGGCGCTTTATCCGACAATGACTTAAATTATTATTTAGCTGACAGTCACGCTTGAAAGTACAGCTGCCGAATTTCGAGCATTTGAAACGAAGAAGAAAATAATATAATATAGTATCATTAAACTTGTTATAAATCTTTCATGCTTGGCCCGTCTCTAAGCTCAATATCATTTTCTTCTCTGTATCGTCCAATTTAGTGCCGTGATCCAGCATTCAATATTTCAAGACAAATACTTCTGGTTTTCTTATTATTGAAAAATAAACGTTTTGTGAACTCCTCTAGCTTAAGCTTCGAATAACGTTGATCTACTGTGAAAATGTTGTCCAATCCATTGTCGCAGAGTGGTATGCATAGATTCGACAAACGGAACCGTGATCCAGAAAGAGGTGTTGAATTGGAGCTCTCGAGCGCTCGCGCAATCACAGAGCGGTTGAACGGAAAGACGCGGCAAGATAACGCGGAAGATTCGTCGGGGCGGTACGTCAGAGCGGCCGATTTGCATAAATAAGGCGGGCAGCGATGGCGATGGCAGCGGGAACGTCGGCGGCGTCGGTGGCGGCAGTGTTCCATCAGGTATTATGCTCTCAAAATGCATCGAATACGGAGAGTAGTCATGCATCGGCGATGAATGCACCGGCCCCTCTGCATCCATCCGCGTATGCGTCGCGGTTATCCGACAGCCGCCGCCGCCGCCGCGCCGGTTGTCGGGCGTCGGTTGGGAAGAAAGAGAGAAAGAGCGAGGCGAGGGTGGGAACGCGAAATACCTGACCATGATAAATGCTCGACGCACATCACTCTCGCGACGCACGTCGCTCGAAACGGCTACAATGCAGCCTCGTGCCTATTATGCTAAAATGCAATCTCCTGATAACCACAGCGGCGTCATTGCGGAGCTTAATCTCACCTATCTGTACAACCGGCGCAGTGGGGGAGAGGGAAACAAAATGGGAACGAGAGACCGGGCTCACGTTGATTCGGGATAAAGAGCGGGGGATCGGTGATAGTAGCTGGATGAGAGTTCGTTCCGGGGAGAAACCGAGCGCGGCCAGAAGGAGAAAAAGATACCCGGGGCCTGATGGGGAGGAATAGAGAGTGAATGCTCGCAACGAGAGCGAGACAGAGAGAGAAACGGGGGTGGAAAATGCTGGGAGAGATAGAGCCGGACAATGCTGGTAGAGACTGAAGAGATACGAAAAGAAATAAATTCCGCGATCGATAAGCGTCCGGTCCAACGTCAAAGCGAGGCTGTGTGGGTGGACAGTGGTGTGCCTCGGATCTTCCGATAAAAAAAGGGAGGAACGGCAATCGACGTATCATTTCGAGGGTGTGGAACCAGTTTCGAATCTTTCTTGCTTACAAGTGGTCGTTTCGGTGTTCCAATCACAGCCCGAGAGGGTGGTGTGGGTACGTGTAGCGATTAGAGTAACTAGCTCCCTGGGGAGCGTTGTTGATTGTTTTATCTTGATCACCGCGATAAGACTCCGCGCTAGTTCCAGAGTTCCTTCGAACGATCGGGGGAACGACTTGATAATAGTCATTCCGTCGAATTATTCGATCGATATTCGCCCGATAACTCGTTCGTAAAATGTTTGTTTTTAACCGCTGCGGTTGCGTCGATAGGTAAACGCGACGGGTTCGAACGAGCGTGTTTCTTCGAGTCGATCGAATGCTTGAATATCAAAATCGTTATTCAAAAGAGCACTATCGGCATTTTGAAATTGTTTTCTTGCAAGATATTCGTTAAAATAGATTTTTCGAGGCTAATTTTAGGGGATGTTTACATCTCATTATTACGGACGTTTATCGCTGTAAAGAACACGTGTCAAATATTTGTACTAGTTCTGTGTTATACCGTAGGCCCTTAAAAAATGGGGTTATGTTAATTGAGTAGCGTTATTGTTAGAAAGTAGAGGCTAGTATTGATTGAGTCGACTCGAAATTAGTTAATAAATTTTTCAAAAGCTACAGCAACTTCTCTGATAATCCAACAAATAATTTAGATGAATATAATGCAACATCTTCAACACACACAAATATTATTTAACAGAAAATTATCGAGCTTAAATACAGTACGATCATCGAACTGTCTATTCGATATATAAAACTAGTTCTTGCAAAATGATTGACAGTAACAAGAATGCTTTTCACCGTTCGTATAATGAACAATTATTCATTGTTCGATTCAAAAAATCCCACAAATGGTTGAAGCTCCGTTGCCACAGCACGAAACTGTCGGTTTGACGAAAAAAATTATTTATGGTCACTATCTGTCTGCTGTTTAGGAGACACTTGTTATATTTGCTGTTTCTGTTTCGTCAATGTCTCGCTGGAAATTCAATATAAATCCCCGTTCCGAGCTGCGCGCCCGGAAGGCCATTTAAAATCCGCGGGTTTGCGATATTTATAACGCTATAGCGTTTAAGTCGTTGCATTATTGCGGCGGTGGATAAACTCGAAATAAACATGTCTTTCTGCCGAGGTAGTACCACGGCGCGCTGTACGTGCGCCACAGTTTTTAACGTTTATCTTTGTAAAATGAAAAAAAAATACGCGAGTTTTGCGACGAACAATCACAGCTTGTAACCTGGTTACATATATATATCAACGGAATAGTAAATTTCGAAGAACGATAACGCTCAACAGAGCGTTCGTAATCTTCTTTCAAACGTAATCAGTTTAGCCACACATTATTTTGACATTTATACGAGATTATCTTGGCAAATTGTATCTACTGCGTGTCGGGATACAAAACGAACTCAGCATTCCTCAACGGTGCAATCCTAATTTTCACGTGTGGCAATATTTAAAAACAGATTTTAAATTTTTCCGGTACAACGACTTGATTATCGTATAATTGTTTTCGATAAAATATGTCCGCGTCGAGAGAAATTAATGTTGAATATTTGATGGACGTAAAAACAAGATAAACGCTTTGTTTATAGCACTTTATAAACGCTGGACGTGTTTTCGTTCGGGCAAATTTTTTATTCAGCAGAAACGGTTTCAGTTTCTGCGATCGTTATTGAAAAGTTATTTTTTAATTAGATGCTGTCTACAACAATCAATTCCAAAAATATTTGGATTAGTTTGATGTTTCCTGTTGGCAAGCGTTATCAGCTGTTTGGTAATATTTATGTATTTGCTATTTATAGAATTCCGTGCACTAAATACGGAAGCTCGAAGTACATTTAAGATTTATCAAGATTGCGATGCCAAACACAATTCATGAATCATTCAGGAGTATTTGCTATAGAATTGTTCTCCAACCACTACGCCAGTCATCCGATTTAAATGGCATATATTCTATTGGACGAACGTTATACTAGAATTCACGAAACTTCAGTTTACAGTAAACTTGAACCAACAACAAAATTAATTCGGAGGTTCCATTCATATTTGCACCTAATATATTAAACAATTTTAATTAATTTTCTCCTGAACTCAATGAGTATAAGCATCTTTAAACAACGTTAAAATTTGTGTCCAATAGATATGTTATCACAAAAGAATCTTGTTCCACGTTATACACATGATCATTTTTAAAACAACGAATTCAATGAGTAACTCTGATACTTAATTGCGTCACATAAACTATGTTGCATACGCGTCGATTAAGCAAAATTTTCGCTCCTTGCGTGTTTGTCTGTGTGTTCGCAATTGAAATATTACAAAGGTTAATGAAGAATTCGCATGATCATTCTTCTCTTGCTAGTTTTCGATAAATTGAATTTTCAATAAGAAAAATATGAAAATCAACTGGAATAAATTTACACTTTTCTGGAACATCGGCTTTCGCCGAAACTAGTAAATAGAAGAAGAGAAAGGCATCGTCGTCGCCGGCACAAACACTTGTAAGAAACGTCTATGGAGATTGTAGAGTCCGGATACGTGTTGAATGAATGGTATAACTGCAGCGGCGGTTGCAATTTAGAATGTGTTTCGCTAGTATCGCGGATAAAGAGTCCCAGGCGTACAAAGGCTTTGCATGGAACATTTTTTTGTCCCCGAAATTCAGGCAAAGAGATAGCCAAGCGTAGTTACGTTTTTGCTTCATTTCACGGTTGAAACGGACGAGCCGATAAGCACAGTCTTTACGAGGACCCGGAAAAATTGTATAGTCAACGCGGCTGATCGTCGGAGGAAGAGAGGAGAGGAGTTAGTCAATGGGTCAAAAGAAGTATTCCTTCTGCCTTCGCAGCTACGGAATCGTTCGACGTTTAGCTCTCTTCGGAAGAACATTTGGAAAGTTTAGATACCTCTTCGGGATCCTCTTCCAGGCGAGCGAATAAGCAGGTATTAAGGGCTTAGACCACAGATCGAATTCGGAGTACCTATACCTGCAATCGTGCATCTCGCCTCTTCGTTCTTCTTTCCAGTTCCTGGTTTCCCGTCATCTCCGTTCCACCGGATCGAGTACGACGAGGATATCTCTTTCCCTCTTTCTGCATCCTCTATTGCACCCTCGCTCTCGTCCCTCTTTCTTCCGGTTTCGCCAGCGTTTCTCTCGTTCGCCAACGCCCTAGACGGCAAGCAACCACCACCGAGAATGTAGGGTGGTCGGACTAGGCGAGGTTAAGTATCGAGGATCGTCGAACTGCTCAACCAGCTTCGTGCCAAAAGCGAAAGGGGACTTAATGGAGGATCATCGTCTGATTTCGTGTAAGTTTTATCGGTGAGCGTCTGGCCCCCACCGGAAAGCTTGTAATTACGTCCGCGCGGGATGTTCGATCGGTTTTTCGTTTTCGCTCGATCCAAGTTTTCATTGCGAGAATCATGTCGGACAACTTGAGCCGTAATTAATTGTGCTCTGCCTTCGGCCCCGGACATTTGGTCACTGATAGAATAATAATGATCGTATTAGCTATCAGTATATCGGTATAACAGCATGTATCGACGATAATACTATTATAATGTTTATACGAACACAGTAATTGTCACGGGCATTATGCTCATTTTATACATGTATTAATTTATTCGTAGCTAAGGGTAAATTATGCTCATATTAATTATCACGTGCTCGATTGTACAATCTCTATTTTAGTATGCTCCTTCGACAGAGGTTAACTAGTAATATATCATGTATATTGTATATGTAGGAGCGAAGAAGTGAGAGAGACGACCGGGTGAAAATTGATAGATAAAGAAACATTGAAAGGGAAACGGGATCTCTTTGTATCTCGTAAGGGAACAAATAAATATACATGCATACATTTTAATATTTATTATACACAATATTCTACATTCTGTCCAATAAAAAGTCAAGATACGAATCATACGAAATATCTCTCGCGCTGGAATGTATATTGTTATGTATTTCGTAGTTACACAAAATTTGGAGTACATAGGTTGAATACATATAACTGCGAGCATTCTATATTGACAATGTGGTTTGGGAAAAATGCGATGGCAGCTTGGAAAAACGTTTGACTTGTTAAAAACAATAAATATTTCATCCCGCCATGAATTATCGTTTCCAGAGCCACAAAATAAATCTTTGGAACTTGAAGGAACCTCGCTGACCAATAATTTATCGAATCTGCATGATGCTCTGGTTTCTTTGTCCACGTTTGATATATCTGCGAATTTCCATCCTGAAATTTTTAACCGTCCTCGATAAAACATGAGAATGAATATGTATTAGGTTTATATATCAATTCTAGCTTTTCGAAAATCATGGGCATAAAAATGAATTTGAAATCAGCCGACTAAAAAACGGTTTAGGACACTATACTGATGATGATAATGTGATGAGCAAAATGATAATAATCAAAGAAATAATTGAAAAATTTGTTTTATTTTACGAAAGTATCACGTAGCCACGTGTGAAACCTTTTAATGATGGTAACGCGAGAAAACAGTGCTGGTTTCTGTATCCTCCCTTTTTATTTACCGATCGCGCATACGCTCGCGAGCGTGTCAGTTTAATTTCGTGATTTTCGGCGCCAGCCGTTGTGCCTGCATATGTGCGAATATCAAACTCGAATTCGTGCCATACTGACCGAACCTCACTCGACGATCAATGCACCCGTCAGGACAATGGTACAGGATACAGGATGCTCGAAATGATTGAGGTTAAGTGTCGGAGATGGTAAAACTACTCGACCGGCTTCATACCTAAATGGAAAGTATGTTTATCAAGTATTACTAGACGCATTCAAGCGAAATTTCAAATTATCGTAAAAAGCAACATTATACTGCAACATTATAATGAGATACATGATGTAATTAGAGTACTGAAACGAATTGTAGCCGGAGTATTAATCATTGAATGCAGATACTGCAAGTTTTGTGTATACATCTGTAGAATAGATAGTTATACAAGATTCACACGGAGTTAGTTATACAAGATCCAAGAAAACTCGGACAAACTGCAAAAATCATAATTTTTGAACGATCACAAACCAATTTACTGAAATGTGGACAGGACAACGTCTGTCGTGTTAGCTAGTATATAATATAGATTGCAAAGATACGAGAAAACTGAACATTTTCGTCATAGGTTGAACATTTCCATATTACGTCATAAGTACCTACAAATATCTCTCGGAATGATATGAAATTTTTTAAACGTTATCAATAATTGCCAGTATTTTTACTGGTTCACAGAGTCCGATTCAAACGGGAATTACCTTCTGCAACAAGAACCCATTTAAACACTGGTCAGCAGTTACCGAGCGCTTCATTATCGTGGACCATTTGCACCGGCGGCTGCAAGAATGCATCCACCGCAATCCGACGTCGAATTAGCCTGTTACCCGGCGATGAGCATCGGCTTAGCCTGATCTCCAAATTTATCATCGTCCGTCCCGGCCATCCCTCTTTTTCCTGCCGCTATCACTTTCCCTTAAACGGCGCATCAATACCTCTCAAATGCGCTTAGCGCGAAATCGTGGCAAGCGTTAAAAGAAGATGGCAGTTCCGCCATGGTAGGATGCAGCTTGGCGACGATAGAGGGTGCGAGATAGGGATACGACGAAGGCGGAAAAGGAAGCCGTGTGTTGAAGGGTGAAGTTTAAGACGTGGAACGGAGATGGGTTGCCGGGACGAGGTTACGGTAATCCGCAAAGCTCATCGTGTAATTTCCCATAAGACCACTGGAGCTTGTACTTTGCTTTTGTCGAAAGTTTTCCGGGGGTGTTTTCGCCCCCTTATATTCGGCCCGGTTTCCGGCGTTCGAGTCGTTGCACAATCCAAAGTGGCATCGAGTCGCCTCGTGGCTAGGATGGTCCTCATTTTTCATCTTCGATTTTTTCTTCTTTTACCCCCGTCAATTGAGATTACTATATCGTGCCGTTCGAATTTTTTAATCATCAGCTATTTGTATTAGGTTTAATAGGAGGATCACCGTTGATCTCAAAATACTACGTTCAAAACGTAAGGAATAAAATAAAGACGTGAATGGATCTAGCCATGACTGTCATGAAATTGAATGCATCTGCGTTGCGAGGATTGAAGTTTTTAAAGAAGAAAAGTCTTAAAATAAACTTTTAAGTCCCACAACTAAGGACCATTCTACCCGCGGCGTTGCTCGACTGGCTGTCAACCGAAAATGCATTTTTTCCCATTGCAACCCCTTCTGCTGCAATCGTTCCGCCACTGCTGTCGCCATCGCCGTGTCACCCCTTTTTCTGTCACCTCTGTTCGCTTTCATCGTGCCACTCTATACGGGTGTCACGGGGCTTAATTAAGCTAATGGATACCCGTAATTGATGCAACGAAACTGTCCACTGGTAGGCCACCATATTAGTTCGACGAATGCACCGGTGCCGTACCCTTCGTGATAAAGATCGATTCGAATTTCCCTCGAGTCTCAGCGCGCGCGTTCTCCCGGCCGTGTAATCGCCTGTGTAATCGATTGGAATGGAATTTCGAAGAAATGTTTCAAGGCTTTAAAAGGATTTCTTTGTTCCGCTCCGCGGAAGCCCTTAAAGAATCCGTTGATTGATGTTTCTCGTCCTATACCGGCCCGACGACAGCCTCGCCGCTGCCGTCTGATAAATAATTGGAGAACGTCATTCGAAGTATTTTTGCTTGCTTCGGCGTTATTGGATAGTTCGAATAACGCGACGCACCCCCTTGCCCATTCCTCACGTCACTTTTAAACAGTGGAATCCTTTGAATTGTGCTACAATCATTTTCACTAGATGCTGACCAAGTTTGATCACGGAAACAACATTCGATATTCATATTTCTCGACTCTACATCATTTACAGTGACTCCCACTAATATTCGGACACTTTTAAACAGACGATAACTTTTTAAATATTGTACTATACGGTTTGAACTTTTTTTGGAGAGTTAGAGAAATTAGTTTGCTACAAAATTTGCATTTGATCGGAATTTGTAGAAAAAATACGAAAAGTTGCATTGTACAACTTTTTTATGTGGGCTTATATTGAAAATTTATAAACTAGATTTTGTAGATCTAGTCTTTTTAAGAGTGTCCGAATATGAGTGGGAGTCATTGTACAGTTCCATATTGTAAGGAAAAGTCGTATTTATTTGTAAAAAGCCGTAAAGACACGCGGATAACTATTCGTTTTGACTGATGTGTTTCTTGTCGCGGCTTTCGTTTTGATCTGATCTTCGATCTTGCGATACGGCGATCGTAATTCTATGACTCTACGGTTATTTTCGATTCTTTGTTATTACAAATTCAGTCATATTTAGGGCAGTATACACATACAATACACGCATCAACCCTATAATATCCATCCGACTTCCGGATAGTCTCCACATTAAAGCGGAGGGTTGTTGCAAAGCTTATTATCGTAGGTTAGAGTATGTTTAGTTATGAGAAGACTAAAATCGACGTGTTTTCACCGGTAACGAACCCAGAACCCCATAAATTTTCTTCCCCTGGCCGATGACGCGCAATTTCCGTCGAGGACAACGCGATTAGGACAATTTCCAGACATCGTCCATTGACAATTGCCAGCCATTCCATAAGTCCAATGAGGTCAATCGTCGAAATTTATGGCTTCCTCAAAAACGGTACTGTAGCACTTGGACACGACGTCATTAACCAAGCATCTAGTTTCGATCTTCATGGCGCGGTGGAAGCTCTGTGACACTAAGTGTTCAAACAATAATTTATTATTAAAAATAATAATTTCACCTTACTCGTTAATGATAAAACTTTTTTAAATTTATGTAAACAGTCGGTAAAATAGGTTCTTTGTTTTAAAAATGTATCAACACTTTATCATATTAATCCTTATCCGTCTCTCGTGTCAATTTGACACAGTTTTCCCTGAAATAAATTATACTGTTTTGTTATTTGTAGGTAAATTGTCCCCAAATTTTCTGTGAATCTTATTTGTTGTAATGCGGAACGCAACCAAAAAACCCAAGATGTAGATATTAACTCATTAACTTGACTAAAGAAACATTGATTTTTTTTTTATTTTGTGTTACTGTATTAATTTGACACCGCGGGACAGATTTAGTTCGTGAAACAAGGGACGGATGAGTGTTAAGAATGAATTAATTTTGTGCTGAAAAAGTTCAGATATTTTTATGTTTTCTTGTACAAAACATTCATCATTTTGCAAGCATACTAATGATTTATTTAATTTTTATATTCCAGGTAAGTTTGGTGCTATGCAGTTTCTTATAAGAGCCACAATGGTACGTAGAGTGATAGTACATAATTGAAACATTGTACGAAGTACCGAAATCTATCGGTTGCTGAACGTAATAATAGATCAACAATTAATAATTAATGATACATGATAATTGCCAGGATTAAATACAGTACAGTACACGTGTAATGTAGAATTGGAAATTTAAATCACAAGCGAATTAATGGTTGAAATTCTATATTTTTACGGCGTGCATTTCTTTGAACGTATAGAATTCTTCTGTGAAAGGGACACAATCTACGGTGGCAATTTTCTAAATAATTTCACCGAAGCGAACCAGATTATTTTTGTAATGATTGAAACGCATTAACTCCTAAGCCACACCGACCGCTTCATACACGTCAGGCATATTTTCCATCTACCCCACGAACCGCGGTTGAACCGCGTGAACCGCATCTAATTTTAGCACGCGATCCGATTTACTGGACATAGAAGCTGTATAGTGTGAGCAAAATTTGCCTTGAAAAGCAGGTAGAATCGATTAGACAGTTTCTGATAGTCAGTCGGCTAAATAATAGCATTGTCGCCAGAATCGAAATTCCACCGTGACTTGTCGATTAATAATCGATATTAAAAATCCGATTAGATTATATCTCTGATTAGACAATTTGCATAAAACCAGTTCAAAGCTGTACGAAAACTCGAATGTGTTTCTGAAAGAATGATTTGCCAAAATTAAGAGTGACGCACACATGCCAGAGTAAATCATGCTGCGAATAGGTACCACTCTGACAGGCGAAACTGACGAAGCAGCCTGAGAAGATGTCAGCCAGTTGAAAAATTACATTTCCATTTAAAGTACTGTCCGCAGCGGTTTTCGCGGAGGTTGCGTATCTGCCCGCGTTAAACGAAAGAAGCCTCTTTCCCAGGGAAAATGTACCGTGTCGGCCATTTGAACACCCATCTTCCGATTTATCCGCAGCGAAGTACTAGAGAAACTTGTTACAGTGCCCTAAATTTCCATAAAGCCACCGCGCGTTTATTGGCAAGGTCTTATAATTATTCTGTATTTATGATAAATTTCAGTGTTATTTCAGTTTAGATTATTAAATACATAATTTTATATAAAATAAACTGCGAAATTTCTATAAAGCCACATATCTTCTAAATATGTAGGTTCAAAATTAACAATAAGTTCTTCCTTATTTCTCTATTAATAATTAGTAGAACTACCATTTCTCCGAATAACTTCGAAACTAAGATGGGTCATTGACGAAATCAAACTTTGAAGTGTGTCTTCTCGAATAGATGCTCATGCTTTGTTCACCGTTTTCCATAATACATTAATAGTACTGTATTGCTTGCAGTTGCTATCATATAAACTTTCTTTGCGAGTATCCCCCAAAGATTTTCTATTGGGTTTAAATCTGGGGAATGAGCTGGCCATGTCGAAACTCTGATATGTATTTTTTTGACCTAACCACTGTTTCGTGTAATTTAATGTGTGGACGGCAGTGTCGTGTTGGTAAATGATGTTATCGTGTCCGATATAATAATAATATATAATAAGTTGTGTCTAATAATTCTGGACAGATTGGTGTTGTGGGCGTGCGCTCTAAATGCAGCCCAAATCATTAATCACTATCAAAGTTGCAACTTATTGTTATGTCTTATTCTTTCTTTAAATCGTGCCAGTAATGTTTAAAACCATCTTATTCACTTAGAATCTACGCAGAAACTATGTGGCTTTATAGAAATTTCGCACTTTTACTTCGCTTCGTGCAGCAAAAAATGTAGAAACACCCAAAAGGTGAAGCATTTCCGAGCAGATACTCCTAGATTTAGGATTAGTATCAACTAAATATAATTGTAAATGAGAAAAAGTAGTAAACTTGGCAATATTTATTAAAAAATACGTCAAAATATAGGTGGCTTTATGGAAATTTCGGGCACTGTATAAAGATAAAAAGTTACTCTACTTAGAAGCTGCTTTAGAAGACACTTTAATAGAATCATTTGGTGAACCATTCTATGTAACAAGATCTAATGTTCCGATCGAGTAATACGACAATGTTTCTTCTTTCTTAAAATCTCACTAAATTCTTCATGCAAGTCTGTAATACGGCACTGCGAGTTTCCGTAGCACAGCAATGCGTTCGTTTAACATATCCAGCTGCACCGCAGAATGCAATGCTCGCGCCAATGTGCGAGACAAGAAGATCGTGCTTAGAACAAATAGGGAGGCATCTTGCGCGGCAAACCGGGAAAAGTACCTCCATCGCTAGGCGGCCGCAGTTATGGGGAGCACAATGACGTAAACATATCTCGGCTGGTCTACACACTGCAGATAAGCTTCGACTGTATTCCTACGTTCTCGCGTGATGAGCTCGCGGTGTGAAGTCGTCGCTCGCGGGATCGATAACGAAAACTGCTCATCATATCCCCATCAGCACGCCGGAATTGTCGCGCATTATGTGGTTTATTGTTTGCTGAGAGTCGAATGGACGTTCGAAGTGATTTTTCCCATAATTAGGTATTACTGAAAATGGTAGCTATAATGCTAAAAATTGTATCAAGCCGTTCCGAGATTTAAGACCGTCCTTTCCAAGTTTTAAATACATAAATTAATTATATTAACCCTTCACTGCACGATTTTTTAAAAAATTGGGATGAAGAAATTGAAAGAAGGTCAGTTTTTGTGTTTTATTTAAGGGAAAAATATTGAAAAAAATTGAAACAACTTTTTCAGAAAAATAAACATAGTAAGAAAATACATTGTTAGTTTACTATATACCAGATTTGTGTTAACTGTATCAGATATGGATACACTATGCAGCGAACGGTTAAAATACTAATTTATTCTTGTCGTTAGTCGTGCTCTAGGTAGTTACCACAATAATGTAATGAATTCAATCTGCTTATTGCCGAAATTCTTTTTAAGATTTTGGTGTAACACGATTCAAGAGAATATAAATTATTTTCTTACACGACTTAAATCTTGTTCAAACTTACGAACATTATCTGCAGACGGTCTATGTATGGACAGTCTGTATCCAATGTCTACAGACAATGTCGCGGCCTGTTCGTCGCCTGTTAAAACTGCTTGAAAAACATTGCAGATACAATCCAATTACGTTTTTTAAGTAACTAAAATATCGCCCTTTATATACTTTGTCCTTTCGTCCTATCATTCTATCACTTTTTATATCGGATTCATTAAAAATGTTGATCCGATATTATCCGATATTGTTTTTAGGGTTTTTCAAAGGCGGAACTTTTGTCCTGTTCTTTTTGAACATGTCCGAGTCCATTAGCATCGAGTTATTATATACTCGACGTTTCTTACGTAGAATTTTGAATACCGACAGAAATTTCTATAATGCACCTTCAATAATAGCACAAGAAATAACAGTTCTGCATTGAGTGCTCGAAACAGGATTTATTTTTAAATGTTTTTAATGTATCGAAATGGTTCTTTCAAGCAATCCTTTGTTATGCACTCCTTTATATTATCGACTGCTTTCAATATCATAGCCTTGAATGGTTTCAATGCGCCGTGACAAACTGGCAAACGGAGCGAGACCGTCGGTAAATAATTACTACCCTTCCAACGTGTTTATTCGAGGACGATGCAAATAATTGATGAACCTTGGAGATACTTTCCTTAATTGGAAGACATCGGTTCTCGGTTTCACTTTCGTCCCGTTTAACACTCGGAACGAAAAGACTCTGGACAGCTGAAAGGGTTTTAAGTAACAGCGCCTATCGTTTCCTTTAATTATTCCAATGTTACGCTCGGAACAGAACTAAAGAAACAGAAATAAGAAATATTTTTAGCGGAATTTGATCGCGATCATATTTTTTTCAGAGACGTTTTAACAGGAGCATATATATATTCTAATTCGCCTACTTTTGTTATTGTACCAATATGCAATAAAATTCTCTTAAAAAATCCAATTAGAAAAATCCTATCTATATGTATACTTTTATGGTATTTACAAACAAAAAAAAGCAATCTCTCACTTCGTTCCGTGCAATCAGTGTTGTGTACTATATCAATGTTTCAACTATCAATTTTTTTACAAACCCTCGATACATGTGGAATTGGAACAATCGATTTTAACGGAACTAGAGAACAGTCTCTATTTCTTCTCCTCTCTGCAGTAAATTGATGCAGGAATCCTGGTTTTTTAGTATTGCTTAAAAGCAAGAATATATGGCACACAAAAATTTGTTTACGTACGAGCGTAGAAGTTGGCTCTTCCTTATTAACATGAGCAAGAAGGTATTAACTTTTACCTTTGTTTCCTTCAGAAAAGATGTTTTAAAAAATTATTGTTATAATTTTTAGTACTTTTAATAAGTCTATGAAAACGTCACTATGTTTATTTATCACTTTGGATACATCAGATATAATATATTTCGGTTTCCCTTTATGTGGTACGTACCAATGTATAAGTTTTAAGAAATAATAACTTACATAGTTGTTTCATCATTTTGTTGCACCTGTTTCCGAAAAATAAAGGCTAACACAATTTCTGAAAAAAAACAGCACGAACAGCGTCTGTCCTTTCCTGTGTTATCATCTCGAAGCGCACCGGGATGCAGAAATCGATTTTGGAGTAGCCTTAGGTAGAACTTATATTATACAATATACCCGGTGTTAGTATCTAGCCTTCCTTTTTCAAAAAAATTTAACTTTAAAGTTTTGCATGCTTCCAGTAACTTGGATAGAAAAAGTCTAACGTAATTGTGCCGCACAAAAAGGGAGGTCTACAATAATGATTCTGATTTCTAATTATACTTTGCCCAATGTACTTATTTTCCTTTCTTTTTTAATAAATACGCGTACAAATTAATTCATAGCCATTGCGTCATAAATTTCAACATTACTTTCCTCTTATTCTGTATATTATACTTAAGTTTTTACACATTTGATTGAATTCAACTATTCATTTGACAACAATCCATACTGTGTTTACGTTGATAATGGTAAAATTGCTGTTATCTTAATTTTACTTGTCTCTCATTATGTCACTCGCAGTCGAAAGATTAAAGTTACAGATGATTAACTGTGATACTTGTTTTATTCTCCAATAAATGTCATGCTGACATACCATAATCCTTTGTGTAAAGTTTTGGTTCTTGATGCACCTAAGACCTATGGGTATTGCAGCACACGGTCACCGAATAGTGTATGGTATGCGTCTAGCAAACATGTTTGCAACGTTTGCTCGAGTAGCCGCACGCCCACGACGATCTACGAATCGTGTTTTTCTTGGTAACGGGAGCGGGAAAAAGTGAATAAACCAGTCGCGAACAATGGGTCACGAGGGCTAGTTTTTTCGTGGAGGAAAAGCCGCGTCCTCGAACGACGCGGAATTACTGGTTTTGCTTGGCCCGCGTCTGAATAGAAACTGACAGCACTTCGCAGCTAACGTGCACTCAACTACTTAATAATGTAACAGTCAGCCAACCACTATGCGCCCATTATGCTTCTATGCACGTTGCACAAGAAGCAGAGGTAACAGTCTGGGGGTTGTAATATAGGATTCGCATCCTGTATCGCGCGAGTTGCTCATAGTTGTGTCGGTGAGCTACGGGAAAACACGACGGATTCTCTCCTTCGCCATCCGGCCTCCATCCTGTGACCAGTTCTTGTACATAGTCTACCTGATCACGCCTTACCAACTAGGCGGAAAGGGACAGACCGGTTGCGAACGTCTTTGCTCCTCCTTGAGGAATTACCGGCAATCCTCTAACAAGGGAACAGACCGAAACGACACTCGCTGATTTTCATGCAACTTTAACGAATGGCAACTGTTGAAACCATCCGCGTCGAATAACGTAGTATTAACACAGACGAGATATAGGAATAGACCTGACACATTATGGGACTTGGTGCCCACAGGAATCTGTCATACCTACACCTTAAAATGCCAATGATAGCAATAATTTTCTTTAAATTATATTCAAATTTGCTATTAAACCGGCTATAAATATTGTGCCCCTAGAAATAATAATAATGCTCTGGGATAATGATGAAATTTATTGTATAAGTTACAAATAAGATCACAATACATTTCTTTATTTCTATAGAGGTGTTGACACTGAATGGTAATGGTGTATTAATGAAGTCACTCTGTGGCGTTAGCGCACCAATACCGATGGACACCAAAATGCGTTGGATGTCAAGTTCATTCCTATATCTCGTCTGTGGTATTACCGTAGTCTTTCCGTAACTGTCGGAAAGATCTCTCCCTTAACTGTCAACGTTTTATCCCCACCACTGGGGAGATCCTATTCGGCGCCAGTCAAGCGGTAAACACGCTCAGCGACCGAAGCAAGGAGTCAAATATCGGTGAGACAGACTCACACCAATGCAATGTAAGCAAAAGATCGCAACTTTTCTAATTTTTTAAAACTTTCACCATCGTTTTCGTCTCGTTTGTCGAATCAATTTAATTTATTTACGGTTATCTTCTTTGTCACGCAGAAAATAATGGTCGTATTTTTGGTTACGGTAAATCGTATATTTGATACGTTAAATTCTATCGAAAATGGAAGGTCGAAATATTGACCGGAGACGTTTCTCGAGAAATCCGTGGTGCCGGAATGTCGTCTGCGAGGTGCTAAAAGGGTTGGCGCTTCCCTTTACGTAATAGACGTAGGAAAAACCGCATTACTTAAGGAATGATCCAATAACAGGGTGCTTTCAGATCACAGACGCTCGAACATAGCTGGTTGGGTATAAGTACCGTGCACTGGCATTCGAAAAGGTTCCATTTCCTCCGCGTTGTGCGTTTTGTTTCATTCCGGCTCTGTCAACTTTCTCCTGTCGTGTTCCGCCCCTCCTCCATCATCCGGGATCGCAAAGAATGCGGCAAGAGATTGCCCTTTAAGCGGTCGAGTGACGCGTTCAACCCCTTCCCCATAACTTACGGTTCCGCCACGGGACACGTTCATTCTTCGCTGGTGAAATATAATGGACAGGGGTGGAGGATGATTGATGCACTGCCGCCAGATTGATACAGTCGCGATTAGTCCGTAACCGCTGTCATTCCACGGCTTCTGTGATTGAAGGGTATTTGTTGTTTTTCAAGCTGCGAGCATCGATACCGATGTTACATTACATACCTCCCACTGTGTGTCCGGAACCTGTAAAATTAAATGTGTCTGTTAACCCTTTCGACCCCAATTTTGTTTTATTTGGAGGGTTCTTCTTTTAAAAATCGATTTTACATATCTGGGAATGGGTGTATTTCGAATCTGAAACTTCTGATGTTTGATGTTTCCTAATTTTCTAATTATTTCAAAGAAAACTTTTTAATAGTTCCTGCAACAGCAGTTGCAATTTCAATCGTAAAGCTACAACCCATCCCCGGTTTACAGGACGTTTATTTTACTGCGAGATCAGTTCTGTGGAAATAATGTTGAAATAATTTCAACTTGAAATGCATTGTCAGACCATTTTACCTTTGTTTTACACGTAATTAAAGGTAAAAATATTTACCTTTGGTACACATAGTATATTTGTATAAATTTATTTAAAAAAAAATAGTTGTTCCATGTTCTCCAATTAAAGATCTTTTTGTTGCTGTGCAATTCTTCATTAACATAAATTCGATCTATTTTACCCACTGATGTGATACAGAATTTAGTTCATTATACATTTTATCTCCGCTCGCACGTACCTATTTTCACCATGCCCGATACGCATCCCGTAATAACACTAATACGTGTTGCGCTAAATTGAGACGTTACTGTATATGTGTTATTAAATTCTAGAATATTAATATGTTGGTGAACCGTGTAATACTTATGGAAGTGAATAAATGCATTCCCAGCGGAAATATCAAGGTATGTGTATTGTCCAATTTATGATTTTGCAATAATTAAAATGTCCATTAGTAAATACTAGTCTGCGGATCTTTGTGCATTTTCGTTATGCTTGTAGGTATATGCCAAACACACGAAAACTTGTATAATAACAAAATTATTCTGTTATTTTTTCAAAATAAGTTCCGCAGCTGCATCATGAATAAAATAGTTATTTAGAACATATGTTGCTATGGACGCAACATTCAAATGTGTAATTAAAAAGATAATTTTCTAAAAATATGATTCCTTAATTTGAAGTACATCTGTTGTGAATTTTATTTTACCCATAATTTTCATCTTTTATGGTCGTGTATACGACACGCAGTCGAACATCTGTCTCGTGTTTTCCGTGGGCGTTGAAAGCATTTCCTGCTTTCACGTTAGGTATACTTAAAACGATCATTCACATTGATTTCAAAAGTAAATCAATTTTGAATTGTTTAAATGTAATGTTTTACATGATTTTTTAAAGTATTATTCGTGAAACCTTTGTTTTCCGTTTTACTCACAATTCAATAAAACTCTTCTTGTATGTTCTTGTATATTCGAGTATAATCTTGTATGTTCTTGTTTATTCAAGTATAATCTTATATATTCTAGTATATTCTTGAATCTTCTTTTATATTCTTGCACATTCTTGTATATTCTAGAATATTCTTGTATCTTCTTTTCGTCATTCTTACGGGCAACATTCTGTCATCTTGGTGTTAGCATGTCATCGGTGCAAAATTTTTACGGTTTCGTTTAAAACCCGCATGCGAATATCTTATCGTATTGTTGTTGTATTTCTTCCAAAAATAAGAACAATGAATCAGTCGAAACAAGGATACTCGTCTTGTTCGCGAAGAGAATAAAAAATTAACTCGTGTTACCGTCGACGCAGTAACCATCAACGAAGTTAATGCGACACGCGTGTCACCAGCTGTTTTCGTTTTAATTAGAATAAAAATTTAATTAAAACGGCCACTCTGGGGAAACAGTTTTGCTGATTTTATTAGCGCCGACAGCCAATCAATTTTTCAAACAAATTTCCGGCAGCGACCACGGGAACAAGGCCACGGTTTTTAATTGCAGATTTTCCTTTCGAGACGCTCCGTAGTGCGCTGAGTGAAGAGGATTTCGTGACAAAAATCTCGCTTCGAGTTCTTGAAAGTTGTACATATTTCGACGAAGTAACGCAAATTAGGCGTTTTCCTTCAAATTATCGATAAATAATATCATATTAGTTAAACATTACTGCATTACAGTCCTCTTCCTAGGTTATTTAAAAATGTGTCATGAGTTATAATAATGCAAATTAAGGACTAGGTTGAATAGCTAATTTTTTCACTATTTCTTTGTTATTTTTTCATTGTTTTAAACAAACTTAATCGGAGTTACAGACAAATCGTATCAAATGACTAATATGATTTAATGAAAATAGAATTAGATGATATATTAAAATAAACATTTTGATTTTTGAAAGTTTAAGTTCATAACTGTTTTTATAAAAACTCCTGCATTTTCAACACGTTGACTCCTTGTAAGCAAAATGGTTTTTGTAGTCAGATGAAATTTTTAATATAATTTTATACTTTTTAGTGCTTGGCGTGGATAAGAATTCTATTAACGTACTACTTGATTTAATATACATGTTACATACATTTTGTATGTTTTGTCTCTGACGCCAACAGACCGTAAATCGTTGCAAGCACTTGCTACGGCCCTTTCGCGTCTTGTTTTAAACACAAAATTGTTATCTTCGAATTATCGGAGACTCATTGGAGAAACATGCAGATGATTCTTATTTTACTCTAATTTATTGCTATTGCTATTTGTTACAGTATACTTATATGGTATAATCGGTAAAAGTTGCATCAGTTCTACTCGATTATTTAATTCAACTTAGAAAAGAGCAGCTTACTATTATAATCATTAATAAGCAGACTGTCAATCTTTACACAAAACAAAAATGATTTGCTTTAATTGCAGAATACAAAAATCAAACATGAATTTAGTTCTCTCTTTCGTGCTTCAATTCAGTAGTAAAAAATGTGTTGGCATTCTTAAATTCTTTTAATTGTTTTACTGTTCTAAATTAGATCTACCAGTTTTTGTCATAGATGCATAGAATCTGTGATCTGATAATAAGGAATTAATTCATGATGTAGGTGACGAATGCACATTGGATAATTTTATGCTATAAACTTAAACAGTCCCGTCTCAGAAGCCACTTAAACAATTTTTGTCACATAGACAATGCACCGCAGCCTAATAATGAGGAATTAACTTACAATTTAAGTGACCAATGCACATTTCGCAATTTTATGCTATAAAGTTGGACAGCACCGTCACGGAAGCCACTTTAGCAATTTTTGTCGCATAGACAATGCACTGCAGGCTACCGTGAATTTAACGCGCGTCTCGTAGTCGACTGCCGGTCCGATCCCTGAATAACGTTCTTTTCTCCATAGGCCATCGTGAATTTTATTTTCTCGGCACGCTGGCGGAGTGTATGGGCCGATAAAAAAAACTCCTAATAACTCGGCTTTGACTCGGATCGTGGTTGGAGTTCGTGGCTGGCGGTGGTGGAGAAATCGATCGATCGGTAAATTGAACTTCTAAGATGGGGCTGCGCCTGAAGTGTGTGTACTCTGAAATTCGGGTTAAAATTATCGTCGTTATGTGGACGGTACCTAAAATTGACGTCGTATCGGGCTCAGTAAAAATTGCACAATAAATTTTACGAATGTGGAGTACATCTTAAACCGATCCCTAAAAGTGGTCGTTAGAACGACCGCCTTTCAATACGGCGAGTGCATGCGCACAAACACAGACATACACCAGCGGGAACCGACTATATTTTCCACGATAAACTTTACGCGTAAAATAATAAAAATTTTCTATATCGGTCAGCGCTGTCGGTGAGCTGTAAATAAATTAAGGGATGCAGTCTTCAGAGCGGGGGAACGTTTTTGAATTTAGATCACTATTAAAGTAAGGGTTAATCTCTGTGGTACTTGGAAAAAGTATTTCTATTATGAAGTAATGTAAATAGTTTTATATTTTCACATTATAGTAAACAGTGAAAAGATTGAATATAACAGAATTTAATGAAGCACTAATTATAAAGTATCAGTTACAATAAAATTTGATATGCACTTGTTTTAGAATCAATTTTGATATTTATTATTCACCAGTCGATCAAGTCGTCGGTCCGTATTCAAGTGTTACAATTTTAAACTAGACGTTGCTGCGAGAAAATGAAAACTGATTGAACGAAACTTTAGTGGCCAATTAACGAAACTGCTGAGCACCTGTTATTTGAACTATTGCCAAGTGTCACTCCAGTTTTACGTCGGACAACTGAGATGCTACCGGTAGACTATAATTAAGAAAACTTGAATTCGTAAAATCTTTAGATTGAGCTTAATTAGTTTCCCCTGTCATTAATGAAACATGCATTTACAGTATGCACCAAATAAATTGTATTTGAACAAGTAATTCATCAAGATGTTTATATTATTCAGATTTCCCATTCTTAATTCAGAATGCATATTTTATTCATGATTTATTTATTTATTATTTCGTGCTTTGCTAACCGTTAATTTAATGTTAACATAGTTACTATTCCACTTGGAATAGATACATGATACACAACTTATAACTAAAAAAAATATTAATATTTTTATTTGATCCCATTACGTACAATCGATACATCAAATTTTTATTTTGCACGAAGATCACACAGCCTATTTATAACTTGATAGTATAAGTAAAAGAAGGTCCATATTGCGATGAAAACTTACATCATAAATATTTCGAAAGTTGAAAAGAACTTGGAAATATTTCTAAAGTTGTTTACTTCTTTTTAAACGTAAACTTGTCGCCTAATTTAAATTAATTTAACAACGTCGTTACCTGCATACCAGAACGTCAGTTTAAACGAAAATTATTAATTAAAAAATATGCCGATTATGATCACACAGTTATGGCCACAGTTAGATTCACTGAGAAGTTCGGAATAGCAATTAATAAAACGTAGCAACTTCGAAAACATTTCCCTGTAAAATTACCGTCGAACGTTCCTGCCCGTTTTACGCCCTTAATCATGATTAATCGTGCTACAAATACTCCTAAAACGAGCCTGCCAGCAATATTAATACTTTATTCAATTGTTACATGGCTGGTGCCTAATATTCGATGATGCATAAGCACCGCGTGCTTGCGTGTTTAATTTTCCTGCGCGTTGTATCGTTTTTTCTTTCCCTCGGTACAACCCGCAGAATGCCAGGAAAATTATAAAGCTGGCTTGAAATTTTCATTCGGTGCACCTGCGCCATTTTTTACTGCGGCCAAAATTTAAACGCGTTCATGTTGAGTCAATAAAACCTGCTAGCGAAACATTTTCCACCGTCGTTTCTCTGGAAATCTCGTCGTGGGAGAGCCCCGAGGTTCTCGTGTATTTTCCCTCGAATTAACATATCGCTCGATCGACGCTCATCCCTTTGCCGTTGTATGTTTAACTAAAACAAAAAAAAGGAGGCCATTTTCGGGAGGCGAGCCGACGATATACGAGCCGATTCGATTGCGTTCCATTAAGTGCGCGTCGTTCAAGCGATCCCCGTGCATTTAAAAAGGGTATAAACGTCATTGTCGATGGGGGCGGACGAATTTTTGGTGACGATCCCTTTCCGTATCAGCATGACGCTGTGTGTCTCGTTTCGCGCAACGCGTATGTCGGTATGGTGAATTGTTTCTGTCAATTCGGAAGCTTTTTTTTACAAGGGTATCGAGTGTGCGTGCGCGGGTCGATGGAGTGGGGAGGGTGCGAACAGAACGGGAAAAAAATGCGTGTAGACCCTGACACACGGGGAACGGTAAAATAAAGCACGTGTGAACGGTACGCGTAGCATAAAATTCGTAACCGCGTATGGCGAATGTAAATCACGGAGGATTGGACGCGCATGAATTTAACCGGGCCGCATGTAAATTTTGAGTGGCAACAGGGACGAACGGGAGCATAGGGGAAGGCAAAGTGGACGGGTGCATGTAAATTTTATTGCAATCAACTATTGTAAACAGGATTAACGACGATGCGACGCGAAAACTATTTGTCCTCCCGTCTGGCTAGTCACGCTGCGCCGAGCCGCGCCGAGCGCTGCTACGAAAGTTGGTGATTATGCTAACTGGTGTATTACCTGCGCCGCGGTGTCACGTGGATTACTTTGCTCGAGATTTTCCCTCGTCCCGGTCCGTGATCTTTGCGGCTGCTGTGAATGTCGCTCAAAATTGTATGCTGAATGCCCTCGAGGTTTCCGGTTCATTAATTTCCTTCACTGTGCGATTAAAATTTAAATTATTTTTCTATTGGATTTTGATTCGCGGCGAGCGAACAAATTAAAGTCGTGGCACGAAAAATGTGTCCATGTGATGGGCAATTCTCTGTCTTTGTCTCTCCTGCAAGAAACACTCTCCCTCTCTGTCTACTTCGTAGTTCACCTCTACTCCGCAATTTTGGCACCGGCGCACCCTTAACAGTTTGATCAACTCCTGTATAAAATATTTTGTATGTGACGTATAATGTAGCCAACGTTTAATGCTGTAAATAATATACTTTAATTAGTAAATTATCTATTAACTATTCGCGTGCACGAATACTTTGTACACAATTACCGAGAAACCATTAAATCGCGGGTTTTATTTATTTATAGTAATAGCGCGAAATCTGATTAATAAACAGACTGCGTGTTGAGCAACTTTTACCACGCTTTTTTATCGTTATAAAACAATGCAGAAAAATGTACATTTGCATATAAAGATCGGCAATCTGGTAATCACATATTGGACATCCGTGAACCAGAATGTGCAAATTCCGGCATTTTTATGGAAGCCGGTTACGGGCTCTACAACTTTGGTTATAGTTATTAGCGAGATGCGACTAGGTGTAATTTCAATAACATACCGAGCGACGCTCGCAGTCGGTTCTGATTTATTTTCGTCGTTTACTATGCATGATAGTGGCAGGTTTTCATTTTGATGGCCGTTTTGATTATCAATTTCCGCGATTCGAGCCCCGCGACAAACGTTCGAATCCCGGCAAAAACTCCCGATAAGCTCGAACGAATCGACACCCGGCGCGGTCCGTGGTCGATTTTAAAGCCGACGATTTAAAAAATCTGGCGTCTGGCGACCAGACGGCCCATAAATTCGAGACACTTGCATCTAAATTGTTGGGGCTGCCAGCCGCACGCAACTTTATTACGCTCGCGACCACTCGGAAGCGTTTCCTCCTTTTTCCCCCGTCTAAGGGACTGGCCGAGCTACTAGAGGGCAGGGAGAAAGAGAGAGAGAGCCTGACCAAGGGCAATCGATGAAATTCTATTACGTTTAAAATTCACGAACGTTTAACCCGCCCCACTGTGTGCAATTTGCATATCTTCCCGCACGACCATCCACCGGTCCCTTATAATAGCCATAAGTCCGTGACGGTGCACCGCGCCGCAGCAACCGCCAGCGAACTTACTATATTAAGTCCAGAACAAAGGGACTAACAGCAGTTTCTGCTTTCTCCTTTTCCTCTCTTTCTATTCGAGATTTCATAGTCAACTTTCAAAGTAGACCTTCGGACGTCGAGACTACCGCTCCCATTTAGACCGCGAAACTTTTTTTTCAATTTCTCCATCTTGGAAATTGGGACGACTTTGAATCTATTAGGTTTCCACGAATTAACGTGTTACAAATTGGAAAAGTTCTCTGTTAAAAGCGTTAACAACGGAACTTTGATATTACTCTGTATCTCAGGCAAAAAGTTAATTATTCCACTGTCTGAATGCTAGATCAGTATTCATACGATGCATTGAACAGTAATATTACGGCACGCCTCTCGATTCAGGTAAATACTGGCTCAGTCGATCCCCTACTAGCGATAGCCAAATGCTCGTTGGTAACTTAGTGTAGCGGAGCTCGTTAGAAATGGGTGTGATGTATGAATGGCTGAATGAAATGATGCCTGTGTGAAACACGGCTAATCCTTGGGGGGAGCGTTTCTCACTACTGCACATTAGCGATGCTTAGGATCTATGTAGATCCTTATTTGACCCCCTGCTGTGTCATTTTCCTCGCAATTATTTGAATTTCCTTGTTTCTTAGAAGAACAAAACTAATGGAGGATGGCCAAATGATTATATTCATATTTCGTAAGTTTAAGTGACGGAATACGGTAGTCTTTATAATAATTATTTTATATAAAAATACAAATTGGATTTGTATCCGTTCCATTATTTTATATAAAATAACTGTCGAATAGGATTGTTTGATGTACTTACGTGGAGTTGTATTAAAATTAACATCGCTTCTGGAATAATCAATTGAGCTACAATTTCTGGACGAAGATGTTTTCCCTCGTGTGAGTCGTTTGGCAGAATTGAACAGGCATTCTTGTTTTGTGTTAAAAAGATTCCACTCTTTCTGTACTTTTTTTAAATCCTTGTGGTCTGGTGAATGTGTTCGTCAAACGATTTTTCAAAATCCGATGAATTGTCGTAGCCACGAGAGCTGCAATATCTCGAAACTACATATAACCGAGCCAGAGGTACAAAAAAACGTAAATTGTGTTTTTCTCAAAACTAAGTTTTCCCAACACCGCCTGGTAGTTTTTCAGAAAATAGTGAACCGATTGTGTTCTCGTATATATCATATTGAAAAACATCTATTGGTATCTCTATCAGAACCAAGCCAATATACCTTTAAAACTTTCCTAAAAATGAAACGAACGTTTTTCTTATTTTAATTGATTCACATCAAAAGTCTAAATGTCATCAATAAACGACAATAATTCTCGCGTGAAAAATCCCCGATCGTTCCGACCAATGATTCCTCAATTACCTGAGAAGATTCTCAATGAAATGATGCTCACGCGTACATTGAAACGTTCGCGTTTCCGGGACACGAAGACTGGGTTACCAAGTTCCGCGAGCTTTAATCGGACAATTAAAATCTGTTTGGAACGTTAACATTTTTCAACTCACCGTTGGAAACTGTCGGGCGCAGCGCGTGCATATCCGTTTCATCCCTCGGAATCCTTCGCGCGTATCGCATTAGCTCGTTAAAACTACTGCTCGCAATTTAAAACCAAATTGTGGTAATTCGCATCGTCCAAAATGAATTATATTCCGCGGGTTGTGAGCGATATCTCGATCCTGGATCAGTCGTGGGAAAAAGGAGGCCTCCCTGGGTTCAGCATTTTCACGGGGTAAAAGATCACGCTCAGAAATCGGTTGGAGCACAATTACCGGGTTGGTCCGAGAGGATCGTTAAGCAAGGTCTACCTAGTGGTTGGCTGCTCACGATTACCTTTGATTAGACGATTGTTTGTCGCTTCCTCGAGTTACACGCTGCACCAAACAGAGCCGCCTCTGCATTCTAATGCACTGTCCATGCGCCTCCTCTTTCCCTTCCTCTCCCGTCCTCTCCCTTCCTCTCCCTTCCTTTCTCTTTCTGCCTCGAAAATCACAAACATCCAAAAAGGAAGGGCGAAAGGAGACCAATTGAAAAATTCCGATTCTCTCGGTAGAGGAGCTAGAGAATCAAAAGGGACTGAGCGCAGAGGAAAGGTGTATCGTTTCACCATGTCAGTCGTAATCCAAGTCACGATGCATGGTATTGTCTTCGTTCTCTTTCCGAAAGTCGCCGATTTTTTCTCCCCCTTCCCTCTCTCTCTGTCTTCTCCGTCCGTTCGTCTGTCAGTCTGTCTCTCTCTTTTTTTGGTATTATCGCACAGAAGACGGATGCAGCATTTGTACGGGCAGACAGCAAGGTTCGCCCGTTCAAAGCGCAATAAGTAAGCGAGGCATGTGATCGACTATCTGACAGTAAATCCTCTGTGGTGAATGTACACGGTTCCTCTGTGCCCGTATCGAGCCTCGGTTACCGCTGGATTCCCAACTTCGTATTTACTGGTTTCTCTGATATACGCGACGATTGGTAACCGCGTCGTCATCGTGTGTGTACAGCTTGACGCTCGATGAGAACACCATCCGGGGGAACTGTTTTCACGTGTGTGTATCTACGTACGATGGCACGTCAGGGATCGTGATAGGGCGCAGTTATTTCGTAGAGGAACTCGTCGCTATTAATTTACGAAGAGTGTTCGCATTCACGACAACGGACAAAAGAAACTTCCGAGCACAGCGGTACGGATTAAATATCGCGATTTTTCGAAAAGGAATTGGTTCGTCCCTGCCTAGAGAAGATGTCTGGATTGTGACCTCATTTATTGGACTGCGAAATTAATTATTAGACAGCGGATCTTTATGCAAAATAAAAAGCATTGCAGATACTTAGGTGGAAAAGGAAGAGCCACTTAACGACTAGAAAATGTGCTTTTATAACAATTTAAATTTTATACAGAATATTTTAAATACGACTTCTATAGAGTGGTCCCTTTAGAGGTTGCCTTCTAAAGATGTCATTCAAACATTTTGTATGCAGTTTGTTGCAAGAGCATCTTTCGAACTTTTCGCTCAGAGATATCTCTTTCAGTATACACTGAATCAATAAACTATTTCGAGATAATTTGTGTGAATTGCATAACTTGACTTTGCATTGAAACGATAAATTTCTAAATGAAATTTCAGCTACAGTGAATTCGTATAATTTTCGGAAGGTATTGAGTATAGGCAGCATTTTTGTCATTCGTTTATCGACTTTATTTTTCTAGAAAAAAAGAAAATGAGTACCTTCTGTGTGGAAATTTTTTAGAAAGAGCATGGATTAAGGTCTCACGTAGCTAATTCCTCCGTTAATTGCACAGACTACGATAATTACACGGTTATGGTTTTAATACCAATACAATAGTTGTTGCGTTCCTTTTTCAAGAAAGATAATTGGAAAATTTTAGAATTTCTGTGCGACAGGAATATTTTAGTCATCCGCGGAACACAGGAACAATGGGAATATGGAGATTATGTCTCGTGACGGAACAGGAACTATATTTTATAGCAACAATGAATTTCTCACAAATGTGCGCATCATACAAAACAATAAATGCGAGCAAATTAGTACAGGTAGAAATGCGAAAATAGGTATTTTATTTCAAACAATGGAACACGTGAAAATACTAGCCGGACAAAAATGTAATAAATGGTTTCTGTTGGAAATGTTTGACCGTCTTTGGTACATTATGCTTTCCGTTTAGTAATCTTGAAAATAAAACTAGCACAAAATACATTCTCTTAAAATGTTAATATTCAATAATAATTTAATTCGATGACTCCTTTATATTTGAGTTTCTCAATGCTTCTTATGAGCAACAAATTTTGAAATTTATTGGAAGTCACCATCCAAAACAATGAATGAAAGTTGTACTACTTTTACAGTAATACAAAGTACATCATGATGTCATGATTTTTAAGATCTCGTTGTAAAGGGAAAGCTTCAATCTCCAAATTAGTGAAAGATTCGATCGCAGAAAAATTTTCTCAATGTTTCTACAGTGATTTTAATTTGTAGTATTTTTTAGGAATGCGTGCCTTCAGTTTTTCATCTGTTACATCGTGTACAAATATCTCAAAGGAAAATGAATAGTAGACTAAATATAATAGATAGTGTCCAAGTTTATTGCTGTACGATTGTTTTTTTTTATGAAATTACTTCTCGAGAATCAGAAATTTTATGTTAAAATATTTGTTGGTTCGGGTGTATAAATTCGTATAAATAAAATTATACAGAGTAATCGAAGACCGCCAGTATTGACTACCGCGATATAAATTGTTTGGAATGGACGTTACTACTTATTACATTTAATTAATATGTCTCTCACGAAAATGGGTATTTCACTGAAAAGTTGCTGATAGACGTCCTATCAGAACCAGCTTTAAATCCAATTAAACTTGTAGGACATAACATACTAAGCGACGTGAAAGTGTACATTTCAAGTTGAAAGTTTACGCCACATTATCTAGCGCGAATTTCGGGAACAGAATCCAAGGCTGCGTGTACAAATACGACAGGAAAATATTATAAAATTCTTGTTCCGTCGATGATACAACGTGATTAACTTTTAATCTGAAATGCAGAAATAAATTGTGAGCGAGTTACTATGTATGCACGGGATGTCGTCGAAATGATGTCACGAACGAAACCGTGAAATAAAAATTTTTCGCCCGGAAGCTTCGGTTTCGAGTAAATCGATGTTAAAAATTCATCGGGTGCACGTGCGCTTTAGTACCATACGGTTCATGTGTCTGACCATTGTTGGTTATTTCCACTTGCATCGATGTTTATAAACAATACAGGCGTGCTACTATAAAACTAGCCGAGCCAATGGAAAACAGATAACATCGGCCGCCATGAATGTTTATTAGAAATAATATTGATTAATAATTGACCTTTTCAAATTTTTCGGATTAATTCAGTCAAAATGAAAATTTATAAAACATTTTCCACGGTTCTCAATTTATTTCTCTTTTATGCAGATTCAATCCTCTTTCAATTACAACAACAGTCTTTTATCGATGTTTTCAAATAGCTTCTAAATTATTAGATAAATCAAATCACTGTCGGTTCTTGGTCGCTTGTAATTTACATTTTTTAAATTACGTTCCACACTTTTATTACGCTCAAAGTCCGAAAAGCGAAATTAAACGTTTTAACAGAGACACGCTATTCTGTTTTCAATATTTACGCTCCATTTCCAAATAATGCAGTACGTTCACACTCGATTTGAAACTGAGCGAAGGCCAGTTTCAACTTTAATCGATTTAGGCGGTGTTCTATTTTTATCAGCCAGTACTGATTTATTTATGCGTTACGCAAGGTTGATGCTCTAAAATTATTCAGAGAATTCGATATTTCCGACAGCGTGAAACGCGATAACTTATAATTGAAAGAACTGCTGATATAATCATTGCTAAACGCACCTGCATTGTTAATTTATTTGTACATTCCCATTCGTTTTTTATTACTTTAAAAGTACCATTAATGGGAGTGGTAAAATTTCATTTTACTCCAGTTTCACGATAGTTGACTATAAAAATGTAAATTTGCATAAATATCGTAAAGTGGGCTGTCGAATAAAGTTTTTAAATATCCTGATCACAATAGAGCCAAGCCACCTCGTACACAGGGGTTAATCACAGACATTTCGCGGGAACATATTTTGAGTTTAAAACTCGACCAAATTTCGTGGCGGTACGGCGCAGAAAAGTTAATGTATGGTATTATTTCGTCGTGTATGTAGTTCCCGTAAAATAGACAGGTTTCGCTTTTGCACGGCGAAAGCTCATTAACTGACAGTTTCGGACAAAATGGATTGACCAGTTTACAGAGTTTTCGAGCATGATTTTCATCCTGCCGGCGCGGCGCGGCGTGGTGGCCCGTTTAACGAAATTCGATCACCGGGAATAAAACTTTATTTGTCGATGTAGCTTACGAGGATTGTCTCATTTCGTGGATGATATTATCGCTTACATCTCTTCCTAATGAAAATTCAGGAATATCAATTGACAGTCCGAAATTGATGAACTAGTTTATGGAAGGTTAAAACATTAATTAATTGGTTCTTATGGAGATCAATTAGCTGACGATGTTAATAAATCTTACTTAAACTATGATAAAGATTAATCTATAATTATTGCGGATTTGATGCATTCATAACAAAAATTGAAGAATATATTGATATACATATTACATTTTACTTGGTCTTATATACAATCAACTGTATGTAATTTGGTCAAAATTAATTTGAATGTCACTTAAATATTACCATAACCAACATGGTATAATGAGCAATTAGAAAAGTTTGTAAGGACAGTTTACGTTTCAAATTTACCGCAAAATATTGATTGGCCAGCATGTCGATCGATGATGTGATTCGTTTTCTCCAATTGTTCACGTTGCCTCAGTGTCTTGCTTACCGGTTTGGAATCAACACGTGTTTCAATGTTTCTATGAATTTCAAAATTCTTCTTCTTCACAAAGCAAGTAGGTATTAGTTTTCCTCAATCTAAATTAACATGCAGTATATCATAACGTTTAATAATTTACAGACACAATTATTTCTTGAAAATGATCTAAAGTAAGATCGAAACGTTCAAATTAATGTGGTAATTTGCAAAAGTGTTTTTAAATAACATATATAATAGATAACGTTAATGTATTTTTATTAGAATTAGTGATAAAAGAAGTGTCAAAGTGGTAAAATGTCTAATAACTTTCCACTGTGTAATTCCGGTTTTGGAACTTCTGTTTTATGCATATCTTATACGTGTATATACACATTTTCTGCGCGCAAATATTTTGGAAAGTAGGTCAATGTTTAATTAGAATAATTTATGAAAGGGTTCCGTATTTTGATATCCTATATGCATAAAAACAGGTTCACTGGAATTCTGTTTGCAATTTATATGGAATTTTATCATACGCAATGCACCTCCAACTGTGCAGTACTTGTTAAGGTATGCAATCAAATATTTTCCATCCCCCGTTTAAGATTTTTAATGAAACATTTAATAGGTACAATATTTTTGAAAAAGCTACAATCTACTAAAATTTAACGGAAATCGATGGTTGTAATTTAGGTGTGTTTGGTTGTTAATACTGGTTGATAATAATAAAATTATCGTGCGTAAACAAGTGGCATATTTTTATTTCATAAATTGCTCACAAAAATGAGCGAGTGTAATTTAAAGCAGTAAAAACGTCCGAAGAATTAAAAAAAATACTATTATTTCCAACCTATTGAACACATTATCAAAGCAACTAAATTTGTATTTCACTCCAGTTTGTTGCAATTTATTGCATTAATGTTGATGGATTATTTTAATTCGTTTGCATTCAAACGAGAGTCATTTATTCACTGCAAGTCACACATGACTGACGAATATTATTCATCTTATCATTAACGGTTGCCAGTGAAAAGACTGTCCTTTGACGGAACAGAGTGAAACCATAAAGTAGAGATCATTACGAAAATGTAATTACAAGGACGGCGGGAGTCGTGGATCGGTTTCTTGCATTGGTTCGAGGACAGATCGCAAACGAGCTCGCTATACGAGCGTAACTTCTGCATCGAGAGCGTTGTGGATAGTCATTACGTATTGCCGAGGCGTGTATGCATATATCCGGTGCATAAAACTCGACATTGGAATTGATGATACCGATACGAGGAAGGAGCGGAGGTGGCGCGGACTAATTTATTAATCCGGTTAGAGCGTTACTGCACGCGATAACGCCGGCACAGAGTGAGACTCGCGGATTTTTGTGCGCTCGTCGATACGAATGCCGTGGAAAAATGAAACGGTCGACGGACAATAAAACGACGTGGCAAACGACGTTGGAAGGAAGACTCTACACAGAAGACTTAATGCAATTTTAATCGCCGCGCCGCCCGCGCCGGAGACTCTATATCGGGTCATCAGTCAGCGTATCTGCGACATAAAAGACCGATAGAAATCAGGGCTGCAAAGAAAACGCAGACTAATTTCTATGGAATCGCGGAACGGCTGCAGCGCGCGATAGTTTTTATTCGATGGTCATCGAGAAACGTTTAATTTCCGATAATATACGTTTAGATGACGTTATCGCCTCGCAAGTATTCGACGCTCTTACAGATCTCTCAAGAGAAATATGGGATAAGTAGAGTTTTTCGCAGAAATTAACTTCGGCGATTTCGTCGGTATTTACGACCGTTTCGCTCCTGTGGAAATACGTGGACAATGGTCCGTATCGCCATTCGAAATTTATCAGACTGATTGCTGTAGAGTAAATTTAAATTGCGATCTAGTTGCATAGAACGATCTTGCTTTATTCTTTTCTTCTGCAAGTCGGAGATTCCGACTGTATGCTTGCCTAAGTATGTTTAAGAAGTAATGAGATTACTCACATGAGAGAGAGATAATCTAAATGGTTGTACTTCTTTGGAATGATTACTGAGATCTTTTAGTTATTAGTACAAACAACAAGTTATTAATAAAAAAGACCACGGATCAATCAGAACGTGGCCGTGGCGACAGCGGATGGATTTCGGCTCGGCCAATCACAATTCCAAGCTCAGCATGATTGGTTTGCACTTTTCGTTAATAACTTGTTAACAAAGTCTCGAAGACCATTTTCGCAAAGGAAGAAGCACAACACTTTTCAGACACCCCGTATAGTCAAGCTTGATGAACCTAACATTGTTTCCTTAAATTATAAGTTATAAAGAATACACAGAGAGGGATGATAGAATTCACTATCATTACCAAAACTCTCTATAAATATTTAACTAACTGTTGATCGTATCATTACTAGTTTTTACTGTAACATTGACATATTCTACTTTATTATATGATGGGCGTGTACGAACATCGGTAGCATAGCTGTGTCGATCGTCTTACCGCGAGCAGGATTCGACTAGACGCGATGAATACTTTCCCATGGAAATATTGGACTCTGTCGTGAATAACAGTACGGAATGTTTGTCTAGCGGCGAGTTCGATAAAATTCAATCTAGGAAATCACACGTTCTGTGTGACTAGGGGAAGAGGGAAGAGGCGCGCGCCGCGCCGGGGTCGAGGAAATAGACATGGAAACGATTCGGCAGCGTTAAAGGGTAATGGCGAGTCGTTGTGTTCATTTCCCCCGGTAATTTATACGTCGTTTAGTTTCGCGTAATTAACTAGAAGGCATGGCGCTTTTGATTAAACAAATCGCTGGAAAAGAAGATTCGCGCGGCGCGGCTCGCCGGGTCGAGCACGCCGAGCCGGGTCTCCGACTGCGTTGCAAATTGCCATACAGATTCATTCCTGCAGCTGAAATGAGATTTCATCGGACTTCCAAACACTGAGCACAACCGGAACTTCTTATTCCGTTGAATTAGACGTTTCGTTCCGCCAAATAAGTTTGCGTCCTTATTCGAGAAGGAAGACCGAATCAGACACCGAGACCTTTAAATATTTATTGGCCAGTTCGCGAATTTACGGTTCTACTTAATCGGCAACGCTGAAATATGTTGTAAATCGTTGTTGCTATATCCTTTTTGTCGCGTAAATTGTGTGGCACGGAGCGAGAAACTGTATTCGCATTATACCCGATGAGGTATTTATCCTGACTATCTGGAATATCTCGAAAACTATATTCCAGAGGAAAAAAAATGTTTCAAATACAAAGTTTAAGTCAAGGAGTATTAAGAGGATGCAGCAGTCGTATTCATTTTAAATTTTCGTCGTGTTTTCAAGGTCATTCCAAGGTGAACTTTATTTTTTCAAATGGAAATATATTTTTTATTACAGATTCTATAAGTCCACGACTTTAAGCAAATAAATTTTATTTGAAACGTTTTTTTCTCCGCCGATTATTTTGTATAATATTTTGTATTTTGTAATATTTTGTATAATATTGACTTTATTCGGAAAAAACAATCTCAAAAGAGCAGCTACACTCTTTTACATTGCAACGTAAACATTCACACATTTACATAATCGTTATTAAACCGTGCAACTGTTATTTGTCACGTTGTGAAAAATATTCCACGTATGAGAAGTTATAACAATTTAAATTGCCTGCACTGAATGTCCATTGTAATGCAGGCCAGGGGCGTAGTAATGTCAGGCGTTATCCGCGCGCACTCGTTCCCACGGACAATTGATGAGAACGAGCGTGTTAAATAATCAAACCGTTTAAAAATATATTTCGGAAGAAACGGACCGTATGGTTTAATTCGAGTGTACGCGGCGGCGTTTTATCGGTATCGACGCACGAAAATTTATGCTCGCGCAAATGAATATACGGAACGATCCGGTAAAGAGCAATAATTTTTCGAAAATTCAGCTCGAGCTGAGGATCAGCGCAACCGTTTAACACAATATTTCAGGTAGCGTCACGATTGGTTCATAACAGTCGAATAAGCACTGTCCCGAAATATCTCGTTAAAATAAATTCTCATTAATTTATCGCGTGTTTTTAGAGGAACCGAGCGCGCGGGGAAAAATGAGAGAAAAAAAAAGAAATGTACACCGTGACAAACGCGAATATCTCGCGTTGAGAATTTGCATCATTGCGCAAGGAAATTCATGGGTCGGAGGCGTGACAAATCGATACTTTTGTCATTCGGCATACGGTAATCCAATTTTGTATGCTTCCTAGTGCGCGTAAACATTATGCGGCCTTTAAAACAGTTATAAAACAAAGCGGTTGTCGATACAATCCTATTGAAAATTATAAAATATTATTCGGCCAGATAAATTCTACTCATTGTAAACCGTGTAACATTCTCTCTCTCTCTCTCTCTCTATCACTCGCTCTTTCTCCATCTCTCTCGACGGTATTGTCAGCTTTCAAGATGCTTGACGTGTCGATCGTGATTCCCGACGCTTACAACGTGACACGCGATGTTAGACTCGACTGGCATCTACTTCGACACCTTGCATTATGCTCGATTGTCCTGATTCCATCATGCAGTTACCCGTCCACCCTGCTGCTTGATATAATACTTAGCTCCGGTGTACACGAGGGTTCCCGGCTCTGTGTCGACTCGTTTCGGTTACACCACAAATTCCATAATACACGGACTCGGTCGGATTTCCTCGCAAAATATGTTCCTTAACCCTGCACGCCAGCCACGTTCATTTTACGATCATGGTTACGCACGTGGATCGGCGCGGCGTGTCACGCACAATTGAAGTAATGGATTTGCATGTATCCTTTGAATTGATAGTTACGTGCTAGTAAGTCTTGGTCAGCGGATGATGCCGGAGCTAATTGTCATAAGTGGACTGCGGATCTTTATGTATTTATAGCAAAATATAGTAGATGAAATTCAAAATTGCTAGATAACTTAAAAAATTGAAGATGTCAATATATGATATATCCTCGGTTAATATCATCAAGGTTAATAACATTCAGCTTAGTTTTTATTTCTTGCAATCGATGCAAACAATTTTTATTTTGCAAAAGATCCGCAGTATAGTTTCTTTTATTATAGCTTCATTTCGTAAATTGCTTCAAGCCTCTATCCTCGCTTTCTTTCTATACAATCATTTCTTATTTGTGACCTTGTACGACCTTGTGCGAGCATTAACTTGTACTCTCCAATACTACCTTCAAAGTCATTGTATGAGTAAATTTCTCTTGATCCACGCTTTCACATCAAAGTAAGCATACAGTATTTAATTAAAAAAATACTGAGAAGGTTAGTTTCGTCTCTTGAAAGATAATGTAAATATAAAAAATCGACATAGATTATCGTTTTGTTTCTACTTGCGCTTTTGATTTACCGACAAAAGTACTGTACGTTCTGAAGAAATAGTGAAATGATCCAATAAATTAACAGATTAGTACCTACTGAACATAACTGTTCACAAGATTTAAATGTTTCGATCGTTATTTTTATAAAAGCTTGGTTACGTAAGGCTCACTTGGAGAAAATGAGCAGTAATTGTTGAGAATGTGTAATAAATTGTAGAATGCTCGTTAGACTTAGTGCGGTGCACAGACGTAGTCCTTGAGGAGTTAATAGAGTCTGGGTCGTAATTTTTATTATACTTAGATCCAAGAGAACAATGAGTTAAGAAACTCCGCCTGTGGGGTTAGTCGACCTGACATTTATTTTCAACCATCTTTCATTGTATTGTTTTTAGTATATTTCTGCTCAGTTGTTTCTCTTTTACGTGAACGTTCCGTTTTCTAATGTTCTGTTGCGCAACTGCTTTTGAAAATGGATTCAGAACTCAATATGCTTGCATTTTCATTGATTTTTAGACGTTGATTGGATTTCATTAACAATTTTATGTGCTTACAACTAGTTTTAATATGTTAAGGACTACACATACAAAACATCCACGTGAGGATCAAATAATGTACAGTAAAAATTGTGGCCAGTTTACCATATTTTCTTGAAATATTTATACAGCAATATCAAGCAATATTTAGAGGACAAGAATTCTTAATCTACTTTACAATGTAATAATTCGACTGATTTTATGCATTCATGACAAAAATTGCTAGATCAAATGCAAAACCTAAAGTTAATTAAAGAAGAAAGAAACATCTACGGAGCTCCTGCATATGCTACAATTAATGCAGTTAATTGTTATTTTTCATAATATTGCGCTGTTTAATAGTAATTAACCAGGAAAGGAAATGAACGTTTTGTTTTTAAAGAAATTCTGTTTGTATTTATGTTTCATTTAAGAGAGTAGATATTCCTGTGGAATTTTTATGGAATGAAAAGTTACCGTTCGAAACTTCTCTAAGGAACGTTCTCATGCAACAGATATTTTAGAAACTGTGTAATAAATCTTTCCTGGAAACAAGTTGTCTAGAACATTTATTAAGAAAGGATCCACGAGAGAAACACGAACGAGCTTTGAACTGAGAAATATCTGCATAAATATTTCAAATAAACACCATGTTGTATATCCATTCAACTGTGAGAATTATTTAATATTAATTTAGTACTATTTCCCATGGCAGAAATTATTCGATCAAACTTGTGAATAAGATCGTTGAACGAATTATTTGAGCGTACATTAACTATGAAATATAGTTCACCGTAGGTAAACACGGTACAAGAGTTAATGACATTTTAGAAAAATATTGATAAAGTTGTGCTTTCGCCTCCACACGGAAATTACGTATAATGAAATTGAAACAGCATGATACAGTATCAAAACACTCTTAATATCTCTAACAATGCAGATGGCGATAGACATACTTATCTATTTGTTAATGTTTTATTATTAGATTCCGGATTTCATGCACTTATAACAAAAATGAGCAAATGCAATTTAAAACAGTGAAAATATTAAAAGACTCTAGGAGTATTAGTATATTATTTTCACCACATAAAATTGCTAATGAAGAATATAGATTCATATTTAGCTTCTGCGTCTTGCAATTGATGCGCAAACTTTTCATTTTACATAAACATCCGGAGTCCATTTATTATTTCACAAGTTTCGCTACTTAGAAACTATTCTTATTTCACATTGTACATTAGGGTAGACCTTAGCTATACTTGACGAAAATTATTTTGCAAACTTTTTTCTCCCCCCTCCCCCAAACTGTGACGAATGTTGAGAAAACGATGTAGAAAAACTTTAGGGCCAATTGAATCATGGGAAACCAGTGCGCAATGAATTTGGAAATTTTGAATTTTTTAAATCTTGACGTAATTAGACGTTATAATATATCATTGTATTTGTTTTTCTTTTCTCTTTAAGAAATACTATATATCATAAACAGTTGTTAATAGAAAAAACATCCATGACTCTGAAAACTTGAAAAAATGACCTGAAAAATGTTTTTTTTCTCTGATGCTATATTGACCTCCTTATATACTATCAACTTTTGTTTGAAGAGTCTTTTCATACATAAAATCGGCCCGAAATTTTTCCCAGAGTATTTTCTTAACAGTCCACCTTGCATACGTACCACTCGAATACAAAACGAATTTGCTAATGAAGAGTTGATTCGATCCCAACTTGGAAATTTATCGTGCACCAGTCTAACAAATTTTCCTCACATGGGTGTTAAGTTGGGGTGCGACGATCACGTGACCGTTTGATCTGGAAACCGTGCACGCAACGCGTCCTAATAGAGCAAACAAAATTAGGAATTGTTTGTTCATTACAGCGGATGTCCCGTTGGGTGCGAATTACGGCAATTGGAATTCTTGTCGTCCGGTGACAAGAATTGACTGAAACTGCGGCAGGGTGGTGGTTAAAAACAGGAATTACGGTGATGAAAGACACGCGGGCCAACCCGATAATCGTTTCCGAAGACACCCAGTGTAAAGCTTCTGCGATAACGTCCCGTGAATGGCAAGCAATTCTGACGACGAAGGCGCGCTGTCCTTAAGAACGAGTAATCGATCGTATTGCTCGACAGGCTTGCGATGCGCTCCAGGTTCACACCCCGCATCGGCAAATCTATTACATTATCGGCGTTCTGGGTGCTCGACGTGTCGATAGCGAGACTGGAAATTTCAAGCGTGACCCGAGATACACGGACTCATTCACGTAGATTGATTTATTCCGTTCACCGGGTTTCCCTACATTTGTCTTTGAACAGTTCCGATCTTCGCAAAGACTACTGCGTGTGTTTCCGACGTTACGCCCGTAAGTCTTTGATTGTTGGATTGCATGAGAAATTTGCCAATATCACTCAACATTGAACGAACGAAAAATAAGTGACACTCGACAATTGCTTTTATATGTATAAAATTATTTTTCTACTAAACAAACGATGTTGAAGGGGTGGCAATGTGACCATTTATATGTATTCATTTCTGAAATCTAATTCGTAACTAAATTCGTATGTAATTGATACGTGTAATGAAAGGTAGAAATGAAAGAAAAATGATGTCTCTAAATTTAATATTTATTATGGAAATTAGTCATTTCGGACCTCTTAGAAAACGTGAGGATAATATGGATCTCTAACAGAAATCGTACAAAATCATTTTTTTATCTTGGTAACGTTTTGAATAAAATTTTAGAGATTATCTAGAGCAATTTTGTCTTCCCTCATATACATACATCCAGGAGTCATCTAGAAGTATCAAAAATTATAACACTGACACTACAGGACCTGTCAAAATGGTTCCAAATTGTTTGAATTACGATTATTGCGATTGTGCAGATGTATTTATAAGGAGTTGTTCAATCAAATTTCTTTGGACGTATTAAATATCACTAAAGCTTTGAATAAATACATCATTGTCAGGATTGGTTCAATCCCAATACACAGTATTTAACGAAGTATTTAAAAAAAAAGTTTCTGAAAACAACCAAGCTTGGTCCACTTTTGAAAAAGTTGATTCTCTTTTGTAGAGTAACAGAATTGTCAGGTGTGTTAATTGCGGAAACGTACGTCGAAAAGTTCGATTATTATAGTTTGGGACGCAATCCGACGCACCAACAGAATTTAGGGAACGGCGCGAATGTCGAAGCAGCAAACCCGAATCTCATAATCTAGTTCCGTATTGTGATGCAATGTACCAGCGGTGTAGATTGTCCCATGATGATTTTACTTGCTAAAGGAACGGGGAATGTGTACGCGGATCGAGAATGCGGGAGACATCGAGGTTACGAGGACCGCAAGCAGACAAATAGATGCGTGTTGCGAGTAGTTTAAGGGAACAAGAGGTGTGCGATGAAGTATTGATATTAATTTGCCTCGAAGACAGCGCGAATGTCACAATAAACTCCAGCAGATTATAATCTTTCGGTACACGTTTAGAAGCGGCTGGAAATTGTTCCTTGCATTTGTTAAAATTTTTATATAAATTCTTACGAAAAGCCTGGGATAGGTTCCTCATTGTATATTTATTTTCAATGTCAATTACACAATGAGGAAAGAATTCGTTTATTTATAAAAAAAATTAACTTCATGCTGGTCTGAAAGATGAAAATAGTTAATATATCGAAGAGATCGTTACATTTGTTACAATTTTTATACATAAACTCTAACGAAAAGTCTGGGATAGGTTCCTGATTGTGTATTTATTTTCAAAAGATCAATTTCATGCTGGTCTGAAAGTTGAATAGTTAATATATCGAAGAGTTCGTGCGTTACATTGAAGAAAATTTTATGAGAAATACTTCCACAAGATTTAAAGGAAATCAACTGTGTAGTTTCGAAGATTGAAATACAATCCGACGGAAGAACTTGAATTCTAGTACGAAATTGTGTGGTTGGATAGGTCCCAGTATTACTTCAATAGATCCTTTTCTTATGGATAATACCCCCCCCAATGCTTGACGATTTTTATATGTACACAAAGTTATATAAATAATATGGTAAAACAATGTATGCAAAAATGACGTTCTAAAGAAAATCTACTTGTATAAGAAATTATTTAAAAAATTACTTGCAAATCAAATACAAGATTTTCGTACAAAGTTATTAATTAATAATTATATTGCGCAATCGGTTCACTCTGTGCGAAGATGTTTTCTCGATAAATGCGTTCAAGCTACGGTACTTTTTAATCCAATTAACTGAGTGGCGGGATTTGGATTAATGTTAACTCTTAATTGAAAACATTCTGTTTGACTTCAAATTTTTTCGATTCCAATTTAAATTACGCTATTTATAGTTATATTAGGTTTGACAAGAGGATCAATGTTAAAAAGTAATTAAATACGTAAGATAATTTTAATTATTTATTGTAAAGTTGTCGTTAAAAATCGTTAAAAATTTTAGTGATCTCGATAACTGTTCTGAAGTATTTTCAATTTATAGTGCTTCCGAATTTGATTCCATCAAGAACTGGTGTGATTGATCATAATTTTATAAGATAATTAAATTTGGTTAGAAAATTCCATTTTTATTAGCGAGAGATGATCTCCACATTTACCACTTTCGTTCTACATGCAATCTCAAGATTTCTACTGCGCCGCGTGTTCCAGTGAAACGTTTCGTTTCCCACATAAGCGCACGAAGGTATATAACCGAAGTAGAGGGTCGAAAATTTTCTGGAACCAAATTTAACTTACGATAGTCCATTCGATAGCTTACCGAAGAAAAACATTTTGTACCAAGATCAACTCCTATCTTGTCCGGGCGGGTAGTAACGGGACTAATCCGATCTTTTCTTATTCAATCTCTGGCAGAAACCGCGAATAGAACCTGGACAATTTTCCAGATTTTTTTGTTAAAAACTGGTTGCAAAAAGATTTTTCAAATTCTACAAAAAAAATGAATTTCTTAACAATATTCTACAAATTATATTGCTAACGTTCTTCTGAAATCTTTTTTTCCGGAAAGAAGTAAATATCTCGCATGACGTGTTATCAAAAAATATGATTTTCGCAATCACTTGTAATTCGTAAACCAATTAAATACTTCCGGTAAAATTTTCAGCACGCATATAACTTACACGAATCTACGAAACACATTTGAAAAATTTAAAGTTAGCTTTCTAAATTTTCGTTACACGTCATCTGGTAAACTAATCCTTCCAGCTCTGCAGAAAAGCTGAAGTCATTTGTCCCGTGTATAAAAAAGTTATTCCGGTTTAAAGCGTGTGCGAGCAATTACGTGACTGACTGTGGTATACGGCGAATGCCCGTAAATTTATCGTTAAACAATTCGCTATCGCGGGGCACCGGTGACCACGGTGGCAGTGAACCCGTTAACAATTGAATCGGCGCGATGCGATAAAGCGGAGCGGACCAGTCGAGGGCGCGTGACGCGGCGTTAGCTGCACCGGGAAATAATGTAACTTGGCCGACACGCGTGTTTCGATTAGGAAATTCCGGGGACAGAGGAATATTGCGAAGACGGTGGCACGCGAGTGGCTCCTCTAACAAAAGAACGAGGGAACCAATCGTCGTTACATTTACACGTCGAGCGACAGGCAACGATATAGCCAATCTTAGAACCGTAGAAAATTCGCCTTGTGATCGGCCGCTGACTCCTTCGGCGATAAAGAAGATTTAGATCGATTTAAGATTCCAATTTCCGCAGCTCCTCATGGGAGCTGGGGAGGTACTTGGAGAGACGACGTCGACGAGGGTGGAGATGTGCCGCTGGCATATCGTGATGAAAGGACGAAGAAGCACAAGAATGGTTCCCTGTAGATAGTGCCCAGGTTTCGGTAGTACCTTGGATTCAAAGTAGACGGTCGCTTCAGTCCGAATTACTAGGCTTTCTCTTTCGACCTCTCTTCTCTCCTCTGCACTTATATTCCTTTCTCCTCCTCCTCTCTCCTCGCTTTCTCTACTTTTTTCCTCTCCCTCTCCCTCCTTTTCTCTACTTTCCTCCCCCCTTCCTCTTCCTGCTCCCCGAAGCTTGCTCTTGTTTTAAATCCTTCCCTCCGGGCTCCTTCCACTATCAAGTTACTTGTACCTCTCCACTTTCACCCCTCAGTGGCTATATTATTTCTATAATTGGGTTTATACTTATACCTCTCGTTTCCAACAGACTAGCCGCATTTTTTAGCGTAATCTTGTTAGACAGCTTTATTAAGGATTTCTTTTTATTGAGAAGCCCAGGACCTCCTTGAGCGACCTTATTTGAGAATTTCATTTTACGAGGTAATTCCAACGGTTGATTCTATTTCTTTCATTATTTTTGGTTAGATACCGAGGTTCCTTATGTATTATATACCGACCGACCGTAATCCTTGGTGTTCCTCCGCGATCGTGTATCTCTCCGCGCACCGTGCTCCGTCTATTTCTCCCGCTTTCATTCCGCCAGCACATTATTCTTACCCATTCTTTATTCCTGTATCTCTACCGAAGTTCGTCTAGCGTTCTCTACCTATCGTTTCACCTTTTGGCGGTGGCCGTTCTAAAAATAAGCGACGACATTCGGTTGTGTTCCTCGAGGAAAAGTATCTCGGAGGAGAGATACATTCGCGAAAGTCGTTTCTCGATTTCGTGAGGCACGGCATGGTTTCGTTGTTATAATATTGTGAAATGTTTCACCGAACTTTGTAGTTTTCGTTTATATTCTAACTTTCGGAAGAGAATTTCTACTTACTTTTACGAATTATTTTTATGGATTTTCTCTGCAATTACGGGTTAATCCGACGTACACGTGAAGTGTTAAAAAATACTTGATTAATTGTGGCACTTGTAATTAACAGAGGAAGAATTAATCCTTTACGGACGACGACCGTGCACCATAGTAATTGTAACAAATGTTTCAAAAGCTATTATTAGTTTACGGATCTTTATGTATTTAAGAATTCGATTAATAATACACTTACCATTCTTATCTCGCAAATTGTCTAAAATTTACGTCTCTAAATTACAATACCTCCTTAAGTATAAAGAATGCTCCATTTATTTTCTGCACCTTTAACTATGGTATTATCTGTTACTTGCAAAACCACAAGAAACGTACTTCAAGAGAAAGACAATGTATATCAAGGGACACACTGCGTTGAGCACGTATTCCTTCCATGTTAAACCCATTAATTCCTCATACGCTCCTCGGGTGAAAATTGACCCATTTTCTGTTTCGAGATACTGTATTATATTTGATTTCTTTCTAAATGTGTTATAACTTGGTGTATTTGTCTAAAATATCATATTATGTGTGAAACACAAGTTGATGACATTTCCTTTGTGATCGTAACGTCATAACAAAACAAGTGATGGAAAAGTCTCTCGGGTGATATTTCACCAGAATATCGTAATAATAATAATAATAATAATAATAATAATAATAATAATAATAAATACAGAGAAGGTCTATACTACCCAGAGGTGAAGCTTCGCTCGCTGTAGTAAATACGTTACAAATCATTGCTGGCAAATTTACCGAATGCAAGAAAGAAAGAAAAATTACAGGAAGTCGATGCCAATTATATGTAGGAAAAAAATATATGTGGCGAGTATAAAAATACAATTTGTACATGTGGTAACTGCACGATATAATAAAGAAAATCATGAATTTACTTAACATTTAAAGAAATACATTATAATATATAACATTAACTGAAGTGTAGAGCGAAAATGGGTAAAACATCACCCAAGGATCTTTTGTATAAATATTTCCGAGCAGCGTATGAGGGTTGTAATAATATCATTCCAAAGTATTTTCTTATACCTTTACAAAGAAGAATATAACTAAAGGTGGCATTGTTTGGCTGTATATGGCAAATGCTGAAATATGTGCATTTTCAATGTTCTCCAGACAAAGATTTCTCGACGAAACGAGTACGTATGCAAATATTTCGAAGGGACTGAGTATTTCTATAATTTCCCTGGTATCGCCTACTTACGCAGAGATTACGACGAAGGCTTTTACAACGGCAAACTACGGTCATGTTAAATTTCTAGCAGCGGCTTGAGTTAAAGTGGTCGACTCGGCCAGTATTACCAGTCTTCATTTTCCCTTCTTTCCACCCCCGTCCCTCCTACCGACGAACCCTGTCGCTCTTTTTACTTATCTTTCCTTTGCTTTTCTCGGAGCCTCGTCTCCGCGGTTCCCTCCTTTTCCACTTTCCGCCCGTCCACCTCCTTTTGTCTAACTGCCTCACTTAAGTGCTATCTGAAAATTCCGCTTCTCCGTTATTACTACTTATTTGAATTTCACTTCCACTCCCATTTACCTCCGTGCCCTCCATACAGCGACGTATTTATACGTTTAACATATTCAACGTCCGAGGACTTTGTAGGTTGCGCTCGACGATGATGGCCGAGCACGCCATCTGCTGCATCGTCCGACGAGAATCTTTCGCTGCGAAAGAACCTATTGTAGATCAAAATGTATTATCGCAGACGAGGTACAGTATTTTATCCATATAAGTCCCTAGCACGGGTCTGCCGAGGGACATTTATGTGCCAGGGACAGTATTCTTTGACTTTTACCGAACGTAGAGAAGGACAGCCGAGCTCGAGAAGCCTCGGTCGCCGAGAAATGTAAACATATTTAATCCAAATTTCCAGCTTCTTTATTTTTCATCATTTATTTATGAAACTTCGATGACCATATTTGTGGCATTTTTCTAATTAAAATCATACCAAATACGGTATAATTCCGATGATATTTACTCATGTAATAGACAATTAAAGTTTTGAGCGCGAGGAAAGAAAGAGACAAAGAGAGTCGCAGTCGCCGGCGACTGTCGTTAATTTTCGTTACAGACTTGAAGAAAATTATGTTCTGTCTCATTGACTCGGAACGTGTGGACTGTAGTAGTAGGCTTTTGTTTATACGTATAATTCGACACAATCAAATTTTGCAAAAACTTTAACAGCTTATAGCTCTATAACTATTTGTTTGCAACATGTGGCTCCTTTCAAACTTTTTCTCTTCCCGACGAGTAGAAGGCGTTGATGTAAAGAAAAACTTTAACAACAATTTTCTTCGTTAGGAACAGTTGTGCAGCAAGTTTCTTTTGCAAATGTCCATCGATCCAGAAGTGTAGAGGTGTAGATTCACCAGTAAGACGAATGACCATTACTTTTTATACCCCTGTACAATTCAATGAGAATGTATTCTCGTCGGCGAGGCAAACAATCATTTTCATATTTTTATGATCTCAGGATTTGAAAAAACAATTTTTCATGAAGGACTTAAATTAAAGCTGGAGAATAGTGCTTTATCATTGGTGTACTTAGGTTAAAAAGGGAACACGGGAGCATATGGAAAATTTAATGGAACCTGACTATCATCCCAGACAAAATTGACTCGATTTAGAAGAGATATTTCGAGACATCGATTAATTTGTTAATTAAGAAGTTTAATTACAATTGGAAGTGTTTTGTAGCTTAGAGTGCAACCGTTAATTAGATTAGCTTATCAGAAAATGTTAATCTGATACCAAATATATTTAATAAAACATTAAATGGAACCATAGCATAATTTAAATCTTCTGATATTGAAATAAATAATGTTATTAGCCAAACAGATTGTTTCAATTATTTTTAGTTCTGCAATGGAAATTCTTGGTAGGTAAAGTTGTTTTCCTGTTCGATTGCGGAGGACAATACATATTAATACGAATGGGAATTTAAATATGAATGAACATGAATGTTTAATACGTATTCAAAGTTATTTCCTTCGAATGGAAAGTTTACAAAGACAAATTTATATGAAAGTTTTATTTCAATTTATTTGTTGCATGTATTACCAACTACGGAATCCTGCTTACGTTTATAAACTTCGTAAATTACGTTCGAAAGAAGTTTTCCATTTATTATTAGTATAGATAATACTTTCGCACCAGTAAAACACGATGTATTTTCTGTCTTCTTCAAAAATTTATTATTCATTTTATTCAGGCTGCATTCAAATTGCTGGATTCGTTTGAATTTGCAATTCGTACGTAACTCAAGCACGTTTGATTGTATGTAAATTTGAAACGTCAAGACATTTCTTATTGCTCATATAATATTTTATTGTTATGTGATCAATGTGTATAAATAGCGCTCAGAGGACATTGTTGGTTGTCGATGGCGTCATTCGAGATCTGATTAAATCCAAATTGCTATCTGTTTTTTCAATTTTTTTTTCACTGAATAATTAGTTTCTTATTATTCAACAATAATCTAGGTATTATTAAATTTATAATCGATTGCCTCGCAAATCCTATTCAGAATATCCTTTTAGCTTGAACATCGCGATATAGAAAATTCATTTCACTTACTAATTATTAATCAATCCCCGTCTGTGTCTAAAGCAAGCTTATCATTCTGTTATCTATTATTGTCGCTCGGCGAATATTTACCGGCATGTCCATAAAAAATTCAAAATAGTGGCTTAAATCGCTAAATCGGATTCTATAAAGTAGGTTCTTACATTTTCTATAAAAACAGTATTGGTAAAAAGTGAACAGCGTCCTAGTCGCAGATACACAAACGAGAAGTCACTATGTATTCCGAAAATTAAATTTCCATAGAGATCCTCGGCGAAGCATGTATTCCAATTATTCGTTCGCCAATAAATCTTTTTCATGTAGCTTTCAACAGTTGATAGGATTATAATTCCCTTCGTTAGCATAAACTCGTCATTTTTCACCATTCGTTCAACAAACGGTAAAGCATAATGTCCATTTGAAATACTTATTGCCATCCTTCGTGTCGTAATTACTTCTTTGACAGTAAATGATCAACGAGTAAGTGTCAGAAAGTTCGCGGCTCCAAATTAAGATGAGTAATCACTTCGACCCCGGAATACAAACTTCCCTGTTTCGTGTTCTCTTTCTCTTTTTATCGATTCAGGTCTGTGGACGTAACTACGTCGACGATTCTACGATCTTCTTGTTTCCGTATCGAAGTCAGGATGATTTTCGTTTATTTATTATGCAGGAAACCCCATCTTTTGTTGATCGGGCGTCGTTGATCGTTACTGTTTCTCGAGACTTCGTGTCTAGGGCTTGTTATTCCTCGCACGCGACACGAAAAAATTCCCTGCGTATCCATTCATCTACTCTTATCGTTTCATCTTTTTTCCCCTGTTTCGCTCTGCCAACTTTTAATTCCATCCTCGGCCTGTTCGCTTTAACCTCGCCTTGCGGACCCGTTTGCTCTCTCTCTCTCTCTCTTTCTGACTCTATATTCGTGTCCGAAACCCACCTCCCCCTTTTCTCTTCATTTAATCTCCGTACAAATGGGAGCAGATTAAACGCAGAATATTTCGTGTTTTAATCTGGCTGTTTAAACTTTACGCATCCATCTATCGTTGTAATCTTTTAGTCGATTGTTCATGCAAAGCACGAATGGTTGGTCATGCTGGGCCGTTCTACATGGAGCGCAATTCGTCTTGCGACGAACGCCTGCTATTCTGATATTATATAAATTACAGTACACCCCTCCTATGACGAGGTTTTTTAAATAACGCGAAACAAAAATTGCGACTTACATGAAATTTGATCTGGTTTGTTTTAGAATTTCTTATCACGCGGTGTGTCGTAGGAGGGTTGACTGTACTTTAGTATTATTATTATGCAAATATTAGAACACGATCGTGAATTAATTTGATTGTATAATAATAACAGTATGTGTGAGGTGACAATAGTATTACAACTTTGATCTTTATTAATTCATCTTTCTGGGGCTCTTAATTCTATTTGAATAATTATACTTATTTTTTTATTTTTTATATTAGTATTTTTAAGAGGCGTCTGTTGATGTATAATATTTGGTTTATTCCGAGATAATATCGTTGAATGAATTAGTTTCTAGTGCACGCACAGTATAATTTATAATAGGTCGGAAATGATATCACCCTTTGATCGTTAAATCTTCCGATATTCGATATCAATTGATAATACTCGACTGCTATCGCTTTTAACCTTCCACTTATTTATAATTTATATTGTAGATAGTCGACTTCAACTTTCAAACAATATTTGTACTACTGAGTTTACCTGTTTCCTACAATTGATCATCACATTTATCATCATAGGTGGACTATGAGTGTCTAATTTGTTGGTAATAACAAGGAACCGCAAATAGCTTAAAGAAAACTATTGAATATTTCTCAGATTCTTTCTCTTAACGATAAATTTCGAAAACTACGAATACATTTTTAAAACTTGTTTATAAACTTCAAGAATATGTTATTCAAATACTGCTGGCCATTACCGTAAACTGTGCTAGAATAACGGGGTTTATCTTTTAAGAAATTGCAGAATTCTTTAGTTATCGTTGTTGTGCGCTGCACTTTTATCCTGGCTAACTCCCTTAATACAGAGAATTTTTGCAAAACCACTTTGTAAAGACACTCTAAGGATTACAAGGATTAAAAATAGGTAAAGAAAGTCGTCTTTTGACCCATATACCGGAAGTTCCCACTATGGCATGAATATTTTAAAGTACAGTATTTTTCTTTCCTAACGTTGTTCGTCTTCCAGTGCTCTTAACTTTTGGAATCGTTCGACCCCTTGCTTTTTGATTATCAAACTCTAAAATGTTAATAACAAGAGTATACAGTTCTATGCAAAAATAATGCAAGAAGTTAATACTGCTGCGAGATTGATAATACGATTATGGAAAGCGATGGATACGGTTTTATGACTGTTCGATAGGTTAGCGGTTTGTTCCCGTGAAAATATTATTCGATTGGTTTTTTTATTTCTTTTGTTATTCTGTCTGTTTTGCCGTTCACACAATCTGCTTACTATGATTTAGCACGGCGAATTGACAGGGATGATGGTATGGCTGTAAAGGGATTAATACGTCCACCGTTGTATATTTTTTGACCGACAATCGCAATAGTGTTGCATACAGATATGGAAAATTGATATAATATCGGTGCTGGTTGTCGAACCAATTTCTAACAGCCGCTATATCAGTTATAGAGACCCGAAATTGGTGAGGATATCGATTCCGATTACGGTGTACAATCTCTTCTTATATTGGTTCTGTATTGCTTCTACGTACACTACCGACCAGAGGATTGAAATCATTTGCCGATTTCGAATAAAATTGCATTGCGTGGCCAATTTTCCCTTAACTCGGAGCCAATAATCGTAGAAACTTCTGGTGGCTTGTAAATCAATATAATTAACTTTGTTCAATGTGGAGGAAAAAAACACGTTTCTATTTCCATCAATTCGTACATCGGTTGTAAGCATTTTAATTGATAACAAAGAAGAATATATAATTATACACACGATGAAATGTTCAGAGTGTCTTATATTTGATTCAGATCTCCGAAATGTGTTCTTTAAATCTTCATTATAGACTCTCAGGTAAAGAAAACCCCAATTTTCGTAATTCCTGTCAATAATAATTTTCTTTATATTTAGTAAACTAATTTTTCTAAATTCTTGAGAAAACTCCAGTCATATGGTCCACTTTTGAAGGGTGTGTATATGGAGACTTTGTTGAAAATATAATATAGATAATATTGATAATAGATAAACATGAGAACATTTGCAGGTTTTATATAAAAAGGTGATATTGTATGGTTTTGTAAAATCCAGTTTATTATTAATGGAGATATACAGTTATTATTCGTTTCACAATCTACAGAGGTAATAACATATGAACGTTGTTTTACATTCATTGAACGCTTTCATAACAACTTAGCAAAGATATGTCTTCAATTTCAATAGATCCTACGCCTCTGCTGTTTCAATTTCAGTCTTTGTTTATACCCTGGATACATTGATTAAAGCAACGTTGTTGTAATATTGCCAATCCGCACATAACCCTCATCCGTTCCTCATTTTACGAACCGAATCTGTCAGAAACCGGAAACTGTGTCAAATTGACACGAGGGACAGATGAGGGTTAAGAACCATTTCACAACCTTATAGACTGAAGTGGTATAAACATTTCGTTAAACATGAATTTATTCATTTTTGTTTAAACGGCACGCTGTAGGAGACTGTGCAGATTTTTATGCAAAATAAAAGATTTCTTATAAACGTATGTATCTCCACTACATGAACAATTTCGACCGAGAGGGCAGGAAGTTAGCGTCATTTCTCATTGATTGACACATCGAAGAGCGTGCTGAGAAATTGCCATTCTACAAGATGTTCGGCTACGTGCAGTATATATTTTAAGGGATGATAAATACGACATTTTTGAAGCACCAACCTGTTCAAGATTTCATCGTTCTGGAATCAACATTTAATTTCACTAAAACGTCTGAATACTCTAACGATCTATGAAACTCTTGTAATCGATATTACGACTCCTATTTTCATATGGACTACAACATGCTTCCATTTCAGCAAAATCGGAAATGTGCAAAAAATGTGATTCATTTCACATGGAAAGTACATGTAAGTCTGGTTCAAATACCGACAGTGATGTACGATGCGAAGGTGGAGAGAAAAACTTTGATTTTCTTGTTATTTTCGTGTGTGAAATCACCTCATAAAACAGTGGATGAATTGCAAGTCCGTTGCATTATTTTGAAGCTTTCATAAATAATTGATTATCAACAGAATAATGAACGACTATAATAATATATTTTTCTTCATTATTTACGACCTTTTCCGTTACATACAACGTGCAATACAATGGTTTCGTAAAAAGATGTATCTTAAAAAAGAGAACGGTCCCGAACTTACGATACAACCCTGCTACATACACGTAGTCCGAACACTCTGTTTACAGGTAATCCTATATTACAGTAAAAGCAGTGAATCAAGTGAATGGACCAGCACTATAGTAGAAATTTAAGTGTGTTGGGTTCACGTACGTCGGACGTGGTCGAAATGTTGCAATGCTGTTTTCGAGGAAGTCATAAATTTCGCTATTGACCTCTTCTTCAGACTTACGGCACAGCTGGCAATTGCCAACGGACAGTGTCTGGTAATTGTCCCTGCCATATTGTCCGCAATGCCGATGGCAATTGACGTGTCGTGAGCCTACACCTTGGACAATTTATGGATCCTTAGGATCCCTTCCTCGAAAGAAGTGCAATAGTCTTTTTCGTTGCATCAGGCATTCTTTACGACGTGGGTGTCACACACGTAGCAAGCTATAAGTTTCATTGATTCCACCGTAGTCTCACCTAAATTTTCAGATTGACTTCACCTTTTAAAAAACGACATACGATAAACACCCTCATGAGAAGATTGAAAAATTGTTTAACCCTCATCCGTCGCTCATTTCACGAACTGAATCTATCCATTGACAGGTGTCAAATTGATGAGTTAACATTTACACCTTAAGTTTTTCGGTTATGTGTTCCGCATTAAAAAAATAAAAGTCGCACAAAGTTGATGATAAATTTCGAGGAAAATATACCAAAAAATAACAGAATAGTATAATTTATTTCGGGAAAATTGTGTCAAATTGACGCGAGAGACGGATGAAGGTTAAAAACTCGGTGATCGTAAATTCTATGATAGTGTATGTACAGTATCTTTGAACAATTTTTCTGTGGAGTGGTTTTATCCAAAACTTTTCCATAGGAGTAACCTTTTGATGAACTCTCTTGTCAATATTCATGTAAACAGTGACTCTACCACCACCGGCCAAAATGACTGGTTCCAGATCTTTCATTTTACACTTATTGGAATAATAACAATTATTTGATAAGAAATTATTGTGTAGATATGTTTAATAGAGCACGTATCACAATAGAATTTTTATAAGGGAGGCAACTTTAATAAGGTAAATTTTATTAATAAGGTAACTTTTCCAGTTATATACTTCTGAGGCTCGGTAAAGTTTAGTGTTAAAATATCTCCCTAATTTATAATTCTTTTATACAGTATATCTGAACACCCGCACAAGAAGATAGCACAATTTAAAAATGTGTGTAAGATTTTAATTGATAACAAAGAAAAATATAATTATATCAATTATTATGTACACGATAGAGTGTCGAGAATGTATTATAATTCACACAGATCAAAGAAATGTATTTTTTAAATTTTACATTACAGACTCTAAAAGAAGTTGTAAAATCTATATTTACTACTTTTTTCGAAATTCTTGTCACTAACAATTTTAATTACATTTAGTAAACTAGTTTTTCAAGATTATTGCAAAAACTCAAGTCATGTGGTTTACTTTCAAAGGATGTATGAATGGAGGTTTTGTTGACTGACTGTATGGTATGTATTTGATTTGATAATCCGCCCAGTCTCTCCGGCAGCTATTTCCTACAGCCTTTTCAAGTTAAATCATTTTTCACTTCCTATTTCACGTAGAGAAATAAAGAAGTGCACGATTTCAGAAATAATTTTAAAAATGTCAAGACAAATATCAACTTGGAAGTGGTGGGTTACGAACTGCAGAGGTAGCAGTAATACTTGGGTGCCTTCGTCTGATCTTTCATCCCTCGATCCGAGTTGCACTCTACTTTTCTTCGTTCTATCTAACGGTGGATCTCTTTCGATCTTACATAGATCCTGCCATCACATCTTCCGTGCTCTTTCTCTTGGTCTCTCCATCGTACTGTCTCCTTTCGCCCCTAATCGCGCGCTCCTTCGCTATCGACATTGGCACGTTCTACCGTAAGGAACGTTGTAATTGGCCCTTCGGCCACACCACCCTGCGGAGACAGAGTCGGGTCGGATAAGGCACGATGAAAGGGTCACAGTCCGGTTGAGTTGGACGGAGAAGACGCACCCGGAAGCCCGGAAGAAACGAGAAAGAGCCGACGCGGACGAATTCGAGAAGGAAAAGGAGAATATGCATGAAGTCACGGAGGAATTGTATAAATCAAAGTACACGGTAAGACAAAGTTCGTTCGGTAACGAAGGAGCTTCGCGGCGAAGTGACGAGAGAGGATGGCCTGGAAAGGAATTATCCGCATGAATATGAAGACACGAAACGAAATGTTGTAAAACAAGCAGACGGAGAGGAAGATGTGTGGAAATCTGGGGCCGTAGAAACAAAGGATCTTGCACACTGTCGGAAATATTTGTTGAAAGTATATTGTTATTCCGTTAATCGAATACATTGACTTTGTTACATTCAGTTTACTAATTACTTTATTATGGTAAACATGTGAAATAACGAATACTTTTAATCGTGTAACTGTGTGCGTGTTTAGAGGAAAATAATCAGTTGAAAAAGTGTACATACGTGCGTGCATACATACGTGAAACATGGAAAGCATGATTTACAAAAAATGAACATATAGTACATGAAAGAAACGAATGGAACGAACGGGACAGCGGATGAGGCGGAAATTGCGTAAATTCGAGAGAAAAACGGGCAACGAATGATACCGTAATTACAAAGATTAGAAAGTGCGGCAAGAACAATGTAAAGCAGAGAGTTAAAAGTGAAAAGATGAAGCACGCCGTGGAAGTGAAAAGCAAACGCCGCAAATTAAAAGTTAAGGGAAATTGCGAATGAAAAAATAACCGCGGTGGTTGGCGAAGAGGAAAGGAGATATGTAGGGAGGAAAATATACGCAGCGAGTGAACGCGTGTATATCGCAAAGCAGAAGAGCGGGGAGGAGTGTGGAGAAGAAAGGGTAACAGTCGGTGGAAAAGCATTTATGGAGAACTAGATACGGTGTAGAGCGAAGGATAAAGAAAGGTTATGAAGAGCAGTAAAACAAAGGTCTTTATCGACAGAAAAGGAGCTGAAAAAATACGATATCACGGACGAGGGAGGGGGGGGAAGTGGGGTAGAGTTAAAGCACAGAAAGCTGTGCCTAGAGAGAGGGTGCACGGAGAAATAGGACAACAACAAACTGTAATTAGAGAAACGAAAAAAGAAAACTGGCGGTCACGAGAAGAGGAGAGAGAGGGAGAAACTATATGGACAAATGGGAGCAAGGAAAGTATGAGGTAAAAAAGGAAACTTGCGTTGGCGGAGAAAGGGTGGGACAAATAAAGAGAGGTTGAAACAGAGAAACAGGGAAACGGTGAAACGGAACGCGATTGGAGGGTCGCCGGTGCCGGGACCCGGTGAAACGGGAAGCTGGAGTGTACGGATAGATGGCGAGGGGGGTTCAGGGGTACCACCGGCGCGGTCGGAAAAAATAGAAAAGCGAGGAAAAGTGTGTGCCGTGAGAGGAAAGGACGACAAGAGCGGAGAAATAGCCAACCGTAAGAGGGTGAAGAGAGAAATATGGGACACGGGAAATTATGTACTGAAAAAAGGAGGAAAGTCCTCGGGAAGGAAGGTTAAAACTCGACGAAGCACGTGAACAGCGCCGGGTATGAAGAATTAAAAACACTCGAAACAGTATCTACGATATGAACGAGTAATAGAAAAGGACAAGGTCTGTCGGAGAAAGAGAGGGAGGAAAACGTGAAACGGGAAGTATGGCGGTGAAGAAGGGTAGAGAAAAGGAAGGACTAGGTGAAACATAAAAAGCAAGAGAAGGAGTAGGTGCAGCTAAAAGATAGTTAAAATATTGAAGAAGGCAAGAGCTTTCGATACGCGTGGGTGGAGAGAAGAAAGAAAGTATGTAAAGTAAATACGCGGTAAAGAAAATAGGCCGGACCACCGGGTTCCTAAATTGAGGGTGAGGGCAGCAGGGGGGAGGGTTGTACGACTTCCGCGAGGACTTTACCCTATATCACGGCGGGTTGCGGCAAGTACGAGGGATACGAAGCTTCCTTTCGTCCCCTTGGGAAAGGCGACTGCTCCGTCGAGCTGAACTTTAGCCGGGGTGAGATATGCAGAAATTAAATATTCATTTGAGCTAGCAACCCTTGGTCTCCTTCGCCTTCGGCTGGCTCCATTCTCTCGCTCGCCTCCTCTCGGTCTGTCGCAGGGCGGCGCGGCGCGACGGAACGCCCTCACTTTCGTTCTCTCGAAAATAATGCCTTGGCCTGGGGCCAGTTTCGCTGAAGGCTTTCGATGTTCGACCCTTTCCCTCGCCCGCCTAACCGTTGTTTCGCCATGGAAAAAGATGGCGAGTCCTCCGAGTGCACGCTCACCTTATAAAGTAACCCTATTCGCTCGTCCCTCTGCTTCCGCCACTTCATCCTTTGTCCTTCCTTTTTTCACCCGCTAATTCTCGCGACTTACCCCAATCCGGCACTCACCCTATTCCACTTCGAACGCTGTATCGTTTCGGTGGAGTGTACCTGTTGAGCTACCGGGTTCGATGAAATAATGACGAGTAGTTTATGCGTCATTCGACCCGTTGCTCCGCGACCCTGGCCGACGCCGGCGTCGCATAGTGGCCCGAAATCGTACAAACCAGAACTAAATTCATAAATCTTCTGTTGTGTCGTGTCAACTGTAATTACAGTAAGTTCTCGGAAATCACTGGAACGAATTAACCGCGTAAGTTGACGACTTAAATCGTAGTTGTGTGTTATTAGAAACTGTGTCGTTGGAGAGCAGTGTCCTTCGAAAGGTAAGCATCATGGTGCAAGAGAGAGGGGGAGGGAATGGAGAATATATATATATACATACCCTGTATGATGTCGCAGAGTGGCAGTCATCAAGAGGTACCGTTAGGCCTAGGGCGGAAGATCCAAGTATCCTTGAGCGCCTGACAATGGCCTATTGTGCCTGGAAACGCGCGTGCTAATCAGATGATTTTGGGGGTAAATGGTGATCGTCATGACGCAATACGGGGTTAGACTCTCGTATTACTCCCTCAAGTTTCTGGAACCTGATAGGTTATGTATTTCTGATATAGTTTTTTCACACGTGACGTCTCTTCTCATTTTGCGGAAAGATGATAAGCATGTAACTGGCTTGCAACAGCTATTACGACTGACTTTTTTCCACCTTAAAATGTCAAGAAAATATGTTCAACAACATAATGTTGCAATGGGGTAGTGGAACGAAGACAATTTGAAATTGTTCACAGAAAATGTACAAAAAAACGAGATATCAAAGCATGAAACACAAAGGACATATGGACTCTTCGTAAGAATTGGGACTCTCCATTAGCACCTTCGGCTTGGCTCGAATAAGAGGAATTTAGACAGTTGGCATCTCTCCCACGCGATATAGGACAGACACCACTCTACCATTTTACCTTTTATTTTCATTTTTATTTAACTTTAGATAGCATTTACTGTATAACAGGTGCTAGAAACTTGGGTAGAGTAATTGTAAGGTTGAGCCGAATTAAGTCACCGAAGTCGTCGGGAAAAGATGTTAGAAAGTCTGGGGTCCGGTACAATGCTGACTATAAAACCGTTTCTCCGCGACCCTGACCAACGCCGAGGTCGTCGCGACGCGTTGCATCCTGCGATGCATACTGTGCGAGCAGAGCATGAGGCCCGCCTACTCTGTAGATGTGGATGTGGATCCTCCACGTTGTTGCGCAACGTACATACGTTTCCTTCTGGCGGTTGATGAAGTGTTCTCTCGGCGGGGAATTGCACGGCGCTTCCTTTTGCGCTAACACATTCTCTAGGGCGGTTAGACACAGAGGGCCGAGGGATGCGCGGAGGATAAAAGGATTTGTTCTGGAGCTTTCCTGGCGGGAAAGGGGCCTGTGAGGCGAGGTAGAAGAGCCGAATGAAATTTGAATATCGTCGTTGTTGCCGCACCAGAGTTCCGCGGGTCGAGAGCGTTGTGATAGCGGTTGGGTTAGGGAATACTTTGTACCTTAATCGTTGTATAAATAGTCATTAGACGTTGGGCTAAATATTGTGCGGAAGTATGCGGTCGTTCCGCGCACGGAACGCAATTTAATCCTAACTGGGACTACCAGTACTGCGGAAAATTAGCAGTTAATTATTTTGGAATAGTGTACAGACACGCGAATAAATTCGCCTCTCGCTTTTTAATTTTAATGATGTACGCCGTGCTTTTGCTCGCCGCCGGAAAGAAAGTTTATCGCGCTCGCTCACGTTGTTTGGTTTGCTAACGGTCTTCGTTGCTACGATAGGTACTTCACTTTGCAATTTTTATGGACGAATCCTAGGCTGGTAGAGCTTATCTATTCAAATGTAATTGGACCTAAATGAAATTTATTTTCATTCTTGACACATCGATAAACATGTTAAATAAAATTCGATAGGATTAAAGATACCATTTGTTATTTAACGATTTCGACATGTACGATCGATACAATTTATTTGAGTAAACTTGAAAATCTAGTTTTATTACAATTAGTTAAGTATTTCATCGTAGGACTCGAATATAAAACACCAACATACTTTAAATGAATGTGTTCAACGAATGAACGAGTTCAGGATTAAAGTTTGTCAGAATTTCCATAATCCTTGCAGTGAAATTTCGAACTGTGTATATAATTTATACAGAATTCACCTTCTTCTATGTAACATAACCATCAAAACAAAATATTGGTATACCTGTCTAACCTATGCATAATTTTAGATATGTCTAGTGTAAGTAATGAACGGCGCTTCGGAATTATACTGCTCGAATTTCTACAATCTACGAAGTTTCGAACTATCTACTATGTATGTACATAGACTATGTAAACCTGCCGCGTATACATAACTATTAGAACAAAATCTTTTTACGATAGTTCAATATAATCTGAAATTGTGAAGAACATTTATTGTAATTTTATATACATACGTGGCGTTTGAAAACAATGCAAACCATAATATAAATACTAAAGAACAATCAATTGAAAATCAATGTTGGAATACTAAATACCTGATTCTCGAAAAAATGATTTTACACTGCGATCAATTTCGTTTTATCTCTCAAATGATGTACTTTCCAACGTTTCCATGCTTATGGTTCTTCTATTTCTTTATGAGAATGTGATATTTAAATACTTTTGGGATCCACTGTAAATAATGCGTGCACGAACAGCTTCGATCGTAAGTTATTCAGCGGTAATAGAGCAGGGGGATGAAATACAGATAAAAGTGGTCTGCGAGAATCGTTTAGCAACAAAGGTCACGGAGCACGTTCCCCTCATGATTTGAATAAAATAAGGCTTTTAGTATCGCCTTTGCTCTTTAGTGAGAGCATCTCGAAGGATGAATATAAGAATAGCGGGAGGAATACAGAATGCCGGTGGGATAAGCAGATTTGTTTCATTGTTTTCGGTTTAGAGAAGACCAGGATCAAAATAAACATGAAATTTAAATATGACGGTCTTTTGTTCGTCGTTCCGTCGAAACCGATAAACGATAGGAATTTTGTTAGTTTTTTTATTTTGTCTGTGTTGCGCCCTTATTCGGAGGTTGACGTTGTTCTCCCTTTTTGTTTCAGGTGCCTGCATCCTGCAGAATAAACACAGCGAGTCGAACCGAGGCAACAGGGATGAAAGGATTTCTTCGGCTGTGTCGAGAAAGGGTAAGACGAGCTCAGAATGTTGTATCGTGCTTTCAAACAGTCCTTTACGTCGTTTTATCGAATCTGCAAGGGATTGTGCGCGTAACACAAGATAGAAAGTACAGAAATATTATAATCGTTTCCGTTAACCTTGTTTCAAACGAATCGCCGCGCTCTACGGACGAATTTTACCAACGCGAAAGCACCATTTCTATTCTTTCATTTCTGCCTTGACTTTTGCCCAGAAAAGTATACATTTCTATCCTAAATTTATAAACATTACTGCTTTTTATAAGATACAAGATATTCGTTTAATTACGTCATACGTCATACATACGGTAGTGTGTAGAATAAGAATTGAATATGTAATGATTGAATGGTAATGTGTAGTGTCAGAATTGAATACAAATTTTTTTTAGTGTACCACGTTTGTGAAACGTGGGGCTAGGAAAAATTATTTTATACTTCTTAGTCCGTTTTAAAAACATGTTACATTAAAAATTTTCTTTTATTTAAATAATTATTTTCTGCTTTTTAGACGAACAGACAGACAAGAAAGCGAGTTAATATTGCATTGTTATCCAGTTCCGAGCTATATGTAAAGTTTCAAGTCTCATCGGGTTCATTCAAGTTAGCTTAAAATCAATTTCAAAATATGTATCGAACAGACAAACAATAGAAAGATAATAGAAACGTGGTAAAAATCTCAAAATCATGTTACTTGTTTCTCATAGTGGATATTTTACCACGTTTTTTACAGTACGTGGCTTACTGAAATAAAAATGTTTTCAGAGATGTACTTGCAGCGATTTTAGCCACCTGACCAGCTTCCCCATTGTATGTATATGTATACACATGCATATATTATACGTACATCGAATACCAGAGTATTACGTAATTTTAAAAAATGTATGTTAGCAATAATAATCTACAGAACATTATGATTTGGCGTTTGCCTTTTATCGTAGCAACAATAAACTTAGGATATTGATGACGATAGGGGAACCTTGTAATCTCCTGGACCTGTAAATAGTTTGTTTTCGTGTGCCCGTTTCTGACATCGACCGATTCTATCGGAGCCAGAGATAAGATCGCGTTTAATTGGAAATTAACGAAAGCTCGTGTCCGCGTTGTATCGTCAGGAAGTCGATCCAATTTACGCTGCAAGCTGATTTGCAATAAAGGAAGACGCGGCGCGGCGTTACGAAAGTGGTCCGGCAGGCCAATTAAGTTAATTAACATTAAAGGACTTTAAAATTTTGACAGGAATACTGTCGCTATCGACCGAACGGTTCTTAATTAATTTTCATGATTGTTGTGTAGATAATTGTATTTTTAGCGGCGGGTTAGTTAATTAACGGCGAGAACTTTTACCGATTTGTGAAAATTTGTCCGAAAGAAATGATAAACATTTCCTCGAATCTCGCCGTTTCTGTAGCACGGCAACAATTCGCGGCGCTGAGCCAATTAGCTTGCGAGAATTTGTTGCAACGGCGACTCCAATATCACGGATTTGATTTTGCTTCTATGTATACCCTCGTTGGGAGGACACATTTCTTTGACGCTTTTTCACGGAAAAATTAATGAGTGAATTTATCATAATTGTATGCATTCCGATCTGAAATTATACTTTGTAATTTCTCGTTAAATATTAATTTGACGATTACCATATTTTAATGGTTTCGGGGAATAATGTGGACGGTCCGATGAAGTGAAGGAAAATATTTAATTTCGTACGCCCCGTCCACGCCAGTGCATTTCAGTCGAATTATCGCCGGTATCGCAGAAAAATTAATGCACTCGAATTCTCGTAGACGTTTTGCAAGGAAGTTTCTGCCCGTTCGAAATTCGAAACTTCCTCGAGTATAGTTACGAGCAACGTGAACATTTCTAACACACACGAACCACGAAACAGACTAATCTCAAGTGCGAAACTCTAAGTTTGTTCTATCGCACAAGTATCTCTTTCTAATGAATAGTATTCAAACCTATGTTATTAATGGTTATGAAATATTGCAAACAACACTGTTTAAAATTGAAGTCACCGAGTGCTAGCAAGACACCAGTATACTGCGAATTTTAAGCATTTATGACAAAAATTAATAGATGAGACGTACAGAAGTCAAAGTTTCGACCTATTAGAATGATTACAAAGAAAAATTCTTTTTTATTCAAGTTCTTAAAAACGTTTTATTTTGAATGTCAAGATATAAAGCCATTAAGAATGTCCGCAAAATAAGAAAAGAAAAAATACAACACGCTTATACAATAAAAACAAAACAGAATAAATAACGATGTGAGCCATCTCGTTTGAAACTGTTATGCAAATCTTCGTTGAAGATGTAAAGGAAACACCCTTCTGACCTAATTATGCTCAACCGCTAATGCCCTAGCCACGTATACGTACCAACTAAAAAAACTATAACCTACTTCTAGCGATTGTGTCAGGAAATGCACAAAAATGCTCATGGTATGTTAAGAATATTATGGAATGTAAATAGTTGTGCTAAATGAAATATAATCGAAGAATGTAAATGTACATACACTTCTTCATTTGTTCACAACATTTACTAATACAGAAAATACATTTCATTCTGAATCTTTTAGCCCGATATTGCTATTGAAATTATTCTATTCATTAAATAATATCGTATTGCTTTATCGTCTATGTTTTTAGAAAATACTGGGTCTTGGGTCAATTTTCACGATTAAAAATAGAATGGAAACGTTCGAGGAATGTGTATGTGCATTTCTGAATTTGCAATTATGTTGGTTAATAGTGCCAGTGTTTTACTTTCTATGATTCTGTGGCGAAAATATTCATCTTTCTTTGAATCTTAGAATTTTCACCCGATAATGCTACATTTCACAGTCTGTTCATTCGATGATGCTTTATGCACCATCTATGTTTTAAACAAACACTAACATTACATTCCTGAATTTTCGTTTTGGTCTTATGAAAATCGTACTGTAATCCGTGTCGGTGGAGACTACTCGCGATAAAGAAATCCTGCAAAACACCTCTTTAGGATGCATTGGTTCCAGGATCACGCAAAACCATGCAAAATTCGACGATAAATAGCTGTATTGCTGCCGAAAAAATGAGATTTCCTGTGTGCTGGGAAGCGATACGGAAGGAGCAGTGGGGGGAAAGTTGATAGATGAAGAAGGAAAGGAAAAATTGGTCTGATCCGGAAACGGGTGATCGTCATGAAATTGCGAATATAGGAGAAAAAGATTTGCTGAATAGAGAGAAACTGTCCTGCTTTCGATTCTGCGTAGGATCAACGGCGAAACGTGCAGGGGAATGTTCATCGTGTCGTTGGATGATCTCGCGTGCGTGTTTCCGGCATATTGTTTCGGTCCCAACTTGAACGCGGGCCAATTTGCGGTATATAACTGCCTGTCAGCCGCTAGTTTCTCCTTTATGAGGCAAATGAACCACGTCGATTCGACCGTAATTGCGCCGTATTGACTAATAACGTAACTGCAACATATCCGGAAAAGTCATAACCCCTAATTCGAAATCGTTCGATTAACAGATGATAATGGTCAGAATTGTGGTCGCTGTACGATACGATTAAACTGATTGATCCTTCAAAAGTTTATTCTAACAGTTCCGACGTGAGCCCTTCGACGCACAGTGCCGCAAGCCAATGGGATTTGTGGACAAAACTCGTATTTCGCGCATTTATAATTTATTCGAATGTACAGTGATTCTCGTGAATTTCGAAAAATTGTCATTTTAGATTGATAAAGCGGAAGTCTAATAATAATAATAAAGTCTAATAATAAAATTGATAAAGATTTTGATTTTGATACTAATAATATTCATATCATTCATATACACTTGTCATATTACTTAGAATCGATTACGATCGCCATAGAAGTTTTCACTTCAGTCGTGCGGTTTTATGCACATACTATTTTTGTTTCATAGATTTTACTCTATTATAAATTTACTGTAAATATTTATTAGAACAGTTGAAATTCATTAAAATCTTTAATATCTAAAATAAATAAAAAATTCTATTAATTATGTTTACTGTTCTGAACATTTTTAACAGCTTAATCAGATGATTCCTTAATTATGAGTAGTGACAATAACATAGTTATAAACGCGTAAAAATGTTTTGCAGTGATTCGACCCGTGATGCACGTAAACACGATCTAATTTATACGACGGAGTATGCTAGAGCGGACTAATTGGTTCTAGAAGCTCGTTCGTTAGAGCATCTGTTCGTTCTAGCGTATATTGAAATACATGTATTTAGGGGTAATTTGTTCCAGATGCATAGATCAGGAGCAAAGTTACCACTCAATACGCTGTTTTAGACAAGTACCATTTAATAAGAAATGGTTAATTACTTACTCCATTACATTTGAGAAGCACCAGCAGAATATTTTGTTTTAATTTTTCAATGAGATCTGTAGAAATTATTCTATATGTTTTGGAACGATAATAACAATTATTCGATGATATACAGTATATGAAATTTTTTTTAAATATAACGTTTTATCGTTTCTCGGCATACGTATGTAACCCCTCAATTCGTTCATCTAATAATTATACAAGTCACGTTCAGCCAACTGTTATCCTTCTCTAACGAACTAAGGTAGTACTAACTACATCTTTTAATTTATGCTTCATTACCAGCCCGGACAAACAAAGTAACATATACAACTAGATACTGACCGCTGAATTTTTAGAAAAGCTGGACTGTAGTACACAGAACGCCAAACGAGTTATATTTTGTTCATTTCTTCTAGAATAATATTGTATTACTCTAAAATGCTACATAGAGTCCACGCTTTCGTTATTCAATTTATTTTTAAAATGTGAACGTGTTCGGCGATGACTAGGCTGTGGATTTTGCAAGTTTATGACAAAAATGCAATTTCATTAACGCTCAGAATTTGCTACGAAATTAGTATTTGAATGTAGCGCATTAAGAAGCTACATTTTATGCCAAAAAGAATTGTATAGCAAATTTGCTAAAATTAACGCTGGCAATTTTTCTTCATTCGGTCGAATCACGGGCAATTTTAATAAAGATGGCAAGTTTTTTGCATTATGCAAAGTATGCTGCAATTATGGAGGAATTTTTGACACGAGGTCGTCTCGCCACCGTCATATTCAACTGATCTCATGCTTGCGAACTTCTCCCCCCGTTCTCCCGTCTGAAACGGACTCTAAAAGCATGACGTTTTGCACCGTGAGAGGCGATAATCGAGAAATCGCAGGAGTTAAACTTGATTCCGTCGTCTCTGCTTACTACGCCACTTTCGGAAATTGAAAAGAAAGATTTTCAACGGGGTATAAGATGGAAAGAGGATCGCTTAGAAGATTACGCTGCGCAATTATCATGAATAACACCACTTTAAGCGCTACTTAAATCAACATGTTTAAAGTAAAATTAATATTTGCATTCACAAAGGAAATTATCGAACCCGTAAATTCAAAAAATTATGAAATTTCACACACAAGTAGAGTGATTTATGCCTAATATTTAGTTTTACCATCACGTTAAACGCGTTTGCTAATCGGAGTTTACTATTCCAAAAATTCGCTATCGTGCCGCCGCCGGTGTACAACGTAAAATAGTAACACGCGCGTGACGTTCGCAGTCACTCTTCCCGGGTTAACTTAAAAAACAAAAAAAAAAATAGTGTTTTCTAAAGTGATATTTGTAGAACATGTGTCACTGATTACGTCACTGTACGCACAGGACATTCATCACACGAACCGTATCTATCTTTAGAAAGTTTCTACACCGCAATGAGAGCGAACGTTTTACCATGAAATTTGCTATTCACTTAGTTATTTATGCACCGTCTCGTTTCCTGTTAAATGATATCGTAAATCGTGGCCAATGTAAGACCCATTCGTGAAATAAATCGATGTAATGATACTAATAATGTCATCCCGTTTGCATATAAAGCAGCAAGTAATAGTTGTTACAGAAGACGAAGAACCTTCAGAATAGGGAATCGCGAGTAAAGTATATTTTATAACGTAATAAATTTATAATTTTTAAAGAATACTCGTGTCCATCGAGTGATAAATGAAATAATGTTTCATCAAATTATTGAAAAATATGATCGAACACCATACTACATCCTCTGGCATATTGGACAAACATTTACAAAATTGTAATAGAGGTTTCTAAGATCTAAGATCTATAATCTATTAAAAATATAATTAATTCGATTGTACAACTAATTTTATCGATATGAGATACGTCGTAAGTCTTAAATAAATCAATTCATTTGAATATGCGCTCAATAAAATTTTGTCCAATCACTTATGCAATTTATATGGACGGTAGTAAAATTCTGAGTAATAAATCTGCTGGATTAGTATGCAGATGCGTTGCATTAAAGGTAAAAGGAAGTATTAATCATAAGATCTCGGTATTCACATCAGAATTTGTTAGGTTGATGCTTTGGATATTGTACAGGGAATAATAATCAATTTTATTCGTTTTGATTTCTCAAATGCTTTGGAAAGTTTAAAAGGTGAAAATATATATTTCAAAACGAATAATTACAAAATAAAAATAATGATTCTTCAAAATATTGTTTACATTATTAAATATGTCGGTATCTATATATATAATCAATACCTAAACATTTAGACACTGTATAAGGTATTGTACCAATTTCATACCCATAAAATTTCAAAAATCACAAGGTATGGAAATATTCTAGATCGGAAGAAATGTTTAATTTTCCAGTTAAAACAGCTCCGACTGCAAAGGGTTAAATAATATGTAACAAAAAAAAATAAAGAAGAGAAACGTTGTCATGGTCTAATAGACATTCTCACCATGTCAAAGCGTAATTACTATAGTAGGAGACTGTGCTATAGTTGTAGTCGACGAGACAAAATCGGTCGAGCATATCAAAATGTTCGAAACTTGGGACTGATAGCTAACCGAACTATGTTCTTTGAATAAGTATTCAGTGTTCATAGCATATGATGTAAGCTTAATTATAGGCAGCGAATTAACCAATTGTGCCGTGGGCACCGATGATCATCAGAACTCCCGTAAAGTCACTGTTCCATAATTATAGAGAGGATACACGCACAGTTCAAGGGCCGCAGTATAGAATCGTTAAAATTGCATTCAGTGACCGCAAGAATCTTTCACAGCCTCGAGTAATTCGAAGATCTTGAGACTGACCCAGAACAACGAGACACATCTAATTTAAAACTTTATTTACAATTATAATTTTATTTTTGCTACTATACGATACTTTCATTTCATTGTATCATTAAAATATTTGTACCATTTGTATATGATACTGCTGCTACTGCTAACATAATACGTGTATATTCTCTTTAATGGGACCAATACTCAAATCGCATTTCATATTTAATGTAAAAGTTTGTTAATAACAATTTTGTCTGACCATGCATTTATAACGTTTGGAACAGTACTTGATTTTTAATTGTTGGTTGGTTAAGAGTATTGATGAATTATCAATTTAATAGTTTCAAGGGAAATGTAAATGTATTAAAAAATTTTCCCAAATAAATATAAATTCAATGAAATGTATAAAAACCTCTAAAAAGAAGGTATCGTTAAAATTAGATAATGAATCTCGGTTATTCTTGCAACGATTACGGAGACTAGTTAAAGCTAATCTATGGTACCATATCTCAAGGAATTACAAGGAATTAATATAAAATTAATTATTTATAGTTGCTTTTCCACGAATTATTCTTCTGAACAGCGTTATACACTTTATCTTCTCTAAGTCTAGATACGGTGACGATTATAGTAGAGAGCACAAAATGAACGCGAACCGCCATCCAATGGAGTGATCGCAGAATCATGTCCACTACTCTCCATAATTACGTTGTCAGTCCCGAGCGGTGTGGTTATAAGCAGAGAACGCTGTATAGATCTTTACCGAGCGAATTTGAGATGACGCGTGTGTGCGAGCAACAGGAGCAAAAGTAGAAAATACGATCGTTAATTCAATTATTCCGTCAGAAAATTTATAAACTAGAAACATAAGTATTAATTAGCGGAACAAATACAGTGCAAAGTATCAGAATGTGTGTGATACTAAATAACTGTTAGTTAGGTAGCAACATGAATGAATTCTGCTTAAAATACAAAAATAGAACTTTGTGGATATGTGTGGTGAGAATGAGAAGGAAACGTAATAAATAGACTGCGGATTTTTATGCAATATAACAGTTGTCTGCATCGATTGCAAGAGATAGAAGCCAAATTGTATGTTACTTTTTCATTTAATGATTTGAATAGAGGAGAAATCATCTATACTGCCATTTTAAATTTATTAAATTTTCGAACAATTTTGGATTTCATCTACTCAATTTTGCTATGAATGCATAAAGTTCTGCAGTCTAATAATGAGTGGAAGGCGAAAATGTATGAAGGAGCGTTTGTTTGAACACTTGATTGAAGTCCTTAATTGAACATCGTTTGTGTTACATGTAACGTGTTTTGTTTAATGCATGGTTCGTTTGTAAACATTGATAATTCCATCCAATGATAGGACAAGAACAAGAATTTGCCTTTGTATTATATGGAGTTATACAATATGTATACAAAAGCAATAAATTTTAATAGATTTTTCACAGTCGAGCGATTGATAGTGGAAGAACTATTCCGCGAGAATGAAATTCCAAAGCGCGAAACTAATTTTTCGGCAACACAAGAATATCATTACCCTGTCAATCAATACATATCGCTGATCCAATTCCGCGCGTCATAGTCAATTACCGTTTTTCCCGGAAGATTGAAAATTTCGCGACCAGAGTCGATGTGTGTGTATGTATATTTTCTATCCGAGCGGAAATTGAACACGCCTAGCAAAAAAGGAAATCTGGTGCAATTTGCTAAATGCTATAGTAAAGTAACGTTCGGCTACTTCCCATTGTAATACGATCGCGTTCGTGACAATTCTCCCTCGTACGTTGTGGAATCATTCGTTTATTGTGTAGTAACACTTTCCACGAATTTCTGGTTATTTCGAGCAATTCCGTATTGCAAACAGAGGACATTCATCTGTGATTTTAGATTTCCCCATCGTTTGGAGAAATTTAAGGAAAATAATCTCGGTTCGGCTGACAATTTTTGTCACTGAAAAATAATATTCCAATAACTTGGTCAAAGAATAGGTTCATAATGAAATAAAAATATTCAAATTCAACAATTCCGTATTTCGTTTTATAATTATGATTTGTGTTTCCTTCTGATGCTTTCCGCGGGAAATTTTTTCCAGTATTTACCATTTAACGTTGCCAAGTTTCATGGACCCAAACATATTTTATTTGGTCTCGAGTCAATAATTACTAGGCTACGAAAGTTCGTGTAAATTTACATTTACGGAGATAAATTTCAAGATATTGGAGTTCAGAGAAATTCCCTTCCCTCCCGTCCTTTATACATTGAAAATAAAGTAGAACTTTGAAGACTCTATTAAGTTTTATGTTACGCGATTTTTAATGATTAGTATAACCCTAGTAATGCCTTGGTATATGTGAGAATTTTGAGACTGAAATGGTATTTATATCCTGTACAGATTTTCTTTATCCTTTACAATTAGCATCGAAATAAACAAAATAACGATTTTTCAATGAAATTTTTACCAACATATTCCTGACAATCTTCTGATAGAAGGGACACCGAACACGACACGATTTGGATTATATTTACGCGCTTAATTCACGATTCAGTCGAACTTCCATTATCTGAATTGATGATATCGAAATTGTTTGCAGTACACGTCAGTATAGATGAAAAAATTTAACTTCAGATGTCAGTTCGTATAATTGAGGTTCACTGAATCGTGAGTTAAACAAGTCTGTGTGATCCAAACTGTATCTGATTTGGTAAAAACTCACAAATACGTGGGTAAAACTTTGATAAAATAATAATTGAAAATACAAAAATTTTGTTATTCGATCTCGTCTTGTTACACTTTTGGCGTTCGAGCTTCTGAGCCCTTCAGGGTAATACGTCTTTCACAAATATAGCGTGCACATCCCCTTTCCACGTATCTAGACGTTACTACACAGATAAAATTCCTCGGTTCAATTACGAAGCGTCAGAACACGAGCTTGCAGAAACATTACACAGTCTAGCGATCAACTTTCGTTTGCTTTTTGTCCGAGGAGGATCCTTGATAGATCAATGAGGACATCAACTATTTACGAGCACGTTATCCCGTCGTGTACTTCGAATATGCGTGCGGTTAAACTCGAAGTTTGACATTGCTAAGTGGTTTTCCCAGTTTCTCGGCGAAGTTCACGATTACGAGGTAGAACTCATCGTAGGAAAAAGGTTAGGTTTTGATTCTACTTGGAGTTCGCCACTTCCGAATACCGATAAAGTCGAAATTATAGGTCTACGATGAAAAACTTTCTCTCTAAACCACGAAGTTGTTTGTTCTAGAGCAAACATAAGTTCGGCGCTCCCTTTTTATTGTTCCGACGAAGCGATGGATTTACGAGTCCATTAAGACTTACTTCGGTTTGTCCAGAGAACGCGATTTTTCCCCGTTAATCACTGAAGTTCTTTCGCTGACGGAACCAAATCTTTCACAGCAATCTATTACGGCCACATATTTTCCAAAAGCAAAAAGTATCATTCATGCTACCGGTTCATTCACTCTGACTTATCAATAAACTCAGCTACTAGGCATGTCAGTTCAAGGCTCCGTTCAATCAAAGGGCCCCCTTCGCGATCAAGAAAATGAAATGATTTAAATTAACAATTTAAGAAAAAATAAATTATATACAAATTTTTGATACTCGAGTTACTTTGGGTTAATTGGGTAAGAATAGGGTAGACCCCGAAACAGTGTTAGCCTAGGGCCTCAAAATTAATATTTAAAAACGTCAAAAGATTTTTAAAATGTTTCTATACCCTTAAATTAATTAAAATTTTTAATTTTATAATTTTATACTATAATAAATTATCGTTCAAAATTGAATGTTTATTTTACTCCATCATTATTTTTAAATGCAAACGAAAATTCAAATCAATATTTATTAGATTATTAATTCTACTTTTAAGAAATTTGCAAAAGTCACTGTTCGTATATCTCGAGCAAATTGAACGTTTAAAGAGGTCAAGTACGTAGCTTAAATAGTTTTGACAAAATGGTCGCCTCTAGTTCAAGATTATTAACCAGCCGAAATTAGGGGAAATTTTTAGCGAACGTCTAGGGAAACTCGGTCGTGTAATCATTTGCCTGGCTGAGAGACGACCCAGACAGAAGAAAAAGAAATGCCCGATTTTCATCTCGAGAGTCGTGCTCGTTCTTCCAAACGGGGTAACACGTTTACCAACGATTTCGGCGTTGGTATCACGTGCATTTTTCGCCGCGTCGGTTTCGAGTTTCAGCTTGAACCGAAGCCAATTCGCGATGCTTCCTTCGCCCCCGCGAAACGACGAATCATCCTGCCGCCATAAGGGCGATCGTTATGGCAATTTACGATCGAATTCTTATGCCGCTGTTTTCGCGTACAAAGTTGAAACGTTCTCCTCGTTTTACACGTTCGGCTAACAAAAATTCGCTGGTTGCATACAACATACATTAACGACTCAGTGGTCCGAAATCGTAAAACTTGAAATTTTTTATTTCTCTGCAAGACTGGAATATTTTAGTCGCAAATTTTTAACCATAGATACTAACTAACCGTAAAAGTTGTCCGTAAAAATGCTGCAAATTAAAACTTCTGCAAATACATTGAAAAAAAATTTCCGGGACAGTTTTACGATGAATTCTACATGGGAGTATTTGTTGAACCTCAATTGCACTAGTGGCATGAAAATTTGTTGTAACAACTGGGTAACTGAATAGTATGCGATAACAGGGTTTTTTTAAACTGTTACAACGGCGTAAAAAAAGAATCGTACACCTCTATTTTCGTAATAGATCATTCATTTCTTTCTAAAATACTTTTTTAAGATATGCCGGGTGGAAAACTGAAGGTATGTTTCTCTTCAAGAATGCTACGAGTTGAAACGGTCTTAATTAAATTAGAAAATTTATTTCGTAAAAACTATACCTTTTTTGGTGGTTTTATCGACAATGGTTCATAGCATGCAATTGATACACTGTTTGTAAATGGTACGTGGATTGTAAAGTATTTTCTAGTTCAATCTCTCTCTGAAATTTCACACAAGCTGTTTTGTCGTTTCGTTTCAGAAATTTTGTACAACTGAATTTTTCTCTCCATTCCGAGACCAGTTGTTTCGATCCTAACCTGTAATTTCGTATCGTTCGATCCGATCACGTTTCCCCACTACGTTATTGTAGATTTCGCAGAAATAGTGCTCGACGGAACATCTTCCGTAAAAATTGTAGCTTACGTTTCGACTAAGCCCAGCGAAAATGATTATTGATTTCCTCGAAACCGTACGGGATTCGACGGGAACTATAGTCTTCTAGATTACGGATGTTTTTCTAATAAAATGGTTATCTGCGCGAGTTGAAGATTTTCGACTAAAGTGGATCGGAATAATAGCTTCCCATCCGATTATCGAGAGACAATATCAAACGTAGTTAGTGATTTTAATACGGTAGCTTTGAATCCGAATAATCGAGAATTCGAATAGATGGGTCTCCCCATACCATTAATCAACGTTGATCGATACTTTTAGGTAGTTGCAGGTTGCGAGAATTCTATTGAAACGAGGTCGCCGAGTTCTACACAGAACTATTTGCTCTAACAATAGATATAGCGTAGAACGAAATTTACCGCACTCAAGCCGGTTAAAATAAAGACTATGCTAACGTTTAATAAAATGGATCGTTTGCCACTGACGTTAACGGAATGGTCGAACGAAAAACCATTTCCAAATTTTCATTATGTCGCGTTTGACAGAATTAATTATCCTATAATGTGTGTTGTGTGTGTGTGTGTGATATTATACATATATCATAATATGTAATTCCTGTTTCTTAAATATTAATATTTATGCATTGAAATTGTTTCTGGTCATTTTATATAACATATTCGAAAATATTAGAAATAATAAGCTGATGTATAGTATGTAAAACAGAAATACATCACAATTGACAAGAACACGATAAGAAATTTAAAAATGTTTTTAAATCGTGATGGTAGAATTTTTATTGAAAGAAAAATGCATTGTCCTTCAGCATATAGTACAATGTGTATACGTAACGTAACAAAGAAGACAATTTGTACAAGCGCGCATTCATTGCTAACTACCTACTGGTTTCAATCGACAATGCTTACTTTTTCAATGTAGCATCCAGTTGAACATTGATTGCACCCCCATTCAAAGTTATACCATTAGAGAATGATTTTATATAAATACATTTTAGCGAGCTGTCCTACTGCGATGAACAATCACTGGTTATAAACACTTATTTTAGTCACGGTATACATTTGTATCTTCTTTTTTTATAGATATTATTTATTTATAAATAATCACTATTTGGGTACACAATTATAAATTATTATGCAACTTTAATTCTTTTTAGTCTTATCTCGATGCAACATTCATTTTATTCCAATTACTTACACATTCTACAAAAATTTCGAATAAAATCTTTGAAGTACAAACGTTATTCTTTTCGCTCTAGTGGAATCAAACTTCTGTTGTTTTGTTATTAATATTTGAAATCGTTTAGGAAATTATTAGAAACGACGAAATACTTGTAATTCTAAGTGTACACGACATTTTTGCAAATTATTATTATGCTAATATCGTTTGCAAAATCGTGGGATATCCCATATGATGTATGTACGATAGAAAATTCGAGTGTTAGAGGTTTAAGATTTCTTTAAAAAAATTGAAGAATCATTTTTCTGAATCATCGCAATGATTTTATTAGTCCGCAGACACGGCTTTCAGCCATAAGACAATCTTTTTCCCACTTAAAATCACGGCGCCGGTGGCGGCGTGGCGCCGGAAAATATTCCGTTGCCGGTGCAGCGATCAAACATTACCCAAAAGTCTCGAACAGTCTCCGTCTGCTCAAATACTCAAATATGTAGCAAGAACCATGATATTCTCAAATGGAAATTTCCGTTGCCAAGGAAGGCCTTCGTTCTCCCGTACAGCCGTCGTCCCATGGCGGAAGATGAAACGTGTCGCGTTCGAGTTTAAATAGAACTTACCTGGTATAACGAACGCTCGTCAAATATTTATACCGAATACTTGGCTGTTATAGGGGAACTTCCGAAAACCTATCTCGCCCAACTTGTCCCATTGTTCCCGACGTTCATTCATTCGATAGTATGTCGCCGGGCGAATAAGTAATAACTGAACCTAGACTTGGACTTTCTGAAAATGGGAGAAAGATTCGGTACGTTAACGTGATTTTCCGTTCATTTGCGAGAAATGGCACCTGTTTGCACGGCTCGTATAAACAATATCCAGACACCAGTTACTTACTCGCATTGTCGCGGCAGTGTATAGGAAAGACTAGGCTGGATTTACAATTTATTTTGTGATTATATGTAATAATTAACACTTCTTTGCCGTTCGGAATTTACTCGAACAAAATTTATATCTATTGTATTCCTGTATGTTTTTCAATGACTACCGACAACAATGAAAAGTAGAATTTTAATTCGATTATTTCCATTTCTTTAATTAATTTTAGGTTAATAAATTTTCTAGATACTATCGTAATGCTCCCTATGGTGAAATGCGCGTTCCCCTTTCGATTTTTATCTCAGAAATATAGAAACGTATCAAGTCTCCCTATGTGTCGATCCTCCTCACAATTCCCCTACTTGGGGAACCACATCTTAGTACTGAAAAAATTATTTGCACATGCTTTTCTCAACCCTCATCCATTCCTCGTGTCAATTTCACACCATTTTCACAGATACTAAATATACAGTGTAATCTATTGATCATTTTATCAGCTGTGACTGGCAATGATAAAGTAATCTTGGGTTATTTCGCAAGGAAGGATTTCGCAATATTAGTTATTCATGTTTCCGTCATATTCATTCTTAAGCATTTTGTTAATTTGACATTAAGAGACTATTTAGATATTGTGCGGTTCCCATTATAATACACGCTCGAATAAATATTATTAGCGACATCATAAAATATGGCAGGATATACTACATTAATACCACGTTTTTTGTTTGATAAGTGTGGTTTCCTCGATGAAATTCAGCCATCATTATAATGTCAATAATTCTTAAATAAAATATCGGGTTATTTGACGGCTTAATGATAATTTAATTATCAGAATGACAGATAATTTTAACGATTGTAAAATAAGTCTCCGATTTTTATTTTAAATATTTACGCGATAATTAATGCTAATACCGAGGCGATAATGTATGGTAGAAACTCTACAGTTTTGATGAGGGCTTAATTTATTGATTCTCTCGATTATTCAGCTTCGATGAGTCATAATGCAGCTTCCTCCAGTCTCGGATGACTATGGCAATGCTAAGTGGTTATACCAGCTCGCAACGGGTCGAAAGTGAATTTTCGCAATTGTTCGTCAAAAATTTCTGTGCTGAATTAAATAGCTTTGGCGACATGAATAAAATATTTCCTGAAGTGCGACAAGATTTTTATCTTACTTCCTCGATTTCTCGAGGAAAAGAATAGAATAGTCTGTCATGTGATACACAGAAATTTTCTACAATTTGGGTACTTGCAGAAATTGCAGTTTAAAGTAAAAATGGATTTTCCAAGCTCGTTTTCTATATTTAAGAACTGGTTGATGCAGGAAATAAGAATTATAAGTCTTACAAGAGACAATGTTTTTGAAATTGCTTTTTCTGAACTCTGTTAGAATCGAGTAAATTATATTTAAATTATATTTGATAGATATTACTTATATGTATTATTATCAGTAGACTGCGAATTTTATGTATTCATGACAAAAATGAATTAGTAAAACACTGAAAAATAATGAATAGGTGTAATTTAAAACTGTAAAACCATTAGAAAAATTTAAAGATATTGTACTATTATTTTAAACCTTTTAAACATGCTAAGAAAGCAAATATATAAATTTCTATTCCACTCGAATTTGTTGTAATTCACGTAAAACATTTTAATTTGGAAAAAATATCCGCTGTCTACTAATCAATTCCTACATATTTAAGTATTGCGTGAGGTATTATATCAATCTCTTGTCCATAAAATGGAAAAAATCACATACAGCGGAATTAATCAAAGTCGGAAGAAATGTCGAATTTTCAAGTTAAAATAGCTCCGACTTGCAAAGGGATGAATATAAAGATTCGTAAACGATTGTTTTCCGTTGTATACATATTATTCAACGAGAAAGCAGGAGCGAAAAATCGTTCATCCACCGAAGACTTTCCACCGCGAATAATTTAGGGAAAAAATATCGAGCGTAGAACTGGGTCCAAATGCATAGAACTTCTTTTTACCGTGGCACATACTTTACGCCGTTACTCGGCCGTATATTCTGATATCCTAGAACTCAACCTTGTTCCCCGCAACCCATTTCAAAGCACTCTTGTGGTTACTTTGGTTCACCCAGCTATACGTGTATTGTGAATTCCGATATTCGCGACCGCAGCCTTCTATCCTCTGAAAACGTATTTGCTCCGAGTATGAACTTAACCAACCAAAAATCTCCGAAAATTCCTAAGATCGTTGCCCGATCTATTGATCTGTCTGTCTGTCTATCTATTTGCTTGTTTATACGGTGTTTTATCGTTCTGATCGTTTACATGGTTCCCGGCTTTTCATGGCGAATAAAAGCAGAGCTACCGTTGTAAAATATTTTACTGTCCTTTGTGTGACGGTAATAGCTGTGTATCCCGCAGTTTTCATTGTTATTAATCCGTTCCGCAGCAATTAGAAAATATAAAAAGTATTCTAGCTGGAAATGTGCATAATATTTAACAAAGAATGGCACGATTTCGCGCAAAGTGAGGTTTGAAATGTTTCACGTGGACCTGAAATAATTTGTTTAATTCATTTCATAATCGCCTAAAGTCTAGATTGCTGTAAACGGTGTCACTTGATTCTTGGGGTAATAAATGAATTTTAGTGAGCTAAATATATGAAAACTGAAGCAGAAATTTAAATGAACGCACAGTGAACAAATTTTGAAACTGTATTTATTGCAATTGCGTTTGGCAAGGTTCAATTTTCCTCTCGCGAGGGTAATAATGGAACTGTTTTTGTAACATTCACAGAAACAGTTGGTAATGTATTTGTATCCAAAATAGAGAAACTTCATCACGATAAAGTTCATATCATAAAGTGTTGAATTATATTAATATCAAAACAAAAATGCATATACAATATAAAACGTAAAGACTTGCGTTGCGTTGCGCAAAATATTGCGTAATAATATTTAAAATTTTCAGTCACGACGGATAGTAATATTAAAATCAAAAAAATACTGAATGCCAGGCCGCTTTGTGTAACGTGACGCGACGCAGCACACTGTGAAACGAAAGAGCGCTCTCTTGGAAATATTGTTGCAAACTTGGTTAGAACGCGCACATTTCGTTATTGCCTCTGGTGCGTGCCGTGATCTCCTTTCTCGCAACATATAATTTCAGCAAACAAATTCAGTCAACGTCCGTGAATAAATTTGCAAATCAAGTTAAACGTTTCCTCAGCTATTTACGGTTTCTTAGTAAGATCACGTTTACCTAATAAGCTGTTCCATAGTTTCATCATTTAGAACGATATATCAGTTGGTTTTTCAATTATAAATCTCAGTTTAATCATAATTGCAAGAATATTCAGAATGTTCAACAAAAACAGAACAATTTTCTTTTATTGTGTAATAAGCAAACTTACAATTTTATATGTATATTTACTGCAACAACTCTATACGTGATGAAACATCCAATACGGTTTAGCAAGCCTTTTTTTATTTCGTCCTTCATTAAATATATACTAGGAAAATCAGATAATGAAATAAAACAATGTTTAAAATGTGGAGTTTTACATCATATATGTATCGTAAAAAATAAACACAACTACTGATGAAATATACATTGTACAGTGAATATAAAAGTATTTGAACACTAAAGTTCTTAAATGAAATTATTACAGTTCGAAGTTAAGGATCGGAAGAAAAAACGTTGTCCTACTTTATTAGGATGAATAAAATTATGTTGCGAATTAAACAAACTATTCCAAGGGATAATTCAAAGATTTTTAATGAAATTGGTGACAGACCTTCGCAACGTTCGCTGTCTCCCAATGGTTCTTACGTTGCCTGTTAGAAGACTTTTCATTTACGTCCAAGGGTCTCTTGAACTTCGCCATCTAAGTTCGGACAGTTTCACTTTTTAAATTCAAATGTTAATTCCCGCAATTAAGGTTCCCTTTAATTTCGCTGCTATCTCAACGTCATGCCGATTACCGTGTAACGAGAACTCGTTTTTGCAAAAGTATTGGAATTCCTAGGAGCGAAACCATCTTGGATAAAGTTGAATAGAACCATGATCATTTGCATGGAGGCTTTATGCCGTCTCGCCCCTACAAAATCATCGCCGCGGAAACGTTCGTTTCATTGCGATCTAACAAGTTGCAATGCTTCTTTTATCAGCCCTCGTTGGATTGGGAATTTTATTGTCGGAGGGTGTGGACCAAGATGGAGGGTACGCTCGATGCAATCTGCATAATTAAATACAAATCGTTCCATTTCCATTTTGCAGTATTATAGTTGACTCTTTACTTCGGCAAAAATGGCGTAACAGATTAAATTGAAAATCTGAATCGAACCATCGATTTGCATAGAATTGGTTAAGAATTATAATAAACTTAAGTCTATAAAGAAGTAGAACTTTTACAATTGCAGTCTGTACAATAAGATTTATTAAATTATATAAAACAGTAGAATTTTTTCAATTTCAGTGTACAGAGATAAATGCATTTGTGATGAAAATGAGTAGCTCGGTGTAATTTAAAACAGTTGAAACATTAGACGAATATATTACAAACGTTGTTATGTTTGTAAATTCCTATTTACATAGAATTTATTAAGAATCATGCTAAATTGAAATCTGTAAAGAGTTCTGAATTCTGCAAAGATGACTAGGTTCACTAGACGAAACAAGTTTCAGAAGAATGTTAAACATGTTGATCCAGTAACATGCTTCCGTTGTTCTCTACGAGCGTATATCACTCACGTGCAAGATTTATGGCTGGGAAAGACTCAAATTGCGAACGGCACGTCTGTTCTTACAGTTATTGCAGCTACTAAATTGCAGACCGAACGCTGCCAGATGATCTTTAAGAAGAAACTGATAACAGGGAAAGTTGAAAAGTGGACACACGAGCTGAACGGACCCTGTAATAGCTTCCTGGACTTAGACCGCCATAAATCTTGCACAACAGCCACCGAAACCTTGTCCCATTGCCCGAGTCTCCCACTTTTCTCAACTAATTACCCTACATTTTTTATGCCATCTGAACTTCCGCGTAGCCAATAGTCTCTCTTCTTCGGTAGTCTCCCCAGGGAACAGCTGGTGGGGTGAAGTTTCTGTCGAACACATAATTTCGAGCGTGCGAACCACTTTCTCGAAACAGAGTTTCACTAGAGTAAAATTCATCTTTATCTTCAATTTTTAACCTTTTGCGCTCGAAGCTATTTCCACTCGAAAACTGACCATTTCTTCCGATGTAGAATATTTTTATTCCCTAGAATTTTTAAAATTTTATTGTTACTTGAAGTTCGCTACATCTGTTTAGATAACAAATGAAAAATGTCAAATATTATTGACAATAAAAACAATAGAATTATTTGCGCTGTAACATGATTATTTAGTATTGCATAAAATTCAACTTCATCTGTATTTTATATTTGAGTATGTACTTTCAAGTAGATATGGAAAATCGTTTAACGTGTAGCACTCATAAAAACCACAATTTCTTATTAAAAACACAGACAATATTTCTGTTCATAAAGTTCTTTATCAACCTTGAACATGAACTAAATGGAAATAACTAAATCACAATTTCGATGAAAATGTTGCAAAATTGTTAGTCGCGATTACATAAAACAGTGATTTTCACTTTCTGTTTTCTTATGCAGTACAAGTTGCTGCATATTTATATCGCGGAGTAAATTGATCATTAGAGAATGCATTATTAATTCCTCGCCAGACCCGTTCAACAAAACACAACAAGTATTTAACGGATCGATATTTCCTATTCGGATTTGAAATATACTGTGTCCAGATTTATCACGTACATACCGTGGCCTCGAGATTTGAATGTTAAATTCACCGGCGCTCGAACGTTCCGACGAACCTCGCGATTTTCGTTCCGTTCGATTTTTTCGCTCCGTTCGTTCAATCTGGTATTCAAAGCGAGTCCCTTCTCCACGACTACAACATTTTCGATATCTCTTAACCTTGCGCTCGCAACCCCATTTTCGATCACCTTTTCCATGGCACCCTTGTTCCTTCTTGTAGTTTATACTCGTTTGTTCCGACCAATGTTAGCATAACGTATACTTTTCCTCGTTGCTGTTTCTTCTCTCGTATAACTACCAGCAATGACATCCAGCTCGATGCATACTCATTAATTCGAAACGAATCTAATAGTGCAGAAGTTTCACTCTAGCATTTCAATAATTATTTACAAGAGATGTTGTGTCATTTTTCATATTTTAACGCTTTGCATTCGGAACTATTTTAACCCGAAAATCAAACGTTTCTTCTGACCTAGAATATTTCAATTCGCTATGATTTTTTAAATTTTCTAAATATGAAATTTATATAATACTGTAGGAAATATGGGATAATATATCTCTGAGGTTATGAATACCACTTTTGATCTGTACACTTTACTTTAATGTTTACTTTATTATAAAGATAAAGAATACTTATAAGCCACTATAATATAATGAGATACTAAGAAACGTGTTTAATACTGTGGCGGTTTGATACAGTCTTAGACTAGATGCGAGGCGTCGCACATTGCAGTAAGTCTACTTCACAACAAGTAGCGCAAGAGGGCGCATTGACTCTATAGAATTCCAACAAATACCTCTTACAAGACTTGTTTCATAATTGGCTAGACATATCTGATAATGTAAACAATATTTTAAATAATAGAATAGCAAATTTTTAGTGACGCCTCGGAGGCGCCATTCGAGTAGTAAGGGTTAAAACTTTATTAGAATAGCTCGTTTCCTGTATACATATATATTAGGTTGTCCCAAAAGTATTGTCCTCTACATATAATTTGGTTTAGCTATTCAGTGGTCAACATTAGCGTAGCTGTGTTTGTTTAATATCGAAAATGTTAACATTTGAATTACAACATATACAGTAGGACCACGATTAACCAGTTTGATCGGGAGACAAACAGCCCAGATAAATTAAAGCAGGACAGATAATCGACACCCGAGGAAATAATTAACGTGTACGTTATATTCTCCAAATAAATGTTTTATATTGGAAAATTTATTTCCCTTTATAATGTATTCATATTTAAACGCATATTTGTTTATAATCGGAATCCGGTTAATCCAGGTCCTGCCGTATCATTCTCAAATTGGACACTTGTATTGATTGAATTCTAAATCTTTCTAATGCTTCTACTGTAAAACGTTTAATGTGTTTCGGTTGGTATTGTGAGACGTATTTCATTACAATGTCGCGTTATAACTGAATCATAATTTGTTGATTTAAAATGTTCAAGAAAAATGGTCGAATTATTAGATGATTGCATATGTTCGTGCCCGATTTTCATAGATGTCAATCATCCATAGATATCGATCATTCATAGGTGATGCTGTTTTCTAATTGTAGAAAAGTGTGGTGAATGTATAATTTTCTTTTTCTAATTGTAGAAAAGAATGACTATATAATTTTATTTTTCTAATTGTAGAAAAAAACGGTGACTATATAATTTCTTTTTATAATTATAGAAAAGTATGGTGACTATATTTAATTGATTAATATATATATATAATTGATTAATCAAGCCATACTCTTTAAAATCTTGCCATTAAATTTTATTTTCAAACTGGGCACGAACTTATCTAAGCATATGATATAATCCTAGTCTCTTTCTTGCGGCTTCTTCTGAGGTGCGTATAGGGGTTAATAAATAAATACATATTCGAGCAATATTTTCGTTAAATTAATTGCGAAAACGCTGTGGAACATTTTGATGCCATCTGACATGGTCGCACGTTATACGAGGAAACCTGTGGCCATCTCCGCCGCGGAATCGCATTCCCAACAGGGGGTGGCAATGTCCTTCCACAAATGTCATTTTTCGTTTGGCGTCTACTACAGCTGAAATCCCAGTACAACCGAAAACTTAACCCTGTTGCCGCGATCCATTTCACGGCTATCCAGTTTATTCTTGTCCAGTTTCCAGCCTGGCGACTCGACCGCTGCGCTTTTCCCAGATAATACGTATACATATAGCCCGGTGTGACAAGTCCATATCGGCGCGGTGCGACGCGCTTTGCCTCGCCCTTTAATCCGATAACGCGCATCAGCCCCTGAAACTCTCTCCGAGAGCGAAGGTTTGGTAGAAAATTAGCCAGCCATCTACCGAGTGTCTAGGCTCCAACCGATCCCCACGTGCGCTCACCCTTCACACATTGAATTATTTAATTCTTGGTTTTTATTGATATTCCACATGTTTCAATCTGCGGAAGTCTGGCGTGGGCTCGATAGTGAAGATCAAAAATTAAAAAATATTTTAAAAGAACTTTTTAAAAACCACGCTTATATTGAAGTGCAGTAAAAAGGTGAAACTAATTTTTTTTAGATATTAGTGATTATAAATAAAAGCGTGGAGCGTCCACGAAGATTACGTTAATATAATTTAGCGCTCCACGCTTTTATTTATAGTCGCTAATATATAAAAAAATAATTTGGTTTTAAAAGCGTGGTTTTTAAAAAGTTTTTTAAAGTTTTACAATGAATCGTGAGTAATTTAAACAACATTGAATAAAAATTATTCATAAAACTATATATATATATTCTTTTAGTTAGTTTCTATAGATTTATCTAAAAAAAACTAAAAGTATTGTTGATCGACGGCAACGTTTTAATGGAAATTGAGATTCGAAGTGCCTGCGTACCATAAAGGGTTAAAATTTGCTAGAAATTTGTACATATTGCCAGGATGATTACTTCGGGGCAAGTGACGGTCCAATTATGAACTCCGCGGTATACACGTCCTTTGCCTCGGTGTATTTTCGAAAAAACTTTCAATCCGATTCCATTGGAACTTCTTAGTTCGTCCAGGAAAGTTTGGATTAACCAGTAATCAATGATTGCTCCACTTTCTCCAATGTTCGAGAGGAAGAGAAGAGGCACGAGAGAGAGAGAGAGAGGCGATTATTCCACTCGTATGCACATATAACGACAATTTGTTTCTTATGAGGGTGGTTGTTATCCCAGTTAAAATTCCTCAGAACTATTTCACGGAACGCAGTGAATATTCGCGCACGAATAATTATTTATTGGTTTGCCTCCTAGCTTGCGGAAGTTTCAGAAGAAATTGTTGTTTCTAAATATCCCGAGATTTGTTGACTTTTGTTAGCGGAACGCTACTCCGTTCTGGGGTCGTGGTCTCGCCGTTCCATTTTTAGGGATGTTTTCCTGTGTTAAACGCTTCTTCTCCACTAGTGTGCACGTTGCACCAATTTAACAACCTCTCTCCATTTTATTCTAAATACACACATAAATTCTTTTTAAAGCTCACAAGTAGTTGTCTATAATAAGATTCTTCCTATTGTATTTTATTATGATGCGTAAATTTGTTTGGAATGTCTATGGAAAACATCAAGACAATAATCGGATTGGTTTAGGTATTATAAAGGGTGTCGCTAAAATGTTCGAGTTATTTGAAAGGGCGATTCTGAGGTCATTTGAAGGGACATTTTCATTTGCAAAAATGTCCCCCTCGATTTTGTTAAGGAGTTACTAGCGACAAATACAGCATGCGATGACGGGGAGAGTCCGGCTCAGCACGGCGGCAGGTTTCATTGAACGCAGCGTTGGTGTCGGGCCGCGGTGAAGCAGTGAACAAGTGAAGGAGCGAAAATTGATTTAATTACTACTCACTTATCAGACAAAAGGTCAAACAAAAAATAGGACGCGAGAGCGATCGCTGTAAGACTAGAATTTATGGCATTCGCATGTTTCGGGTTTTCTGCAAATTGGTAGGTCGGCAACTGTTCGAAAAAAGTCTGTCCTTTTACTCAGCATGAGGTAGAAAGATTAAATACGCGTTGTGTTTATGAGTCTCTATTGTTCTATACATCTCTCAACCCATTGCCGTTTTTTGACGAGCCAGACTCGTGATAAAGATTTTTACAAAGTCTAACAAATATAAATGTTACGCGTTCCATTTTACATAAAATAAAATTTGATTCTTTTGTCATTAATATTTAAGCATTAAAATAAATATAGCCATACAAAAAATATAAATTTTCTTTTCCATTCTACGATATTTTTGTGCATAAAGGCGTTTAAATCACTGCAACTGTAAAGAAAATGGTACGACAAGGGATTTAGAAACTGTCCAGAAAAAAAGAAGGGACGATGTTTCGCCATTATGATTGCCATAAACTCTATTCTTACAGCGGCCCTCTCGTGTCCTGTTTTTTGTCTGACCGTCCTGTCGTTCGGCATGCATAATCCCCTCCCTAAACTCTTCAGAAAAATCTTGCATAAAGTCAGTGTCGTTTGAACAGTGGTAGAGTGAACATATCCAAAGACGCGTCAATTCGAAGTTCGCGAGTGTTATCTACCATCAGTTGTGCAATTCGGTGACCTGATCGTACGTCCCTTAGCTTTCGGCACCGCTGTACACCTGAAGTCAGCTGTGCACTTCGTACGTATGTAATGTTGAAATGCTTTCCCGATTCACGGTATATTAGTCGAAGAATAAACTTGGAAGTTTGATGACAAAGCAAACTACGTATAATAAATTTCTCTCCGATAGCCTTTAAAACAGTGTATAAAGTTAAATGGTGCTACGCTGTTCGGTACAGTCCTATTTTTAAAAAGTTATGCTTGTCTAAAGTGGATGGTACAAAGCCGCCCGCAAACTTTTCCCGATAGGTAATATTTATGACCGAACGAACCCAGATACATTTTTCGATCATTCGCGGATGGTCCGTCGCGAATGCGAAGTAATCATATTCCATAATAAATAGTTAGTCGGTGAAAGATTAAAGCTTCTCGAAAGACGGACTACTTTTCAATCGTCTCTTCGACGATATCAGAGGTTATTTCGTTTGAAGGGTAAATTTCATCGAGATCTGACGCATAAATTTGACCGGAGCGAAGTCTGAGGCATAAATTTCGTCGGAGTCTGTATTCGCCCTGTTCCACCACCAAGAACCCCACGGTATCCTAGAACTTAACCTCATTCCCTCAACCTACATCGAAGCACTCTCGTTTATTTTCGTTCGACTTTCCAGACACGCGGGATCCCGCGGCATCCCACTGACTCCTGGGACCGAAAGCTGTTTGTTGGCTCTCAAAGGTCCTTTATCGCGAGCTATTCACGATCATTTCTTTGTTTCGTTAACAAATATTATTTGCTGGCAAACGTTTCTTCGCATTTTGCTCCGCATACAACCTCTTTTTCTTCATACATTTCTTCGTGTGTAGTGTACGAATTTAATTCGTACGTTTTTACACGTGGCCTTAAAGTAGTGAAGGATTAAATCTTTGAATTTTTATCTAACATTAGTAGATAATGTAGCATTTTAATTCGCAAAGTCATATTGTTTCCGGTTATATTTTGCATTAACAAAACTTCTATTACCCACTACTTTAATATTATAAATACCATTGATTAAAATTTTCATTGCTTACATAGTAATAAACGAAATGCTACCGGAGCTGAACATCACTTTTGCGCATAATTACTGTGCCCCATCGTAACAGATTCAACTCAGTGGAACAATGTGAAACAATGTGAAACAAAAACTTGAGTGCCCAGTAAATGGCCGCGGACTTTATTTACTTTACGCGTAGTAAAGCCATTCGTTGATGTAAGAAGTTTTTATTTCATTCCTTGTTCCATAAATTAAATCGTAAACACGTCTATTGCATTAGCATCTATGTTCTAATGTTTATGCATCCCATAAAATTGTTACTGTCTCCGCAGTTCACAAAGTGCTCAACTTATACAGATCCTTTCGGTGTGTTGTACTAGTTTTAATCATTAATCTACCAGGAACATGTTATTTCGCACTGTCGAAGGACCGGGACGTATATTATGCACGATTATATTACAGATATTCAGATAAGTCTCCATTTCGTAAAGTAACGAACAGAATATTTTATTTCCGCAGTTTGCAAATCTAAGTTAATTAATCCTTTACCTTGCTAACAGTGCAGTCGGTCAAACCAGTTTCAATTTCCAATATTTTCACTTTTCTTTTTGAGGAACTCTTAAAACGGTGTTCGTAATAAGAATGAATTTTTTAATAGAATAATGAATTAATTTCTAGTAGCTTCACACATAGTCGAATAATGAATTAATTTAGAATGCTGTCGGTCAAAACAGTTTCAATTTCCAATATTTTCATTTTTCTTTTTGAGGAACTCTTAAAACAGTAGTCGTAATAAGAAAGAAAATTTTAATTGAATAATGAATTAATTTCTAGTAGCTCACACACACAAATTTGAACTTTAAATTTGCCATTTGACAAATGATCTTTAAGAGTCGACAAAGCCGACTAAGACGAAGGTTTTGCCAATTTCTATAATTCCATTGGCAGCTTGATAAAATAAATATTTCTGCATAAATAAACCGACTCGCGTTAGATTGTGTTTGGTGTAATATTTCTCGAGACTTGATTCGATTCCTGACGTAAAAAAGTAGATACTGGATATAAATCTCGGAATTCCTAAGGATCTCACGATGTGTGCCCCCAGCCCATATTCCCTTCGCATCATGGGTTTTACTGTACGTATATGTCACATAGGATTCGAACTATTGGATTACAACAAGGAACATCTGTATGGACGTCAGAACAGACAGTATATCCTCGAAAGAAGCACTCTAGATATATCCGTGTTTCACCAGGCTCACAGTTTTTGTTTTTTCTCCTTTTCCAGATTCCCTTTAGAATTTCATATTTTTATGGTAACGCGGCGTACATTTACAGTATATCTACGTACATTTCCGTCTGCAAGTTTTTGGAGAGATCGCCGAAAATGTCAATTAAATCTCTCCAATAATATTTTACATATAGCTCTATCTATGGATATAATAATGAGTTAACAGAAACATTTTTAATTTGTTTTACATATCATGTTTTGTATTATTATTACAAAGAGGTTTAAAATAAAGCTCACGGCTAATATTAAAGAAAGGTTTAAAATATAGCTTTCGATTAATAGTAGAAAATGATGCTTATTTTCAAATATATATTTCTATTTAAAAAGTGATAGCACACTCAAACTTTTTCAATGATAGTAATATGGTATTAATAGATTTGTTTTTATTTTGTAGGAGCAAGTGAACGCCCGCCTGGTAAGTTTGCATTTCGATTTAATTCTTGGTAATAGTTAATATAGCACATTATATTTTTCCTGAAATGTTTTGCGTATATACATATTATTCGTGTGCTTTGATTAATTTTCGTTAAAACTAAACCTACCATCGCCGGTCAAAAAGAGCGGTTCCAGATCTTTTATTTTACAATTGTTGACATAATAAAAATAGTTTCATAAGAAATGATTGTATAGATATCTTTAGTGGAGAACATATTACGACAGGAGCTGCACAAAGTCTAAATAAAATCAATCTTGTCATTTTTATAAGATAACATGTACCAGTTACTTTTAAAGCTCGGTAGGTTTAGTGTTAAAAATAACGTTTTCTACTTTCAAATCAGTTTTGAGATAAAATAGTTGACCATGGGAGTATTTAACAGAAAATGACTGCATTAGCTTTTGCATATTTTGTTTCCACTTTTTCAAGCTTCAGTTTTCGCAACGTTCTATCGTAATCGATGTTACTCTGCACGTTAATTGTTTCAATTGTCATCGTGGCAGTTTCAGCAGTGAGTTAAAAATTAATATAAAATGGAACCTTATAATTTGACGATTACAGTGTATCGTTAAATAATTTAATCTCTACAAATAGCTGGCAATAGATACTCGAGAATTGTCGGCCACGTTACAAATGCGGTTCTAGACAATAGTACTGAACAATTGATGACGTGATAGTGGGCAACGAGAGAATGCCAAGTTAACTAAATAATAGATAATGCGCAAGAGCGGGGCATTCAAATCGTAAATGACTCTTGACAAAACATTATGTTCCAAGTAAAATAATCTAACTTTTATTACGCGTAACGCGGCTTCAAAATTTATTGTTCTTCCTATGTGCGCATGCATAGTTATGCGGATGTTTATGCAAAATGAATATGTTGTTCATCAATTCTAACAGGGGACAAGTAAAGAGTTTTATCTTGAATAATTTTACCAAGTTAAAACTAATATGTATATCGATGTTTTTAAATGCTCTTGAACTTTAAATTATTTAAAATTGCACCCATTTTTGTCATAAATTCATAACATCAATGCATAAATCTAGTTATAACTTTTGTCATTTCTATTACGAAGTTCAAATTGCCCTGTGACGAATCGTACGAAACTAGCTTAGCATAGTATCAACCGCATCTGCTTATGTATGTGCTTCCCGAAGCGATCCGCTAGAACAAGGAATCTTATTTCGAACACCAAACAGTTAGAAGCAAATGTTCCTACAGAATCATGGGAAGCTGTCCCGGAAAATACAAACCGGGACTAGTAATTTTATTCCCCTTTCTTTTTCGAAACTTGTACCTTGGAGTCTCGCTCTAGGTTCATTGTAGTTTCTTTTCCGATGTCCGTGATCCAGGTCCGATTCATGGACCAATACGATACAACAAGACTCTCGGAGACTCGAAAGGGATCAAACATGAATTCCGACGGAAATTTTAGCTGGTAAAAATCTAAATTTCGATGGTAAAAACAGTTTCATCCGAAAAATATTGTTAGATGATCGCGGAACTTCGTGCCTGGTTTAAAAATAAAACGGAAACCACATTTTAAGGTTACAGTAGAAGGTTACATTTTTTAACGTAAAATTCTGATAAAGTTTTTTACCCATAGATTGCCTCGAAGTCTCTAAAGTCTTGTAGCCCTTTCTTCAAAATTTATTGATTATTCACAAACATTGAAATCATATTGTACTCTCCAAAATAACTTTAGTTGAGTCTACTAAGAAACAGTTCATATATTGTCACGTAATAATATTGTGTATCGTGTTAACCCTTTCGCTGATACGTTCGTAAATATACGTTTTTAAAATTTTTCTGATTTTTTAGCTACTCTCGTAAATTTACGTTTTTTTATTTTTATTCTGTTCTATTCGTCTTCCCTAACTCAGCAGCGAATATATTAAGATATAATTCGCAATCACTATGCCATTGAACACAAACACATATACGTACATTAATTTTCATTTATAAACAGAAATCTATATTGAAATATCATACTGATCTTACGAACTTTTTCGCAGTATGAACAGTTCTAACGAACACTCGAGATAACGTACGATTGCCGACTAGGTATTTCAGTTATCTTGTACGGTGAGGACCGATAAACAATGTGGTTTTTCCGTGGGACTACCTGGCTTTCCCAATAGACTGTCATTTTTTACCAGGGATAATTTTGGTAAATTGACTTTTGGTCAGCTAGATCGGCCAAATACTATTCTACTGATCTAGTGTGGCTATATGTAACACGTAGCAACGATTCCATCGTCTTTTAGACGCTGCAGACATTCTTGGGCCTTTGCTTAACCCTGTTTCTACAGGCTAGATCAAATCTTCCGCAGCTGCTACTCAATCCTCAAAAGACAACAGTGTTTATGCTAATCCGCGGATGTACTCGAGTTTCCGTGCTTTTCGGCCACTGCATAACGGAAATCTCGAATTCTGCATTACGTCCGGCGAAGGCTGTTATACTGCGCCAACATGCTACATCACGGTCCGCGTACGATAACACGGAAGTCAATAATACCTTCCGACCAGCGGCGCCGAGACGTTCGGCTACCTATCGTGTGCACTGAAAATACCGAATTTTCTTGTCACGTCGTTTTTTTCCTCTCACTTTCTCTTCTCTTTCTCTCTCTCTCTCTTTTTTTATCATCTCTGTTCCTTTTTATCTCTTTCCGTTCCGTCGCCATTATCTTTCCAATAACGGTGGCAGGGATGAAAGTAGAGCCGCCGCCGCACAGCGCCGCGAGATCTAACATTAACGGGAACCGATAATTACTTTTTGGGCCATCTTAAATTCCCTCCTCTCGACCCGTGATAAACCATGATAACGCGATAACCGAGTTGCCCCTGTCAGTCGAATTTCCCGTCTCTCATTAGCACTTTTAATTAACGCTCTAATATCGATCGTCATCAGGAATCAAATTAATTGTTGTCGTTCTACGATCTAAATATGTCCCCCCGGGAGGGGGCTGGGCGAAAGCTTTCCACCTGGACCGAGATTGATTGCGGAGAACGTTTCCACCGCGCCTGTTCCCAGTGCTTTTAAGCTCTCGAATGAAGCAAGAATGCTACGCTGATAAGTTCGTGTAAGCGGAAGTGACCTAACATCGAACAGCACTTAATGAGAGACGTTGGTATTTTATTATGTAATTGAAACGTAACGATAGATTTAACCTGTCTGCACGAGAGAAAGAGTTAATAGAAGCAAAGAGAATCCGTGTTAACAAATTTCCCAAAATAAATGGAAGCAATAAAATGAGTATAGGTAAAGACGATAGAGACCAGGCTAATTATCATGTGTATGCAAAAGTTTTAGTAATTTTTGCAATTTTCATTTATTTATGCTATAAATTATTGTTTATCAACGGCGACAAATAGATTTTTTGTGCATGTATAAAATTGTAGAGAAGATTTCTAGATTTTTATTTAATTTCTTTAAGTGAATTAGAAGTAGCTGATTAAATGAACCACGATACGTTATATATTAATAAAGATATATTTCAATTTTCCATTCAGTGAACTTGTATAACATGATGAAAAAATTGTTTAAAAAACCTATACAAATGTATGTATGTTCGATAGCAGTAAGTGAAGTGTAAGGAGTTCTTTAAAACAATTTTTCTTGTACATTTACAGTACATAACAGTATCCACTGCCTATTTTTAAAAAAGAAATCATAACTGTATCCTTTAGATATAAATTTTTATTAGCAAGAAATTGTTACCTACTAGATGCCAGTGTTCCAAATCCATCACGAAGTAGCGCACGAGCGTGTACTCGTATTTACAGCTAACAATTAATTTTCATCTGCATACTAAAGCAAGTTGATGCATTCACCGACACGTTGGTAGAAGTTTAGATGGTTACTCAAGGCGGGAAACTTTGTTATACATTATTCTTGTTGGGGTTTTCGGGTGTAAGAATTCTTCTGCAAAAATTATTCCAACAATTCTCTAACAATGCTTCAACGAAGTTTTAATGTGCACTAATATTATATCAGTATCGGGATCCGTGCTGCAGGGTTGTGGATATCGAAAATCTCAACGATCAGAACTATCCAAGAATTCCGATATTTAAAAAGTGAAGATCATCACTCATCGGCAGTGCTCGGCCTGCCTAAAAGAATTCAACAGCTCCGATAGACGAGCAGGAATTGATAAGAGATATTCGAGGTTCATGATATTTTATTTCTTCGGTTGCTTTGATGGTTCATTTTGTGATTCCCTTTCAACGAACTGAGTCAAATATCCTTGTAAAGATTTGCACAATTATAAACGTGTATTGCTGTTAGTGTATTGTCAGTGTATTAACACTAAACCTATCGAGCCTTAAAAGTAACTGGTACATGTTCCCCCCTATAAAAATGACAAGATTGATTTTATTTAGACCTTGTGCGACTCCTATTATAATACGTGTAAAATAAAAAACCAGGAACTGTTCATTTTAACCGGTGGTGGTGCTAGATTAAGTGTTTATGCATCGGCAGATCAGAGGAATTGACTCGAATTGAGGGTAATAGTTACCCTCTTTGTGCCAGTACCGGAATAGTCGACGTATGCGCCGAACATACTCCAGAAATTTAAATTTGATTGATTCAATCATTCATGAAATATCGTGCAAGTTATCCGAGAGGAATTGCTTGGCTCGTCCGGGTAATAATTACTACAGTGTTGGCGTGACGATGGTCTCTGAAAATTCATAACTATGTATATCTGAAATATATAAAAGGTTTTGTACGAAGTTTCATAAAGATTATATGGTTATTTCATTTTTATTATAAATTATACCAAGGCCTAGGAGTTTAACAGTGGTCTTGCGCAATATTAAAGCTAACAAAGTATTGGTTAATATTTCAAAATATTGCTTACGTCCCATAGATTTTTCTATTAATTTTATATACTTTTCTATAGTTGTCTTGCTTTAACGATTCTATAAGCTGTTGATATTTCTAACGAAAATCATTACTGCTTTAAAATTCCATCAGATGAAACTTGTGGTATCGTACCATTTAGATTTTCTTTTGGTAACTGTGTATATAATGTGAAATAAGAAACCGCACAAACTTATGGCAAAACCAAATAGTTACGTGATAACAGAGGTGACTAGGTACTCCTAGAGTATACTCCATTTTGTGCATCGCCATTGCGTCATGTATACCTAGAAACTAAACCTTATTCCCGTAACCCACGACGAATCTCCCTCGTTTATTTCAGTTCAACTACTCAAGCACGTTACTCCCGTAGCCCCGATTACCCCGAGGGAATTGTCGGTTGTAGGTCCTTCTCAAAGTATACAACTCGCCGTGATCATCCAATAATAATATCTTGTACCTTGCAAGCCTCTAAGTTTGTCAATTAATTCTTTTCTGGCCGAACCGGTCGAGCCGACATGAATACCGTCGACGGAGTTTATCCTGACGGAGCGTGAGAATTTAATAACGTATGTATACCGGTGCACTTCTCAAGGACAATCGACGCTGAATGGCGAACCATATTAACCGTTTAGGCGAAGCAAGGGTTTTCGTATGTTGCTCGATAAACTCAAGCTATATTCTGCGACATAGAAAACTTTAGATGCCCGCCCAAATGTTCAATACTAAAACAACATTTAGAAGTTGAGCTTAATCAGGAACATGTATGATAAAATATAAAGTAAAATATAATTTCTCTAACTGAAGCGAACATTTATCAAAATTAATTGAAATTTATAGATTTACTCTGTTAAATTATATTAGTTACTTATCTAGTTAATAGAATAATCGGAATTAAAGACCCGGCTCTCCCGTATATTTAATTAGTGTGAGTTGTTGGAACATCCGTATTAATTTATTGGTTTAAAAATAAATTACATCATTTTTACTAACAAGATTGATTCAATGAATTGTACGGTTTGATACAAATAATAAAGTTACTTCTAGGAGTCTTAGTTTTTTTTTTGTATCAAAATAGACAATTTATCGAATCAATTTTACTCGTAAAAATGTTATAATGTGTTTTTATGTTGAACATCGTGAAATTATGAAACCATAGTTTGAATTCGTAAATTAATATGAATGTTCTAAAAATTAAAAATCAAGTGTACACACTTGTGTCTTTAAAGTCTGTTCAAAACCACGATCTCCAGTAGAAAATCTACTACTACGTTTTATATAATTTAATACCCTGTAAACGTATGTGATCAAGAAGGTTTAAGTATTCTAGTTTGTTATACTGCTTCATATCCTCACTCGCATAGCTGAAAGCACTATGCTCTTCGCAAAAAGCTCCTGTGAAAGGGGGCTGTGAGCCAAAAATGATTGGAAAACTATGGACTAGTGAAATATGACTAATACAAGAGTAATACAACGCCGCGCGCTACCCTAAGAAATGTGTTTACTGACGCGGCACGATATTCCCGGCGATTCCGAAAATGGCAACTATTAACGCATTATTTATCAGTCGACCGGGAACTTTAAATGTACGCTGATCGTTTCCACTTAGAGTTTCCGAACTTATTTTCTACTGGAATTAGCGGAAAGAAACATTTATTGCTAGTTGACCCGACAGACGTTGTCCTGTTCAAATTTCAATAAATTTGTTTGTGATAAATTTTCCATTTTTCCGGACAACTTTTCCAATTTTTTATTCCTAAAAATATCAGAACAATATAACTTATTTCGGAAAAACTGTGTCAAATTGATACGAGGGACGGATGAATTCAGAATACGTCTTCGAAATAATAAAAGGTTGCAAGAATGAACAACTCTTAAAACAGACAAAACGTTACTGCAACAACGTTTGTTTCATCTGAACAAGTTTGCAGGTTAAATCGTTTAAAAATTGAGAAAGTGCTGTTATAGACTTGGATTGTACTTAATGTACTTCTTTCCGCAATTTTATCTTGGATTCTAATATACGAGTATGAAGTGTTCCCGTAATCCACGCAGAATCTCTCTCGTTTATTCTGGTCCAAGTTACCCCACGGCTAGGGCGTGGTACCCATTCCTCTTGGGAATGTATTCTCTTGTAAGTGCTTCAAAGACTACTCGCCGTGATTCAATAATGCCGCTAGACTACCGGGAACGTAATATGAAAGACTTGAATTTCTAATTAATCGTACGGAGTTGCGTCTGTGCGCTGAAAACTCGTGCGCGTAAAGAGAAAGAGATCGAGTGCGGTTTAAAGACCATTGAAATCGCAGTCTTTTTCCGCGCAAGATTTAAACAAGGTCAAACTTGCTTTCCTACGCGTCTTCCGCGAAATCGAATCTACGAAATTCTCGAACGATTAGTGCTAAGAGAAACAAACTATTTGGCAGCTTCTCGAAAATGTTAAGTATGTAATGGATGAAATAAAAATGTGTTTAAAAGAGTGAGACTCTTCGCCATGAAAATGATATTTTACTTTTCTAAAATTGTATTGTACAATAAAATAAAGACATTTCTTGTGTTTTTTGACAGTACACACAAGCTTGAAATAAGCAATTTGTAGAAAATTTGTGGTGTAGCCTTGATATAAATTATCTGTTGTAAGAACGATGTATAAAATAAGGAAATAATAAAACAATTTAATAAATATGTATAAATGTATTGATCTTATCAGAACTCGGGTACGGAAGAAGGATTTTTGAATAGACAGCGTTGCACAAAATTCTCTTTTTGAAATTCAAGCATTCCGAACTTCACTTTGTTCCTTTGAATCATAAATTCTGGTACAGAGATAGAACCTTTTGTTATGATGTATACATTGACAGTAACAACAGTGGTTGTAAATGTTATCACATACTTTCTGCTTCTTTTTCAAAGTGGTTGCTATGGTCTGTTTTCGCGAACTGAACGCGCTACACTGGTATCAATAGAATTGATTCTGTTCTAACAATTCGTATTCAGTCATTGTAAGAAATACGTGTATTGCATCGTATCACTGGCAACTGTATAAAAGAAAGTAACTAGCTTCTCTTCTTCCATTTAATCAAGTTTTAGTGCCGACGTACTTTGTTGATGCTAATCTCTTTACTTGTAAAATTTTACATCGATAAATGTCAACATTCTTTGCGACAGTTGAATAGTTGATATTTAAATTAAATTGTTACAATTTAATTCAAAATGATTTCAAACCTATATGTTTGTACGTTTTGCATATCGTGCAAATTCCACGTGTATTATACCATTAACGATATTTGTTGGAGTACTTAAGGAAAAATTTGAAAATGTTTACAATTTTATGAATGTGCCTACTTTTGTTATTTCACGAAGTTGTTTGGATACGATGAAACAAATAAAAAGTCACGACACAAGTGGAGATACGAAGTATGAGAAATGTATGTTAAATCTGTCGAAAAAGGAACGAGTTTAATCTCTGGATTTAATTCACTTTTGCGCGAGTCGCTTTCAATTCTATTCAGATTATACCATGACCCAATAATTTATACTTAACCTCGTTCAAAACAGTAATCGCTGCGGTCCTAAACTGTCCTTTTAAGAAGATTCGAAATAATTGAAACGCTCTTCTCGTCTTTCGAGATTTTAATTTCCACCGTGGACGGAGACGATAGATTTATTGCTGGAATGCTACTTCATCGTCAGCAATATCTCGTCTACGCGTAACGTTCTTTTTCCTGTTTCCCCGGTATTTTTTTTTCAAAGTATCCTCTCCGTATTCCGCAATTAAATTTGTAAATTAAATTCGCCTCGTAAATCCGAGGGTGATGGTACGCGATGTAATTTCCAACGTACATCCTCCGGGGGTAATTTATTAAAATTACGTACTATCGGGAACGCGCACAGGGAGTCACACCGTAGCCGTTTCGTTTTTCTTCCCGCTGTTATGAAAAAGAAGAAAAATCGCAACCACTTTTTAATCATTCCGATTCGATGCCCTTTAAGGAAAAGCGGCCGACCCCGGGGACCCGAACGCTCTGCACGCTCGCCATTTATCGACGTTCCGAGGAATATTCGTTAAATCGATGATGCTTCTCGCGGATTTTTTTCAGCCTTCGCCGAATCCACGCTTCACTTTTTACGCTTGGCGTGTTTTCAACGGATCGCTGTTTTTCTTCGAAATATTGAATTTTATCTATTTTTCCTTTAGACTCGTTCGATTTTCTTAACCCCGATACCAGTGGCGGATCTATTGGTAAGCGGGCTAAGCGGTCGCGTGGGGCCCCGGGATACCATAGAACCCCGAATTTCAAAGAAATTTATTTGATGTGTAATGGTGTGAAATATTTTTTTTTTTTAATAAGTTTAAGAGAGTTTTCTTTCAACTTCTATTTCTAACTTGAGTTTGAGAACCCTAAAATTTTTACTGCTTGTGACCTCCACTTGACTTGAGCTGCCACTGGGCCCCGAATTTCTTAGCAATTTATTTAATGTGTAACCATATGAAATATTTTCATTACTTTTCGTTTTTATATTAATAAGTTTAGGAGAGTTTTCTTCCAACTTCTATTTCTAACTTAAGTTTGAGGGACCATTTATATTAAAAATATTTTTACGTCAGTTACATTTTTTAATAAATGTGACACTTTAAATGAAACGTAATTTGGAAACAATTGAGATTTGTAAAACTAACCCTATATCAATAAATATATATATAGAAAAATTAGTATTATTTTTATAGTCTTGATTATACATATATCTTTGTTTCTGGTACCGTTTTAATAGTAAACAATACTACTTCTTATGGTAAAATGATTGGGAACCAACTATTGTTTTCGTTCATGGTAAACAATAATTGTATTATTTGTTGATAATCAAAGTATGGATGCGATTCGATAAATGTGTATCGCGTGGAACACTGATAATTAACTTATCAGCAAACCTCTTTCAACGAACCGTCGTTAGCTGGTGAACCTGGTAATAATGCACATCACGTGTTCAAATAAACGACCGGCCGGAAATCAATATTTATACGGTATTTGTATACCCGTCAGAATTTCGATTGAAGTTTGGAAATTGACGGGCAGAAATTTGCGACTTGAAACTGTCGGACAAAATTGTGTTCCTCATTCCTATCAAATATGGAAGAATTGTTCCGGCTAACATTTTGGAATACCGATGCTGCTAGGTAAATTCTCAAATTCAACATTATCTTCGAAACAATTACAACAATTTTATGTCACTTTACACTGACCCAATACACTAGGAGGAATCAGATAAATTAGAGACATCAGACAGAAAAAACAACAATTACTGTGATTATCAAAATTACAACGGCAATTAGCAGGCTAATCGCATATTTTACAAAATGCTTAAAGCATTGCAGAAATATTTCCGGATTTTTAAGTGAGCACCGTTATAATCAATATTATTCTGTTTTAAAAAATAACATGTTTCTGGATCGTATTAGGTAGAAATGGAATTTTGTGGTCGTTCACGTTTATCATTTACAAGCTTGTCGTCTCGATCGACGTATAGTGTGTATAATTATCGTTACCTTTTGACTAAACGTCGCGTAACGTTATTGTCAATACATTATTTTCTCACTCTTACAAAAAAATCTACACGACAATCTCACGTATATTTAATTCATGTGATTTTTTCGAATATTCATATTAATTTATGGGCCGAGACTATGATACACATAACTATGACACATTTAACAAATTTTATTAGTATAATAATTAGTATAAAAATAACTTGAGTAGATGAAATTCAAGATTATTGGAAAAAAGGCATTGAACATGTCAATATGATTTCTCCTCTATTCAACCTATTCCCAACTACCTTGCAATTGCTGCAGACAACTGTTAATTTGCATAAAGACCCGCAGTCTAATAGTAAATTAGAACATAATTTTGGCTAACAAATTTTATTCAATGAATTGTACGGTTTGATACAAAAAAAACATAGTTACTTCTAGAGTTAGAATACATTGATTCACATTGAAATAAACTTTATTCGCCAGTCGAATAAAACTCGAAGAAAGAACCTTAGAGATTAGCTGTGTATCTCTAAATCGATGTACAAAACGGTCCATGATGTTCTCATTCTAAAATTAAAAACTTAAGATGCAACAACGTAATATCATCCAGTGATACGAATGCAACGATAATGCTATTAACTTTGAGAGAAAAGGTTTCATGTACGAATTCCGACGAATAAGCCGAAATTCTTAACAAGATTGGGATCCGGTTCCAATTTTCCTTACTTTGCCGGCTTCCTTTTTTCACTTCCTCGGCGTTTCTTCCGGAAGTAACGGCTTCGCAGAGACACATCGAGCAGAGCGGGGGCGTACATGTATTTATATTCGACTTAGCCGAGTTACGTCGGTTCCGCGATACCTTGAGATTCTATTTCCCTCGGGATCCTATAAGCCTAGCGGTCCTTCAAAGTCTGCTTACAGTCTGCTTTCGGCATTACCTGCAGCTCGCGCGCGGATCACCGAGTCAATCTTGTAGTCTCAAAGCTGTATTCTCAATTAATCTCGCGCCGCTCCGTTCTGGAACCGTTGTTTCTCCGAGCGTCGGTGTTTTAACGAAGTTAATTTTCTTCGGGACGAACAAAGGTTACTCGACGCCGCTCGAGGAGAAAATTGAAACGTGTATTCTATGACGTTGGTCGCGCGAAAGCTCCTCGTTGCGCCCCGTTCGAATTGTTGCTGCCCTATCAACGATTCCAACCCGCGAAAATTCATACTGCCACAGTCAGGTCTGAATGTGTGTCAACACTTTCGGAACAGTGGTTCGAATCTCACAATTAGCTGGACAAAATTAATTTTCAAATTATCTAGAACTAAAGTTTAAATACAATACAATATTCATCACTGAATTTAATTATTATGCAAATTGACTATGTTAAAATGCTCTGGTAATATAAAAATCACATTGAAATTTTAATATAATATTCCTCTTCTAATATTAAAATTTCCTATGTCAATGTAATTTATAATAACCATATATCAAGACCTTTATACTAGCAAACGATAAATCCTAATTGTTGACATTTACGGATTAAGCAAACTTCGGCAAGTGAACTGACAATCTTGTTTCATCACGCCGTGATTATCGATAGTTATCGATATCGAATGTTGATAAAAGTTTTATTAAAAATAATTAAAAACGAGAAAGTTTCATTATGTTATTAGCATTGCCTTTATCGAGACTACCCCTTACGTAAAAATTGATTCGGGCAGAACGAGAATTATAATCTGTACTTGAATTACTTTTGGTTATTATTTTCGTACATAGCAATTTATTCCACCAATTCTAACATTAAAGTCTGAATTCAATAAATCCAATATTAAAATTTAATTTTATTGAATTATTATAGCCAAGTTGAAGCTTTACAAACTAATTTTAAATTAAGTTAGGTCAAGAGGCGCATATTAAGTCAGTATGTAATACGTTCATAGACTCATGTGCTCGTGTTGGTTTAAAACATTAAATAAATAATAATAAATCAATAATTTCAATCTGTTCGAACGATCCAGCGTTGAATTATAAGCCACGTCGACTAAAACCGGAAAGTGATGAATTAACTTTTAATGCGTTGACTTCAACATTATTTTAACGACAGCTGGAAGTACCACTTACTCGTGTCGTCCCAAGAGTAGCAGACTTCATTCAGTGGCGTTGTATCGTAAACTTCATTTAACATTTTGGATTTTACTTTCCAATAGAGCGCGCGCTTCTTGACTTTTCCGTGAGCAGGAGAACTTGCTGTTTCGGTTGAGCTTTAATTTCAACGAGGAAACCATACCGTTGATTTTCCATTGGAAATTGATCTGTTTCCAAACTGGATATAGCAGATACTATTACAAGACCAATACGTGCAATATTTTTAATTGGAAAATACAAAACCGAGCAGCGGATTCGTTGCACGCAAACATTCAGTCGCAGTTCAACGATAAACTAGCGTGTGCTATTAGCAGCTTGATTTTGTTTTAATAATATTTAATAACATTTCACACACGTTTGAATGTACAGCATTGTTTAGAAAAAAAACGCGTCATCAGTTTCCCATTTGTTACATTATGAAAAAAAAATTGTTTCATGAAATGAGCAAGGGGTTATGAAACTAAATGCTTCTAGATTAAAAATGAGAAATTTAGTGTTGTGCGATCATTTTTTTTTATAAAATTATCAGTTTAAATACCTAAGCAATTTTTCGACAGATTCAGTACA